>CM031598.1:41331305-41383805 GCA_018398815.1 Conus ventricosus | reverse complement strand
GATAGTTGCATGACTCCTGACAACAATTTGATCAAGTGAAGTTATGAAGAAGAAAATGAAAATTCCAGCAGATGGCCCTATCAATGGCACAGCAGTTTGCAGAATTCGACCACTTACATTGCTCAATATTTAAGCATGAATAGATACAGGATGACAAGAAAAAGCGGAAGTTTCATTCACTTTATCTTCAACAGAAATGAGAGAAATGTCCTTATAACTGGCTTGAAAAAAATATTTTAACCCTTTGACTGCTGCACCCTTTTAAAGCTCTGAGACAACAGTTTGCCAAGCCGTTTTTAGTCGCGAAGGGTAATAATTCAAAAAAATTCTGGCTCGAAAACTATTGAACAAAAGCATATGAAACCTATACTTTTCTGAAAGGAAATTGAACACTCTTTCTTTTGATAACAATTGCAGTCACATTCAAGACCACTGCAAAAAGTTTATGTCCAATTGTGACGGGTCTCCGACGCCCCCCCTCGTTATTAAAATATGATTTTCATATTCAGGGATGCAGGGGGTTATAGACAGAAGTATTTACGCTTTCACAACCAAAATGCACTCTCGCATAGGCACACGCACTCTGTCACTCACATCGGGCCCGCACAAAGGTGACGGGAAACCAATAACATTTCATAGAAAATAATCAACTTTATTTAACTTGACTCCGAGCCCCCACCCGTCACTACACAACACAACTATCTGTATCATCCAACAATGTAAACATCATACAGACAATCTCATAAATCGCATCCCCTTTCCTTCAATTACTCTTCATTAACCAGGAAAGACAATATTCCACTATTCTGTTTGCACACTTATAACCTTAAGAGCAAATAAACGTCCATAACTTGCCAGCATTCCTTGGTTGACCGTCAGTTTCTCTCATCCCACTGTGCGACTATGAGCTGAAGCTGCCACACTGTTGTGTCCTCCCGATTGGCCAAATCCCAGTTGGGGGACACTGGCAACGTAGCTTGAGTCGCACCCTCACACCGAGTCTCCCGGACTCCACCACACTTCGCCCTCTCCACGGAAAGGGCTCCTGTCGGCCTCTCCCACAGGTCTTCTCTGGCTGCAAACACCCCACTGTTGTCTGGCAGCTCCCTGTCTAGGGTCCAACAGGCTGACACGTCTTGCTGTCGACCGTCCCCCCACGGGAGACAATTCTTCTCGTCGTCGGCTCCGAGGCTACAGCAACCTCCACTGTCTTACGTCCCCACCCAGGAGACAACGAGGCGACAGCTAACCTCTGCTTCACGCTGTATTTTCTTGAGCCCTCAGCAAGACGGGCGAGTTCACTTTCCCTTAAGTGAGTCACCCACTTCCTGGTTTTCCAAGCACCTTATATTCATTCCCAAACAAGAGAGAACCCGAGTTTAACTGGCTCAACCAATGGAATCACTGGCCCACACACATCACACGATTTGTACCAATAAATCCCCAAGTTATTTTTATTCCACCAATGGAATCACAAGTCACCTACACATACACACACACCACAGCTGCTAGCGCCAACAAAGACTTGGGCACCCAGTGGTTAATGCATAACCTCCTATTCAAACTCATGTTCGATTCCCCGAAGCTACCCATTGTACTAACAGCCTGGACTTCTCTACCAGCCATGACTGATGCTTCAAGTATTTACTACCTCTATAGACAACAAGGCGCAAACCACTCAATTGGCCGCAGCCTTCCATTCATTCCTCAGAACAAGGACGACTGAATGGTCGCTGTACTCTGCCTGCAGGCTGACGGTCACCTACCCGTGACGGTCACCTGACACGATCGCCTTCCCTTCAGGCCCACTGGAGAGCCCAGTGAATAGCCAGTGCTCAAAGTGGACACTCTTCTCTACCCAGGACCGGCAGGTCAGCATGTTCTTGTTACTATCCCTCGGACATGCGAAACA
The DNA here is from genome assembly GCA_018398815.1 of Conus ventricosus. NCBI lineage: Eukaryota > Metazoa > Mollusca > Gastropoda > Neogastropoda > Conidae > Conus > Conus ventricosus. The sequence continues at coordinate 41,381,893 of CM031598.1, read as the reverse complement.
CTTCCCAGTAACTCTCCCTCCTTCAGTATACGACTCGGGGTATTCCCTCTGGTGATGCCTGAATTCGCACACTTGAAGACCCAAGGAACTTGCTCTCAACAACAGCAACTACCCTTAATTTGCCTAAATGCTCGAGAACATTCGGCCGACTCATGACACCAATGAAATAGGTTTATGTGTTTTTCACTCAATTCTAAAATACTATCATATTAGTGTGAAACAAAAGGGAGCGTGCCGGTGTTCCCCGGGTTCTATGTTCCCCAGTAGCGCTGTTCCCCGTGTCTCTGTTCCCCAGTGTCGATGTTCCCCGACCGAAAAAGCGTGCCGCTGTTCCCGTACCGGTGTTCCCCAGGTTCTCTGTTCCCCAGTAGCGCTGTTCCCCAAACCGATTTCAATGCACGTTAGCGCCAGTACGGGCCCTACTGTACAAGGAGAGGTTGCGCCGGGCACATCCCAAGGTAAACAAAATAATAGGGACAAAAATGCACATGCCCCCCCCCCCCCCCCCCCCCCCCCCTTCCCCGCCGAGAGAGCGAGAGCGAGAGAGAGAGAGCGAGAGAGAGAGAGAGAGAGAGAGAGCGAGAGAGAGAGGAGTTGCACGTACCCCACGCACGCGTGTCAACTCTGGTTGTTCGCATTTTAACCGCTACCTTGGAAGTGTCATCGCGCTTCTGTCGTCTGCGAAGCCTGTCACTTGGCGTGGCCCCCAGGGCGCATTGCCCGGCACCGTTCCAACGGATAGGGGGGGGGGAGGGGGGGGGGGGGGGGGGGGGGGGAGGGGCAATTTCGCTGAGTTGCTTGGTTAAATCAGAAAGAAAAACGGAATATTTCGATCGTGTATGATTCTAGAACGGGAAGCATGAATTTGTGACGCCAGTAAATGGTTTTGACAGTGATGTGCTTCTTTTTACGCCTTGGAACTCCTATCCCTTTATATCACACTTTGCGTGAGCTACACCTTTTCTTTCGCAACGGGCCATTTTACTTTTAGACTGTCTACACAGACCTGATGGGGTCATGCAAGTGCTGACCTGCTGGTTCCAGCGCTGTCCAGTCGGCATGAAATCCCTCTTCTTCGGCCCTCCCGCTCCACCCCCAATACCTCGACCCCCCCCCCCCCCCCCTCCTTCCCCCCTCCCACCCCGCCCTCCCACTGCCTCGCCTATAGCAATGAAAACAACAGTAACAACGTTTAAGTCAGCAAAACCCACCAACACCAGCAACGGCAAAAACTTGGGGAACAGCGGGCCTGGGGAACACCGGGACTGGGGAACACCGGGACCGGGGATTTGCGGGAATGGGGAACAGCGGGATCGCCACAGGGTGGGGAACAACGAAACTGGGGAACTTAGGGACTGAATTTCGATTTTTTTCTTGAGGGGAACACCGGGACTGGGGAATATAGAGACTGGGGAACAAAGAACCTGGGGAACAGCGGCATGACCCCAAACAAAACAGTGAATTATTGTTAGAAAACAAAACAATCATAAGGAAAAATGTATTTCCTTACCTTATGTGAAGAATATAAATCCAAAGTTTTCAAATTGACCAGATACCTGTCCACAGCTACATCCAGGTTGTTAGGAGGTTCAGAAAGAAATTTATGTGTCACTGTTGTTTTTCTTCTTCTTTTATCCACCAGTATTATGACCACACAACACAAACACAAAGATGATAAAATCACACATACATTACATAATTATTTGTACAGGACAGGAGACAGTGACTAATAGTTTTTTCTTTGTGGGGTACTCCTGGAGATGGTGTTGAAGGACACTGTCCACACACATAGTTTGTTTCCTTGCTGCACACCTTGCACCTCCTGCCTTGTGAATGCTTCCCCACAGTCTTTTCTAAGGTAGTGGGGAAGTGCCTCTCCATCAGGCATGCAATTTCTTCCAAACGGGGTAGAGCTGCTTGTGGTGCTGGATTGTCGCCATACAGGAGGTCGCTGATGACTTGCAGCTGGAACTTCAGGAAATCCAACTTGCTGTGTGTGTTTCTTGTCTGGCTGGGTGTTGTTAGGTGGCACAAGGGGCTGGGCCAACACACCACCTTTCCCTCTACCCCTCTGTGCAGCAGCTCCCCGTCCTCTACCTCTGGTCCCCCGTCCTCTGCCAACACCTGTTGACATAAAATAAAAGTCATGTACACACACAAACACACACACCACACACACACACACACACACACACACACACACACACACACAAGCACACACACATATATACACACACACACTCTCTCTCTCTCTCTCTCTCTCTCTCTCTCTCTCTCTCTCTCTCACACACACACACACACACACACACACACACACACACACACACACGCACACACACACACACACACACAAATAGCACATGCACCATTACTACTTCTCACTCAGTCTTGTTTCAAGTATCTACTCAAAAACCATTTGATTGCACACACACACACACACACACACACACACACACACACACACGCGGCGCGCGCGCGCGCGCGCGCACACACACACACACACACACACACACACAGTGAAATCAGAAACACTCGGATAAAGTGCCACGCCCACACCACGCCCACCATGTAAAGTCTTCTGATAAATGCCATGTGATCAAAACCCATTCATCAGCACACTCGCACAAGACAGTAACTATGAGTCGTACCTGTTCCCCTTCCAACGCCGGCCGCCTTTGTTCACGCGTGCTGGTGTGGTCACGCGCAGGCTGACCCGTTGTGTGTGTGTCAGCTGTAGCAGACGAAGCCTCTGCTTCGCCCACTTCAAAATCTGGGTCAGTGACGTCGTCATACTCTGCCTCCAGCTATCTGCTCTCTCTGTTCATGTTCTCACGAGCTATTCTGGCAATGTTGAAGTCAACATCACCCCCACTCCTCTGAACAGCTGATTCGTCACCTTCATCCTCATCCAGCGGGTCTTCTAACACACTGGAGTCATCATAGGCAACAAATTCTTTGTCCTCAATCAGTTGAAGAACTTCCTCAACATCAGTGGTAACAAACTCGCTGTAGTCTTTTTGGTGCACGCTTTCTTTTGACACCACTTGGTCCTACTCGTGGTTCTTCTTCGTGCCATGTTGAACGCGTGTGAAAATCTGCAGGGGGTGGTATCGGTAACAGCCCAAACTGACCACTTGTCTGCCTCGTTGGATTCTTTCACTTATGAATTCATTGCAGACATATCGGACTTTCTTATTGGTGTGAATTGGGAAACCCCAAACTAAAGATAAAGATAGGAAAATTCCTACGATGACGATGACGGATTTTTCCGTAAGTACGGCAGATTTTTGCACACGGAAGCGTCACGGAAAAATCCGTGGCGGGGCAGCCAAGGGTACTTTCGTTTCATTCACTTTTTATCTTCAACAAATATGAGAAATGTTTTAATGGCTCGAAAGAAGTCTTCAATCTTTTGTTTCATTCACTTTATCTTCAACAGAAATAAGAGAAATGTCTTTAAGGGTTTGAAAAAACCTTTCATCTTTTGTTTCATTCACTTTATCATCAACAGAAATAAGAGAAATGTCTTTAATGGCTTGAAAAATCATGAATCTTTTGTTTCATTCACTTCATCTTCAACAGAAATAAGAAAAATGTCTTTAATGGCTTGAAAGAAAAAATAAAAATCTTTCTTACTTGTTCAGCCATTATTACCATTATCCCCCCCCCAACCCCCCAACCCCCCCCCCCCCCCCAACCCCCACCCCCACCCCCTGGAACCAAACGCAGTAACGTCCCAGACAGGGAGAACTGTGGAATGGTTACTCTCGCAACAAGCTCTGACCTGAAACGAAGCAGGTTGGCCAGAAGGCAGAAGAGCAGGAAGCTGATGACCATGGCCCCTGTCACGATCCACGCCGTGCTGATGGCGCTGGACTGGGTTGACTGGGGAGGCTCTGCCAACACCACAGGTACCTTCTGTACAGGCCAGACATTGGCACATTCCCGACAGTTTGGCGGCAGGTGGCGTTTCGCGTAACACGAGCGGGGCAAGACATGAGCAAGAGATCACAGGGGTATCTTGGAGCTCTCTCTCTCTCTCTCTCTCTCGGTCACGTGACAAGATGGCGGACGATAAACAACTCGTATCTTGAGCTCCGACAAAATTGCGTGGTTACAGTCAGTTTGTGCGCGTTCGGTCCCTCTCTGGCGACTTACACAAGTGTCAGAGTGCTTGGTGTTAGTGAAAGCGACTGCAAAACAACAGAAATGATTGAAACAGAGGTGTGGAGGGCGAGGATAGGCTCTTCAACGGGACATTACGGTCAGTGAAGAGGGGCAAAACGAAAGATGGCGAGTGGTTAAAGGTGACAGGAGTGCGCGACATCTTGGTGGGCTTTGTTGTGTTGTGGTGCTTTGCACTGACAATAGTTCGGCTACCAACATGACACGCGAAGCTTTCGGCCCGCACTCGGTTATCCGAAGGTTACAGAAAACGCCGAAAGGGGTGCCATACGGAACTTTAAGTGCCTACGAAACATGGTGGGCTGAATGAAGTGAAAGCGGTGCAGAAGTCGAGTCGGAATGGCCAAGGTTAGGGACTCACGGTGTTGAAATAACATGGACAGAGTTAACATACACTATTGACCAGGCTAACCCGAAGCTGATCCCCTGTGTTGCACTCCTCCTGATGCTTAACCTCACTTATGTCTGGAAGAAGCTTGTCTTAAGTAATGACGTGGAATCGAACCCAGGACCTAGTCTTAATACCAGCGTGAAGCCAGATGAAGAAACCAAGAAACTAGAACACACACTAGAAACAAAACTGACCAACATAGAAATACAAATGTCACAAATACTCACAGCCATGAAATTACTCTCAGATGCCTTCAGCTCTCAAGCAGAAACAATCAATAGAATCGATCAGAAGCAGACTCATATGGCAGAATCACTCAACCAACTACGCAACAATGTTTCAGACACGAAAAAGACATACAAGCAAACAGAGACGCAGTTAAACACTTAGCTGAGAAACAGCACACCACAGTGAATAGAGTTGACAGCATGGAAGATGAGGTAGACAGGCTAGAGAGCTTCTCGAGAAGGAACAATGTGAAGATCTTTGGACTGAAGGAAATGCCGGATGAAAACGGAAAAGAAAACTGCGAAGTCTTGGTGAAAGAACTGTTAGAAAAACATCTACCAGAAGAGGATTGGGCAGAAGATGCGATCGAGAGGGCGCATAGATTAGGGAGATTCAACCCGTCAAGTCACCAGCCAAGGCCTGTGTTAGTAAAGATGCTAAGGTGGACAGACGTTATGAAAATACTGAGGAACTCTGTGGCTAGGGAGAGGTTAAAGAAAGAAGGAATTAGATTTGCCCAGGACAGGACCAGACGACAGGCAGCGGTTCTAAAAGGACTGAGAGAAGAGGGCAGGTCAGGATACTTCGTTAGAGGCAAACTGTGCATCCGCGAAGGGAATAAAATGCCATACGGACGGTACAACGTGCAGCGGAAGAAAGGATCAGGATGACCATGATGAGATGTCCAGGAGAAAAAATGTGATCGGGGATTACCGGGCACACAGTAAACAGATGGGACGAGTCTGGATGGGTAGAGATGGAGAAGGCAGTGGTGCCAGAGACTGGGGCCTTGAGTGGGAGAGGGAAAGAGAGAGAATGAGACAAAATGAGAGAGTGAGAGAGGGATTGAGAGTGAGAGAGAGAGAAGACGAGAAAAGTGAAGCGGAAAGGAAGAAATATGGGAGTGAAAGTAGAAAGAACGAAAGAAGAATGAGCACGGATGATAGAAAACATGTGAGTGTAGATGAGAGCGAGGCAAAGAGTGAAAGCGGAAGTGATTTGGAAACCCAATTATCTTGGGTAGAACTTGTACATGAAATAGGAGGGGGGTTTTCAGAAGAGGACAACGAAACGGAAGATGAGAACTCTCTGATGCAAAGAATGAAAGGATCGAGTGGAAGAAAAGATGTAGAAGAAGAGGGAAAGTATATGAGCATGATTACATCCAGAGATATGGAGGGGAAAGTGCATGTGAGTGAGAAAGGAAAGTCAGATGGAATGAAAGAACATAGTAGCACGAAGGATGACGCAAGTTTGACCTCATTAACAGACAAAAACAAAACAGATAGAAGCCACGGGTCCGCACAGGTCCTCTTTCACTCGAGTGATCCCAAACAACAACAAACTGAACAACTAATCAGCATTTGGGACATACCGGGGCCAGGGTCGTATACACAACCGGCTCGCACGACAGACAACACTGACATACTGATCGACAGCACACCTTGCTCGCGGCATGATAGTGACACTGCAGACACTCCAATCAAAACACCAGTACTGGCCTAATATATAAATAGAAGGAAAAGTTCAGTAAACCTAGTGTTGACGCAAAGACAGGGCCAGCTCAAAACAAAACAACAGCCTCGCGACAAACAACACTTGATGATACTATTCAGGCGTTACACACAGAAGGTGATGATACTATTAGGCCAAGCGAAGGAGAGAAAGAAAGGATAAATACTCACACTGTAAGCAAACACTCGCTACGTTCACACACAAGCACCGCCAAAAGCACAAATACACAATCAGGGGGAGCCCGCGGGAACTCGACGAAGAAGGAAAGAAAGGAAAAAGAAAAGAAATGAAGAGTAGGCCAGGGCCGTTCACAGACAGAACAAACAACTGATAATCCAAAAAGTCTTTCCTTTCTCTGTTGGAATATTGAAGGTCTCTTGGGAAAATTGGCAGCCCCAGATTTCTATGATTTTATTACTACATTTGATATCTGTTGCCTTTCTGAAACATTTACCTATAAATCTTTTGATTTTGATATAAAATTTCAAGAATTTTTGTGCTTTCATTGTCCAGCTACAAAATTTACAAAGATGGGTCGCCCCTCCGGTGGTATTATTATGATCATTAAAAAGACCATATCAGAATATGTACAATTTATTGATACCAATATGGAAAATGTGTTATGTGTAAAATTGATGAAAAATTTGTTACAGTGTGATAAAGATATTTTGTATTTTGCTGTTTATGTACACCCTGTCGACAGTCGTTTTTACTCGGATAAGGATTATTCTTGTACTCTTGATTTGATTGAACAATTTATGGTGTCACAAGTTGAGCAAGGAAATTATTTCTATTATGCCATAGGTGGAGACCTAAATGCTCGTATTGGAGAATGGGGCTTAGGTCTTGTCGAGGACAATGATGTATTTGATAAAGAGCAGAATGTGTATGCACGAATATCAAAAGATTCCTACATTAATGGTTTCGGAAAAAGATTGATTGAATTTTGTACAGTCTTTAAGCTTACACCATTAAATGGATTGTGTATGAGAAATTTTGATGGTGCCTTCACATTCTTCTCAGAAAGAGGAAATAGTACTATTGATTTTTTCTTATGCTCTGTTGAATTGGTTGATAATGTAATGAAATGCACAGTTAAAGAAAGAGTTGAATCACATCATATGCCAATCATGATGGAAATACAGAGTACTTTACCGGTTACAAAATCAGATGAACAAAAGAAAACATACACAAAGAAGATAAAATGGGATTCTGCCAAAGAACAAGATTATATGTCTTTCTTAGAATCTGAAAGTTCTCAAATAGTCTTAGATCGAATTATGCAGGAAATAGACTATGATGTAGACAGGAGTATAGAAATTTTTAATATGCTATTAAAGGAAGCAGGGAAAAGTATGTGCAAGACAATAGGAATGGGAGGTCCAATCAAAACCACCAGTGGGTGGTTTGACAATGATTGTCTACTGAAGAAGAAAGAAGCTAGTCAGGCACTGAGTAAACTTACCAATATTAACAGAAATAAGGACCCAGTAAAATTCAAAGGGAGAAAGAAGACTTACAGAATCAAAAGAGCTCTCTATCAAGACCTAATTAGAGAAAAAAAAGAGGTTATATAAAAAGACAAATTTATGATACTCTTACACAAAATCAGAAAGATAGTCAGAAATTTTGGAGCACAATAAGAAGCATTAGGAGAAAAAGAATAAAGCAACCACTTATTACAACTTTGCAATGGAAAGAACACTTTGAAGGTATACTAAATCCACAAATAAATGAGACAAATAATGACCATGAAGTACCTCGGCAAGTTATTGAAGAAGAAATTTTTGTTCAAGATTTAGACGTAGAGATATCTGATAATGAAATAAGTTCAGCTATAAGAAAATTCAAATCGGGTAAAGCATCAGGATTAGACGAAATTCCACCAGAATTCTTGAAAACAATAGGACATAAGATAATTCCATTTTTAGCAAAATTATTCAATAAGTTCTTCCAAGTAGGTTACTTCCCTTTAGAATGGTCCCGAGCAGTTATAGTTCCATTACACAAGAAAGGCAACAAGCAGAACCCAGAAGATTACAGAGGAATATCACTATTGTGCATATTAAGCAAAATTTTCACAGCAATATTAAATAACAGACTTTACAATTGGGCCGAAGAGGAAAACAAAATAAGCAGAGAACAAGCAGGATTTAGGAAAGGTTTCTCTACGATAGATCATATTTTTACATTAATAACTATGATAAGTAACTGCTTATATGGTAGACGCAGGAGTAAACTATACATAGCATTCATCGATTACCAAAAAGCTTTCGATACTGTCAAAAGAGATAAACTGTGGACAATTCTAAGTAAACATAAAATATCAACAAAAATGCTTAACATGCTGAAAGGTATTTATAGGAACGTGCAAGCATGCGTAAGACACGGTGCGATCTTAACAGAATTCTTTGAGTGCCCGGTTGGAGTGAAACAAGGTTGCTTACTGTCACCTCTGATTTTCTCTTTACTAATAACGGAAGTTGCGAATAATGTTACAACGAAAGGAAGACAGGGATACCAATTTTTACCTGGAACAGAGGAAATCTTTACCTTATTATTTGCAGACGACATAGCCCTAATTTCCTTAACTCCAGCCGGTCTACAAAATCAGATAAGAAATTTACAAGAAGCTTCAGATTCTTTAGGTTTAACGGTTAACCTACACAAAACTAAAATAATGGTCTTCAGAAATTACTTAGGCAAAACAGAAAAATGGTATTACAAAGGTCACGAAATTGAAGTAGTAAATAGTTACAAATATTTAGGCTTCACCCTGACAACTAAACTTTCTGTAGATATTTCACTTTCGGAATATGCGGGAAGAGCGAAAGGCAAGATTATAGAAATAATGAAAACAATGTACAGTTTAGGACACTTGGATTTAGCTATATATTTTAAATTGTTTGACACACAAGTTAAGCCCTTACTCTTGTATTCAGCAGAAGCATGGGGATTAATCAACTACAAAGCCATAGAAAATATTCATTTATTTGCATGTAAGAAATATCTAGGAGTAGGAAAGAAAACACCAAATAATTTAGTTTATGGGGAGTTGGGAAGATACCCAATAAGTATTGATAGCACAATAAGAGCAATTCGATATTGGTTCAGACTTATTAAAATGTCACCTGACAGAATACCAAAACAAGCATATGAAAGAGAGAAGACAGAAATAAACAAACCTCAGAACTGGGCTTTAGAGATAAAACGTTGTCTAGATATGTATGGCTTTTCTGAAGTTTGGATGAATGAAGGAGTAGGTGATGAATATAGGTTCATTTTATTACTAAAACAAAGAATAATAGACTGCTACAAACAGAACTGGCACGATAAGTTAGAGAATAGCGAACGCTTTTCAACATATCTTTCTTTTAAAACTCTACATCAAAGTGAGGAATACCTAACTGTAATTACTATAGCCAAGTTTAGAAAAGTGCTAACTAGACTACGTCTGGGGACAAATGATTTGCATGTAAACAAGAAATATATAGACAATTTAGCGATTACAACATGCCCCTTTTGCCCCAGTAGTGGAAACTGAATTGCACTTTTTAACAGCTTGTCCTTGTTATAGGAAACTGAGAGATAAATACATTTACAAACATTTTAGAAATATCAATACAATCACATTAAAAAGCCTGGTAGAAAATGATAATGCTGAAGTTACACGGGGCGTTGCTATGTATGTGTTCTATGCGTTAAAACAGAGAGAATCTCAGCTGTAGTAACAGTATCATAATAATTGCTAATGATGATCAAGTCACACATTATTAACCTTTTGGTAGTCGGCACTAATCCGGTTGGTCCACATAAATTTTAGTAAGTCCATCGGTATGTGCTTGTATTCTAACAGTAATACTGAGCAAAGAATGGCAAATGGAACATGTTTGTATTAGGATTGGTGCCTTTCATACTGAGAAAATTGCCTTCATATTGATAATTAGTCTTGGCCAGCCTTGTATATGTGGGACTTGATTGTTAGGCAAAATAGACATTGTGTTGACTGAAATAAAAATGTTAGTTACTGTTCAGCTGAATTTGAATAATTGCAAGTTGGTTTTGTACATGACATGTTCCAGCAAAGATGCACGTATGCCTTAAAATGGTTTAATTGTAGGGTAGGTTGTGTAATCATATATAGATATGTTGGGTCGACCGACCCCTACTATCCCTGTACTATTTTGTAAATAATTAATGATTGGTCATTTTAATTTTCAGAATGTGTACCCAGATGAGTAGTAAATTTGGGGCAAATGTTTCATGAACCATGTATGTATTTCAACCTACCAGTCAAACTATAAATTTCACATTGCGTGACATATGTGGGCGCAGTCTAAATTCGGTTTAAGACTGGTAACGGGTATATATATGGATATAATACAGATTTCGATTTGAATATAGATTTTAACTTTGATGCGACATGGACACTGATTGTGAATTGTCCTGGTTTTCGACTTCAGATAGTCATCAACTTATACATTTTGAGGTGTCCATGAAATATGAAGATTAACTAGGGTGATAATTGATAGTAAACTTAAAGGCGAGTTAACTGGATACAATTTGGAATTCTATCTCAGGTCTTTTGATTTGTGGCTTATGCACTTCTTAATGATAATTGTTGATTCTAATTTGATTTGATCTAATTTGTTGACTGTGGATTAAATTCTGATTTGAATTTAATTTTGATTGGACCTAGTGGGATACTAAATGTTTTTTTCTCTTTAGAAGCAAATAAGGTACATAGATAATGGACTAGTCAAGTAACTGCTTTGTTGATAAATTATGTCGATTCAACTTGTTTTGATCTGATCCATGTTGATGATGTGACCTGATTAATTCAGATTTGATTTTTGTTGTGTGTTTTTTTCGATTTCTGAACAACGTTGCGTGACTCATGTGAACGGGCCGTAGGCCTCACATTAAAAGGCGCGGCATTAGTGCGCGTCAAGAGTCAAGAGTCAAGAGTCTCTCTCTCTCTCTCTCTCTCTCTCTCTCTCTCTCTCTCTCTCTCTCTCTCGCTAGCGAAAGAAACATGGCAGACAGTAGTGTTGTCCTTTAATTGGTGTATGAAGAGGAATTACTTCCACTGATTGGTGCACCGCTTGGGAGAGAAAATGGCTGACAGTGGAAACGTCCTCTGATTGCTGTATGCAAAGTAATCACTTCTATTGATTGGTGCATCGCTAGCGAGAAAAAATGGTTACAGTAGAAACGTCCTCTGATTGGTGCATGAAAAGTAGTTACATCTTCTGACTGGTGTATGAAAAGTAATTACCTCTGGTTCGTGCATGAAAAATAATAACATCCTCTGATTGGTGTATGAAAAGTAATTACATCCTCTGATTGGTGTATGAAAAGTAATAACATCCTCTGATTAGTGTATGAAAAGTAATTACATCTTCTGATTGGTGCATGAAAAGTAATTACATCCTCTGATTGGTGTATGAAAAGTAATTACATCCTCTGATTGGTGTATGAAAAGTAATAACATCCTCTGATTGGTGCATGAAAAGTAACTACATCCTCTGATTGGTCTATGAAAAGTAATAACATCCTCTGGTGTATGGAAAGTAATAACATCCTCTGCCTGGTGCATGAAAAGTAATAACATCCTCTGATTGGTGTATGAAAAATAATGCCATCCTCTGATTGTTTATGAAAAGTAATTACATCCTGTGATTGGTGTATGAAAAGTAATTACATCCTCTGATTGGTGTATGAAAAGTAATAACATCCTCTGATTGGTGCATGAAAAGTAATACCATCCTCTGATTGGTGTATGAACAGTAATAACATCCTGTGATTGGTGTATGAAAAGTAATACCATCCTCTGATTGGTGTATGAAAAGCAATTACATCCTCTGATTGGAGCATCGGTAGCGAGAGAAAATGGCTGACAGCAGAAATGTCCTGTGATTGGTGCATGAACAGTAGTCAAGTTTTCTGCTGGGCGCGTGAAACAAAACAGAATTTTCACTCTCCCTCAGCCAGTTCCTACCCGTTTCTGGCATCTGTGAAATTCGCCTCTGGCATCCAGAGGATGTTGATCAAGACAGAGTTAATCATCGACAGGGCCAGTCTTTCGGATAAATCCAGACAACATCATGCCTGCACCTACCGCATGTAATAGAACCCACCACAACAATCAGTTTGGTCCCTGGCAGAATTCTTTTACAGCTAGGATCGACCATGATCGGCAAACAAAACACTGAATAAAAAAAATAAAATAGAGATTTTTATGCCTGGCGCTGTTTTGTGAGAATATGTTTCCCCTGAAAGAGCGCCCCAATTTCTCACTGACATCTGGTGTGACAAAGAATGTATGCAATGCTATGCAATGCAGTACAGTGCAATACAATATAACACAATCCAGCACAACACAGCAGAATTTAAAAAATCCAGCGCAATGCAATACAATACAAAACAACGCAATACATTAAAGTGCTGTACAATTCCCTACAACACAATGTCAAGCAATACAATAAAGTGCAACACACTACAATATAATATAGTACAATGCAATGCAATTCAATACAAAACATTTCATTCAATAGTACGTACAATATCATACAATGTGAAAACACAGATATACATTGATAAATAACAGGTGCTTGGTTGTATGTGTGTTTGTGTGTACGCTCGGTGCACGTGCGTATTTTTATGTGCGAGCATGCATGCCTAGGTGCGCGCGCAAGTGTGTGTGTGCGTGCGTGCGTGCGTGCGTGCATGTGTGTGTGTGTGGTGTGTGTGTGTGTGTGTGTGTGTGTGTGTGTGTGTGTGTGTGTGCGTGTGTGTGTGTGTGTGTGTGTGCGTGTGTGCGTGCGTGGGTGCGTGCGTGCGTGCGTGCGTGTGTGTGTGTGTGTGTGTGCAGACGCGCGCGCCCGTACACACGTTTGTGTGTCCAACAACACAACTAACAAAATACACATCTCAAATGATAGCAACAGCAGCAGGCGGCTATGTCAGCTAGAAGAACAGTGGAAATGAAAACAGTAACTACTTCACGACGAAAGACAACCAGACCAGGACCTATAGCATGAGCAACAGCAGCACAGCAACAACGGTGACCACCCAGTAATGGCAGCACGTCAGTCATACAAGCCGACCTGCTTTGGCCTCTTCAAGGCTATAATCCCGCTCAGACAGATAGCAAGACTATGGGCGATGGCCATGGTAAAAAGACGAAGCCAAGTTCAATTTAGTAATAAAGAAAACGCCCTCCTCAGGTGAAGCCATGTGATTACGTAAAGATTACAAAAGATAAAATATTTATACATTGATCTCTTTGTTCTTTTAAACTCTGAACTTAGACCTGGAGAAATATGCCTGGAGAAATATGTAAAGAGCATGCTGTCGAACGCTTAGGTTACAAAAATGCCTGCTCTCTGTAAGGCAGGTCGTGTCCCTTCAAACCGTTTGTACTTTAGCGACTCTTCATGAAAGGCACGAGTGAATGTAGAATTTTATCCCCGTGTGTAACGTCCATAACATTGTCTCTTCCTGGACTAAGTCAAGATTGTGCCTCCTGCTGGTTCCGCCTATCAGAAAGTAGGCTGTTCTGCCAGCTCCCTCAACAAACCTTGCACTGGTAAACTGCAGGAATTATTCCTACCCCTATCCCTACCCCTGTCTCTATCCCTGTATGGAAGACAAACCTAAACATAGGTTTATAACCTGTATATACAAGTCAAAATGTATTCACAATAGGAAGTTCTCGAGCATGAGCAATTTAGTTGCAAAACAAAAAAAAAACATGAATGAAATTTTGTCGCTTCGAAACCCATGTTTGAGGAAAGATGAGTACACACACACACACACACACACACACACACACACACACACACACACACACACACACACACACACACACATCACATCACATCACATCACATCACATTATATAACATACGCATGTACGCGCATCAGCGATCATAACACACACTCACATATACACACGTTTACATTCAACACCAACTTGTATCAGTGACATCAAGACACGATGTACATGACTTGCACTCAGACTAATGGTGCCCCTGATTCTCCTACTTGGCATGATCTTTAACAGGCGCATAGTGTTGCCCCGTGTCTTTATTCATTTTCACAGACAGTTTTTCTCCGTTTGTTTGTTTGCTTAGATTTGTTTGTTTTGTTTGTTTGCATCCGTTGTGTGTGTGTTGTTGTATCGTCATTCCTACTTTTACCAGTGTTTTTGCTGTTTCCATTATCATTGTCAGTTTTCTACTGCAGTCAGAAAAATGATCAAATGTGAGGTACGTTGAGTACGTGCTATGAGCCTTGGTTTGTGGTACTCACAATGCTTTTCATCGCTACTGCAATATTTTGCGAATAAAGTTTTGTTTAAACCAAGGTAAAAAGTGAAGGCGCAGCCTGGATATTGGCTCTCTTTCTTGCTGTTTCTAAAATCAACTGGCAATCCCACTTACAACAACAACAGCAAGACCAACAGCAACAACGGTGACGATACCAACAGCAGCAGCAGCAACTACGACAACAACAACTACAACAACATCAACAACTGTTACAACACACGCACAGAATGCAATACCATTGCCGCTGTCGACAGTGGCAGGACTAGCTCTGCTGACGTTGGAGGCTGGCGTTCCGCTCTCCTCATCCTCAGCATGATCGTCAGCCGGTTCCTCCGTCGCTCTGTAGAGGGGCTGGTAATAATCATGGAAAATGAACGTTCCATGGCTGCCTGCCGATAGAATAGCAGACACGTGCAAAGCATGTTTCACACGACGATGTGGCGAGTTGAAATATGAGCTGCGAAGCAACCGAAATACCTCAGACACAAGCATGTAAAGAGACAGGAGCAAGCAGACCATTGTACTCTTTCTAGCTACACCTACTGTCGGCGAGTTGTGGCCATTTGCAAGGCTGACAGCCCATGTTACATGCAGCAAGCTCGATTTGTTGTCTAGAAAACTAAAAGCAGAACGATTTCTGAGAGTGGGACTCTGTGAGTGAAACAGTTGATTAGATCTTCTCGGTACCATTATACACACATTGATGTGTGGTGATCATTTTACATACTGATGCACCCTTTGGAATAACACTGTCACACATTGATGTGTGGTGATCATTTTACATACTGATGCACCCTTTGGATTAACACTGTCACACATTGATGTGTGGTGATCATTTTACATACTGATGCACCCTTTGGAATAACACTGTCAAGCAGTTCTTGCATACTTGCCTTGCGTGTGTGTGTGTGTGTGTGTGTGTGTGTGTGTGTGTGTGTGTGTGTGTGTGTGTGTGTGTGTGCGCGCGTGAGTTATTGGTGTGGCGTGTGTGTGTCAATTGAAAATGAGACGGCACGCACCGACTACAGTGTATGATTATGATCCTTCCATGCTTATCTCTCTTCATCCGTTTGTGCTTCAGAGAACTGAGAGCATGACACTGACTGAAACGGTTCTATTCCACCGCCCTCTGTCTATCTGTTCACAATATAAAATGTCAGTTTATCTCCCAACGATCCATGGTCTGAAATCTGTAAGGGAGATCGTTCTGTGTTCCGCTCAACAAACGTTTACTCCACCGTTTTTATGGGACAAAGGACGATTCATTTATATGGAGAAAATGCCAACACATGGTGATAATACGGTGCATTTGTAATGCAGACAGTCGATGTCCCGATCGGTATCCTGGCGTGCGCGTCAATCAAATATTTGACAGCCTAGATCAGGTTGTTTGACCCATAAACTGAGAAAAGGTCACTCTGTTTGCAATGGAAAAAAGAGGCCTTATCTTCCCCTGACTCTTTTACGAAACAATTTTAATGCTTTGTTTGGGTTTCCTTCTTTTTTTCTCGTTTTCTTCTTTTTTTTTTTGAGGGGGGGGGGGGGGGGGGGGGCAAGATGGGTGAGGGAAGAGAGAGCAATATGGTATGTTAGGAAGTTGGGGGGGGGGGGGGGGTTATTGTACCCTGCAAGTCCAGTAGATTTTAAAATTGTTTTTGAAACGAAGCTGTGGTGGGTTAAGAAATGTTTGCGGGTTTGTCCAGTCTGTTAGTTCGTTCTGTGCTTCTCCAAGTTCCTCCTATCACGCCCTGCGTATTCAGATTCTGCTTCTAAAAGAGTTCGTACAGGAATACCAGATGCTAGGGAAAAAAGCTCTGACTTACTGTTGCGACATGGAAAATGGCATGCAGTGCAATATCTGAACTCTCTTATGCTATAAAACAACATTTCATTCGTTCTTACCTTAAAAAAACAACAACAGAAAAGGTTAAAAACTTTTCCAATATCACAAATTACAGAAAAAAAAATCATGATGCTGCTAAACATATAACAGAACACACACTCATAACAAGTACAAAAAGTTACGAATGTGCAATTGATTACAAGCATTCTCATTCATTGAGCAAGCATACTGCTCTAAAAAAAATCCAGAGCGTGTGTGTGCCGTTTGTGATGAAAATTGAGTTAAAATGTTTCTATCATGTGGATTTAATGGGCTTCATTCAGGGTACTACCTAGTTAATTTCACTAAACAGGTGTTCAGCGTTTCATCTGAAAACTGAACACTCCAGAGCGTATGTCCTAGGTCAAGCAAAATCAGAAGGGAATATTGGAAATCTGTAGAACGAAGCATCAGGATCCTTATGACCATTTGGTGTATAACTCAGGTACTTTCATTTGCTAAATAAACCTTGAAGTGCACTATAAAGTTCAAGTTGTACAGAACTAAAATGAATAAAAGCATTTTTTTCTTTCGCAGCGATATCTTGTCACTTTAGAGTCAATTTGAAAGAACAGGACCTACTTTTACTGGCTCGATCAGTTAATAAGGACTGGATTGTACAATTGTGGCAGCTGTTTACAGCCACTGACCATTTTGTTTGTTCTGGTGTGTGAGACCACAGAAAAATCTCAACTTGTGGGGGGTTTCTTCACACCTGTCCCGAGTACTAAAAACAAAAGTTTACACTGCCCAGGTAACAATTTCTCTGCATGTTTGTGCGTGCGTGCATGCGTGCGTGCGTGCGTGTTCAACGGCACCGTTTGCAAATAACAGACTCAGACTTTTATTGATCATAAAGTCGCTTTCACGGTGTTGAAGTAAGCACTCTGAATAAGCTACAAGCTGGATAGAAGCTTGCTTGAAGTCATTTCACCGACGTTTAATAAGTCCATTAAACGAATTATTGGACGCAGTTTACTTATAAACATTGACGTGCATGTCTAGTAAAAAAAAAAATCGTTGCGACGAGGTTCCGATGAGACTGAAAACGTTTCGGTCGGTTTCAACCGACGTCCGACGGTCAGACGAATCCCTTCTATAATCAGCAGACGTACGTGGGTGTTCCATAATTAAACAAAAAGGTTCAATATTCTATAACTGCATACAGAAAATAATGTGTATGCGTGTTTTAGCCATAAAAACTTCGTGAATGGTATTTCCAGTATACTACAGTTTCTTCTGGATATCAATTTTTCAATATACAAAAAAATCTTATGTTCCTCTCGACCTTGTCGTCCGAACTGCGCATACATGTTTTTTCTGTTTCATTTCTGTGTGGCAGTAACAGACTGCGTGAACTTGATTCTTTTTTGTTTGTTTGTTTGTTTTTTTTTTATCCTTTGAACTGCCTTTCCACACGCAGGGCCGTGCATGTGCTATGATCACATGCATTGCACGTGAGGGTGTGTGAGGGTGGAGAGAACTAATAAATACCAATCCTAGCTCAACCGCCCTCACCAGTTTCGGGCGGTTGAGCTAGGAATTGGTATTTATTAGTTCTCTCCTAGTAAACCCTACAAACATGCATACTGTGTAGGATTATCCGTTTTCAATACTAATTTACTAAACTTTTCAGATTTTAGTTTTTGCTTAATCCTGTGTTTTTTCCTGATCATTTTTCAAAAAACATCATTTTTCACGCATACATTCATCAAATGCGTCTCTGTCTTTCATGTGAAATAAAACTACAGTCTTTAACTGTTCTCTAAAGTCTTTTAAACTGAGTTATATTTTGACATAAATCCACCACACTTATCCCAGCATGTCTTCCACTGAAAGCAAGTTTTGACAAAGTGTTTCTCTTTTTAACTATGTCTCTTTCTGCCAAACAGTCATCTATAATAAATAGTGTCTGCGTTCCCTCAAACAATTTATAAAAGTGTTCTAAACACTCACTCAGCTTATTGCTGGGATCAATCAAATATATGTCATCATCCGTTCATATAAACCTTCTATCATTATATGCTTTGTTCCATTTAAGTGTTGGACAGAAAATCACAATATGATCAAAATTATAGCGATAAACTGTTTGTAATAGGTCTAGGAAAAAATATTGTTTTTCCACAACCAGTCTTCCACAAATCAGTGAACAATGAGGGGGTTTCATCATAAAGTTTAACATCGGCATTGACACCAAAGTTGTTTGCTCCATAGTTTTATAACAGAATTTAATCTAATCCAGTTATTGTTTTTATTATACTCTCTGTCAAAACTTGTTCAGTATAATAAAATCCTATAAGATCTAAATGTGTAAGATTAATCCAAGTCAGTTCTCTGAGATTGCTTCTATTTAGATTAATATTGATTTTGTCACTGGTTGTAATGACCTTAATCTCCCCACCGTTGTAAAGAACGACGACAGTAACTTTAAGTTTTTCAACGTCTAAGTTTTGCCAGCTAATTAGAATTCCTTTTAAAAGGACGTCGCTAACGCCCACAACCCCCTCCCTCTCCTCATCTTTTAGACAGAAATTTCAAATATCATTGTGAACGTGTCTCCTAATTTCATTTGTGGAATGAACTGTAATTTTGTAGAAGCATCTTTCAAAACTGATTCTTTTCTATGGAGGGTGTACTGTTTGCTCCCAAACGGTTTTATTTCGATCTCTTTCCGACTATTGTCCTCAGGTGTAAGGCTTATATGTAAAGGACCTGAGTTGAGTGCTTTTCTGAAACTTTTTTGACGGTCAAAAAATGTAAATGGGCTTATGAATTCAAATTTTATGTCCCATTCTAAATATGGTTCTAAGTGCCATTTGCTGTCAGGTTTTCGAACTATTTTATATTCATACAGGCCAACATTATTTGCTTCTAGATTGCGTAGTTGTTCTAGTTTAGGAAACTTTTTTGCTGTCGCCAACCTCTTTACGTTTATAATAACCATCTTTGCTGTACTCAAAACCATACAAAGCGCCTATTTCACCGTTCTGTTCAAAGTCCTCAACGTCTGCAAGGTCTTTTAATTCTAAAGTTATACACCCCTTTAGCGTAATGTAACTCCCGATTTTCTGGTCACGCGACATGTTTTAGTACAACGTATTATTTTATTTCTAAAACAATGTGCAGGTTATCACATTTCACGACTTTTCCTGCTTTGTCTGCGATTTTATATTAAATGATCCGACCCTCCCACAAACTAATCTTTTAAACTGTAAATTAGGGAATTGTATAATTTCATAATCGCAATATGCAGCTTTCCCTGATGGAAGAGCTCTTAAAAACAGTTGAGGGCCTTCCATCATATAAGTTTTCATCAGTGCTCAGCTCATCCAAATGAACATAGAGTAATGAATGTAATGCAAGATCGAGGGGAGTTTTTCCCCCTCATAAGTAGTTTTGTGTTTGGTGTAACTCTAAATCTATGATTGTCAGCTGCAAAGCCTAACATTTTAGCTAGCTCTTTATCAAAATAGTAACCTGCTTCTTCTTCAGGCTTGAATGTTAACATTGTTTTTAGATTTGCATTGTTAAGTTTGAGGGTAATGTCGAAGTTACTCGTTGCTTCTTTTAGTGAGCAAAACCCGTAATAACCATCAGGTATTGTTAACTGGCTAACTTTGGTCCCTGATTTGTCAACTTTTAGAATCGTATTATTATTCTTCGATTCACTTATATTAAACCATACAACTTTGTAAAAAATTTCATGAAGTGCAACCATTCTGGTTCCGCAATCGTTATCAATAGCATGTTCTAAAAACGAAGGACGGTCTTGAGTTGTTATTGTTACAAACATTTTTTAAACGAAATAAAAATGAGCGCATTTAAATATACTGATGCAAAATATTCTGTTGGGCCGCACTACAATCTTAAAAATATAACAACTGATACTCTTGTCATTTCTGTGACCCAGACTGACACCTTTCAAGTAAAGTGAGTACGCCATTAAACAGATATCTTAACCCTCCCATTAAAACGACTACATCCCGAAAGTGTGGTTTAGTCATCCGATGCAGTTTTACCAGAACCAGTTAAACTTTGCTGTGTTTTGTGCATCAACTGGGTGTGGAGTGTCGTATGCTGATCACTTAAATCATCCTGATCCTTTGGTGAGGTCAGTGTACAGATTTCATTTCTATTACACCTTCAGGCGTATTTTGACTGAACTGCAAGCTCCATTACCAAATGACAAACCGTTTAATCCATTCAGCAACAGAATAGACATGAAGGCTTTTGAAAGGATCTGTAACGAATTCAATATTAAGGCTAAGACAGATTTTAAACAAAAGTCGGATCTTAATCATGGTCTAGGCACCCCTTATTTTTGGGGCGTGCACAGAAAGTATAACTATGACTGGAAACCTCCTTACACATCTTTCTCTTCAGGCACAGCTGTTCACCTAGGGTCCATAGAGCAAGAGCATAAAACAGCATGGACAACATTTATCTTAGACACTTCTAAGGGCCTAACTAAAGCAGGAATAGAAACGAATAAACGACTCTGTTCGTACTTACGTTTGGTGTTTGCTAGTTCGCAAGCACAAACGAGATCGAGCATAATGATCCTTCTATGGTTTTGATGCACAAAAAAAATACTTAGCAAATTTAGAGGAGGCCATTAATTCTACAGTTGATTTACCTTAAAGTATTAAAAGGTACCAAAATGTTTTACAATACGCAAGATCGAAAGTAGACTTTGCGGGTTGGCACTGGGTTTATACATGCTCCCTTTCTGACCTTCAGACTCCAGATAGGTACAATAATAAAACTACAATAATGAAATCCTTGTGGCAGGCAATGAACAGAAGGTGGGAAAAAAAACGAAATAAATTCTGAGCCAGTAATATTGCAAGCAGTAAACAAACAAGTCGACCCCCAAAGAATAGTCATCCAATCCCCGTGGCCAAACCCCGAAGGCCGTTGAAGAACACGAAGTAAAAAAAATAATGACCATGAAAATGAAAAGACAGCACTTGTTTTTGGATTACTGGCCCAGGATTACTCGGTCTTTATTTTTCTAAAAATTACCCAACTATTAAGAGACTAATGACCATAAGTGCTCGGCCATAAAGCCAACTACTTTGCTTGCAGTAGACAAAAGCCACTAACAACACCCCTAAAAATTACCCGGTAAAGCGTCCATGGCTTTACTGGCTAATTTTTTTAATTAAACCCGCAAGATGATCAAGCTGTTTTTTACCATGATTTATCAGGCGGTGATGGTGGCGATGGTGGGGGAGGGCACTGGGGTTTGACCACCGCCGCCTGTATAGCCATCCCAGTGTACTTATTGCAAATCCTAAGGCCGTTATAACGCTTTGCTAATGTGACTCCTTGCCTCTAAACAGTTTCGTATTCGTTCTGCTAGCGTTGTGTTTTCATATAAAATTCTTTGGATAGTTTCTCTTATTCTGCTCACTTGAGTTCCCTAATTGTTCTCGGTTAGTAGACAACACTTCTAGTCTTGCTGATTTTTCTTGTTCAAGATCTTTTAGTCTTTGGGTTATTCTTTCTTTAATATCATGCCCTAAGTTGGCGACGCGTCATCAGCCTCAACGAGTTTTTCTTTTTCTCTTTTTATATGCTCATCTATTTCACCTAGTTTTGCTAAATTGTTTGTTAATTCACCTCTAATGGTTCTCAAAGCATGATCAAGGGCCACTATTTCTCGCATGGGTAGCGGGGGGTCATGTATAGTTTTTTAATGCTGTTTCTTCTGAAAAACTGGTTTCTGCTTCTATTACATTTATTAATTCACCTGCTGATTGATTTAATTCTTTAAGTTCCATGTTTTGCATTTGGTTAGCTGTTGGGAGTTTCTGTTGTGTGTTTTGAAGTTTAGCAACTGCACCCCTATTTAATTTTGGTTTAGAAATGCCAGGACGATTTTGTACGCTCACACTGAGTCTTTGTCTAATTGTACTCAGGGCTAAAAACTTTAATGGGTCTGCTTTAGTTGTAAGCTGAACAAGTTGTCCTTGGTCGTTTCTTACAGACAAATGGTTATCTTTTAGTACAAAATCATTAGGGTCTAAAACTTCGGGAGGTTCTTGACCTAAATTTTGGTACAATGATCTAATCTTACTTTCTGTTAATTCACTCCGCACTGAGAGCGCTGAGCGATGCTGTGTCAAAGGGATCATTTCACTCATGTCGTCTCCAGGATCAAAAACATCATAATCTTCTTCACCTTCAATTCCTGCCATGTTTCTTAAATAATTAACTTTTTATTTTGTTTTATAAAAATGTCACAAGCATATGGTTCAATTCTTGACCCGCATAGAAGACTGAAAGAGCCCTTTGGCATGAAGGGAAATAAACGGAATATTACTGTTCCAAATAATCCGTCTACTATTGATGCAGATCAAATTCTTACTGTCAAATTTCCAGACCTAGGAGCAGATGAAGTGATTGTGCCAGGCTCTGCGCAACATACTTTCAAAATAGAACTCGAATCAGCAACAGACCCAAACAGGACAGTTGTCCAGAATCTGGGGCGGGCAATCGTTAAGAAAATTTCTATAAAACTTGAGGGGCAAGAAATATTTTCTTTACACAATGCAGACATATTTTTAATCTATTCTGATCTATGGCTAACCGGGAATGAAAGGGATGATCTTGCGTTTCAAGGAATCGAAATGAAGAAGCACTAAAACATAGAATAGGCGCCGCAGATGCTAAAGACGGCAAAAAGTATGTAGCTGTAAATTTTGCGTATGGAAATCGCTTTTCCATTCCCTTAGATTTTGAGTTGTTAAAAGCGCATGCGCCATACTTTCAGGAGCATTAAAAGACAGATTGTCATATGAACTAACTTTTAATGAATACAAACGTGTTATCAGATCATCAGACACCGAAGCAAAGTACAGCATTTCTGACATCTCGTTAGAGTTTGACGTTGTTAGCAACCCTAATTTAGCAAGGCTGATCGAGCAACAATATCAGTCAAAATTAGCAATATATTACGAAAGAGTGATTCATCATACAACATATCCCAGAAGCAAGAATGACGCTATATGGAATTTTAGTTTTAGTGCCGCAGCAAGATCACTTAAAGGTATTTTGTTGCTGTGCGAAGATGAAGAACCATTCAAAAGAGGAAGTGAAAAGTTTATTAATCCTAAATAACGAAAGTACAATGTTCGATTGAGGGTAGTCCTAACCAAATCTACGCTAGCGGGCTTAGACCTTATTAGCATTTTGACGAAATAAGAAAATTGTTTGGGGGTGGGAGTGTAGAAGCCCAACAGTAGACCTTGTGTCTAAAGATCTACACCTTCACAGTGTTAGACTCGATGATTATTTAACAACAAATACGGTTTATGGATTGACCTAAGGTCAACAGAGGATAATCAGTTGCATGGAAGTGGGAGAACTGTTAAAGCGGAATAAACATTCAAATTGATAAAGAAAAAGATGGCGATAAACCAGTAATGTACATTGTTTTTAATATATGATGCGCAGCTGAATATTCAAGATAACGATTAAAAGATATACAATACTAAATTTTTTTTTTTTTATAAAAAGCATGTCTGTTAAGCATTATCCAAATGTGCTACAGCCCCGGAGTCGCCAAAGAAGGGATATTTAGAAAACCCCTGACATAAAACCCTTCAGTTTAAACCCAACATTACACAAATGCAACAAAAACTAGAGAAAGACCTTTCAAAATACAGCAAAACCAAACGAATGTATTCTGCTGCCTTTAATGCTGTTACATATGTTAATACTGGAGCATCGACTGTTAGTGCTCTATCAGCAGGAACGAGTGTAGGCCCTCTTAGCAACAGGCATAGGTGCACCCGCAGTTTTCCCTCTAGGCGGTTTGTCTTTAACTCTTTGCCTGTTTTTCATTAGCTGTAAGTGCTGCTAGCAAAAATTAAAAATAAACTCCAAAAGCACACGCTATGGTTAAACTAATAACAGCTAAACTTAGTTCGTTCAAACTGACAATAATAAGCGCTAGTTGACTCAAACATCAGGAAATGAAGAATTTAGTCGTTTACGGGCCCGATTTGAGGGACTATAAAGACAAAAGTTTGATCTTCAAAAAAAGCAAGGGCAAGTTTTTCTCAACAGCCAGACCCCGAGCAGATAAAAAGGAATGTTTAAAAAAAGTAAACGAAACATTAAACTCTGTTTAAACAGCTCACTTAACAACCCAAAGGGCGTTTTTTACTTTAGTTTATGAGTCCAAGAAAAAAAGACCGTGGATATTGATTCTGATTAAGACGACTTGGAGACGACCCTGGAGTCGTTTGTCGTTGTATTTTTTTAAATTTAAATAAATAGTTTGAGTTAAAAAAGAAAATCAACATGGATAAGATATATAAAGGGGACCGGACGAATTGTTTGAAGGAATGTCAAGAGTACTGAATGATATTGATTTAAAAGTCTTGATCCAACAAACGTAACAGGCAAGTGTTGTTCATGCTATTTCTCAAGTTCCAGGTAAATAACAATAGACCCGCCAGTTAAAGTAATTTTTAAAAGTTTAATCGACTATATAACAATAAATGAAGAAATTTTAGAAGTCTGGGTCTCAACAAAACAACAGACAAATCTTTCTCATAAGGGACTTAACACCTATTTGGGCAGACGAACTGCTTACACAGTTTGTGTGGCCGCTGAAGAAGCCAAAATGAGAGGTTCTGGTTGGTCAGAGGGCGAAGTCCTAGAGATCAGATTAAAACAGGCAAAGTATGACCCGATTGTAGGCAAGTCTTAATTCCACTACCTCCAGCATTAGTCGCAAAAAGAGCAGTTCTAAACAAAAAGAATTCGGGACAGCAATGTTTATGTGGTGTGTTCTTGCAAGGCTGCATCACGTCCGAAAAAAAACGCAGGAGAGGGGTCTAACTATTGTTCTTACATCAATGATCTTATTTTAGTGGAATATCCTTTCCTGTTAGCGTGGACTAAAATTGACAGTTTGAAGAACAAAACAAACCAAAACTGTTAATGTATACACATGTCTGAGAAACAAATTTGGTGCCTATTAGAGTGTCTAAAGCAGCCCAACAAAAGGCGATCCGGCCAAAAGTCATGTGGACTTATCCCAATGTCTTCGCCAACAGGGTTGCCTCAACATTACACATTGATACGCCCCAATGAGTAGACTAATGCAGCATACTTCAAAAGATGGGCACAAACAAGAATTCTGTAGAAAATGTTTAACAAGAATTCCTCCCTTCAAGCCCCCGCTTGAACATATAAAACATTGTAAAAAAAAGTTCTGTAGACTTTTAAGACAGAAACTAATTACGCCCCCACCTGGATCTAAAGTTAGTTTTAAGAACTGGAAACGGCTGCAAACAGGTCCTACGTAGTTTACGAGACTTCGAGTCGCTTATTGTTCCTATGAAGGGCCGGCGCCACAGAAACTTTCCCAAAACTGTCTTAATGAGTAATCATCAGATTTGTTCCTATGCCTTTATCATTGTCAGGTCGGATGGTGCCCATTTCGGAACCCGAAATTTTATAGAGGACCAGATGCTGCAAAATACTTTTTAAAACGCATGCAGCAAGTGCGTAACGCTGTTCTAATAACTGAATCTCTAGACATTATTATGACGCCTAAAGACCAACAAAAAGTATGACTTTGGGCCCCACGTTGTTGGATTTGTGGTTTAGGGCTAACGCCCAAGAGTGTAATCCAACAGAAGAGACCATGATCACATTAGCGGAAAATTCAGAGGAGCAGCGCACAACAACTGCAATCTCAACTAAGGTTTGACCCCGCGAAGTGGAAGTGCCCATCTTCTTTCATAACTTGCGAGGTTACGATCTCATCTTATAATGCAAGCAGTAGGCTGCGACCCCAGCGACTCCGGGGGCTCCAGCGACTCCAGCGACTCCCCGCGACTTCAGGGTGTCATTTCATTGCACAGTCATCAGAAAAATACATGTGTTTCACTTTAAATAACATGTCTTTTTTTGACTCTATGCAAACACCTGATGGGATCATTAGAGGGCATGGCTATGTCCTTAAAGTCCTGCCCAATACCAGAAGAATATTTTGACCAACTCTTGTTAGAAAGGGCGTTTACCTTATGAGTACATGAACAGTTGGGAAAGGTTTTTATGAAGTTCACTTCCCCCTAAAGGCGCGTTCTTTTCTAGTCTTAGAGGAAAGGGACATCAGTGATTCTGATTTCCGCATGCTCAAGATGCGTGGCAGAAGTTAGAGTGTAAAACGATGGGAGACTATCATGATTCATACTTGAGGGCCGACGTTTGTTTGTTGGCGGACATTTTTGAAAATTATAGAAAGACCTGCATGAAACATTATAGCCTGGATCCCGCGCATTACATTTCTGCGCCCGGATCAGTTGGATGCTTTTTAAGTTTACTGGAGTACAGATGATTTATTGTCAGATTTACCAATGATTCAGTGATTGAAAACGGATTGCGTGGAGGAATTAGTATGGCGCGCATCATTACTGTAAAGCAAACAACAAATACTTGGACGACTATGATCCAAGTAAAGGTCTAACTATCTCATGTATTTAGATGCAAACAATCTGTATGGTTGGGCTATGGCGCAATCACTTCCATTACGTAACTTTAAAATGTACACTGGTGGTATTAAAAACATTCAAGAATTTGTAGAAACTGCATACTCTTACAGCTGATCGTAAAAGAGGTCTTATTCTAGAAGTTGACTTAGAATTCCCCATGAACTCCATGACCTACATAATGACTACCCATTGCGGAGAAAGTCTAAAAAATTTAATCCAACAGAGCCACCTAAAATTGTGCCTAATCTTCGAGGTAAAAAAATTATGTCTGTCATTACAGACTTCTACAATTTTATTTAAGAAATGGTTTAAAGCTAACAGCAGTTCATCGTATAATTGCTTTTGATCAAAAACAGTTCATGAAACCCAAAAAAATACATAATGACAGAAAACCAACTGATCTTAAAAACTATAAATCCCCACAGATGCTTCCGAAAAAGATTTAAACATCCCTAACTTAGTGGTTTAAGATGAAGGAGAATTATCTGGAGGGGTGATTAAGGAGGTTTGTTGGTTTAAGGTCGAAAATGTACAGTATTTCGAGCCAGGAGAAAACCATTAAGAAAGCAAAGGGAATATCTCGCAGTGTTGTGCAGTCAAACATATCTCATGACAACTACAAAGAAGCATGGTTCAATAAACATACTTTTCATCATGACAACGTAAAACTGCGATCTAATCTACATGAGATCAACACAACTGTTGTAACAAAGAAGTCATTAGATAGACACAACACTAAACGAGTATTTGTTAATCCAGAGTTTTCATATTCAATTGGGCATTGGAGAACAGTATAATTATATATCTTCTCACCGAGGGCTTCACCGAGGGGTTTATATTTTTCCTCAACTTTTATTATAAGCTCAATCATATCTTCATCCAATTCAGCAAATTTTTTCTCATGTTTGCTTGATGTGCTCGAATTTTTTTTTATTATTTCAAGATATTCTTTTCCCATATCTGATAATCAAAATTTGGGTTTTTGGGTTGTAGGTGATCTGGATGTTTTAGCATGTATTGATAATCCTCGCAAATGTTTCCTTAATAGTACAACTCGTATCATATGATTCCCGTACCAATTCCAAGGTTTTTTTTATTTATCATTCTTGTTTCATTCTGAGTTCTTCTCCATTTTAGACTCAAATATATTTACGTAAATTAAAAATTAATTAAGCAACTGGAACTGTGCCTGGTGGGATTATCTGCAGTTCTTCCTTCACAAAAGATCTTTGGGGGCTGGTCGTTTTGTTGTGTCAGTTTCTCGTAAATAATACACGGGCGGATTCATTTTTACAATTCTTTTTATTTCATATGGATCAACACTCCAAACTGGATCTGTTGCCCTGATGCGAGTGTCCCCTTCTGCTTCCCCCGGTAAATAAAGGTACCTTACTTTTAAACCAAACGGTAATAGTTTGCTGGCTGTACTAGAGTCTTCAGCAACATTTATTGTTTGTTTTTTGATTGCTTGTACTGGTTTTAGCTCCGATAATTTAAATTCTTCATTATTCATTGCGCGCAAAACTGAGGGCAGTCTTCTAACCCATTCTGTGTTGCGAGAATTGTCAATCAGCTCTCTGTGATACTGGTAGGAGAAAAGTCTTTCAGATAACTGTTTGTTAAAGTTTTCAACTAAAGCCTGTGATCTGTGAACTCCTGGAATGCCTCTTTTAATGGTAACTCTATGTTTTAACAATAATTGATTCACTTGGCCTTTAAATTCTTTTCCATCATCGACTTGAATCATGCGAGGATAAGTTAGCGGGCCTCGTTGGTATATCAGTTGTATGGCAACAGCAACAGCAGAAGCACTCTTTTGTGTTAATGGTTCCGCATCTTTGTATCTTGAAGCTATGTCAATGACTGTAAGTGCGTACTTAAATCTTTTTCGTCTAATCGTATCATGGGTAAATATAGAAGGTCCATTTGATGGGTGTCGTTCGGTATTGTATTCACAAAGTGTGGTCTCTGTATTTGTCTAGGCGCAGGTAAATAAATTTGCCAAATCGCTTGTTTAGATAACCATTCCTTTGCTGTTTGTTCACTGACTCCCCTGCTTGGCTTAGCTTTTTTGTTGCCGTGATTCCCTTCCAATATCCTTTTGGCGAATAATAGATTTTGTTCATTTTTATTCAGCCAATATTATGCGCAACAAAATACACAACGGTCATACCAAAGACGATAAACACGATTTCTTGCATCTTTTGTTTTTCTGATGGTTGATAAAAGTCACTGAATTTTGGCGGGGCAATGTCTCGATTGGTTTGCCTGTTACAAGAAAGTATTCTTTTATTGCCTGGTCAACATCTTTAAATGTGTAAGCCGCATGTCCCTGTTTTTTCAGTTTATCGTTAATAAAATCTAACTGCTCAATTCTCTGCTTTTCATAGTTATCTTGTGCAGCTGCTAGTTGCTCCATAGCTTTGTTATGTCTTTTTCTCTCACCGTCATCCCGCAGTTTACTAAATGCGTAATTACTTCCGCTAAAAGCAAGCGCATTCACTACTGCACCGCCTATCATCATTACGAGTGAAGCCATTTTTATAAATGTATTTTTTAATTTTACATATTGATACTGTCTGGAATTATTCCTTGCTTAACTAGAAAATCTTTCGTAGCGAACGAAGCTGTAATAACAGCAATTAGCTTTGCTGAATCCTCAAAGCCTAGCTTGCCAAGATCTGCTGGTTTAATTTTTAACAGGCTTTTACCAAGCATTGTGTATCCTACACTTAGGCCTCCAATAACAGCAGAATGGTATACAAGGTTGGTAACAGTTTTTTCGGTGCTCATTTTAAAATAAAATAATAATTATATTTAGTAATAAAACGTGAACGGCGACGATCTGCTAAACATTCCTGAACTTGTGATTACAAATGAACAAGTTGATGACCAAGCTGTTATGCCAAAAAAGAAAGACTGTATTCTTTGGCAGCATGCGGAAAAACAAAACAGTTCCTCGGAAATGAATTCAGCATAGAACAGATTCAACAGATGTCGCCGCAAGACATTGTAAAGTATCATAACAGGCATGAAGCGCAACTGGGATCAAGAATGGTAAAAAGTGTAGGACAAACAGTTCTTAGTTTGTACACTAAACTAGTAAGTAAATTTGCGCCTATTGATTCTGAACAAGACTTTATGTATGATTTAACGCAGGATCCAGTTTTAACAAAGTCATTAGAGTCTCTAGGATGTGATCTGTATTACAGATTTGGAACATTATTGTCGCCGCTAATCATGGGATTAATTACTTTTAATCATATAGATTTTGTTTCCCTAAAAAATGACCGAGCCAGAAAATCAGCAGAATCAGAAAACATTGAATCAGGGAGAAAGTGACAGTAAAACCGGGCGCGTTGCAGCAGGAAAAAGTAGCAGAGTGGAACAAACAAAGAAAATTACAGTTACAATCACAGATTAACATATTTAAACCTCAACTTTATATAGCAAATTTTTTCTCATGTTGCTGATGTGCTGAATTTTTTTTTTATTATTTCAAGATATTCTTTCCATATTGATAATCAAAATTTGGGTTTTTGGGTTTGGTGTCTGGATGTTTTGCATGTATTGATAAATCCTCGCAATGTTTCTAATAGTAAACTCGTATCATATGATTCCCGTACCATTCCAAGGTTTTTTTTTATTTATCATTCTTGTTTCATTCTGAGCTTCCTTCTCCATTTTAGACTCAAATATATTTACGTAAATTAAAAATTAATTAAGCAACTGGAACTGTGCCTGGTGGGATTATCTGCAGTTCTTCCTTCACAAAAGATCTTTGGGGGGCGGGTCGTTTTGTTTTGTGTCAGTTTCTCGTAAATAATACACGGGCGGATTCATTTTTACAATTCTTTTTATTTCATATGGATCAACACTCCAAACTGGATCTGTTCCCCTGATGCGAGTGCCCCCTTCTGTTTCCCCCCGGTAAATAAAGGTACCTTACTTTTAAACCAAACGGTAATAGTTTGCTGGCTGTACTAGAGTCTTCGCAACATTTATTGTTTGTTTTTGATTGCTTGTACTGGTTTTAGCTCCGATAATTTAAATTCTTCATTATTCATTGCGCGCAAAACTGAGGGCAGTCTTCTAACCCATTCTGTGTTGCGAGAATTGTCAATCAGCTCTCTGTGATACTGGTAGGAGAAAAGTCTTTCAGATAACTGTTTGTTAAAGTTTTCAACTAAAGCCTGTGATCTGTGAACTCCTGGAATGCCTCTTTTAATGGTAACTCTATGTTTTAACAATAATTGATTCACTTGGCCTTTAAATTCTTTTCCATCATCGACTTGAATCATGCGAGGATAAAGTTAGCGGGCCTCGTTGGTATATCAGTTGTATGGCAACAGCAACAGCAGAAGCACTCTTTTGTGTTAATGGTTCCGCATCTTTGTATCTTGAAGCTATGTCAATGACTGTAAGTGCGTACTTAAATCTTTTTCGTCTAATCGTATCATGGGTAAATATAGAAGGTCCATTTGATGGGTGTCGTTCGGTATTGTATTCACAAAGTGTGGTCTCTGTATTTGTCTAGGCGCAGGTAAATAAATTTGCCAAATCGCTTGTTTAGATAACCATTCCTTTGCTGTTTGTTCACTGACTCCCCCTGCTTGGCTTAGCTTTTTTTTTTGCCGTGATTCCCTTCCAATATCCTTTTGGCGAATAATAGATTTTGTTCATTTTTATTCAGCCAATATTATGCGCAACAAAATACACAACGGTCATACCAAAGACGATAAACACGATTTCTTGCATCTTTTGTTTTTCTGATGGTTGATAAAAGTCACTGAATTTTGGCGGGGGCAATGTCTCGATTGGTTTGCCTGTTACAAGAAAGTATTCTTTTATTGCCTGGTCAACATCTTTAAATGTGTAAGCCGCATGTCCCTGTTTTTTCAGTTTATCGTTAATAAAATCTAACTGCTCAATTCTCTGCTTTTCATAGTTATCTTGTGCAGCTGCTAGTTGCTCCATAGCTTTGTTATGTCTTTTTTCTCTCACCGTCATCCCGCAGTTTACTAAATGCGTAATTACTTCCGCTAAAAGCAAGCGCATTCACTACTGCACCGCCTATCATCATTACGAGTGAAGCCATTTTTTATAAATGTATTTTTTTAATTTTACATATTGATACTGTCTGGAATTATTCCTTGCTTAACTAGAAAATCTTCGTAGCGAACGAAGCTGTAATAACAGCAATTAGCTTTGCTGAATCCTCAAAGCCTAGCTTGCCAAGATCTGCTGGTTTAATTTTTAACAGGCTTTTACCAAGCATTGTGTATCCTACACTTAGGCCTCCAATAACAGCAGAATGGTATACAAGGTTGGTAACAGTTTTTTCGGTGCTCATTTTAAAAATAAAATAATAATTATATTTAGTAATAAAACGTGAACGGCGACGATCTGCTAAACATTCCTGAACTTGTGATTACAAATGAACAAGTTGATGACCAAGCTGTTATGCCAAAAAAAGAAAGACTGTATTCTTTGGCAGCATGCGGAAAAACAAAACAGTTCCTCGGAAATGAATTCAGCATAGAACAGATTCAACAGATGTCGCCGCAAGACATTGTAAAGTATCATAACAGGCATGAAGCGCAACTGGGATCAAGAATGGTAAAAAGTGTAGGACAAACAGTTCTTAGTTTGTACACTAAACTAGTAAGTAAATTTGCGCCTATTGATTCTGAACAAGACTTTATGTATGATTTAACGCAGGATCCAGTTTTAACAAAGTCATTAGAGTCTCTAGGATGTGATCTGTATTACAGATTTGGAACATTATTGTCGCCGCTAATCATGGGATTAATTACTTTTAATCATATAGATTTTGTTTCCCTAAAAAAATGACCGAGCCAGAAAATCAGCAGAATCAGAAAACATTGAATCAGGTGGAGAAAGTGACCAGTAAAAAGCCTGGGCGCGTTGCAGCAGGAAAAAGAGTAGCAGAGTGGAACAAACAAAGAAATTACAGTTACAATCACAGATTATAGCCCATAATGAAAAAGTGCTAGAGCCGCAGCCAGTTGTTTCAACGCCAGCTATAAAAAACACCAGAACAAGTTGATTCAAGACCAACAACAACAACAGGGTTGCCTACACCGCCAAAGTCTTCATGGAATTTTCTTAAAGCAATTGTCATTTTGGCAGTATTGCTGCTGGGGGTGGTTATTACGGTTATAAAATATATAAACAAAGACAGCAAAAACCAAAGCAGTCCAAACAATCTCTGCCACTAAAATACAGAAGCCGAACACAAAAGCATGCCAGAACCACCAACAACAAAAGATCATTTTGATCCATTTTTTAATGCAATAACAAATTAACTTAAAAAAGAACTTGGTTGTACTTAGAGGATAACTTAGTTATGAACTTGAGCTGACTTAATTAAGTACTTGAGCTGACTTGAGTAAGAACTTATAAGTGACTTGATTAAGAACTTAAGGATGACTTTGGGTGGGTGAAGGTAAGAGCTTAGAAGTTACTTAAGTAAGAACTTGAGGATGACTTGAGTAGGAACTTAAAAGTTACTTGATTAAGAACTTGAGAATAACTTGAGAATAACTTGAGATGACTTAAGAACTTAGAAGTGATTTGGGTAGGAACTTAAAAGTTACTTGATTAAGAACTTAAGTTAAGAACTTAGAAGTGACTTAATTAAGAACTTGGTGTGGGTAGAGGGCGGGGGGTAAGAAGGCGTCAAGTGTGACAAAGCAGAATTGGGGGGCTTGGCTTAATGCCAAAGTTGCTCCTTCAAGAGCGGTTTGGAGTGCGTTCGATGAACGTTTCCTGGTCAGGCGTCCGCCGCAAGCCCGCTATTATCTCCTCCCTTTACATGTTCTTACTGCGGGCACTTGGCTTAATGCCGAAGTTGCTCCTTCAAGAGCGGTTTTGGTGCGGCCAATGAACGTTTCCTTTCACAACTCAACTGAGTTTGACAGCACAGTGTGTTCTCTGATCGAGTGGGGAGAAGGTGGTTAAGTTTTTGTGTCTACAAATTGTTATAGAAAGGTACAATCAGATGGAATCAAAAGATGAATGAATCCGAGAGTTCCCAGGAGTCTGACTTACTTAGAGAAATAAAATCAGAGCAATCAACAGGACTTAGCCAAGATATAAGAAACAATTGTGATCAGTGATGATGAAGAAGACTTAACTATTTATTGGGGAGATGAAGCCACTGGTGAACCTATAGGCGAATATAACAATAGAATTCAACAGCACCTTGACTATTATGCTGCTATTCAACAACATTGGAAAGAAGTGCAATCTGTTTTGAAGCAAAGAGGAATTAAAGAAGCGCAACGTTACAACAAAGAACATAAAAAATCAGTTGCCAAAGCAACCTGCTGCTGTCTTTCAGACAAGAAGGAAAAGAAAACGTGAAAAGCTTATACACTTATCAGGAAAAAATAGTTTAGAAAAACTAAGATTTTCGAAGGTTGAAGACAGGCTGTTAGTTGAAAACACACTGAATGCAATTCCAGAGTATAATGAAAACAAAACTGTTGAAGAAGTAGAAACAATCATCACCACAAGTCAAACAATCCTTGAATTGAAGGAAAATCAAAATCTAAGAAGCTATCTAGCATATGGCAAGTGGTTAGAAAGGCTGTGTAAATTAAACAGAAGAAATTTTTGTAACTTTGTAGAATCCCACTTGCAGCATTCTCTCGGATGGATAAATAAACTGAGGAGAACTACATGCCTGTTTGGAAAGTACAAGCAACTTTCAAAACTGCAATAACAATTTCAGAAGCCATCTCTCTAACCGCCAAAATAAAATCTGCACTTCGAGAGAATCCCGCCATGAAGCCGGCTTGGAAGTAAAACAACCCTGCTCACGCAGAAGAATGGAAATAACAGGTAAGATTATCTTTTCTCTCAAATATTTATTTACCATTTCAACTCAAACCGTTTGTTTACCAGTAAAAGTTAACGCACCCAAACGTACGCACACACCAACCGAGAAAATAACAAGACACATACTGTCAACATAGACTGGTGGAAAACATGTCTGTGGCAAAACTAGCCTTGCTAGCTGTTACTATAACTAGCCGTTCGCACGGTGCACGCCACAGGCCCGCTATTATCTCCTCCCTTTACACGTTCTTACTGTGGGCACCAGCAATTAGGGGTGTAGCCCCGTCATTTACCTTTCTCATATTACCAGTGCCGGAGACACACAGTCGGCAAACAAGAACAGTTAAAGACTGTAGTTTTATTTCACATGAAAGACAGAGACGCATTTAATGAATGTATGCGTGAAAATGATGTTATTGAAAACGATCAGGAAAAACACAGGATTAAGCAAAAACTAAAATCTGAAAAGTTTAGTAAATTAGTATTGAAAACGGATAATCCTACACAGTATGCATGTTTGTAGGGTTTACTAGGAGAGAACTAATAAATACCAATTCCTAGCTCAACCGCCCGAAACTGGTTGAGCGCGGTTGAGCTAGGATTGGTATTTATTAGTTCTCTGGTGGTCATGTACGCAAGCGTGTAAGCCTGCATAGATGTACACATGATTGTTCATGCACGAATAAATATACACTTGCATGCACACCTGCGCATACGCTCGCAATCGCACATAAATAAACACAGATACACATGCACGCGCACACACACACACACACACACACACACACACACACACACACACACACACACACACACACACACGCCTGCAAAAGTGCAGGTAATGTTATTTAGATATTCACAGAAGTCGAAATCCGATGGATGTTCCTACCAACCACAAGGCAGTTTACAGAATTTCGCGAATCACGTTGTAAATGAGAGAGACTGGGATCGACCGAAAACGGTGACAGTATAAACAGTGTAGTTTCTAATTCAGTTTCTTTTCGTTTAGAATCCACTTAACTGTCAACACATGCAGGAACAATGTTGCTTTGATGGTTGGAGGTTAAAACAAATCTGTTTGAATCATGACAAACCATTTCTTTTTATCTGTGCAGTGCATCAAAAATAATCACGTCTCCTGATCGGTAGGAACAGACGTAGGAATTTCTACTCTATACAGGCCTGACTTGGGCGTTGGGTTCATGTGTAGGTCCTTAGTTCGCCGAACATCGTCTATAAGGCCCTTTGTTCACTTCCTTTTTTTTCTTCTATTTTAGCATTGCATTCATCTGGCTGAAACCCTGCGCATTTTGCTCTCAAGGATTAGCAAATTCAGAGTGGCAGCAACGCCACCTAATGACACTGAACCTGGCCTCTCTCCCTCTCTCTCTCTCTCTCTGTAGATTTTTATTTTTTCTTTCTTCCTTTTGTTTTTGTACTCCCCGTTCTTATACAACAGGGTGTACTTTACAATGGGAACTAAGAAATGCTATCTATGTGTCTGTGTGTCTGTGTCTGTGTGTCTGTCTGTGTGTCTGTCCGTGGTCAAACTGTGTTCCACTCGCTCTGCACAAAACCTCTGGGCCGATCTTTCTGAAAATGTGTAGGTATGTTCTATATGGGTCACGAATGATGCCCGATGTTTTATTTCACCAGAATAGCCGCTACTAACGGACATAACGGCCCAAAACGGCTTTTCTTCTTTACAGAATACCTCAGTGACAAAATACATTATGACGCATGTTTGACTGTGACGCCAAATACATTATGAAGCATGTTTGATTGCGACGTTTTTCGGGAAGATAAACTGTGTGTACGTTTATATGCTTTGCATCTTGTTTTGTTTTTTGTTTTGCTTTTTCTGTTTGTTTGTTTTTTTTGTTTTTGTTTCAGTTAATTTGTTTGTTTTGTTTTGTTTCTTTATTTGTTTTGTTTTTGACCCTCTACGAATTCCGTCTGAATAGTCAATGAAACAAACTTGGGCAAAAAGACACTAAAAAGAGTATGGCGCCATTCAGTACTTACTTGCTTAAGGAGGAAGCACGGGGGTCATGCTCAGCTAAGTGGTCCAGGGAAGAAGTGTGGCGCGACCCTCAACTTCTTCAGTCCAGAGAGAAGCACGCTACCACTCCCAACTAATCTAACTGTGGAGGGTGTATGACGCCATCCTCAGCTTAGGTAGTCAAGAAAGAAGTATGTCGCCAATATCTCAATTAATCTGGCCGTGGAGCCATGAGAGAAGTATGCCACTATTCTCAGTTTATTTGCCCATGGAGTAGGTACGACGCCATTCTCAATCTACTTGGCGAAGGAGGC
Organism: Conus ventricosus; assembly: GCA_018398815.1. NCBI lineage: Eukaryota > Metazoa > Mollusca > Gastropoda > Neogastropoda > Conidae > Conus > Conus ventricosus. The sequence goes on along the minus strand of CM031598.1, from coordinate 41,344,660 downwards.
ATGGCGCCTTGATCAGCTTACTTAGCCACGAAACAAGAATGCCGCCATTCTCAGCTTGTTTGCCCATGGACAGGATATGACGCCATTCTCAGTCTGCTCAGCCAAGAAGTTTGGCACCACTCTCAGCTCACTGGGCGTAAGTTGGAAGTATGACACCATTCCCCACTTACTAGGTGGAGGAAATGATTATGGCGCCGTTCTCAACGCACTCAGCCATGGACCAAGCATGACACAAGTTTTGAACCTACGTGGCTGAGGAGGAAGTGCAGCGCTATTCCCCACCATTCTCAAAGTACCAGACCATGGAAGAAACTGATGCATCATCCCCAGCCTACTCGGCCAATAAGGAAGTATGGCACCGTTCCCAACTTACTGGGTCAAGGAGGAGGAAGTATGGCGTTATTCTCAATTTACTTGTCAAGGAAACGATGTGGCGCTGCACTCAACTGATCTGGGCAAGTACGAAGTATGGTGCTATTCTCAACTTACGTGGCCAAGAGGGAAGTATGCTTCCATTCGTATAATTCAAGCGCGGAGGTAATTTGCCTCCAGGGAAGATCCTATAATCTGGCGAACAAATAATAACAAAGGATAGATTTATGTAATGTTGTATCCAGAAAAGCATGGAGCTTCATAATCACAGCAAATAAGTAATGAAATATCGACACACATACACAGATAACCATTTTAAATAACTGTATAAAATGGAGATTGAAATGAATACATCTACAGGACCTGGTGTTTGTGGACAGCAAAACTTCACAGTTATTAAAAGAATCGTCTTATACAGTGTAGGAGATTATGATGCATGTGCCTATGCATCTTTGTATCCATGACGACCTGACTCCCAGAAGGCATTCCAATAAACGGACCTAGAAATGGTAGCCGTGTCTTTGCTTTCCTGAAGCAACTAGATCCTTCTGCCTGTCTTTCTACATGGTGGCAGCGGTGGGATGGACAGCGCATCTCTAAATCACCTGCCTTCTTCCTTCAACCCACTGACGGATCAGTGGGAACCGTGGTTCCATCGTTTCGAGCGATTCAGGACTGTGACTGGGCTCAATCAGAAGCCTGACAAGGAGCAGGTCGCTACGCTCTTGTTCTCCATCGACACTCTGCAGATGATTTGATTGCTGTTCTGGAATCGACGAACAAAAAGACAGATACAATAATGTGACTAAAAAGCTGAACGACTACTTCGGACAGAAAACCAACCTCATCTTGGAACGAGCGAGATTCAATCGACGGACTCAGAAAGCGAACGAATCTGTGGAAGAATTTGTTAATGATCTGCACAGACTGGCCGGTAAGTGTTCTTACGGCGCACTTCGCGATGAACTGATTCCAGATCGAATTGTTGTCGGTGTTCGAAATGAAGCTCTAAGCGATCGACTTCAGAGTATAGACAATCTTTCCCTGGCCGAAGCGATAAGATTCTCCAGACAAACAGAATCACGTCAACAGTCGAAAGACGTCATCAAGGAGGAAAAAAGAAAATGACGCTATTCCGGTCTATGACGTCAAGTCGCAGAAGAAAACATCACAGAATAGAACGTCATCAAATTCCACGAACAATGATCGAAAGTATTATTACTGTGGCCAATCTCCTGATCATCCCAGACGCCTGTGTCCAGCAAAACAAGCAACCTGTCATGCTTGTGGTATCATAGGACACTGGCAATCAGTCTGCAGGAAAAGCCAGTCCCCGACATTTCTTCGCCGACGAAAAAATCGCGTGCAGCAACTCCAAGAAGAAGACGAAGAAGTGGACCTAGGCCTCATTGGTCAAGTTGGCGGCGACAATGAAAGCTGGAACGCAAAGATCGACGTCAATGGTCACTGCGTTGACTTCAAGATCGATACCGGCGCTTCAGTATCTCAGCGACAAAGAAACGTGGTTCAGTTCTGTCACCCTCAATCCCAAAGGGCGGCGACTTCGTGGAGCTGGTGGCATCAAGCTACAGCATAAGGGATGGTTTGAGGCCACCCTACGGTACAAAGGCCGAACCTTCAGAGAAACTGTGTACGTTCTGAAAAACCAATCATGCTCTCTGCTCAGCAAAAAGGCATCGGAAAACCTTGGAATAGTGGTAAGAATCGACGGCATCGACCAAACTGATTCCACCTTCAAAACCGAGTTTCCTCGCCTCTCACGGGTCTTGGACAGCTTCAGCATCCTTACCATATTATGCTCTCGCCCGACGCTGAGCCTGTGTGTGAGTACACGGCAAGAAAGGTCCCTCACCCACTGCTGCCTAAAGTGAAGGAGGAGATTGACAAACTATTGGAGCAGGGTGTAATCTCTCCTGTCACCGGAACTACAGAGTGGTGCTCGGGCATCGTGGTCATCCAGAAACCCAACGGCAATGTCAGAATCACCGTCGACCTCACCCGTCTCAATAAGGCTGTTAGAAGGGAGGTTCACCCCATGGCATCAGTCGACGAAAGTTTAGCAAAGCTCAGTGGAAGCCGGACTTTCACCAAACTAGATGCCAACAGCGGCTTTCATCAAATTCCACTTGATGAACGGTCCAAACTGCTGACAACCTTTGTCACACCTTTCGGCAGGTTTTGTTACAACCGCCTCGTAATGAGAATCTCCAGCGCCCCGGAGGTGTTCCAACGCACCATGTCTACCATCCTGGAAGGTCTGGACGGTGTCATCTGCCACATGGACGATGTCCTGGTCCATGGACGTGATCAACAGGAACATGACCGCCGCTTACGTGCTGTGTTGGCTCGTCTCCAAGAAGCTGGACTGACCCTCTCAAACGAAAAGTGTGAGTTCTCAAAACAGTCCGTCAAGTTTCTTGGACACATCATCGACGCCACAGGCATCCATGCATGCAACAACAAAGTGTCCGCCATAACCCATTTCCCAGAGCCCACAAATATCATTGAACTGCAGCGTTTCCTGGGGATGGTCAACCAGCTGGCCAAGTTTCTGCCCGTCTAGCTGACATCACTGCCCCACTACGGCAGTTACTGAAGAAGGACAGCACCCGGCTGTAGGTCCAGCCCCAAGCCAGTGCATTCACCAAGATCAAGATTCTCCTCACCTCGACTCCCGTCCTTGCACACTACGACCCCAAGCGTCGCACCATTCTCTCTGTTGACGCGTCTTCCTCTGGACTTGGGGGAGTTCTTTTTCAGATTCAGGATGATGGCAGCCGTCGTCCCGTTTTCTACATCTCTCGTTGCCTCACAGAGACTGAGAAAAACTATGCCGTCATCGAAAAAGAGGCCTTAGCAGCTGTTTGGGGCTGTGAAAGACTGTCTGAATACATTCTTGGACTTGACTTCCAACTAGAGACTGACCATAAGCCTCTTGTACCGCTTCTTGGTTCAACAGATCTCTCAAAGTTGCCCCCAAGAATACTTAGATTTCGACTTCGGATGACACGTTTCTCTCCCAACTATCGTTCATGTTCCAGGAAAGGACCAGATCAGTGCTGATGCTTTCTCACGTGCGCCAGCGCTCAATGAATCAAGCAACGAGGACTTAGTCCAAGAAGTAGAATCTTCTGTCAGCGCTGCGATCACTACTCTTCCTGCAACAACACAACGCCTCGACGAGATCAGACAGAAGCTGAAAGAAGATGCTGAAATCATGCAGGTCAGGAACTACTGCACTCAGGCTGGCCGAGTGACAAACCCGATTCCCCCTTCTCTGAGACAGTACTGGACAAATCGTCAACACTTCACCATTGTGGACGACCTCTTGCTGTATGACGATCGCCTCGTTATTCCCGAGTCCATGTTTGAAGACATTCTCAACTGCCTACACACGGGCCATCTCGGAGTCACCAAGTGTTGCCAGTTCACAGAGGTCAGTGTGGTGGTCAAACATCACTGCCTGCATATCCTCCAAAGTGTCAAACTGCGAAGTTTGTGCCAGAAACAAGCATCTTCAGCAAGAGCCCCTCCTCGCTACTCCTTTCCCTGAGCGCCCATGGTCACGAGTTGGAGTCGACCTCATGGAATACTCAGGCAAGACATACGTTGTAGCTGTGGACTACTTCTCCAGGTGGGCTGACCTCAGGGTACTCGACAGCCAGTCAAGCAATGACGTCATCATAAAGATCAAAGCATCTTCGCCTGCCACGGAATTCCGGACATGTCATATCAGACAATGGGCCGCAGTTCAGCAGTCGTCAGTTCAAGGAGTTCTCGTCAAAATATGGTTTCAACCACATCACCAGCTCGCCAAGGCACCCTCAAGGAAATGGCGAAGTAGAAAAGGGCCATCCAGACTTTGAAACAGCTCTTGAAGAAGAACGACGACCCCTACTTCGGACTTCTGGCTTACCGCACTGCTCCACTGCAAAACGGGCTGTCTCCTTGTCAGCTTCTCATTGGAAGGCAGCTGCGGACAACTCTTCCCGTCGTCGATAAGCTGCTTCTGCCAGAGACACCTGACCTCAAGACAGTGCGGGAGAAAGAAGACCAGAACAGGCAGACCCAGAAGAAGAACTTTGATCGCCTCCATAAGGCTCGGGAGTTGCCTGTGCTCAAGGACGGCGACAGAGTGTGGGTGCGCGACATGGACAGACCTGGAACTGTTGAAAAACAATTCCACTCGCGCTCCTACCTCGTCAACACTCGATCAGGCACTGTCCGACGCAATCGAAGTTCCCTCGTGCTTCTGCCCCAATCTGACATTATCTGTTCTCCCTCTGTTCCATAAATATACGTTGAACAAACCGGGCCCACTAAACCTCTGGCCCTGAAGATATGGACATAATTGTAAATCAATCAGTTACATTTTATTTTAATTTATTCATTTATTGATTTTTGTTGTTGTTGACTAAAAAAAACCATCTTGGGGAGATATAGGATTATGATGCATGTGCCTATGCATCTTGTATCCATGACGACCTGACTCCCAGAAGGCATTTCCAATAAACGGACCTAGAAATGGTAGCCGTGTCTTTGCTTTCCTGAAGCAACTAGATCCTTCTGCCTGTCCTTTCTACATACAGAAACACGTATACAGACAGTTTATACAGACACAATGCCAGTCAAGAATTATCTAGATAAAACCACACAAGCGCACTTGCATGTCGATGGGAACACTTGAGATGCTGTCTACAACGCCGCCACGTCAACCTTTGGCAAAAAGACCAGCAAGTCAGCTGACTGGTTCGAAGCCCATTTAGAAGAAATGACACCAGTCATCGAGGCCAAGAGAAATGCCCTGACAGCATACAAAACCAACCCTAGTGACCAGAACCTCCAGGTTCTCCGTGCTGCTCGCAGCAAAGTCCAGCAGTATGCCAGGCAATGCGCTAACGATTATTGGCTTCAGCTCTGCTCCCAGATTCAGACTGCAGCTGACACAGGCAACATTAAGGCGATGTATGACGGCATCAAGCAGGCATTGGGCCCAACACAAAAGAAAACTGCCCCTTTGAAATCAGCTACAGGGGAGGTGATTCAGGACAGAGAACAACAGATGGAGCGCTGGGTAGAACACTACACTGAGCTATATGCAAGGGAAAATGTAGTGACAGAAGATGCCCTGAATGCCATAGAGCGCCTACCAGAACTGAAAGAGCTTGACAGAGAACCAACCATAGAGGAACTCAACGAAGCCCTGGACGTTCTTGCCTCTGGCAAGGCACCAGGGAAAGATGGTATTCCCGCCGAAGTACTGAAGTGCTGTAAAGAGACATTTATCACCGAGTTGTATGAAATCCTCTGCCTCTGTTGGAGTGAAGGCGAAGTACCACAAGACATGAGGGATGCTAACGTCGTCACCTGTACAAAAACAAAGGTGACACAAGCGATTGCAATAATTATCGTGGCATATCCCTCCTTAGTATCATTGGAAAGTCTTTGCACGAGTAGTACTGAAGAGGCTCCAAGTACTTGCAGAGCAAGGTTATCCTGAATCACAGTGCGGTTTCCGTGCCAACAGATCCACAATAGATATGATCTTCTCCTTAAACAACTTCAGGAGAAATGTAGAGAGCAAAGGCAGCCACTCTTCATTGCCTTCATAGATCTCACAAAGGATTTCGATCTGGTCAGCAGAGATGGCCTCTTCAAGATCCTCCCCAAGATTGGATGCCCACCCAAACTTCTCAGCATCATCAGATCCTTCCACGAAGACATGAAAGGCACTGTCGTCTTTGACGGCTCAACATCAGCTGCCTTCAGCATACGGAGCGGAGTGAAACAGGGTTGCGTCCTGGCTCCCACCCTGTTTGGAATCTTCTTTGCTGTGATGCTGAAACACGCATTTGGTCCTGCAGCTGAAGGTATCTACCTCCGAACCAGGACAGACGGAAAGCTATTCAACCTCTCCAGACTAAGAGCCAAGACAAAAGTCAGGCTGAGGTGCCTGCGTGACTTCCTCTTTGCAGACGACGCAGCAGTAACCGCCCACTCAGCCGAGGACCTACAGCAGCTCATGGCTTGCTTCAGCAATGCCTGCCAAGACTTTGGGCTTACCATTAGCTTGAAGAAAACACAGGTCATGGGACAGGATGTTGACTCTCCCCAGTCATCAGCATCAATGACCATGAACTGGATGTCGTCCATGACTTTGTTTATCTGGGCTCAACTATCTCAGACACCCTCTCACTTGACGCAGAGCTCAACAGGCGCATCGGCAAGGCAGCTACCACCATGACCAGACTGACAAAGAAAGCATGGAACAACAGCAAGCTGACTGAGCACACAAAGAAGATCCAGATCTACAGAGCCTGCGTCGTGAGCACCCTTCTGTGTGGCAGCGAGTCTTGGACTTTGCGTGCCCGACAAGAGCGAAAGCTCAATGCTTTTCATATGCGTAGCCTCCGACGCATTCTGAACATCACCTGGCAGGACAAGGTCCCAAACAACGCTGTCCTGGAAAGAGCCGGATGCACCAGCATGTACACGCTGCTGAAACAGAGACGTATGCGCTGGCTCGGCCATGTCGTGCGCATGGATGACGGACGGATCCCTAAAGACCTCCTCTATGGAGAGCTTGTGCAGGGAAAACGTCCCACAGGCAGACACAGCTGCGATTCAAAGATGTGTGCAAGAGGGACCTAAAAGCCTTGAACATCGACCAAAACAACTGGGAAGCAACAGCCCTCGAACGGTCAGCCTGGAGACAGACTGTGCAGAAAAGTCTCTCCAAGTTCGAAGAGACACTCGCTCAGCAGCACGGGGAAAAGAAAATGAGAAGAAAGGCTGCAGCCCAGGCAGACAGACCAGCGTCAGACTTCATCTGTGCCCTCTGCCACAGGGACTGTCATTCCCGCGTCGGACTGGCCAGCCACACCCGTCGCTGTGCCAGAATAGACACCTAGAGCGCAACTCCATAGTCTTCCGAGACTGAAGGATGCCTACAGAACCTGGTGTTGTGGACAGGAAAACTTCACAGCTATTGAAAGAATCGTCTTATACAGATACACTTATACAGACAGTTATACAGACACAATGCCAGTCAAGAATTATCTAATAAAACCACACAAGCGTACTTGCATGTAAACGCAGACCTGCTGAACAATCACAAATGGTCACAAAAATCAGCCTATGCCAGAAAAAGCAGACAACTGTTTAAACGTCTGCTTCAGAGGTGTATACGAATCAGTCCGCCCAACAGGATAGACCAAGTGTTTGATAACTTGTACAAACGAACGCTTGAATCGCTTCCGATCACGCGGTGTCGATTCATGAACGTAGGCTTTTTTTTTCCTGTAAATAATCAGAATAGATAATCTAACGATCTTCAACGAAATAAAACAACACCTTGATAATCTGTAGATCAGCATAGCTCTCTCTCTCTCTCTCTCTCTCTCTCTCTCTCTCTCTCTCTCTCTCTCTCTCTCTCTCTCTCTCTCTCTCCACACACACACACACACACACACACACACACACACACACACACACACACACACACACACACACATCACCACATCAACATGGTAGGTAAGAATGCTATGAACACAAAAATGTCGTTGGACATGAACACGATTTTATACATATCCTCGTGTGGAATCAAGTAACTGCTATGTATTGACTATTGAAAACAGGGCCTTTCACTAATGATGTCAATAGCAACACTATGCGCATTACACATTATAGTATAAGAACAGTAAACACACAAAGAATGGTCGATAAGAAGGCACATAAAAGTTGTAAGACTACACAATCATGTTTTACAATTACACATACCAGCATATAATCAACAAGAAAAAAAAGCTACCCCCTCCCCCCCCCCCCCCCCCCCCCCCCTCCCCCGCCCTGAAAAAGGACTATTCTGTAAGTACATAAGACTATACGCACACATTTCACACGCGCGCGCGCGTTTACGTGCGCTCGACCCACACACAGACGCACACGCGCGCGCGCGAGCACGTCCACTACCACCACCACCGTCTCGACCACATAAAGATTGTGTGATTTTATTCACACGGTGTAAATTGAAATCACTGATATAGCCAAGTGTTCGTTTCGAATGCCGAAAGAAGGCTTCAAGTCAATCCGACTGGCATATCCACTCTATAACAATGCACACCCCTTCCCACCCCCACCCCCTCCCCTCTCCGCCACCCTCCGCTTTTTTTCTTATAAATCTCTACATACACTCTGCAAGTCTCCAACTGATGCAGACATTCATAAAGACCTAGACAGTAGTCCATGTCTACAATGTAAAGGGCAAACATTGAACTTTGAATTGTTCTATCCGCACCATTTGAGATCTTGCACAGAGTAAGTTTGTCTGCCCATTTACTATTTTCTTGTCATACAGTTCATAAAGGTGTTTTTCTTTCTGTCTGTCTGTCTTTCTTCTTTTTTTTTTCCTTTTGTTTCTTTCTTTCTTTCTTTCTTTCTTTCTTTCTTCGTATTGCGGGAGATCGCAGTTTGTCGCGCTTTCGTTTCGAGTTTCTCTGTTGATCAGGTCAATAATGCAATCAGTAGCCTACAACTAGTGTGGTCACAAATTTTCGTCAACAACACAGGGTTACTAAACGTAATCGAAAGAAAACCGTTATTGATTACTGCTTTCATTAAAAAAAAAATTTTCCTCGCAAATTTAACCCCATACACTTGTTACATAAATCATTCACCTGTTTTTAACAACGCATTACAAATCTATAAGTACACTTTAAAAGAAAAGAAAAAAAAAACATGTTACGTGCGGGGTTTTTTTTCTAGGTATGAGTCATTTATTATGTGACATCAATGCTAGAGTATTGAATTCCAACAAGTTGGTTCATACTATGAAAAGGAGCAGAAGCCACTTGTTTTAGTTTGAATCTGGGGTATACACAAGATGGGTCTGCAGCTGACACAGGCCGCCTGGAGGGAGGAAGGACAGACAAAATGACAGAGGGACAGGGAAAAAAAAGGCGGAGAACACGTTGTGGCATAGAACAGAAATGTTGCATGGCGTTCTGCCATTTATGCCAGTGAGGAGATTTAAGGGGAGGTGAGAGATGATCACATTTTCGTTCTTCAAAGACCATGTCAGTCAGAAAAAGAAAAAGTAAATTACTTGAGAGGGAAGAGGCGGGGGGGGGGGGGGGGGAGGGGGGGGGGGTCCATTGAATATCTTCATTTTGAGTTCCTCCCTTCGTTTTGTTTTGTTTTTTCTTTTCTCCAGATTTCTTCTGACTAATCGTTTGCGCATGGAAATGTAAATGGTTCAGTACACGGGCTACATTTCAAGTTTCCTCCAAGCTTCGTTAAAATCGATTCCATTATTATTGCATAATTCTGTTGACAGACAGATAAACAAGCCTGCAGACACCGGTGAAAACACAATCTTCTTGGCGGAAATGATTAAAGAGTTTCCCCATAAAAAAAAATTAAAAAAATCAACTATTCCCATCATTCAGCCATTTTAAACCATCTTTCATAAGTTCAACGGTCCGATTGTGCAGCCATTCCATACACTCATTTGAACAATGCAATGACCCCCAATTATAAAGCCATTTTCGTACTATCATTTAAAGAACTCAATGGTCCCATTTAGGCAGCCATTTTCAGACCATCAGGTAAAGAATGCAATGGTGCCCATTAATCAGACATGTGTATACTGTCATATAAAGTATTCAACAGCCCCCGTTATGCAGCCATATTTTTTTCCATTTAAAGGATTCAATGGTCCCCATTATGCAGCTGTTTTCATGATATCATTTAACGAATTCAATGGCCCCATTGTTCAGTCATTTTTTCACTGTCGTTCTGTTGTGGTTTTATTATTGTGTACATGAACATCGCTGGATCCGGCTCAGAATCATGAACGCCGTTTTACTTTGACTTGTATGCGCTTTCCTCCACTGCGTGGCTAGTCATATACATGCCCTTGAAACGGATTTCCACATTAACACAAACAGAAGTTTGAAAATGATTCCTATCAAAGCATTGTCTTTAATTTCCGATTCCCGTGTATAAAAAGAACGGTTCGGCTGACTAATGATGTCTTGGATGTAGACAGAATGCAAGAATTAAAATAAAATGTAACTTACTTACTTGGACAGGTTACATTGCTAGCTTGTTAAAAGGGTGGGTAGTTGCTAATATAAGCTCCTATCTTCCTTACTAATGAAGTCACTTGTTGACTCAAGGTGTTTTTCGATTAGCCTGTGAATGAGCAAACAAATGAGTTTGTAAGTCATCTAGTCATTCGGCTGGCTAGCAAAACAGTTATGAGCCAGTTAATTTAGTGAACAAGTTACGTCGTTCACTCATCCAGTCGGTAGTTACTTTATCAGATGGCCAGTTAGTTATATGTTGCTTATTGAATGCTTTTATTTGTTTTTTTCATATCTTGTTCTGTTTGTTTCTCTGTTGTAGTGATCTGTTAACAAAAAAATAAGGATGAGGAGGTGGATGCAGTGACAACTACGACGTCGATGATGACAAAAGGGGCGGTAATTGCAATCCTACAGAGACACTGTATGGGCATGCATGTGACGTGGTATTCCAAGGCCAGTACTGACTGTGCACATCAATGATGATGGTGGTAAAGCGCCCTTTGTACTGTCCGACGCACGGCAGTCTGACGGATTTGTCGGCGCAGGGCCTGAAGCAGTACTCTAGGCCGTGACCTTTTTCATTCCAGTTGACCCTCCTTTCACTTCGTTCGTCACAGCAACATGTGTATTCGTCCTGGAGAACAATCAGCATTGGTGTCATGAAATAGAGAGAGAGAGAGGAAGAGAGAGAGAGAGAGAGAGAGAGAGAGAGAGAAACGAAGGAAATTTTATTTATCCAGGGTAATGGGATAAGCAAATTACACATTTTTTCCACCCAGCCCTGGGGAAAAATAAAAGAGAAGAAGAGAAAAAAGAAGACAAAAATTGGAAAAATGCAAGTCACTATAACAACAGGGGAAAAGGAAAATACACAAATCGATAATTAGACTATGAAAAAGGACTGATACTACAAACGCAGATACCAGAATCTTGCATGCATGCACAAGTGCGCGCACGCCCGCACACACACGCGCACACGCACACACACACACACACACACACACACACACACACACACACACACACACACACACACACACACACACACCGCTGCAGTCTGCTTCAGTTTCGAAATGCTTCATTGATAGGCTTGTTCCTACATGTGGATTCCACAATATTTCCAGAACTTAACACTGTCAAATTTCCTGACACCTTTACTGGTAAGACAATGTTTCAAAAGAAACAAAACATTTTTATTACTTTTTCGCCATAAAGTCCCGTGCTGTGGAGCTGATAAGTATACAATTTCGATTATATTCTTCCGGCCATGACCGTGGAATATCCTGTGACATGAATATCCTGTGACTGTGTCATGAGCGAGAACACTTGACGTTCGTGGCATCTCATCAGTTTAAACGAACAATCATTTCCTAAAAGAAACTTTGAGAGAATGATGAATCTAATGAGTAATAACAAATTTCGCGATGAATACTATTTTCTTTGGGAAGGACTTGACGATGAAGAGATTTTCATATATTGTATACTGTGTGTGTGTGTGTGTGTGTGTGTGTGTGTTGTGTGTGTGTGTGTGTGTGTGTGTGTGTGTGTGTTGTTTGTGTGTGTGTGTGTGTATGCGTGCGTGCGCGCACTTGTGCAAGCATGCAAGACCTTTTACCTTTTAGAACAGACAAAGATAGATTAATAACAGGCAAAAGTCAGGAGGGGGGGGGGGGGGGGGTCTATGTGAACGAAAGATGGTGTTCGGCAAAAAACGTCCTTGTCAGAAAACAGCTGTGCACTCAAGATATAGAACTTTTAACACTCTCTTTTAGACCCAAGTATCTTCCACGTGAATTTGGACAAGTTTTTGTGACCACTGTGGACGTGCCACCATCAGCCAACGCCAAACGTGCAGCAGTCGACATCACTGACACAGTACAGACTTTTCTGACTCGCTCTCCTGATGCGCCTCATTTTATCGTCGGGGATTTCAACTACTGTGATCTTGGATACTTTTTACCTACCTTTCAACAATATGTTACATGCGCTACTCTCCGTGATAAAACTCCGGAATGCTTTGGTAACATCAAGGGGGCGTACAAAAGTGTTCAGAAACATCGTGTAGGAAAGTCAGATCATAATGCTGTCCATCTTATACCAACTTATGTGCAGAAATTGAAAGCGGAAAAAACTGTGACGAAAAACATAAAAGTATGGTCTACTGACTCGGTGGAAAAAACTGCAGGGCTGTTTAGATTGCACAGATTGGGATGTGTTTTTTGATTCATGTACTGATGTTAATGAGGCCACTGGTGTGATTACAGATTACATAAAATTCTGTACTGATCTCATTGTTCCACAAAATCTGTCAAATTATTCCCCAACAATAAGCCATGGGTATCGAAAGTGGTCAAAACAACATTAAATGAAAAAAAGATGGCATGCTGTCAGAAAGATCGTGCTTTGTGTGATGATATTCAAAAGAAACTAACAAGAGAAATAAAGAAGCAAAGATAGATTACAGAAAAAAGATTGAACACAAATTTCAGTCTGGAAACATGAGAGAGGCCTGGAAAGGTATCAAAACGTTAGCAGGGGAAGACAAGTTTAAACCTACCTCCAGTGGTATGATCCCTCATGATGAATCGGAATTCTGTGAAAAATTAAATTCCTTTTATTGTCGTTTCGATCTTAAACATGATTTTAATGTTGAAATAGCCTCAATTAGACAAGAACTCATGAACGAAACGATCGTGGTAGAAGAAATTGAAGAGTATGAAGTTCGTTCTGTCCTTTCAAAGATAAAAGTGCAAAAAGCGGGAGGCCCTGATGGCTTGGAAGGTAAACTCCTGAAATCATGTAGTTCGCAGCTTGCAGGTCCTTTTACCAAGCTTTTAACCTATCTTTGCAGCAACACATCGTCCCTGTGATTTG
>CM031598.1:41313805-41326305 GCA_018398815.1 Conus ventricosus | reverse complement strand
CAAGATCATGGAGACAGTCAGAGGGATATAGTGGTCAAGATCATTGAGACAGTCAGAGGGATGTGGTGGTCAAGATCATAGAGACAGTCAGAGGGGATGTGGTGGGCACGATCATGGAGACAGTCAGAGAGATATAGTGGGCAAGATCATGGAGACAGAGGGATATAGTGGGCAAGATCATGGAGACAGTCAGAGGGATATAGTGGTCAAGATCATGGAGACAGTCAGAGGGATATAGTGGGCAAGATCATGGAGACAGTCAGAGGGATGTGGTGTCACGATCATGGAGACTGTCGAAAGGATGTGGTGGGCAGGACCATGGAGACTGTTGGAGGGATGTCGTGGGCAAGATCATGGAGACAATCAGAGGGATGTGGTGGGCAAGATCATGGAGACAGTCAGAGGTATATAGTGGGCAAGATCATGGAGACTGTCGGAGGGATGTGGTGGGCAAGATCATGGAGACAGTCAGAGGGATATAGTGGGCAAGATCATGGAGACAGTCAGAGGGATATAGCGGGCATGATCATGAAGACAGTTGGAGGGATGTGGTGGGCAAGATCATGGAGACAGTTGGAGGGATGTGGTGGGCAAGATCATGGAGATAGTCAGAGGGACGTAGTGGGAAAGACCATGGAGACAGTCAGAGGGATATAGTGGGCAAGATCATGGAGAGAGTCAGATGGATAGAGTGGTCAAGATCATGGAGAGTCAGAGGGATATGGTGGACACGATCATGGAGACAGAGGGATATAGTGGGCAAGATCATGGAGACATTTAGAGGTATGTGGTGGGCAGGATCATGGAGACAGTCAGATTGATGTGGAGGGCAAGATAATGGAGACTGTTGGAGGGATATGGAGGGCAAGATAATGGAGACAGTCAGAGTGATGTGGTGGGCAAGATCATGGAGACAGTCGGAGCAAAGATAGTTCGCCCTACGGAAAGATGGTTCACTCCGCGGAAAAGTGAAGCCATATGGCTGGCACATTCCATGCTGCCACTCCCACCTTCACATGCTATCTTTCCACGCGTGTCCAACATGGCGAGTAAGGCAGGAGGCAACTGGTGCGCCGCGCCGAACTGTCATAATTCTCGGAAGAAGGGGTTCCGGTGTTTTTCTTTTCCAAAAGACGAAGAAAGGTGAGATCATTTTCTGTGTTACATTTCCTGAATACGTTGTTTTAAGAGACAGAGAGAGAGAGAGAGAGAGAGAGAGAGAGAGAGAGAGAGAGAGAGAGAGAGAGAGAGAGAGTCAGTTCAGCTGCGTGAGCGAGGAAATTGCTCCCGCGATGTTGTCATGCAGAAGCCGAGAGAGAGCGTACATGCACGCGCGCATGTGTGTGTGTGTGTGTGTGTGTGTGTGTGTGTGTGTGTGTGTGTGTGTGTGTGTGTGTGTGTGTGTGTGTGTGTGTGTGTGAGAGAGAGAGAGAGAGAGAGAGAGAGAGAGAGTAAAAATGCATAGGATACTACTAGCGCTCACATACACACTTATAGGTGCTTGCACACACACACACACACGCACGCACGCACGCACGCACGCACGCACGCACACACACACACACACACACACACACACACACACACACACACACTTGTATGAAGATGATACGCATGTGCATAAGCAAGTGACCATGTGCTCACACGGCGCACATATGCACACACTGAGAGAACGTCTACAGACTGGCGTTAAAAAACAATTTCTATATTGAACCAAGTTTCACCATTCTTTTTGTGTTCTTTGCAGATGCAAGAAGTGGGTTCAGAACTGTAGGCGTGAAGATCTTGTGGGCAAACCAGCTGCGTACCTTCATGCAAACTGCTGTATTTGCTCTGAGCATTTTGAAGCCAATCAGTTCATGGACCACACCCGCAAGAACTGTCGACTGATTTGGAGTGCAGTACCAACGCTTTTCAGTGTACCAAATCCACCACCAAGACTGACCATAAAACGACCACTTCCCACACGATCGGAGCTGCCACCAGCAAAAAAGCACGGGGGCAAAAGGCAACATCAACATGTGATGCAGGTAATCAACATTATCATTTTACTAACTAACATCATAGTGCACATAGTATTTGGAAAAAGTACAGTTGTGAATGCTGTCAAACACTGTCTGCATAACTCGGCATCCCGTTGACTAACAAAATCCTTTAGCAGTTACTTGTTTATGTGTATGTATGCTTGCGCCACCGTGATTTAATGCAGGCTTATTTGTGCGTGCCCACGTGTGTGTGTGTGTGTGTGTGTGTGTGTGTGTGTGTGTGTGTGTGTGTGTGTGTGTGTGTGTGTGTGTGTGTGTGTGTGTGTGCGTGCGTGCGTGCGTGCGTGCGTGCGTGTGTGTGTGTGTGTGTGTGTGTGTGTGTGTGTGTGTGTGTGTGTGTGTGTGTGTGTGTGTGTGTGTGTGAGAGAGAGAGAGAGAGAGAGAGAGAGAGAGTGTGTGTGTGTGTGTGTGTGTGTGTGTGTGTGTGTGTGTGTGTGTGTGTGTGTGTGTGTGTGTGTGTGTGTGTGTGTGTGTGTGTGTGTGTGGACACAGACAGACAGACATAGATAGAGACAGAGACAGAGACAGACATTAAAATGCAAATCCACTTTCTGTCAACAGATGTAAGCACTGCAAAAGATGCATCTGTTGTGCAAACCGATTCTCTGTCAACTGGTCCTGGGGAGTCCACTCCATCTGTTCAACCCTCTGTCGCTGCTCCTGGACCCTCGTCTGCCCATGTTCCAGCACTGTCTTCCTCCTCAGCTTATGGGCCTTCTTCAGTGGAGTTCTCTCAAACAAAAAATAAAGGCTCTTCAGCAGAAATGTCGTCGCTTGAAGAACTCGCCGTTTAAGAAAAGCATGACAAACCAAGAAGAGTTTATCCAGCAGAAGAAAAGTCGTTTGCTTTCTGAGCTCAAAGATTTTCTTCCGCCACCGACAATGAGGTTTGTGGAGACGCAGATCCGACAAGCGGGAAGACAAAAAAAAAGGTCACCGATGGACGCCTGCTGAAAAATCTTTGGCCCTGTCATTGCTCCATGCAAGCCCGAAAGCATATCGTATTCTACAAAAGCTACTGAACTTGCCGTCTGTTGCCACTCTCAGAAGAGCCATGCAAAAAGTCAAAATTTTCCCAGGGTTCAATGATAACATACTGCAAGCACTAAAAAGGAAAGTATCCGGCGTGCCATCAGGAGAAGTTTGCGCTGTTGTTTTTGATGAAATGACAATTAAGGAAGAGTTGTCATACAACATGGAAGAAGACAACATTGAAGGCCTGGAGGACTTCGGCGATCAACGGACCAATCACGCTGCAAACCACGCCACTGTCTTCATGGTTCGTGGTCTGCTGGTGCCATGGAAACAAGCAGTTGGATACTTTCTATCCAGTGGTCCAATCAGTGGCAACTTGCTGAAGTCCTTACTATCACAGTGCGTGGACAAACTGACAGCGGTTGGGCTAGATGTGAAGGTTGTCATTTGTGATCAGGGATCCAACAACCGGAAGGCACTTCAGGGTCTGGGGCTGACTGAGGAAAGGCCGTACTTTTACCATCATGACCAAAAAGTGTACGTGATTTACGACCCGCCTCATCTCCTGAAAAACACAAGAAACAATTTGAAAAAATCAGGCTTTCGGAAAAACAACATCGACATCCGCTGGGACTACATAGCTGAGTTCTTCCGTCTTGATTCCCAGAATAGTGTGAGGATGGCCCCCAAGTTGACCAAGAAACACCTAAATTTGCCCCATTTCTCCGCCCTCCGAGTAAAATACGCCACTCAAGTCCTGTCTCACAGTGTCGCTGCTGGAATTTCAACTATGGTAACCCTGCGCGCTTTGCCAGAGGAAGCAAAAGAAACAGCTCTGTTTGTAGAACGAATGGATCAACTGTTCAACTCCTTTAACAGCAGCAGCAGGTGCAGCAGCCAGAAGATGCGACATGCCATGTCCCAGACATCTGGCCATCGAGAATTTATGGAGGACACTCTGTCATGGCTGTTCACTCTACAGAGCAACAGCCCAAGACCCCTTCCATGCATGTCCGGCTGGAGAATTACAATAAACAGCCTTCTGCTCCTGTGGGAAGAGCTGCATGAAAAGCAGGTGAAATTCCTGTTCACACACCGCCTGAACCAGGACTGCATTGAGAATCTGTTCTCTGTCATACGGGGGAAAGGTGGCCATGGGGACAATCCCAGCCCCAAGCAATTCCGGCTGTTTCTGCGGCAGGCGATGATGGATTCCATCCTTCTGCAGAGTCCATCCAGCAATTGCAAAGAGGATGGCGATCACTTCCTCCTCACACTGAACAGCATGACTTCTCAACGTGAATGTTCTTCAACATTCTGCAGTGCTCCAGAACTTCCGGAACAACATCCCAACGTTGACCCAGTCATCATTGCCCTCGCCTTCAACATCCCGGCAGAAGATTTATCCATGCAGGAGGAGAATACCTTGACATACATAGCTGGATACGTTGCGAGGAAAATTAAAGGCAAAGTGTGTGGAGAATGCACAGATGTGTTGGTTGGTGTGTTGGATGGAACTCCCAAGGAAACGCTGCTGACAGAGAAGCAGCTCCCAGATTTGAAGGGACCTGGACTGGTGATTCCAAGCTCAGCTCTTGTTGGTGTTGTTGAGAAAATGGAGATCGCCCTGAAAAAGTCAGAAAAATTGCTCTATATGGACAGGGTTAGGAGGAGATTCTTGCTGCTACTGGAGAAAGAGGCTACGTCACTCATGTGCCCATCGGGAAAGTGTGAACTGAGTGCCCTTGTTGTCAACATGTACCTGAATATAAGACTTCATTTCATTTTGAAGGACAACAACAGATACTTTGCAGCAGGTTCGGGGAGAAAGAACAGAAAAATGCTGAAGCTTCAGCACCTGTGAAAATTACTTCCTTGTGCAACATTCCAACCGCAGACAAATCATTAGTGCGAATATGAGCTGTCCACTCATCTTGCCAGAGGTACGTACGTATGTGGTAGTGAAGTTTGGGGAGCTGTGACAGTAGCATTTTGTGCATTTGGTCTTGCCATTTATCAGGGTTTTTTGTAAATGTTGTTTTTTATATACTTCTTACAGACAAAATATCCCATGTAAAGAATGCAAAACAATACCAAACAAAGATAGGAGAAGACACCCCCCCCCCCTCCCACACCCTGCACTCTCTTTCTCTCTGAAATACAAGACAGAGTGATGTAAACAAAAAACAAAAAAGAAGAAATAAGATGACGACACAGAGTGATGTAAACAAAAAAAAAGAAGAAATAAGATGACGATAAAGTCCACAACACACACACACACACAACACACACACACGCGCGCGCTCGCGCGCACGCGCACACACACACACACACACACACACACACACACACACACACACACACACACACACACACACACACACACACACACAAAACAACATACACACACACACACACACACACACACACACACACACACACACACACACACACACACACACACAAACAACATACACACACACATAGACAGATGAAACAGAGAGAACACGAAACTTGTAAAACATTGTGTTCCATCACTTCCTGATCTGCCAGTCGGCTGTGTTATGCACCGGTAAAGTGGGAGTGGCAGGCAGAGCCTGCTCGCGGCACGGCGCTCAGCCAGCTTCACTGTGGCTAATACTGCGGACAGAGTAACCGCTCAGCGAGTGAACCGTCTTTCCGTAGGGCGTACAGTCTTTGGTCGGAGGGATATAGTGGTCAAGATCATGGAGACAGTCAGAGGAATGTGGTGGGCAAGATCATGGAGACAGAGGGATATAGTGGGCAAGATTATGGAGACAGTCAGAGGGATGTGGTGGGCAAGATCAAGGAGACAGTCAGAGGGATGTAGTGGGCAAGATCATGGAGACAGAGGGATATAGTGGGCAAGATCATGGAGACAGTCAGAGAGTTCTGGTGGGCAAAATCAAGGAGACAATCAGATTGATGTTGAGGGCAAGATCATGGAGACTGTTGGAGGGATGTGGTGGTCAAGATCATGGTGACAGTCAGAGGGATATGCTTGGCAAGATCATGGAGACAGTCAGAGGGATGTGGTGGGCAAGATCATGGAGACAGTCAGAGGGATGTGGTGAGCAAGATCATGGAGACAGTCAGAGGGATGTGGTGGGCAAGATCATGGAGACAGTCAGAGGGATGTGGTGGGCAAGATCATGGAGACAGTCAGAGGGATATAGTGGGCAAGATCATGGAGACAGTCAGAGGGATATAGTGGGCAAGATCATGGAGACAGTCAGAGGGATGTGGTGGGCAAGATCATGGAGACAGTCAGAGGAATATAGTGGTCAAGATCATGGAGACAGTCAGAGGGATATAGTGGTCAAGATCATGGAGACAGTCAGAGGGATGTGGTGTCAAGATCATGGAGACTGTCGAAAGGATGTGGTGGGCAGGACCATGGAGACTGTCGGAGGGGTGTCGTGGGCAAGATCATGGAGACAATCAGAGGGATGTGGTGGGCAAGATCATGGAGACAGTCAGAGGGATATAGTGGGCAAGATCATGGAGACTGTCGGAGGGATTTGGTGGGCAAAATCTTTGAGACAGTCATAGGGATGTGGTGGGCAAGATCATGGAGACTGTCGGAGGGATGTGGTGGGCAAGATCTTTGAGACAGTCATAGGGATGTGGTGGGCAAGATCATGGAGACTGTCGGAGGGATGTGGTGTGCAAGATCATGGAGACAGTCAGAGGGATGCTGTGGGCAAGATCATGGAGACTGTCGGAGGGATGTGGTGAGCAAGATTATGGAGTCAGTCAGAGGGATGTAGTGGGCAAGATCATGGAGACAGTCAGATTGATGTGGTGGGCAAGATCATGCAGACTGTCGGAGGGATGTGGTGAGCAAGATCATGGAGACAGTCAGAGGGATGTAGTGGGCAAGATCATGGAGACAGTCAGATTGATGTGGTGGTTAAGATCTTTGAGACAGACATAGGGATTGGTGGGCAAGATCATGCAGACTGTCGGAGGGATGTGTGTGAGCAAGATCATGGAGACAGTCATAGGGATGTAGTGGGCAAGATCATGGAGACAGTCAGATTGATGTGGGGGCAAGGTCATGGAGACAGTCAGAGGGATGTTGTGAGCAAGATCTATGTGACAGTCATAGGGATGTGGAGGGCAAGATCATGGAGACAGTCAGATTGATGTGGTGGGCAAGATCATGGAGACAGTCAGAGGGATGTAGTGGGCAAGATCATGGAGACAGTCAGAGGGATATAGTGGGCAAGATCATGGAGACAGTCGGAGGGATATAGTGGTCAAGATCATGGAGACAGTCAGAGGGAATAATGGGCAAGATCATGGAGACAGTCAGATTGATGTGGTGGGCAAGATCAGGGAGACAGTCAGATTGATGTGGTGGGCAAGATCATGGAGACAGTCAGAGGGATGTAGTGGGCAAGATCATGGAGACAGTCAGAAGGATATAGTGGGCAAGATCATGGAGACAGTCGGAGGGATATAGTGGGTCAAGATCATGGAGACAGTCAGAGGGATATAATGGGCAAGATCATGGAGACAGTCAGAGGGATGTACTGGGCAAGATCATGGAGACAGTCGGAGAGATATAGTGGGCAAGATCATGGAGACGTTTGAGAAATGTGGTGGGCAAGATCATGGAGACTGTTGGAGAAATGTAGTGGGCTAGATCATTGAGACTGTTGGAGAATGTGGTGGGCAAGATCATGGAGACGGTCAGATTGATTTGTGGGCAAGATCATGGAGACAGTCAGAGGGATATAGTGGGCAAGATCATGGAGACAGTCAGAGGGATATTTTGGGCAAGATCATGGAGACAGTCGGAGGGACGAGTGGGCAAGATCATGGAGACAGAGGGATATAGTGGGCAAGATCATGGAGGCAGTCAGAGGAATGTGGTGGGCAAGATCATGGAGACAGTCAGATTGATGTGGAGGGCAAGATCATGGAGGCTGTTGGAGGGAAGTGGTTGGCAAGATCATGGAGACAGTCAGAGGGATATAGTGGGCACGATCATGGAGACTGTCGAAAGGATGTGGTGGGCAAGACCATGGAGGCTGTTAGAGGGATGTGGTGGGCAAGATCATGAAGACAGTCAGAGGGATGTGGTGGGCAAGATCATGGAGACTGTTGGAGGGATGTGGTGGGCAGGACCATGGGACTGTTGGAGGGATGTGGTGGGTAGGACCATGGAGACAGTTAGTTTGATGTGGTGGACAAAATCATGAAGACAGTCAGAGGAATGTGGTGGGCAAGATCATGGAGACTGTTGGAGGGATATGGTGGGCAGGACCATGGAGACTGTTGGAGGGATGTGGTGGGTAGGACCATGGAGACAGTTAGTTTGATGTGGTGGACAAAATCATGGCGACTGTCGAAAGAATGTTGTGGGCAGGACCATGGAGGACTGTTGGAGGGATGTGATCGGCAAGATCATGGAGACAGTCAGAGGGATGTGGAGGGCAAGATCATGGAGACAGAGGGATGTGGTGGGCAAGATCATGGAGACAGTCAGAGGGAAATAGTGGGAAAGATCATGGAGACAGTCAGAGGGATATAGCGGACATGATCATAAAGACAGTTGGGACGGATGTGGTGGGCAAGATCATGGAGATAGTCAGGGGATGTAGTGGGCAAGACCATGGAGACAGTCAGAGGGATATAGTGGGCAAGTATCATGGAGAGGTCAGAATGGTATAGTGGTCAAGATCATGGAGACAGTCAGAGGGATATGGTGGACACGATCATGGAGACAGAGGGATATAGTGGGCAAGATCATGGAGACAGTCAGAGGTATGTGGTGGGCAGGATCATGGAGACAGTCAGATTGATGTGGAGGGCAAGATAATGGAGACTGTTGGGGGATGTGGAGGGCAAGATAACGGAGACAGTCAGAGTGATGTGGTGGGCAAGATCATGGAGACAGTCGGAGGGATATAGTGGTCAAGATCATGGAGACAGTCAGAGGGATGTAGTGGGCAAGATCATGGGGACAGAGGGATATAATGGGCAAGATCATGAAGACAGTCAGAGGGATGTGGTGGGCAAGATCAAGGAGACAGTCAGAGGGATGTAGTGGGCAAGAGCATGGAGACAGAGTGATATAGTGGGCAAGATCATGCAGACAGTCAGAGGGATGTG
This sequence comes from Conus ventricosus, assembly GCA_018398815.1. Classification (NCBI taxonomy): domain Eukaryota; kingdom Metazoa; phylum Mollusca; class Gastropoda; order Neogastropoda; family Conidae; genus Conus; species Conus ventricosus. The sequence goes on along the minus strand of CM031598.1, from coordinate 41,317,141 downwards.
GTGGGCAAGATCAAGGAGACAGTCAGAGATGATGTTGAGGGCAAGATCATGGATCCCATGGAGACTGTTGGAGGGATGGGTGGTCAAGATCATGGAGACAGTCAGAGGGATATGTTTGGCAAGATCATGGAGACAGTCAGAGGATGTGGTGGGCAAGATCATGGAGACAGTCAGAGGGATGTGGTGGGCAAGATCATGGAGACAGTCAGAGGGATGTGGTGGGCAAGATCATGGAGACAGTCAGAGGGATATAGTGGGCAAGATCATGGAGACAGTCAGAGGGATATAGTGGGCAAGATCATGGAGACAGTCAGAGGGATGTGGTGGGCAAGATCATGGAGACAGTCAGAGGGATATAGTGGTCAAGATCATGGAGACAGTCAGAGGGATATAGTGGGCAAGATCATGGAGACAGTCAGAGGGATGTGGTGTCAAGATCATGGAGACTGTCGAAAGGATGTGGTGGGCTGGACCATGGAGGACTGTTGGAGGGATGTCGTGGGCAAGATCATGGAGACATCAGAGGGATGTGGTGGGCAAGATCATGGAGACAGTCAGAGGGATATAGTGGGCAAGATTATGGAGACTCTGGAGGGATGTGGTGGGCAAAATCTTTGAGACAGTCATAGGGATGTGGTGGGCAAGATCATGGAGACAGTCAGAGGGATGTAGTTGGCAAGATCATAGAGACAGTCAGAGGGATATAGTGGACAAGATCATGGAGACAGTCAGAGGGATGTGGTGGGCAAGATCATGGAGACAGTTGGAGGGACGTGGTGGGCAAGATCATGGAGACAGTCAGAGGGATGTGGTGGTCAAGATCATGGAGACAGTCAGAGGGATATAGTGGGCAAGATCATGGAGACAGTCAGAGGGATGTGGTGGGCAAGATCATGGAGACAGTCAGAATGATATAGTGGGCAAGATCATGGAGACAGTCAGAGGGATATAGTGGGCAAGATAATGGAGACAGTCAGAGGGATATAGTGGGCAAGATCATGGAGGCAGTCAGAGGTGTGTGGGCAAGATCTGGAGACAGTCAGAGGGATATAGTGGGCAAGATCATGGAGACAGTCAGAGGGATATAGTGGTCAAGATCATAGAGACAGTCAGAGGGATATAGTGGGCAAGATAATGGAGACAGTCAGAGGGATATAGTGGGCAAGATCATGGAGACAGTCAGAGGGATGTAGTGGGCAAGATCATGCAGACAGTCAGAGGATATAGTGGGCAAGATCATGGAGTCAGTCAGAGGGATATAGTGGGCAAGATAATGGAGACAGTCTGATTGATGTGGTGGGCAAGATAATGGAGACAGTCAGATTGATGTGGTGGGCAAGATCATGCAGACAGTCAGAGGGATATAGTGGGCATAATCATGGAGACAGTCAGACGAATATAGCGGGCAAGATCATGGAGACAGTTGGAGGTATGTGGTGGGCAAGATCATAGAGACAGTCAGAGGGATGTAGTGGGCAAGATCATGGAGACGTCAGAGGGATATAGTGGGCAAGATCATGGAGACAGTCAGAGGGATGTGGTGGCCAAGATCATGGAGACAGTCAGAGGGATGTTGTGGGCAAGATCATAGAGACAGTCAGAGGGATATAGTGGTAAGATCATGGAGACGTCAGTTGGATGTGGAGGGCAAGATCATGGAGACTGTCGAAGGGATGTAGTGGGCAGAACCATGGAGACAGTCAGATTTATGTGGTGGACAAGATCATGGAGACTATCGAAGGGATGTGGTGGGCAAGATCATTGAGACAGTCAGATTGATGTGTTGGACAAGATCATGGAGACTATCGAAGGGATGTGGTGGGCAGGACCATGAAGACAGTCAGAGGGATGTGGTGGGTAGGACCATGGAGACAGTCAGATTGATGTGGTGGGCAAGATCATGAAGACAGTCAGGGGGATGTGGTGGGCAAGATCATGGAGACTGTTGGAGGGATGTGGTGGGCAAGATCATGGAGACAGTCAGAGTGATGTGGTGGGCAAGATCATGGAGACTGTCGAAGAGATGTGGTGGGCAGGACCATGGAGACAGTCAGATTGATGTGGTGGGCAAGATCTTGGAGACTGTCGAAAAGATGTGGTAGGCAGGACCATGGAGACAGTCAGATTGATGTGTTGGGCAAGATCATGGAGACTGTCGGAGAGATGTGGTGGGCAGGACCATGGAGACGGTCAGATTGATGTGGTGGACAAGATCATGGAGACTGTCGAAGGGATGTGGTGTGCAGTACCAAGGAGACAGTCAGAGAGATGTGGTGGGCAGGATCATGGAGACAGTCAGAGGGATGTGGTGGGCAGGATCATGAAGACAGTCAGAGGGATGTGGTGGGCAGGATCATGGAGACTGTTGGAAGGATGTGGTGGGCAAGATCCGTGAGACTGTTGTAGGGATGTGGTGGGCAGGATCATGAAGACAGTCAGAGGGATGTGGTGGGCAAGATCATGGAGACTGTTGGAGGGATGTGGTGGGCAGGATCATGAAGACAGTCAGAGGGATGTGGTGGGCAGGATCATGAAGACAGTCAGAGGGATGTGGTGGGCAAGATCATGGAGACTGTTGGAAGGATGTGGTGGGCAAGATCCGTGAGACTGTTGTAGGGATGTGGTGGGCAGGATCATGAAGACAGTCAGAGGGATGTGGTGGGCAAGATCATGGAGACTGTTGGAAGGATGTGGTGGGCAAGATCATGGAGACTGTTGTAGGGATGTGGTGGGCAAGATCATGGAGACTGTCAGAGGGATGTGGTGGGCAAGATCATGGAGTCTGTTGGAGGGATATAGTGGGCAAGATCATGGAGACTTTTGGATGGGATGTGGTGGGCAAGATCATGGAGACTGTTGGAGGAATGTGGTGGGCAAGATCATGGAGACTGTCGGAGGGCTGTTGTGGCACACTTGAGAGGGACGTTCACCAGCGCTGGTTCTTCAACGAAGCAGTTTTTTTTTATGGTTAGTTTTGACAGTGGGTGTCCTGTGTATGCTGCATCGGAACAGGGGGCCACTGAGCGCCACTGAAGTGACTCCGTAGCAGTGCTGTGTCCCCTCTGTTGGATTGCCTTACGATGGCAAGGTGGGGAGAGGGATTAAGGGGAGGGGGAGCCGAAACAAGCGGTTAGGGGATGATATCACTGGGTGGAGAGCTGGCCCTAGGAGTGGATGAGACGGCAAAAAAATAAATCATTTCAGGATCATCCGACGTATTATTTTCTTAGATCAGTGTGTAACTTTCAACCTCAACCATACAGCACTGCAATACATAAATGACCTCTAGCTCTGCAAAAAACACACAAAGAGATCCGTATTTAAACTTGAGCCATC
>CM031598.1:41278805-41303805 GCA_018398815.1 Conus ventricosus | reverse complement strand
TGTGTTATTTTGAAATGTGTTTATAAAATGTGACAGTTATGCCATTGAATTACTATTTGCAAATGTGGTGGCAGTTATTAAGCGATGGTCGCTGTGTTGATTTATTTCCTAAGGAAGGAAAACGTTAAGCGTGAGTGAGAGAAGGGTGAAGATAATTCATATTTGTTTTATAACCTGTTGATTTAATGCAGTCTTTTACCTGCATCGTGTGAGAAGACTTGATTCAATGGGTTTACTGTGTGCGTTTAATACACGTCCCCTCGCCCATCATGCGAGTGGCTGTTAAGACTTGACAGCAATGGTCAGACGGTACTGACGGCAGGGTTCCAGTACCCTTTTTCCTTCCTCCTTCCTTTTTCCTTCCTTCTTCTCTTCCTTCCTCCTTCCTTCTTCTTTTCCTCCTCTCCGACTCTCCTCCCAGCTACGTCCTCCCCCCTCCCGGGGGCTTCACCTGGAGCGCGAACCGGATGGTGCCACGTGCTGGTCGAGGCCACGTTCTGGCTGAGACCACGGACGAGATGGTGCCACGCGCTGGTCGAGGCCACGCCTTGGTCGGGACCGTGGACTGCTAGGGAGCCCGCCGTCTCGACTGGCCGGCCTGGACCCCCGTCCAGGACCTCCGGTAACAGCTACGTCCCCCCCCCCCCCCCCCCCGGGACACGCTCTTCACTGCCCGCTTGGGAGTCGAGGGTGTCGGCTTTGGGCGACTCCCTGCGAGAACCAACCCGGCTCGGAGCACCTAGTGCGACAGGGTGCTCCCAGCAGACTCGACAGGGGCAGGGGTGTGGACGCACTCCATGGTGTGAGAAAGCATCGATGCTGGAAATATGTCCTTATAATTGTGTATATGTCACATGTGCTGGAATGCTGTAATTGTGATTGTGTACGTCATATGGTGAAATATTTATTTATAATCGTGCATGTTGTGGGTGTGGGAGTGCTTGATTGTGATTGTGCATGTTGTGTACGTTGGAGTGCTTGATTGTGTTTGTGCATGTTGTGAATGTTGGAATGCTTATTTTGCTGGTGTGAATAAATGGGTGTTGTATCGTAATCTTTATTGTGTGGTCTCTTGCGGAGCGTATGAGGTCAGTCACTCCCTTCACTCCCACCTAGACCGATCCTGTCAGGGCAGACCTCCAGGGGTCGGTCGTGACAATTGTGGGGCTCGTCCGGGATGTGAAGGGCTCTGGCTGTCTCTCTCTCGTTTCGCAGAGTACCTGTTTAGTTTTGTCTGTTTTGTATATGTTTAGTCAGTTTGTCGTGTTTGTTCGTGGGTGGTTGGCTGGGTGACTCTAGAGTGAAGGGAGTCTTGTTGTGGCCTGAGGGAACATCCGGCGTGACTCGGGAGTCGAGGTGAGACCAAGGGGAGTCGACCGCGTCCAGACCTCCTTCCGCCGGGTACCTCACGCAGGTACGGCCGTAAGTCTTGCCCTTCTGTTGCCGCTCAGTCTTCCATTCCTGTGTTGTATTTAGCCAGTTCTGTTTTTTTTTCTCTACCGGGTTGTTGAGTACAGGGGGTTGTATTGGACGCTAGTGTTTTTTTTTTTTCCTCTCTCCGGATTCCGTCTGCTAGGTTTTTTTTTTTTTTTTTTTTTTTTCGGCCAGCCCCACCGCACTGTTGCTCGTGCTGTAGAGCGCGGTGTTGCCAGAGTGGGGCAGCCGGACATAGTTTTTGTTTTGTTTTTTTTTTTCGGTGAGCCCCACCGCACTGTTGCTCGTGCTGTAGAGCGCGGTGTTGCCAGAGTGGGAGCAGCCGGAACTTGTCCGTACACACGCACACACACACATACACACATATACACACGCCCCTAAAATATTTGTTTTTTTTTTCTAGTGGAATTGTTTTTCCCCTGTATTTGGAAAACTGTAGGATATTGTTGTCATGGCGACGTCCGGCGCTGGTGGTGTGGCGACGCGTGCGTCGAAGAAGAAGGGTATTCAAAATGTTACTGTAGTCCCTACTATTAGTACCAGTACTTCGACTACGGTAACTTCTACCTATTCCAGTGCTATAGCAGGTAGTCCAGCAAGTACTTTCACTTCTTCTTCGCTAGGGGGTCTTCCTGTCGAGACCCCAACTGGCACTTCCGCTCGGAAGCGTCAGAGTATAGCGAAGCAACTGTGGGCTTCTGTTGGGTCGCAGAGACCGAAACCTTCTCCTCTCCAGGCTTCCCCTCGTAAGGAGCATGCCCCAGAAGACTTTCCTTATGGGAAAGTCGAGACCCAAGGGACGGGTCAGACGGGTCATCCTCCCGTGTCGGGAGTGGTGAACCCCGCCCAGGACATCACTTCTGTCCTTATGTTTCTGGAGCAGCAGCGTAGTGAAGAGGCTGCTAGGCAGGAAGCTCTGCGTAGGGAAGAGGCTGCTAGGCAGGAAGCCCTGCGTAGGGAAGAGCGCAGAGAGGAGGCAAGGCTCCGTAGGGAAGAACTAGACAGGATGGAGGCTCTGCGCAGAGAGGAGACTGACAGACAGGAGATTCTGCATAGGGAAGAGGCTATTCTGCGCAGAGAGGAGGCTGCCAGACAGGAAGCCCTCCGTCGGGAAGAGTTGGATCAGCGTAGAGAGGAGGCTGCCAGACAGGAGGCTCTACGCAGGGAAGAGATGGAACAATTTCTTTTGCGGCCTCCCGCTTCTGTAAACCAGGGGTTAATCACCAGGCAGGTGATAGAGTTAGAGGCCCAAAGTTAAAGCTTCCAGAGTTCAGACCCAGTGAGGACATAGATATGTTCTTAGAGCATTTTGACAAGGTAGCTAGTTCATACCAATTGTCTGAGGAACAAAAGGCCATGCACCTTTTTTCTGGTTTGTCGGGTACTGCAAGGGAGTGTGTGCTCACTCTAAATGAAGGCGCGTCTTATGCAGACATGCAGTTGGCACTGCGTAAGCGTTTCCACCTTACCCCAGAGACGTACAGGAGGAAGTTCAGGTCCATGAAGAAGAATAATGACGAGACCTTCGTGCAGTTTGGTGATAGGCTGCGCAAAACGCTAGGGTACTGGCGTCAGTTAGCTAAGTTGGAGCTGGAGGATCTGATCCTCATTGAACAGCTCACCAACACTGTGTCCCCAGAGTTGAGGATCCGGATAGGCGAGACAGCACCTCAGGATTTCGCGGCTGCGATTCACACCGCTGAGGTGTTTGCTGAAGCTCGCAGGGCTTATGGCCATCGCCCAGATACGGAGAGGAAGCCCTCCACAGGATTTAATACCAATAAGGTGCCGACAACTGCTAGTGGGGTGAACAAGGCAGGCAGTTCGTCGGGGATTTCAGCACCCCGGTTTTGTTTTCTTTGTGGTCGTCCTGGCCACATCAGAAAGATTGCCCTAGAGCCGCTGGTAGTCATGGGGCTAGTCCTTTACAGCATCCTCGCGCCTCGGCTAACGTGGGGTCCATCCAAGCTTCTGGTGATTCAGAGTGCCCAGTGTTTCTCTCTGTTGTTGGTTCCTCCTTGGTCGATACCATCAGGATTCGGGAGCATCAACACTCTTTGTGGATAAGGATTTAGTTTCCCCTAAGGCCCGGCGGGGCGCCAGTTACGATGTGTGCGGGTTGGAGGCTGGTTTTACCTCCACCCGTCCTTCTGTACTCGTTTCTATCTCCACCCCCTACTTCTGTGGCGAAGTATGGGCCATCGCGGTGGAGCGACCTCTGTATTCCCTTATCATAGGGAATACTATCACCTTCGCAGATGGACGCAGTCAGTCCGTGTCTACGGATTTGCCCGTACAGGCGTGTGTGGGAGTCACCACATGCGCCAAAGCTAAGAAGCAGGAACAGGAATTGCGCCCTGTTCTACAGCCGATCTCTGACGAGGTTCTTGCAAAGGCCGATCCTGCTTCCATCGCTCGTCTTCAGGCCAGGGACTTGGATGTCCAACGCCTGCGACAACTGGTAGGTCGCCCTGCTCAGTCTGCCCGACACGCCAAGGTGAGCTTCAAGCTCCACAAGGGGATCCTCTTTAGGGTTGTCACTCAGGCAGATCGTGTGGCCAAGCAGCTTGTCATTCCCCAAAGCTTGAGAGAATCTGTTCTCCGGCAGGCCCACGATTCCCCCATGGCAGGTCATATGGGCTCAAAACGGACTCTCGAGCGGGTGAGACAGGACTTCTTCTGGCCAGGGATGAACTCACAGGTTAGGCAGTACTGCCGCAGTTGCGATACCTGCCAACGGACAACGCCTAAGGGTCGCTTGAAGCGTGTTCCCCTAGGATCAGTGCCACTGGTTGGGGAGCCATTCAGCAAGGTTGGGGTCGACCTGGTGGGACCCATTAAGCCACCATCCGATCGCGGTCACCGCTACATCTTGGTAGTGGTGGACTATGCGAGTCGATACCCAGGGGCTGTCCCGCTTAGGACTATCGATGCCCCTACTGTTGCTGAATCTCTCAGGCAGATTTGGACGCGCACTGGCGTGCCCAAGAAGAAGTACGGCCGGAAGTTTGTACTGGAGAGCGATCATCATCCTCTCCAGTGCTTGGACCGGATCCGGCCAGTCAGTCGTCGACTCAGGAGTTAGGCAGTGGAACTGCAGAGTCATTTTCGCCATATCAAGGGTTCCTGTAATACGGATGCTGACTATCTTAGCCGAGCTCCGTAGTTAGCATATTGGAAAATCAGTCAGAGGGACACCTCCCCTCAACCAGGGTTATATCCCTTTTTGGTCTCTGTATCAGGTGTAGTGACAGTTGTCACTTCAGTGAGGTTAACGGTAGTGAATCACCAATGGTTCGGATTGTTACTTTCATGGTTGGAAGGTTTGCTTAGTTGTTTGATAAATGCAGTATTATGTATTTCCCCGTGTGATTCTATCGTGGAATGTTTGTATTGGATTCATCGTACTCTGTCGATCACAGAGAGTTGGGTTCGGTCCCATTGTTGTGAAGTTGCACATGCGACAAGGTTCAAAGGAGCACTGTATCTCAGAGAAACAGATGCTTTTAGAAGGGGGTTTGTCACGAGTTTGTCACGAGGCCTACGACGTTCGACCCACCTAGGGTGGCGGAATTACTTATTTGTTTATTGTCGTTGCTGTTGTCGTGTATCCGTCCCTTAGGGTGGCTTGTGGTGCAGTTGCACCTTGGAGTAGTTCATCTCAACTTCGGTTTGCTTTCTCTCTCTCTCTCTCTCTAATTCCACCGCCCGTGCTATTTATCCTGCAAGTTCACGGGTGGCCGGTACCTTTCTCTCGAACTTTCTGTCTATCGGCCTCTCGCCTGTCTTTTTACCTGTCGCACGTGCTTCGTTTCTTTTAGTTTGAAGTATGCTCACTCTGTGACGCAGCATGGCATGTTGGCCGCCATTGCTGAGGGAGGTTAGCTCTTCACTCGAGCGGAAGATGTCTCTGGGGCGCCTGCTCCAGTCCTGGTTCTTTACCTTATCATCGAGAGTACAGTCAGTACTTTCAATTCCTGCAGTCGGCCTGTAGGAGAGGGACATCACTTCTTCTTTCTCCGCACCTGTGCCTCTGTCCTCTCGACTGGACAGAGGGCAGAGAGTCGTTTGACCCGCTTCTTCGGGGTCACCCACGGGTAGCTGGTAAGCATCAGTTTCGTGGTCTGTTTGTTTTGATTTGTTGTTGTTAGCCGGCTTAGTCTTCGCTTTTGCGCAATTTTCTTTTGTTTTCGAAATTGTAAGAGAAATATTGTGTGAGACCTTTTCTCTGGTTAATTCAATCTTTAACCTGGCCATTCTAAATTATTTCCAAAATTCTTTCTCCTGTTTATGCATCTGGTGATGCGGCAGTCGGTGGGGAAGGGAGAGAACCTGGCGATTCAGGGTTGGAACTTGCTTGGTCTCGCTCGTCCGCCCCTGTCACATTCGCCGGACTTTTATCCTTCGGCCACCGTCTGTTTGTGTGTGCAAGGAGAACGAGTTTTATGTTCACGAGCGTGCGTACGCATGATTTGTCGTTTGGACGCGTGGTTGGAGATTTGTGTTATTTTGAAATGTGTTTATAAAATGTGACAGTTATGCCATTGAATTACTATTTGCAAATGTGGTGGCAGTTATTAAGCGATGGTCGCTGTGTTGATTTATTTCCTAAGGAAGGAAAACGTTAAGCGTGAGTGAGAGAAGGGTGAAGATAATTCATATTTGTTTTATAACCTGTTGATTTAATGCAGTCTTTTACCTGCATCGTGTGAGAAGACTTGATTCAATGGGTTTACTGTGTGCGTTTAATACACGTCCCCTCGCCCATCATGCGAGTGGCTGTTAAGACTTGACAGCAATGGTCAGACGGTACTGACGCAGGGTTCCAGTACCCTTTTTCCTTCCTCCTTCCTTTTTCCTTCCTTCTTCCTTCTTCCTTCCTCCTTCCTTCTTCTTTTCCTCCTCTCCGACTCTCCTCCCAGCTACGTCCTCCCCCCTCCCGGGGCTTCACCTGGAGCGCGAACCGGATGGTGCCACGTGCTGGTCGAGGCCACGTTCTGGCTGAGACCACGGACGAGATGGTGCCACGCGCTGGTCGAGGCCACGCCTTGGTCGGGACCGTGGACTGCTAGGGGAGCCCGCCGTCTCGACTGGCCGGCCTGGACCCCCGTCCAGGACCTCCGGTAACAGCTACGTCCCCCCCCCCCCCCCCCCCCCCCCCCCCCCCCCCCGGGACACGCTCTTCACTGCCCGCTTGGGAGTCGAGGGTGTCGGCTTTGGGCGACTCCCTGCGAGAACCAACCCGGCTCGGAGCACCTAGTGCGACAGGGTGCTCCCAGCAGACTCGACAGGGGCAGGGGTGTGGACGCACTCCATGGTGTGAGAAAGCATCGATGCTGGAAATATGTCCTTATAATTGTGTATATGTCACATGTGCTGGAATGCTGTAATTGTGATTGTGTACGTCATATGGTGAAATATTTATTTATAATCGTGCATGTTGTGGGTGTGGGAGTGCTTGATTGTGATTGTGCATGTTGTGTACGTTGGAGTGCTTGATTGTGTTTGTGCATGTTGTGAATGTTGGAATGCTTATTTTGCTGGTGTGAATAAATGGGGTGTTGTATCGTAATCTTTATTGTGTGGTCTCTTGCGGAGCGTATGAGGTCAGTCACTCCCTTCACTCCCACCTAGACCGATCCTGTCAGGGCAGACCTCCAGGGGTCGGTCGTGACAAACTGGAAGACCTGGACTTCGCCGACGACATCAGCCTTCTGTCCCACAAACAGCAAGACGCACAAGAGAAGCTGTGCCGGGTAGCAGAAGAAGCAGGAAAGACAGGCCTCCAAATCAACATAAAGAAAACAGAAGCCATGAGAGTCAACAACCAGCAACGAGACCCACTACGACTACAACAGGAAGACATCATTGAAGTTGACAAGTTTGTCTACCTCGGCAGTGTGGTCAGCAAAGATGGAGGTACAGATGAGGATATCAAGAGTCGCATCAATAAAGCCAGGCACACCTTTACTACGCTACGGCCTATCTGGAATTCCTCTGCCCTCTCACTCCATAACAAGATCAGAATCTTCAACTCAAATGTGAAACCTGTCCTTCTGTATGGTTCTGAAACGTGGCGAACAACAAAGACAAACACCCACAAACTCCAAACATTTATCAACAGATGTCTGCGAAACATTGTGAACATCAGATGGCCAGATGTTATTGCCAACGCAGAACTGTGGAACAAGACCCAGCAAGTTCCAATAGAAATAGAAATCAGAAAACGGAAGTGGGGATGGATTGGCCACACCCTCAGAAAGTCTCCATCCAACATCACAAGACAAGCCCTTGAATGGAACCCTCAGGGCAAAAGAAGAGTGGGAAGACCAAGACAGACATGGCGAAGGAGTACCGACGCGGAAGTGAAGGCCGCCGGAATGACGTGGGCCAAGCTGAAGAAGATCTCCCAAACCGTGCCGCTGAAGAGTGTGTTGCGGCCTTGTTCCCCAGGGAATTCAGAGACAGCAATAGAGTTTCATCAGATGCTTTTAGTGCTTTTTACATTGTTTCAAAGTGCCATGATTCGTGGTGTGGTGTGTTGTGTGTGTGTGTTGTGTGTGTGTGGTGTTTCCCCCCAATCCATGATGTGGGATTAACAATTAGACAAAATCCGGAAAGTTGGTTGTTGAACGTTTTCGTAAACCCACTATTTCCGTAAACCCAGTGTTTTTTTCCGCACAGATCGCGACATATTTTGAGTGTCAAAAATAATCATCTTGAAGATGATCTTGAACCTGTAAACAGTGTTTATAAAGTTTCACCAACAGTTTTCCGAAAATTCCGTTTTTCATAGAAAAAAAAGGAAGAAAGCGGTCATTGTCGTGTGTGCCACTGCCGTTTTTTTTGTTTTTTTCGAAATTATAGGATTTAGTCTCAAAATACCATATCCAAAGTTTGCATCCTTTCCGTAAATTACCGCGTTCTTAACGGGCATGTGAATAATCAATAAACAAAGATATGCGTGCGAGCGTGCGTGCGAGCGTGCGTGCGTGCGTGCGTGCGTGCGTGTGTGCGCGTGTGTGTGTGTGTGTGTGTGTGTGTGTGTGTGTGTGTGTGCGTTGTTCGGCTATTTACTCATTTTCTAAAAGCATTCCAGAAACAACTGAACACTTGGGACTCACATACAGGCGTCAGCAAAACTTATCGACCAGTCGGAACTTTTGCACAGAGTTTCTCTTCTTTTATACTTTTTTTTTTTTTGGTACGTGCCACATCTTTAACACCGTTGAATAGATCGCAACCGACGCCATAACAGACCTCGTAGCTGCACATGCATCACCAGGAAGAGAAAAAAACCGGTTCGTTGAGGAAAATACATTATTGTATAAACTAATCCTTAGTCCTTAACTTTTCTTTCATCGTATCTATCAAATGGTTTAACTGTACATGAGAAACAGAGACACGCGTAGCGGTTGCTTCGGACAGCTTCAAACGGCGGTGACGAATTAACACGCAAAAAAAATCGGTATCCTAGATCACAGGAGGTGCCTACTTTCAATATCAAGATCGTTTTTTAAGAAGAGAATACTGAGTACACGTGTAAAAAAATATTTCAACTGTTTCAGCTCTCGTATTTCACGGGAGAAACAGTTGTCGTTCTCGGGGAAATTTCCATGCGGATTTTGAATCACGTGATTCGTTAAACTGCAGGACCACCGGAAGTTCGCCATTTACTGATTAGATTCTTCCTCACAGAGGGCCTATTTTGTTCTTCGGTGGTTCTGCATATAAACATTGGAGGGGGGCGAAAGTTTACTTTCAAAAACGCCAAAGAAGATGAACGCTGGGTACGAACAACGTTAAGAAATTGGAAATGAAATGAGCTAGGGAACAGTAAACAATAAACAAGTGGGGTAACTTTTGCTCCCATAAGAAAACCTAACACAGAGTTACTTTTATTCGAGACTGGCACAGCCTTTAAACCCGAATAAAGTCAGACAAATGCGTATACGAACAATCTAATTGTGGGGGGGAAAAAACAAGCGCAGGCCAACAACTCAACTGTCTTCATAGTAATGGCTTGGCAAAGATTTGGACTTAAGGAGGGGGGGGGGGGGGTTGAAGATGGAGAAACTGGGATCATAAAATTAAGAAAATATATTACAGATATGAAAACCCTTCACTAGCTGCATAAGGGAGCCATCGCAATCCCTTTTGAAGGCAGATATATTTGCATTGCCTGCTCTGAGGCAAGAAAAAGTTTTGAATTGATGGAGAGAGGGTGTGTGTGTGTGTGTGTGTGTGTGTGTGTTGTGTGTGTGTGTGTGTGGTGTGTGTGTGTGTGTGTGTGTGTGTGTGAGGGGGGAGGGGGGGGAGTTTTGTCAATCATCACTTTGATCGTTTTGTATTTTAATTAAAAATCCGTAAGTTCCTGATCATAGTCACAAAGGCTGTGTAATCTATTACTATAGATCATTTTCTTCTTGATATTTATTTCGTGTTTCTGTTAGTTTTAGGGTAAAGTTAAATACACCGGTCAAGATGACCCTGCGTATGTTTGAATTGGTTCCAAAAAATACTGTCAGAATTGGCCTGCTGGACCTGTCGTTGCCTGCACATGAAATTTGATTTGCAACTTTCTAAAACTTCTCTTCTCTTCTTTGTGCTCAGCTGTTTAGTATCATTTTCATCGTCATGTTCTTCAGCGTGTAGATTAGGCCTAAGATTATGTTGCTGTTGTTGTTGTTTTTTAGTGTAACTATTACTGTCGCGATCGACGTCTTCGCCCAAGGCAGTCAGGTCTAGTTGCAAAGCGAGACGACTGCAGGCGGAAATCTAAACAAATCTTAAATAAATGTTAGCGAACCGCCCAGAGAACGTGGACAATCGAGTCACAAGACAAAACACAACGCGTTTCGACCTCTTAGGTCTTCGTCGGGTGATAAATAAACGAATAAAACAACGAAAATTCACTTAGCTTTGATCGCTTCAGATCGCTTAGGGTTCAGCGCAAGGAAGAAGGCGTTGAATGAGCAGTCAGATTAAGTTTATTCACGTCATTGTTTACCGTACAGCATCATACTTTAACAAAGATTCATTTACATTGTCTATAATACTGACTGTCGATTTATCAAAACCCACCTGGACACAAAAGCAGAGACAAATAAAGTAGGTATTTCATGTCTTGAATATCTCATAAATCTTCGGAGAATTCACTGAAAAGAATTGTTAGCTTTTTACGTAAAAGTGTAGTAGACGACAACAATAGTTTGTGAGTATGACGTTAAAAAAGTGACGTCTTCGACCCTTAATTTCTTTGTATTTTGATTAATTCCAGGGAGTATGAAAAACGTACGAGCTGGACTGATCAATCAATAAACGTTGTAAAAAAAAAAAAACTCTACCTTTTGTGCATCTGTGCAAAGCTAACCCTGGCTCTAACCATAACCTGACCGAAACTCTACCCCTGACCGGATCTAAACTTGTCCCTTACCTTTAACTCTTAACACACACACACACACACACACACACACACGCGCGCGCGCGAATAAAGACAACAGACTTAAGACATATGTTAAACACACTTTCGCTGGTTAACAACTTCTTCAAGTCAAGGTACAATGTGGATCATCACATGAAAAGACTATTGTTTTTATTCTTGTATTTTACCATCTCCGAATTTGATTACAGTTTATTTCACGAGCTGCGTAGCCCATGACATCAAGAGAGCATTAGATAGATAGATAGATAGATAGATAGATAGATTTCCAGACAGACTTGCTTGTTTTTTCCTGCTGCATGGACGCATCACGTTTGGGAAAGCACTGCCAATGGCAGCTACTGAAGGGACGTATTCGTAACTGAAGCACGCTCACACCAATGACGAAGTCGAGCGAACTTTGTCAGCAACTTCCACAGCAAAGAGAGCATTTGCAGAGAATGAGAATCGAAGTCAACCTTTACGAAACTAATTCCGGATATATTGACACATTTACATACAAGCGCGCACGTTAACACACACACACACACACACACACACTCACATCCACACTTTGTCCCTGTATCTGGCCATCTCCAGTCGCAACTCATATCATAAGAAATGTTTATTCATACAACACATTTTCAAGAAACAACCACACAGTTAATACGCACATTCCATATACTTCAACACATCGACTGATATCACTTTTAGTGGAAGGACGTTAAACTGAAGAAACTGAGCAGAATCGTAAGCTTCTATTAGATCATGCTGTAAGATTCAACCTGAACATGAAGAACTAGTCAATACACTGTTTAACAATTTCAGTCAGTACGCATGCGTGGTGGGCGTTTCAATACTCGTCGGATAAGAAAGGAGTAAATCCTCCGTCGCAGAAATCAAACAAGAAAAAAACATGATCCATCTGAAGGGGAGGGGAAAGGGCAGAAGAGGGGGGAGGGTCGGGAGAGGACTGATGGGCGATCTCCATGCTCATTTTAATAAACTGTCGCCAGTGTTTAACACCGTAACGTGTCTTGTCAAGATAGTGGGAACTGGGAACCGCCGATTTGTCGCACACGCCGATTTGTCGCACGTGCGACAAATCAGCAGAAAAGGACACGCCGATTTGTCGCACGTGCGACAAATCAGCGGAAACAGGAGTGTGCTGAACCGCCGAGAGAGAGAGAGAGAGAGAGAGAGAGAGAGAGAGAGAGAGAGAGAGAGAGTGGCGCCCAATATACTATAGGTTCCCACGGTCTCCTGAAAGCTATTTGCTATTTTAGCAACATAATTGAAAGATTTTTCATTTCATTCATTTCATTTCGTTTCATTTTTCATTTCATTTTCATTTCATCTCTCTCTCTCTCTCTCTCTCTCTCTCTCTCTCTCTCTCTCATCTCTCTCTCTCTCTCTCTCTCTCTTCATCTCTCTCTCTCCCATTCACCACACACACACACACACACACACACACACACACACACACACACACACACACACACACACACACACAGCACACACACACACACACACACACACACACCACACACACACACACACACACACACACACACACACCTATGCATGTGCGACAAAGCAGCGTGAGGCTGAACCGCCGATCTGTCGCATGTACGACAAATCGGCTTGTGCGACAAATCGGCGGTTCAGCACACCTCTTTTTCCGCTGATTTGTCGCACGTGCGACAAATCGGCGTGTGCGACAAATCGGCGGTTCCCAGGAACTACCTGAAACGGAACGCGGAACAACATGTGTGCCGACCCAGCCCAGGCAAACACTCCTTCGCCCGTCACTTTGGAAAGGGGATGTTGGTGGCCACGTCCCTGTGGCTGTACATGGACCATGGTCTTGTGATGACTGACATCCAATGAGTCATCGAGTATACATCCAAGTCCTGCTTCAAAGCTTTCACTCAAAATGTTTCCAGTGCTCGTCGCCAAGAGGACAGAAACCCCAGCAAAGCCATCCTGGTACGGACGATAAAACTTTTGAGGAACAGTACCGACGGAAAGACTCTAACCAACAAAGCCAAACACAGAGACATCGTCTACCTGGCTCCTCAACGGGTAGAATCCGAAGTCACCCCCCCCCCCCCCCCCCCCACACACACACACACACACACACTTTTTTCTTTTTTCTTTTTGATAACCATGCAAAACCTCACAGACGAAGTAACGAAAATTGAAATCATTAGGCGGACAATCAGGTAGGACTTCTCCAGTCAGTTCGGTGTTTTTGCTTACCAATACGCGAAACTGAATATTATTCCGTTTTACGATGACTGTCCGGACAAGTACATGCCCAAAGTATGGGTGCGACATTCTCCTCATGGCTCTGTCCACCCAGGCACGAGAGGTGGCCGTCACGCCAGAGGTTAAACGAGACCTGCGAACAGTTCCATCAACAGTGTCCGTTTCCTGCCTGTTACCACCATCACTCTGAGTTTGTGGACACCGAACTCCAAAAAGCAGACATGGAACCTTTAGCGTGTAGCCTTTAACATCAACCAGACCCGGGCGTCTTTGAACTTAATCATTCTAGATATATGGCATTTCACCATATGATCCAAAACCAGATTTTGTTTCGGTTCATGTGGAAAAAAAATGTCAGCTGTAAAGATCTCAACAAAGATATAAATGACCTGACCAACGACAAATATCTGCGTGTGCTTTAGACCAAAACCAATGGAGGGGGAATCAACAGAGGTTTCTGCACAGATGGCAAGACGGTGTTCACCTATGCACAATGGCCCTGTCTTTTTTTTCACCCCAGCAGACCAGTTCAAGCTGATAGCGTGTCCACCACCTCCATTCTCATCTAAGTCCACCTCCAAACTCCTGTTCACTCTGAGGGTGTGTCCCCACCCCTGTGTTGATGACCATATGCCTTTCCATGGAGCCTCGTATGAACCGTTCGTGATCTGCCGACGAGGATAGAGGGCTAGCTGACAAAAACAATTTGAATTTCAATGACTGTCACTGAATTCAATACATTGAAATTTCTCAAAACCCATCTCCATTTTTTTTTTGCATCCATCTCCAAATATCAATGGTACCAAAACAAAACATGAAATATAAAAAAGACTTCCATCCATGACTCTTCAGAAAGCAGCTTTGAAAATAAGTGCTCTCTCTCTCTCTCTCTCTCTCTCTCTCTCCTCTCTCTCTCTCTCTCTCTCTCTCTCTCTCTCTCTCTCACACACACACACACACACACACACACACACACACACACACACAAACACACACACACACACACACACACACACACACACACACACACACACACACACACACACACACACACACACACACTATAGACACCACAGATTAGCGCCATCTTACTATTGACAACACGGGTTAGTAATGTTGTCTTTGGGGTAACATGAGCTAGTGACATCTCATCAAGGACAACATGATGTGGAGTTGTTTTATTAGGGACATCATGGCTTTTGACAGTGTTGAAAGCCTATAATACATCCCTGGACTGTCTGGGGAGGGGTGGGGGTGGCCGGGGGTGGGGGTGGGTGGGTTGGGGGGGGGGCTTCTCAATTAGGCGACCCAAGGATACAGACACCAGCTGTGATGGTAACATTTTCTTAATTTTCAAACGAAAGAAAAAATGTTTGCAGCTCTATTTCATAAGAAAACTTCTTCAGCCAATACTTTGATGAATCGTTCATTAACACGAAAATATGATGAGAATTGGTGCTACCTTTCTGCCTAGAGCTTGCCACAGGGAACGAGAGCCACATTCGACTTGTTGATCACACGTTGAATCAGAAGCTGTAGTAATCAGCTAGCCTACGTAGACCGGTTTGAAGAAAATCACATGAAGAAATGGAAACAGTATGTAATTTGAATTTTTGGAATGTTCGTTGTCTTCATTTAGCCTACCCGGTTTTTCGCACAGATAGCTTAGACCAACATCATCTCGAGGATCCTTTGTCTTTATTTGTCCGGCTTGTCTCACATATAGCTCTACAGAACAAAATCGCAAAGCTTCTTTGTCTTTATCTGGCCGCTTTGTCTCACATATAGTTTCTCTGAGCTCGAAAAAAAAGGGGAGCAACAACTCAAGGATGACAATGCACTTTAAAACACATGGTTCTATGACAATGCACTTTAAAACACATGGTTCTACGACAATGCACTTTAAAACACATGGTTCTATGACAATGCACTTTAAAACACATGGTTCTATGACAATGCACTTTAAAACACATGGTTCTACGACAATGCACTTTAAAACACATGGTTCTATGACAATGCACTTTAAAACATGGTTCTATGACAATGCACTTTAAAACACATGGTTCTATGACAATGCACTTTAAAACACATGGTTCTATGACAATGCACTTTAAAACACATGGTTCTATGACAATGCACTTTAAAACACATGGTTCTATGACAATGCACTTTAAAACACATGGTTCTACCCAACATTGTCACAACGAAAGAGAAGCAAACACAAACACAGATAACAACTTAATGATGCACACGTTTCACTATTATGATACCAGCTGTCCCCAGCCCCTGCTGTCGCCTCCTTGTTTATCTTGGAGTCGACTTGCCCAATCCCAAGGCTTTCCTACAGCACCGAGGGGATAAAGGACTGGGTTAGACAGTCTCCAACCGTATGCAGTCTGGCCCTAGGGCGACACCAGCTGACGGACTTCATATGTGCTGCGTTCCCTACATCTATGGACATCTATCGCCCTTCCCTGATACGAGGCTCTGTCCGGGCGACCGCTTATGACCCCTCACCACTAAGAATACCTTCTTATGGGTTCTCAAAATATTTTGTCTCGCTTGCACCTTGAGGATCTTTGGGTGCAGGCTTCGAGACTTAAAACTGGATCCCCTCAAAACAATAGTCGGCGTAGCAAAAGAGGTGGGAGAAGAAGAAAGGTAGCTAGGAATACAATAAAAGCTGAAAGACTGTCCAAGAAATATTTCGGGGTTTGTACTTGGAACTGCTGCAGGGCAAGAAAGAGGATCTCAACAATGGAAAAGCTAGCATGTGACTTCGATGTTCTGTGTCTAGAAGAAACTAGAAGTGCCGTCCACAGACCATTACAATTGGATGACTTCATAATATTTCAAAAGCATGATGGACGAGGACTAGCTATGATATTAAAAAAAACACTTGAAAAAACAAACTGTCCAGGATAGGCTTGAAACAATGGTGTAGCAGCACACGTGAACAAGTGGGTGTGAGGCTAGAAAGACCGGATGGTAATCAGAAAAGCCTTGTACTCATCAATGCACACATACATCCAGGTACCCACACATCAAAAATGGATTGGACCTTTCTGGAGGAAATAGAACATGAATTTGGAGACTCTGTTTTACTATGTGGAGATCTTAATGCACGCTCAAAATGAAGTACCTCTTAGTGCACTGATATCATCATCCCCAACGCATAGAGGGAGGCAGGGTGACACAGACAGCGTCATTGACTTTGCATTCATTGGACCAAAGTTCACGGCAGACATGAGTGCGGAAGCACTTCTCCATCATAGAAGTGACCATTTCCCGTTGTGTTCAGTTTACAGAAACTATCAAAAGTTACACAAACGAAACAAAGGGCCCTTTTCAATACAACAACAATGAAGGGAGACGTTAAGGAGTAGAAGATGCAAAAGAAACAATGCTACAACCAAACAAATCGTTCAACCTCTTTGGTGGAATATAGACACAGAAACAGCATGAAAAGAGAAACGCAAGGCTCTAAGAATTTGGCAGGAGAAAGAAGAAAAATGAACAGTTCGAAGGAGTAGCTGAAGAAGCAAAAGAAACCAAGTGGCAACAATTTTGTCTGTCACTTAATTATGACACAACACTGACTCAGTTATGGCACTTTATAGCCGCTTGGAAGGAAAACACAAAATAAACGCAACCCCAGGTATCATAGACGCTGATGGGATCACAAAACTCAGACAAATTTGGAGAAAGTGTCGGCTCTACTTACACGTTTCGTAGAACAGAGTGATCACAGAAATTTGGAGGAAAAGAAGAAATATTTGACCAACTTAAACCAACACCTAGCTCAGGCTGGCATTGATGATGAAATCACAGCATCTGAACTGGATGACACAATAGCTAGATGCACTAAGGATAGTGCTCCAGGTCCAGACAAAGTACGGTATGCAGATATCAAACAGCTCTCAGAAGAGGAGAGAGCCCAATGCTTCAGTCTCTACCAGGAGAGTTTTGATAAAGGCTATGTCCCAGAAGACTAGACACACAGCTACCTGAAGCTTTACCAAACCAGGAAAAGATCATCATCGGCTGAATGGTTGGCACATACTCACTATGCAAAATATAGCAGGAAAGCTCATGAAACGAATCATAGCAAGAAAACTCGCAAGGGATCTTGAAAGTCGACAAATGCTCCCATCAAATCAAGGAGGCTATAGAACAGGTAACAGTGCATGGGGAAAATACGGCCGCTTTTGCCTAAGTAGTATACGAAGGATTCCAAAGAAAGGAAGAAACACTAGCTGTTGCAGTAGATCTGGAAGACGCATACAACAAAGTCCAGTTCTCGCTTCTCAAGGAACTACTCCTTGACTATGGAGTCAGCAAGATACATAGGCCTACAGGATGAATAGCAGTGCATGTGCACGTCCACACCACACGCGTGCGCACATACACATACACATACACATACACAATGGAAGCAAACTAATGTCTGGGCTTTTGTAGGGTTGATGGACGATCCAGTTTCTTGCCACCACGGGGCGATGTTGTTCAACTGTTCCTGAACTGCTTTCGTTCTTTCTTGAGCATTCTTTGATGTTTTGTAGATCAGGCCGTCATCTGATAATGTCAACACTCGAGCAATTCCGTTTCTGTTGAGGTCTGCAAGGCCTTTAGTGTAAACATTGTACAAAACAGGGGAAAGAGGATAACCTGAGATAATCCCATAGAAAGTTTATGAGGCTCAGATGTCCAGTCTCCAAATCGTAGGATGACGGTTCGCTCCCAAAGTGCCACTGCTATAGTTTGCTCCTTCAATGGAATACCAACTGAATCAAGTAACAACCTATGCTATTTGGGTGTAGACTTTGACAGAATGCTAACCCTTTAGAAAGCATGTTGAGTATATTGTTCTTAAATGCAAAAGGGCGTATCTGCCATGAAAGCAATGGCATCTAAAGGCCTTGAACAACGCCGACTGTATCACGCACTTGTACTCAGTGTGATAGATTATGGATTAGGGCTTACAACACTGTCTAACAGCAACCTTCTCAAATTAGAAAGAATTCAAAATGAAGCAATGAGATTGATCCTGGGAACCACGAAAGACACACCAGTTGAAACTATGCAATACCTGCTCGACCCCCCTTCAATGCAGACAAGACACAAGCTAGAACATGTGAAGGCATATTTCAGAGCATTTGAAAATCCCCCAAACCCACATCATGCGGCGGTCAAGGAAACAAAAGGCACTCGGCTAGGACGTAGAAAATCATGGATGGGACAGTATACAGCTTGTGTGCCAGTTGGTAGAACTCAAAGAAACCAAGGAATAGGAGAAATATCCTTACCACTTGAAACACCTCTACCAAATTGCCACCGACATTGCTGAGAATGGCCAGAAGGCAAAACCAACGCAGAAATTCAGATGCAGGTGGAAGATCTTTGCACAAAAGATGATATTTTAATATACACTCACAATTCTGTCACCAAAGGTGAGTCAGGCTGGGGAGACACAGTGAAGCAAAATGGCCGAACTTTCAGGCAGACACTGGTGCGCACAGTTCAACAACTTCAAGTCTAACAATGGAGGTAGAAGCAGTGACACAAGCACTCCACTGGCTTTCATCCACAAGCCAGTTTCAAACTCAACAAACCAAGCCATGATACTGACTGACTCTATGAACCTACTTCAGAAATTGAAAAGCGGAATGGGAAGCCCTGCTTGGAATGAACTAATGCGCAGCTTTCCATTGGAGAGACTCATGTGAATGTACTGCCTGGATATGCTGGAGTTAAAGGAAAAGAGAGAGCAGACACACTGGCTGACAAGGCAATGTTAAGAACTGGATTATAGCTTGGCCGATCTGATGTGATACGAAATCTGAAGAATCACTTAAGCAAACAAGAGCAAAGCCACTATACAATAGACCATCTTTCAGATCTGAACATCAAGAGAGGAAGTGGCCGCACATCCAGACTTAAGGGAAGAGCAAGAAACATCATCAACCAAACAACCATTGGAATAATCTCAAGGCCAACACTGCGAAGACTCCTAGAGATTGGGGCAAACTCAAACTGGCCCTTTCCAATAACAGACACAAAAGATGGAACACATGTCAACTGATGTAAGACTTTGAATCTCTCAGGGCCCCCAGCGCATACTGTAGACGTGTGTTCCCTGGTGTGTGTTCATCAGTGGGGTGATGCCAGCGTATGAGTATGCAAGCGTTGGTGTGTGTGTGTGTGTGTGTGTGTGTGTGTGTGTGTGTGTGTGTGTGTGTGTGTGTGTGTGTGTGTGAGTGAGTGAGTGAGTGTGTATGTGTGTGTGTGTGTGTGTGTGTGTGTGTGTGTGTGTGTGTGTGTGTGTGTGTGTATTCATCAGTGGGGTGATGCAAGCGTATTAATTAGAGAGTACACGGACATGAGAGTGCAAGCGTTGGCGTGTGTGAGAGAGTGTGTGTGTGTGTGTGTGTGTGTGTGTGTGTGTGTGTGTGTGTGTGTGTGTGTGTGTGTGTGTGTGTGTGTGCGTGTGTGTGTGTGAGTGAATGAGTGACTCTGTGTGTGTGTGTGTGTGTGTGTGTGTGTGTGTGTGTGTGTGTGTGTGTGTGTGTGTGTGTGTGTGCGTGCGCGCGCGCGCGCGCGTACGCGTGAGGTGAGTGTGAGTGTGAAGGGGGAGGAGTTGTTGTTCTTATTTTTTATGTGTATGTGTGTGCGCGCGTGTGTGCGCATACACATACATGTAGTATTTGATGGTCTTGTTCTTGTTCTTGATCCTAAGTCATCTTCTGAACATTCATGCACGCAGTCACTACACACACACACACACACACACACACACACACACACACACACACATACACACACACACACACACACACACACACACACACACACACACACACACACACACACGCACACACGCATGCACGCACGCACGCACGCACGCACTTCTCCACACGCACACACACACACACACACACACACACACACACACACACACACACACACACACACACTCACTCACACACACACACACACACACACACACACACACACACGCACACACACACACACACACACACACACACACACACACACACACACACACACACACACACACACACACGTGTGCGCGTACGTTCGCTCGCTCCTACGCACACTCATATATACATGCGCGCATGTGCACGTCCACACCACACGCGTGCCACATACACGCCTACACATGAACGCACAAATGCATACACACATCCACATGCGTACACGTCCCACATACGAAGACACACACATATACACAGATATATGTACACGTGTATATGCAGCCACGTGTGTGTGCTCGCACAAACCCACAAATCACACACACACACACACACACACACACACACACACACACACACACACACGCGCGCGCGCGCGCGCGCGCGCGCGCGCGCGCACAAACACACACAAACGCGCACACACGCATGCGCACACACACACACACACAAGCGCCCACGCACACACATGGGCCCGTGCCCACACATCCATACATACACACACACATGTGTACATTCACCTCACATAAATTTTTAAAAATCTAATTAAAAAAGCAATGGCAGGGAGGCACTCAAGGTCTGACCAGCACGTTGGGCTAATGAGTGGGCCAGACATATGCTGAGTCGTAGCCACGAGACCCTCTTCTTCAATTTTCTCATCTTAGTTGTTAGGGCCTAATTCCATCAGCTTAACATCATGCGTAGTGTGGTCTGTCTCAAAACTTAGCGGAAGTGGTGTAGCGTGTAATGACTAGTCCGCACGCAGTGACGCGTCCTTGATGAAACTGAAACTGAAACTGCCTGTGACGTATCGGACGAGGGCTAAACCAGGACGCCATTCAACTCGTCGCACTGTCACTCAAATCACAAGCAGCAAGGAGTTGAGCATGAAACCACTTGAGTTTTAGAAAGTCTTCGCAACGAGATGGCCAACGACAGCTGGACATGAGAGATCATGATCAGCTTCTGAACTACGTCGTGAACTTGTGTGACCAGACGCTCATACCACCGTCAGCGACACGCATCGTTTCGCCGTCTGCACGTCCCTTAGTTTAAACGACTGGGCGAACAACGCCGTGTGCGCCATTGACTTCGAGGTTCCTTTGGTAAGTAGGCCGTTGTGTCGTTCATATAAATAGACACGAGTTCTGCACTCACTCAGAGACACTTTTCAAATCGTATGTTTAGCATGCGTAGGCTAATTTAAACTGATGCCATGAACAGATTTTGCTCGTTAGCCGTTTGGTTCAAGCTTTCTTTATTGCAAAGTTTTGTATGTGCTGAGGCCGACTTCACGTAGGCTACTGTCGGTAAGAACAAGTCCAGAGCCACCAAGGGCGTTCACTGAGTTAGAGACTGGCGAAAGAGCAACGCCCAGTTCTCCCGAACAAGCAGGCCGTTCAGACTGAACCCTTGTATCACAACCACAATTGTCTATTTCGTCAAGAAAAAAAAAACTCGAAAGAGTGGACCCAGAGTTGATTGTACACGCACAACAGAATTCACGCAAGGTGGAGGAAGAACGGAAAAGAGAGACAACTCCTCTCCCACCAAAAATATGTTCCAGGTATTTCCCCGGTTAACTACCTTAATGTGCGTATAATAATGCGTTAAAAAATTAACTGTCACATAAATTAGATGTACAAATTTACGTGCGTATAACAACAAATAAAAGAGGTTATTGATCGCGAAATATTTGACATAAACAAGAGATTCTATATCAGTTTAGCTATATATCTGTTGTTTATTGCGAGTGTAAACATATAAAGGGAACACAACTATTTTCCCACCCAATTACTCTAGTTTACGAAGGCCAATTAATCTAGCGGGAGATAGTTTAACTGGTACAGTTCTTTCGGTGGGTGTAAGTTACGCAGCATGACTTTATCAAGACTAGGTGTATTAACGTACGGGGTATTCAGATGTATTACTTGTGAATATGCTTGCATAGATAATGTCTATAGATGTAGGCTACTATGCTATGTTACATTCTTTTCGCAACTGAGCGCAATCGGAGCGACGTTCATGTATAGTACATGAACCGCCCTGAAAAATGATAGGGAAAGCGCGTGCACGTACATACAGTTGCACAAGTGCTCCTGGACTGTATGACAATAAATAGTATTATTATTACTTGACCGAGGAAAAGAGAACACTGGGAGGTATTGGAAATAAATGTGATCCCGCAGTGACAAGCACACACATATTACAAAGTTGGTAACATACATATCCTTGCCGTTATGCGCTCACCCCATACACTTATAGGCATGAGAGAGAAAGAGTAAACACGAGAAACTCGCATACACGCATTATTTGTGTCATCGAATAACTCGCTCTCACTTATGACCCGGGTAACACATTACTCTGTGGAAAGAGTGTCGACCGGATGTCCCTTTCCTCAGCACGTAATTGTTCGTGGCACACAGCGGTGGCTGCGCTGTTTGCAAAAACACCTACAGCAGCTTGTTCGGCAGAAGAGTATCCGAGGGTGTTTTGGTGATTTTCCCCGGTCTCTTTCCCCCCTTATTGATAATGCTCTACGTCCACCATGTTCACTAGCACCCTCATTTACTTTCTGCCCTCAGAAAAACTTTCCTTGTCCTTCTTTATGTTTGTTTTAAAACAACAATGGATGGTCAGTATTTACTCCAACTCCTGTAAATATTTTCATACATGTGTCGGTATATGTGTACAAACATGGTAATAATATTGCAGTGTTTACAAGTATATGTATATATATCAGTTACTAATATGATGTTATTAATATGAAATTTGATCTCTCTCTCTCTTACACACACACGCGCGCGCGCGATGAGAAGCACACTGTTGCATATATTAACAACACAACCGGTTGAAAATGCTACTGGTTCAAATAAGGTTGTTGCTGCTGCTGTTGTTTATTATAAAATATTCTTATTCTTCTCATTATTATCATTACAACAATCGTGCATATATTTGCTTTGTTAACACAAGAGCTTCTTTAGCATGACTTTGCTCTAAACGTAGCTTTCTGTATAACTTAGCCACAGATAATTGAAAACGTTTCAGACTGATCATAGTAGAATATATGACAGTGACCCCTTCAAACAGATTATTTCAATTCTTAATTCATATAGGACCCCAGTTTGTGCCATCGACCGTGTCAGGTGGCCTCAGACTCGCAAGCCACATTAATTAGAGAGATAGCCCATGACACAATTATACTGTACACTGCACGCGTGTTCAGAATCAGGCAGCGTCGGTACACACACACGCGCGCGCTCACACACACACACACACACACACACACACACACACACACACACACACACACACACATCCCGTTCTCTCTCTCTCTCTCTCTCTCTCTCTCTCTCTCTCTCTCTCTCTCTCTCTCTCTTCCTCTCTCTCTCTCTCTCTCTCACACACACACACACACACACACACACTCACACACACTATCTCTCTCTCACACACACACACACACACTCACACACACTATCTCTCTCACTCACTCACTCATTCACTCACTCACTCACACGCACGCACGCATACGCGCGCGCGCACACACACATGCACACACACACACACACACACACACACACACACACACACACACACACACACACACACACACACACGCACGCACGCATATGAACGCACACACAAGCGCGCGCACGCGCACGCACACACACACACACACACACACACACACACACACACACACACACACACACACACACACACACACACACGAACGCCTATCACACCAATATGATTGTGTTACCAGCTTTTGTTCATGCTACATCTTCAGCTATCTATACCAGTAATCAATAATTGCCGTCTTCAAAAATTTATGGAAGTTGACGGATGCACAGTAATATTGGATCACATCAAACTCGAAGCGTCCACACCAAACTGAGCAAAGAGACGGAGGGGGCGGGGGGAGGGGGGGGGGGGCATAGATGGAGGGGGCGAGAGGGGGGAAGAACAGCCGGACTGGTTTCAGCGGAAAGGTCGGATGGAAAGATGCCATAGTAGCTGAATACTGAAAACTTCACAGGTAGCTGGTAATATGGGAGCAAGCTAGCATCGATTCATACACCGTCCATTATCTGTCACAGGACAAGGGGTCGGGCTGTTACCCCCCAGGATTACAATTGGTTTCCTTGGGGGTCCTTATCTTCCCAGCTGATCACAAATGTCTTCCCTGTTATCCCAAGGAAAAACGGTCATTATTGGTGTTGTCCATAAGAATCATAACTGTTATTATCTCTAAAAAAAAAAAAACATAAAAAAATCTGAAAACTGTTTTGACCTATTGGATCACAACTATTTTTCCCTATTTTGCCGACCCCACGGTTTGTGTGGTAAACGACAATCATAGTTGTTTTCCCCGTTGATGACGTGTTCCTCGAGATGACACCTATTTCCCACAGGAAAATAAAGATGAGAGTTATCATCCCAAGGAACATGGGAGAAATCGTTTGTTATCCTCGGGAAAAGAGAGAAATCAGTTATCGTCATGAAGACAGGGAAAACGGTGGTGATTTCACTGCACACAGTCGTGATCTGATCCAGACTGTTTTCTTTCTTGTTACTGTTTGCCTCGAGGGTAAACGCTGGTGTTCTGAAAAAAACAGCTATTGTTGCCATTAGACACAAGGATGTTCCCATAGAGTAAGGCCAGTGTGTTTGAAACTAAGTGACATGGGTCTGCGCGCTGCTGATATCCATGGGATCATGGATGAGCCGCTGGTCTTCTCTTAAAGAGGCTATCTCACAACGGGTGAAGTTTCACACACACACACATATAGAGATATATACAAAACAAGAAGTAATAAAATCCGCACTTCCATTCCCACTCCACAACTCTTCGTTTCTTCCAAGCTTTCGCCTTTACTTC
>CM031598.1:41273805-41276305 GCA_018398815.1 Conus ventricosus | reverse complement strand
GAAACGCAACACGAGGGGTGATGGTTCATTGCAGGCTGGACGACTTCTGGAGGAACCATGGCTCTCCTTCCTTCGCCAGGTGTACCCCTGTCTTCTTCGTGAACGATATTTTTACCCCCCTCTCTTTTTTAACCGCGTCCCTCATTCTGTAACGACTGTTGCCGACCAGATTGTCCGTGAAGCGGACAATCCACCTCCACCTGGCAAAAAGAAAAAGCAACATGCCATGACTAAACCACAGCAATCAACATCAACATCACACACTGCATCACCAGCAGGTAGAATTTTTGCAGAGAACTCAAGTGATCTGCAGGCCATACGCTTCCAGGAAACTGATTTTCAGGATGACAGGGCGCATTACGATTGTCTTCAGGCCCTGGAGAAAATTGAAGGGGTCATGATGGTCTTGTCTCACCTGAAATTTATACAGTATAACACTGATCCTTGTAATGCCATATCTCAACTTCCTTCCATCATCGACCCGTCCATTCCTGATCACATTGCTGACAGGGAATGTGACATTATCATCATTCATCCTCAGTATGGCATTCTGATCGGTGAGGTCAAATCTGTGGGAGGGCATCCACTATCACGAAAGCCATCTATCATCGCCAAGGTTGTCACTAAAGCCATTGAACAACTTAACAACGTAGAAATCGGCCTGAAGCATCTTGTACACGATCTGGCCAACGGCAACATCAGGGTGACCAAAGCGATACTGCTGCCCAACATCGACACAGCCCAGTTGACTGCAGCAGTTGACAGCGATCCACAGCTCAAACAGGTGGGTGGAGATTATAAGTTCAGTTCCCAGCTTGGAGGGAAGTGCATTGCTACATTCACCCTGATGGCTACAGATCAGATCTGAAGTCTATAACTTACATCTATAGAGATGCACATTGTAACAGGCATAGGTCTAACTATACATGGTAACATATTCGAGTTTATACATATTGCAACAGACAAAGACCTAAGCCCGTTGTGTTACAGGGGACAACTTAACTGTGTTGTTTGATGGGCATTTTGTACACATCTGCGTGTGCAGTAACCTACATAATTACAAAATCAATCAACGTAGATTGTGCACTTTATAACAGATAATAGATCTGTGCAAATTACAACAATTATTTATGTGTATACAGTTCAACGCGCATTTCTATACGTTCAGTGGGATAGTTCTGAACACGGTGAATGGTATATACAGGTGAATACATGCTGTATGACATAGGTCTGTGCACACTGTATGACATAGATCTGCACGCACACTATATGACTTAGATCTGTACATACTGTGTGCCATATATCTGTACATACTGTGTGAAATAAGCCCGTACTTATTGTATGATTTAGGTCTGCACATGCATACTTTTTGATTCATGTCCGAACGTACTGTATGGCATAAACATATGCATACTGTAGAGTAGATCTGTACACACTGTTTAACAAAGTTTTACAAATTGAAAGAGAGAGGTAGAAAATGCATGACATGTATATGACGTAGATCTGAACATGTTGTATGAAATACAAGGTACGTGGTAAAGGTCTGTACATTCTGTATGACGTACATCTATACACACTGTATGACATAGGTCTGTACAGAGTGTATGACATAGTTCTACATTCTGTAACTATCAAACCGTGTCAATGTGGCTATATGCGTTTCTGCATTCTATAAGTATCAAAGTTGTGCCCATTGTGGCTAAAAAAAAATTCTACATTCTGTAACTGTCAAAGCTGTACCCATTGCGGCTACATACAATTCAAAGCTGTACCCAATGTGGCTATGTATAGTTCCACAGCTCAAACAGGTGGGTGGAGATTGTAAGTTCAGTTCCCAGCTTGGAGGGAAGTGCATTGCTACATTCACCCTGATCTACAGATCAGATCTGAAGTCTACCCAGTTTTGCAATGAGATAGGTCTCTCGTGATGTACGTTCAAAGCTGTCACCCTGTGATTGCCAGAGTGCCAAGACCTTCACATGGTTGATGCTAGCTGTGTTTGGGGCGGTTGAAGTGTAGGGCAACGGGTTTGGGTCGTGGTGGCGGATGTTAGCCAGGTGTACAGAGATGCGTTCTGAAACTTACAAGGCTTTGTCCCTTGTGGCTATATATATATATATATATAACCTGCACTTGTTTTCCCCCCACTACTTAATTGTTCAGCGCTATATATATATATATATATATAGGTCTACACTTCGTAACTGTCAAAGCTGTGCCGATTTGGGCTATATATAGTTCTTAATTCTGTAACTAACAAAGCTTTGTCCCATTGTGGATAAAGATAGTTCTACATTATGTATCTATCAAAGCTGTGCCCATTGTGGCTGTCTATAGTTCTACACTCTGTAACTATCAAAGCTGAATCAGTTGTGGATTTATATAGTTCTACATTCTATAACTGTCAAAGATGTGCCCATTGTGACTATATGTAATTCTACATTCTGTAACTGTCAAAGCTGTGCCCGTTGTGGCTATAATGCAGTTCTACATTCTGTAA
>CM031598.1:41238805-41268805 GCA_018398815.1 Conus ventricosus | reverse complement strand
AACTGTGAGGAAAATTGTACGTGAAGAGTTGAGAACTGAAGGAGTAGAAGAGAAGATACAGAAACTTGAGAGCATGAAGGAGATAATGGAAAGCACGAAAGTGGAGTCCCTGGAAGAAAGATGCAAGCAGCTAGAGACAGTAAATAAGTTCATGGATGAAAAGGCTAAGGAGCATCAGATGGAGACTGAAGACAGAGCAAGAAGACAGAAGAACTTGGTTGTGTTTAATGTTCCAGAAAGCACTGCAGAAGAGGGTTCAGACAGGAAGAAAGAAGACTGGAATAAGATTGATCAGATCATGGAAGAAATAGGAGTGACTAACCCACCTATTGACATGAGGAGGCTGTTCAGCAGAAAAGACAGAGGAGGAAAGAACAAGCTTGAAGGAACACAGCTACAAGCCAACAAAAACGATGAGAAAGAAAAGTCTGAGGGAGCACAAGCAAAGGGACACAATAAGTCATGTAAACCAATTCTGTTGAGATTCGAAAACCAAGGAGCAAGGGATGAGATGCTGAGAAAATTTATTGCAGCCAAGAAAGACGCTGATGAAGATGACCGTGAAGGAGAAGAGGAAGGCTCTACCTGACAGTTGGTATGAGGAGGGACATGACACAGCAAGAGAAAAGAGAAGACAGAGAATTGTATCAGGAACTTAAGAACAAGAAAGAGGAGTCCAAAAACTCGAAGGACGAGTATGCTCGCTGGGTGAGAAGGAACGGCCGAGTCGTCAACATTGGAAGGTACCCGCGCGGGTGGCAGGAGCAGAAGGGGGCAGTAAAAAGAGTAGAACCCATGCAACTCAAGATTGCAAATAGTTTTAACACCAGTTTCTTCTTCTTGTTTTTCTTCAAACTTTCATTCAAAATTATGTGTAGAAAATTTTGAAAACTGTACTTGTTTGTATACCAACGTTGATCAACTTATGAATAAAAGAAACGAACTTTCAGTTGTGGTAGAAATATACAAGCCAGACATTATTGGAATCACTGAGGTCAAGCCCAAGAATGCGAGATATGTTATACAGGACAGTGAGCTATCTATGGATGATTATGAAATGTATCATAACTTAGAAGAGGAAGGACGAGGTATACTCCTGTATGTTCGTCGCACCCTGAAGCCTCCATTATGCGATGACATAGACAGCACCTATACTGAGAAAGTATTTGTGGAATGTAAGCTGAAAGATGGAGAAAGCCTACTCATTGGACTCGTATACAGGTGTGAACAAAGCCCAGTAGACAATGCTGCTAGACTGAACAACCTTTTTGATACCATATCCCAAAGGAGGGCCACACACAAGCTGATCATGGGGGATTTAACTTTCCACAAATCGATTGGAACACTGAAACAAGTACAGTCGGTGAAGGCCACATAGCAACAAAGTTTTTGAATGCCACGAAGGATGCATTATTCATTCAGCACCAGAAGACTCCAACCCGTTACAGAGAAGGCCAGAAAGCTAACACTCTGGATCTGATTTTCACAAACACTGAAGAACTAATCACTGACTTGAGAGTTGAAGCAGCTATTGGAAAGAGTGATCATGTTTGCCTGGTGATGAGGTTATCCCTAGAAGCAGGTGAAACACCTAGAAAAACACTAAAGAACTTCAGAAAAACAAATGTTGAGACACTGATAGAGCAGCTGGGAAGCGTTGAGTGGGAGACTGAACTGAAAGATAAAAGTGTAAACGACTCGTGGAACTTTATCAAAGAGAACATTGTGAAAGCAGTGGAGAAATCGACACCGCTGGTAAGAACATCAGGAAGAAAAGGGAAACCATGGATGAACCCAAATACTTTGTCATCTGTAAAAACAAAACACCAGCTATTTAGAAAGTGTAATCAAAGTAACAACGATGAGGATAAAAAGGCCTACACAAGAGCAAACAACAGAGCGAGGAAAGACTGCCACCATGCAAACAGAAAATATGAAGAGAAAGTAGCTGCAGAGTCTAAAACGAATCCGAAGGTCTTCTATAATTACACTAACTCTAAGTTGAAAAATAAGACAGGAATTGCAGACCTAAAGAAGAGTGATGGCACGAAAACCGAAACGGATGAGGAGAAGGCAGAGCTGCTAAACAACTTTTTTCAGAGTGTTTTTACTGTCGAGGATCCAGGACCACTCCCTGAATTTGAAAGATATGAGTATGTAAGTGAACTTGAAGACTTTGAAATAACAACAGAATCAGTCAAAATGATACTTACTAAGTTAGACAAGAACAAGGCATCCGGTCCAGACGGCATCCCACCCAGTATCCTAGCACAGGCAGCAGAAGAATTAGCCCAACCATTAACCATGCTGTTCAGAAAGTCACTTGATAAAGGTCAGCTCCCGAAGGAATGGAAAATGGCGTTTGTGTCCCCAATATTTAAGAAGGGAAGCAAGGCTGTAGCGAACAACTACCGTCCTGTGAGTTTGACTTGTGTAGTGTGCAAGTTTATGGAGAAAATGGTGAGAGGGCAAATTCTGGACCACCTAATCAGCAACGAGCTGATATCAGAGCATCAACATGGATTTGTGCCAGGACGTTCCTGTACCACGCAACTGCTTGAAGCCCTAGGTTCATGGACGAGTATACTGAAGAGGGGGGCTCAGTTGATGTGGTCTATATGGATTATCAGAAGGCCTTTGACTCTGTCCCACACAGGAGGCTTGTACAGAAACTGTCTGCAAGTGGAGTTAAAGGTAAAGTCCTAGACTGGATAGCAGATTTTCTAAGTAACAGGAGACAAAAAGTCGTCATCAACGGAGCCAGTTCATCAGAAGGCAGTGTGACAAGTGGTATTCCACAAGGATCTTTGCTTGGGCCGATGCTGTTTGTTATATACATAAATGACTTGCCTAGAGGGTTGAAGACTACTGCCAAGATGTTTGCAGATGATACAAAGCTTTATGTGAGAAGTGATACTGAAAACGGTCCGACAGATCTCCAGGACGACTTGAACAACTTGCAAGAATGGTCCAACAAATGGCTACTGCGTTTTCAGTGTTCACCCAGACAAATGCTGTGTTTTGAAGATTGGCCGGAACAATGAAAATGAGTATTACATGGGGAAAGAGTCGGATGGCAACAAAACAAGAGTGAGACTAAAAGAAACTGAAAAGGAAAAAGACTTAGGCATTGTAGTGGATAATAAACTCTTGTTCAAAGAGCAGGTTGCTCAGACCACATCAAGGGCCAACAGAATGGTTGGACTTATACGCCGATCTTTTGATCATCTGTCCGAGAGAACTTTTGTACTTTTGTTCAAGAGCATGGTCAGGCCACTGTTGGAATATGGTCACAGTGTCTGGCAACCACATTCCAAAGGTCTATGTAGTGACATTGAGTATGTGCAACGTCGTGCAACAAAGACACTGAGCCATTTCAAAGACAAACCCTACCCTGATAGATTGAAAATTTTGAAGCTTCCGAGTCTTGAGCACCGCCGTCTTCGGGTGATATGATTGAAACTTATAAGTACCACAATGGAATGTACAACACCCATGAACTTATGTTTGAAAAGGACAATAAAAGCCAGTTAAGAGGAAATTCAATGAAGCTGAAGAAAAGCAGAAGTAAATTAGCAGTTAGAGCAAATTTTTTCTCGAATAGGATCAACAATACTTTGAACAATCTCCCAGAGTCAGTGGTTTCTGCGCCATCAGTGGATGCTTTCAAGAGAAGACTGGATGAACATTGGAAAAATCTACCATCATTGTGCAACCCTATTTGCCAAGAATAACTTCTGGACAACTGAGCTTGCACGCAATGCTAGAAATCAAAGTTAGAATTAGATAGACGAATAGGCTCTTTAAAAGTAGAGCCTCAATCGCTCTTATTACTATACTATACTATACTAATACTTTTTTTTTTTAATCTGCCAAGCATGTAATGATGATTTTTCTAGATACATGATGTCAGTATTTAGTACTTTAGTGCTCATGTGGCTGTTATGTGTTTCAGTTATGAAGTCAACAGGAGAGCTGAACTTTCAAATACCAGAATCTTGATTTTTCTTCCTTAAGGAATAAAGAATATTCATAGTTTTGCTAACATGGTAGACCATGGACATTAATTTCAAAATATACATATGCTGCCTTTTTATTTGTTTCCTTCTTTAGAAATGGTCTTTCCCCCCATTGTTTTAATAGATCTGAAAAGGCTTTGTGTGACCATCTTGGCTGTAGCAATGAAAAAAATGTATTTTTGTTTGTGTTTTTCCAGGTTGGAAGCGTATGAACACAATGCGAATTTTGGACACGCCACTGCTATGGAGCCAGACTTCAGCATGAAGACTCCAGACTATGACACGTATCGTGACATCAATTTGGATTCATCATTGCCTGTTTTCAGACGTGAATGCTTTTGTACATATTTGATTATCAATGATGCCAAATTTTCGAAGAAAGCTATAAGTCTGTATAATGACAGTATGTTTCTGCCGATGGGCTGCTAATCATTCCACAAAGACAGTTTTTCATACGTGCCAAATGTCAGGCACAATGAAAAACAGCATTATGTACACTGTTGATATTGAAATAGACCATGATAGTGTAGTTATAGCTGCTCAGTGTGAGTGTGCTGCTGGCATGGGCCCATCAGCTCATTGTAAACATGTCACTTCTGTGCTGCATGGTCTATCTGTGTATCAAAAGGAGGGGGGCTTCAAGACGCAGGAAACGTGCACACAAACATTACAGCGTTTCCACGCTAGGAAACGACCGCATGGGGGGTCACCAGTAAAATCCTCAGAAATGAAACTGCCTTTCGGGGAAGGAGTTGTATATGACCCCGGGCCCAGAGAGCGAAGGAATATGGCCAGCTATCCAAGCCATTTTTTCAACACTTGGAAGGCAATTCCAAAGGTGACTGATCGCCCTGTGTCACACCTCTTTAAACCGGTAAACATGTATGCCTATTCCCATGATCATGGAGGTTATTGCACTCACTCTCTTGAAGCTCAATGTCTAAAGGATCATCAGATCATTGCAATCACAAACACCGAGAGAGTGGAACTACAGAAAAGAACTCGTGGTCAGTCATGCAATAAACAGTGGTCCTGGGAAAGAACTAAGCGACTGCACTCCTCAAATTTTGGGCGGATATGTAAAATGACAGAAAAAACAGATAAAAAGAAGTTTGCCTTGAGTCTGACCAGTGTAGGGCCAACACTGAAAACCCCAGCCATTATGCATGGTAAGAGACATGAGCCAGTTGCCTTGAGCAAGTTTCAGTGCCAAACAGAAAAGCGTGCCGCAGTTGTGGCATTATTGCCTGCAAAGAATTTCCATTCCTAGCCTGTTCACCTGATGCAGTGGTGCAGGAGGAAGATGGGTCATTTTCAGTTGTAGAGTAAAATGCCCTTACACTGCAAGAGATCAGAAAATCTCTCCTTCCACAGTGCCATACTTAGAAAATGTTGAGGGTCAGTTGAAACTGAAACGAGGACATGAGTATTTTCATCAGATACAGGGAGAGATGCTGTGCACAGATCAAAGACATGTTACTTCATTGTATATACTTTTGTGGACTGTAAGGTTCTGACCGTTCAGAAAGATGATGTCTTCATTCAAGACATGACCAAAATGCTCCAGATTTTCTTTGACAGTCATTTCAAGAGTGCTCTCTTAAAGTCCTTTTGTACAGACCTTTCTCAGATGAAGATCAGTCATGCTTACAGTGTCAGCCTGATGTGGACAAAGTTTGAAGCGTTTTAATTTCCCTGCATAGGATATGAGGTTAAGGTTCAATATTTGACAGGACTGATGAGGCATATATTTCGATTCGCTTTTACATAAGCAGGCTTGGATTCTCTGTGAATTCCTAAGGGTGTGTATGTGGGGAGTTGGGGGGGGGGGGGGGGGGGGGGGGGGGGGGGGGGGGGGGGGGGGGGGGGGGGAGGGTTAGCAGTGAGGCTGTGGGGGGAGGTGTGAGTCGCGAGAAGCAGCAACATTTTCTTGATATATTACATTATTATGAGAGGTGATTTAACTTTGCTTTTAAAAATAAGGGTATTGTGAAGGTCAAATTACTTGCTTACATTTGCATAAATTTACTGTCAGCTTGGTTCATATATCCAACACCACAGTTTAGTACTCTCCACTTCTGGCAAGTTTTGCTTAGCTTTTGAAGTCTATGAGTTGTGTTTAGCTGTCAGCTTTCTAACTTAATGCTCACATCATGCTGGACATAGATCAGTTCATTCTGCTGGAAAGGAAAATTGTGAAATGTACCCAAAGATGCCTCCATCCTTAACCTTTACCATGTTTACTGGGTCTTTCAATGACTCGATAAAAACATATTTTATGAACAGAGCTATGCTCACAAAATCTTAAGAGTTTGTCAACGATCTTAATAGCCGTTGGTCACAGAAATTTCATGTATGGGCACAATCAAAGAGCATAATTAGTCGCAGTTTTCCCAGGACCTATACATTATAAATGGGTCACACATGACCCATGCCATCAGTGAGGAATAAGCTGCTGATCCGCTTTTTATCAGGTGTGGGTCAAACAAGACCCACGTGATCTGAATAGGGATAAGCAATAGCAAAATATGTGGTCTTGGGCGACCCGCACGATTGGGTCTGTGTAGTCAAAAACATCATCAAGTAAAGGTTAACATGGAGAAAATCATGATTACCCACACACACACACACCACACACACCACACACACACACACACACACACACACACACACACACACACACACACAGAAGACACTGACACAGGCGCGCACACTGGAGGAAGCATTCTACAGAAAGAACAGGACTCGCAGTGAGAAAATCTTTCACTCACAAAGTTCACTGGGTCGAATGGATAGAGGACAACGACCCCCCCCCCCCCCCCACACACACACACACACACACACACACTCCTTCGTTTGGTTGTTTGGTTGGCTGTTTAGAGCGAGAGAGAGGGGGCCGTGTTATTGATGGGTACAGTGGATTGGTGACAGTGTTGAGAGTATTGATAAGGTGTAAAGTTGATGTGGACAGGTGATTGATAATGTGTAAATTGAAGTGGACAGATGATTGATAATGTGGAAAGCTGACGTGGACAGATGATTGATAATGTGGAAAATTGATGAATGATAGTGGTGTATAGTTCTGTAGACAGATGATTGATAATGTGGATAGTTGATGTGGACAGATGATTGATAATGTGGAAAGTTGATGTGTACATGATTGATAATGTGGATAGTTGATGTGGACAGATGATTGATAATGTGGATAGTTGATGTGTACAGATGATTGATAATGTGGATGGTTGATGTGGACAGATGATTGACAGTGTAGATAATTGAAATAGGAAACTTGATAGCTCATGAGATTCCACAAACAGGAGGGATCTTGATTACACATGCAGTATTGAGCAATACAAGAGACCAAATCCAACACACCTGACCATTGAAAATGTTCAATGTAGCATTACCACAGTTCTACCTATCAATCTAAATTTGGAAGAACATCTTTTGTGTCCCCCCCCCCCCCCCCCCCCCCCCCCCCCCCCCTCCCCCCTCGCCAACATAACTGCCACTTACTCCCTCATCTGGGGGCCTGACAGAAAATATCAGCAAAGGTTGCACATGACTGCACATCAGACATAATACTCAGGATAAAGAGTTTTTTTCTTTAAACAGCAGAAAAGGGGAACACTAGTGTGAAACAGAAAACTTGATAGCTCATGAGATTCCACAAACAGGATGGGTCTTGATTACACATTCAGTATTGAGCAATACAGAAGACCAAATCCAACACACCTGACCATTGAAAATGTTCCATGTAAGCATTACCACAGTTCTACCTATCAATCTAAATTTGGAAGAAAATTTTTGTGTCCCCCCCTGCCCCCCACCCCAACACACCTGCCACTTACTTCCTCATCAGGGGCCTGACAGAAAATTCAGCAAAGGTTGCACATGACTGCACATCAGACATAATACTCAGGATAAAGAGTTTTTTTTTCTTTAAACAGCAGAAAAGGGGAACTCTAGTGTGCAACAGGAAACTTGATAGCTCATGAGATTCCACAAACAGGAGGGGTCTTGATTACATATTTAGTATTGAGCAATACAGAAGACCAAATCCAACACACCTGACCATTGAAAATGTCAAGCAAATCTGCTGACAACTGTCCTCCTGAAATTGCACAGAAAGAAACACACAGAAATGATTTGCGTTGCAAGTTTTGTTTCTAGGAGGTTAGTCGGTGCTGGCATATAGTGTAGTACTTTTGCCATCCAATGATCCTCTCCACATGGACTCTCTTACTGGCAATCTTTCTGTCCATTTGTAGAGTTTTGGGGGAGAGTCTGTTTTTCTTTTTGAAGAAAGCAGGAATGTTAACTTGCACATCTCTGGGTGCAAACATGTCCTGCACATTAAACCCCTTATCAGCCATTACAGAATCCCCTTTTCACAGAGCTGGGCAAGGGCACTTCTTTCAACAATTTGACGGTCACTTGTAGACCCTGCATAGGCATCAAAACATAGGAGGTCAGACCCCCTGGTGTGACACCGACAAGAACTTTCATGGTATTTCCATGTTTGTAGGCTGAGAAACTTTCCTTTTGAGAACGAGGGTTAGATGGCTGCTTGATTCTGATCTCAGTTGCATCTAGAATTACCCTGGTGCTTGGAAACTTTTTTTCTAAAATCAGTTGGCATTTGTACCGAACAAGCTTACCCTGAGCCAAACAATTTATTCAGACCATTGTAAATGACAGAAGTTAATCCATGTCACAAAGATGTTTTGCACAGAAAACTCAGAAACCACAAACATGCGGCCTAATTCAGAGTGAGGGTAGTGGCGTCTCAGCTTCACTAGCATCAAAAGGAACTGATTTTCTGGGGACAAACATGAGCAGTTTTCAGAATAACTGTATCTAAGATGATTCACATTGTCACCCAAAGACCAGAATGCAGCCATGAATATATTGGAACTTTCTAGTCCAGTGTAAAAAATGCACAAGTTTATCTGACCCTTTAATTGAGTCAACACTAAGATAGGGCTCTGTTGTCACAGTTTTGTCTAGATTGTCATCCATACCATCACCACTACTCTCTTTTAATAGTTCTGAACTGCTTGCTTCCTTTCTGTCGGTAACGACTGTTGGGGAAAATGAGCTGGAAAAACAAAAATCATCACACTGCAGATGTTTCTGGCCTATACTGGTACAAGGTATTGTTGTTTCTGAGTGATTTTTAGAGTTCACTGTATAAGGCTTTGGGTCTTGTTCCACAACACAGTCATTAGAACTGTATAACCTGCTCTCAACACTGTCATTATCTTACATTATTTGACACAGATAAGGTTCTTCCTGATTCTTAAGTTCACCTTCAAGGGTGTGCATGCTACTATCTACCTTGTCACAGTCGACATAACTAAATGAACAACAAACAACTTCTTCTGAGGCTATACAAAAATCACCATTGAAGACAGTGTCGGCTTCTTTTTTATATTTTAGCTGCGGCTGCTTTCTGTTCTTCAGCAGTTCTGAGTTTACCAGCTTCATCTCGTTTCTGCTTACTCTTCTCTCTCTCCACCTGAACACTGGTTTGGGGCCTCGTCCATGGAAATACACTAGGGACAGCATCCCTTTTCAGTCTGTTCCTCTGCTGTAAGGTACCTGAAAAATATATATTTGTCTTATTAAGTCTCTAAAATAAAATGAGGTCATTGTAATTTGCAGTCCACATTCTTAAAGTTCATTGTAATTTGTAGTACATGTGTGGACCTATGTCCTAAAAGTAACTAGTAGTATTTTTACTGGAAGTACAAAACACTCATGCCACACATACATACATGTACAAATGCACACAGAGAAATACTTACAAACACACAGCACTGTCTACTGTTTTTTTTTACTATAACAGATCTGTTTTTGTTCTTTTGTGAGAAAAGCTGCAAATATGTACATTGTATGACTATATCATGTCAAAGATTGATTATCACGTCACGTAGAAGATGTCATTTACGCAATAGAACTATTGTGACGTCAAGTGATCTAACGGTGTGAAACGGTAAAGGAACAGTGCAGAAATCCCCCTTTTCCCCTCCCACCTTCATCATGGCGCTGTGTAATTTCTTCTGACAATCTACTCTTCTGAAGTCTTCATAATAATGCAGTGAATTCTGTTCGCCACTTAATATCGGTTTCTGAGCCTTCAAATTGCAATATAGACTAATGTGATCTGTTTAAAATCTGTTTTTATTAGAATCTGTATCAGTCTAGGAAATTAGCTTGATTTCTGCCCATGTATGCGGGCGCGCACGTGTGTGTGTGTGTGTGTGTGTGTGTGTGTGTGTATGTGTGTGAAGGATAGAGAGAAAGAGAGAAACACGGTATGCCGGATATAACGAAGCAACCAGAGAGAAACTCGTTATGACCGCGCGCGTCGGTTTAACGAAAGCCTGATATTACGACTCGGATTCAAATGTCCCCGGCGATTCGTTGCATGTAGCTTCGATTATAGGTAGATAGATAGATAGATGTGTGTGTGTGTGTGTGTGTGTGTGTGTGTGCGTTAGGGAGAGATGTTTTGTAATACACAAAGATTGTTTATACACAGCAGTTCAAGCCCTCACAGTGAGATACCCTGTTGTAACAGTTTGTATGCATTACAACCCCCGACAGTGATGAACCCGGAAGTGAGAGTCTGTATTGCAACCCTTGAAATTATAGTTTGTACATGTTGTACAGTTTCGTTTCTGATTGTGGCTTTTGATGAATGAAGTTTGTATAAGTAGTACTATTACTGAAAGTATTATGTGTTCCAGAATGATAGTCTGCACACGCTGCACACCCTTTCAGGGTGATTTACTCCCCAAATGATAGTGTGTACAGGTTGTACATCCATGGCTGACAACCCAGAGTGACGGTGTGTGCATGTTGTACAGCCATGACAGTGACATACCCCAGACTGAAAGTTTGTACATGCAGTACAGCCCCTGACAGTGACATGTTCCAGAGCGATGATGGTTTGTGCGCTGTATGTTCCGCAGGAATTGCTTAAGTGCACCTCAAGTCAAAATGTGCCAGAGGCCATTAGCAAGTGCCTGTGTTCTGACATCCTGGAACAGCCAGACAACTGGTGGAACGCCCTATGGACAGGGGGACCAGACCCCGTCATATCGAATACCGTGTATGAACGCCTGGCAGCCAGGTGAGACAAGAAGTGAATGTACAGTGTGAACGGGTCTCTCTGGTCTGTATGAACTCCTCATACCAAGGCCAGACGACTGAATGTCCATTCTGAACATCAGGTACACATTTCACAGCAGCCTTCATCAAAACTCTTTTCAGAGATTTTCTGGCATTGGATGTAAGTTTTGAGTTCCTTGAAGGGATAAAAAAAAAAAGTTGTTTCACCGGACCTGAGACTTTTTGCACGAGAAAATTTGAAAGCAATTTGTGCTTGCTTTTTTTTTTTTGTGTGAAAGTGTGGCTTAGTGATTTTGCAACAACTCTTTAGGAAATTGACCGACTAGATGGCAACCCTGATACGGTCCTGTCCCCCCCCCCCCCTCCCTCCCCGCCCCCCCCCCCCCCGGTCAGCTCGGCTGTAAGTAATATTAAGTGCATTGAATTGGTTTGATTAGAACTCCCTGAACACCCTTCAGCCGTGGTTAGAACCAGCGTTTTTTTATCACAGGGCTGTGTGGCAGCTGTTGTAAGCTGTAAGACTTCAGCGTTGTGTTCCTCTTTGTCCAGATCGGGTAGCAGTGTTTTCAGCTGCTTCTGCCTTTGTCCTCTTCTTACCAGAACAGACATCATAGTGTGTACAGTTGTACAGGCTGGTACACCCGTTCGGGCGTTTCCGTGGAGATTTACCGATTTTCGCTTAAAAGTATGAATTTTTTTCAGTCAGATGAATGGAGGTTCACCGATTTTCGCTTAAAGTATGATTTTTTTTTCAATCAGATGAATGGAGGTTCACCTATTTTCGCTTAAAGTATGAAGTTTTTTTTCAATCAGATGAATGGAGGTTCACCGATTTTCGCTTAAAGTATGAAGTTTTTTCAATCAGATAAATGGAGGTTCACCGATTTTCGCTTTAAGTATGAAGGGTTTTTTTTTTTAATCAGATGAATGTATTCCTCCTCCCGTCCCC
Source organism: Conus ventricosus (assembly GCA_018398815.1). Classification (NCBI taxonomy): domain Eukaryota; kingdom Metazoa; phylum Mollusca; class Gastropoda; order Neogastropoda; family Conidae; genus Conus; species Conus ventricosus. The sequence goes on along the minus strand of CM031598.1, from coordinate 41,256,697 downwards.
ATCCCCCGTTTCGCATGCGCGCGAACACACAAATGCATGCGCGCACGAACGTGCGCGCGCGCACACACACACACACACTCTCTCTCTCTCTCTCTCTCTCTCTCTCTCTCCTCTCTCTCTCTCTCTCTCTCTCTCTCCTCTCTCTCTCTCTCCTCTCTCTCTCTCTCTCTCTCTCTCGCTTCCTTGTAGAAATCAAAACCTGACCAATATACATGTGCTTATGACGAAGTTTATGTACGTGTGTGTGTGTGTGCGTGTGTGCGTGCGTGCGTGCGTGTGTGTGTGTGTGTGTGTGTGTGTGCGCGCTGGTGTGCACCGGCACACTTGTGTTTGCAACAGGCTCTTTGGACCGGCCAGCACGGTGGACATCCCCACACTGGGCCACCCATGCAGGGCGCTGAGGACACAGGGGCAGGCTGTGGCCGAAACTGGCCTGCGCTTCTCCTCGCTGGCCCTCACACCCGAGCAGGTTGAACTACTGTTGAAAAAACAGGAGCCCCTTTACATGCACCTGTCGGGTCCCCCTGGCTGCGGTAAAACCGTGGTCCTTGTGCTGAAGGCCCTGCAGTGGGCAAATCGGGGCATCAACGTGGTTCTTGTTGATGCCCCTGGCTACAACGACGCTGTGAATATCCTGCTGGAGAAGCAGCTGCGCACCTGTTTGGGGGCGGCACCAGCAGTCGGGAGCATTTTGCGGCATCAGTGGGACATGAATCACCCCACCTCAGACATCCGTCAGCTCTTGCAGCTGCTCGGATCTGATCCCAATCCTGAAGCTTTCATTCTCTTCGATGAGGTTCGCCACAGGTCAGTATTTAATGCTGATCACCTTCGATTCACAAAGGACCAAAGTTAATGTGTGTGTGTGTGTGTGTGTGGACGTGACTCGACTCCCACCTGGATTTCAATCGTCTCATGTACCCTTAGGGGTGTACAGACTCGGCGTTATAATACATAAATCGTCTTACAGCAAACTGCTTTTGAACCGTGTATCATACTGACCCGTATACGGTGCCAATTACAGCCGTTTCATGTTGTTTTTTTTTCAGTCATTGATGTATTCGGTATAAGTATATGAAGACTATCATTGCAGAGCATTTTACTCTGACATTGTTTGCCTAAAAGTTGAAAAACTGAACGTAACTTTGGGTCAGGTATCCCATGATAAAGCTGTTCTGTAACCAGCTTTTTTTTTTTTTAATCTGAAGCGGCTGTCCAGAAAATGAGATTCATCCTCGACCTCACCACATGTTCAGCATCTTCTGTTTTGTCTCCTAGTACCTTGACCTCTTTGTACCTGTGGGATGCATTGACTTGACGTGACGATTTTCATTTGCACTAGATTCTTATCTACATCCTCACACACGCACGCACGCACGCACGCACGCACGCACGCACGCACGCACACACACACACACACACACACACACACACACACACACGCACACACGCGCGCGCGCAGAAGGGGAGAGAATATGTTTCATTTTCGCACGAATCAAATTTATGTGAACATTCTTTCCCAGGTGGAAGGTAGAACAGCTTTCCACAGAGCTCGGGTGCCCTGGGAAACATTGAGAATATGTTTGTCCTGCCAGACATTTCTGGGTATGTGGTAGGCCTATTTAATTTTGGGAATGATCATCATCTGCCCTCCACCCAAACTCCCCCCCCCCCCCTCCCCGTAACTCCCAAATCTGTTGAATTCATTACTTCCAGTCGTACCTGTTAATTTTCATTTAGAGATCCGCTTTATGTCTGTTTCTTTTTAACGCACCTATTGGGTTCCATTAATTAATCACTGAGTCGTGATTGATGCCTATATTACCGTGACTGAATGTTGTCTTTTCTTTTTCCTGATCTTTTGTAACACAATATAACATATAGGGTGAGTTGGTTTGGGGATGGATGTGATAGGTGTGGGTGTCAGGTTAGGGTGTCTATGGTTGTGGGTTTCTTTCCTGATGTTGTATGCCCAGTCGACAGTAACAGAGACGGGGCAACATAAACCTGGGAGAATATGAAGTCGAGGAAACATACAGGATGGTGGGAATGTAAAGCCAGGGGAACATAAGTCTGGGGTGGTGGTGGTGGGTGGGGGGGGGGGGGGGGGGGGGGGGTGATAGACATGCTCCCATGTGAATGAAGTTTTAGAGTTTCAGATCTGAACTGGGTTTAGGAAGCTCAGATTTAAACGGAAATTTGAGATCTGAACTGAGTTGAGTTGCATCAGAACTGATTGAAGTTTGGGGTTCCAGGCCTCAGTGCAGTTTTCCAGACTTTGTGCCCTGTGTTGCAGACCGAAGTTCATCGAGTGGGTCGATGCCGTGCAACAACAACTGCCCAAAGTGGCAATATGGGCCGCTGGACAGCTCAAGATGGACAACATCCCCACACATCTTTTGCCAGCCGGGCTGGAGGTCCAGGAAATGACAGCGCCTCTTCGGTGTCCACCCACGGTCACCAGACAAGTGGCGAGAGCAACATGGATAGATGACATCAGAGTGCCCAGGTACACGGATCCCGTGCTTCCTCTGCCCACAGAGGGACACCCAGTCCGCAGGGTCCATCACTCACTTCAGCAGTTTCAAGGAGGGAATAGGCCAGATCACAGTGGGTCGCAACCCTGGGAGTGTATCAAGTGTGCCGACAACGTTGCCGACATCTTGACAGAACTGCGCGTGGGAGAGCCAGGTAAGAGCTGTTCAGGCTTGTCGTCGTCGTCGTCGTCGTCGTCGTCATGCCCCTGCTCAATATTCCCCCAGTTCAGTACTGTCTCCTGTTTGATTCTCCCACCCACTTCCTCCCCGCGCTTGTTTCTCCCCGTGCTTGTTGCTGTTAGATATTTCTCATGCTCAGTGCTGTTGCTACGGTATCATGTCGTCCCCCTGCTTAATGTTCTGGGGAAGGGGGATTCACACGGAAATGTTTCCCAAAGCACAACTAAAGACCTCACACACACACGCACACACGCACACACACACACACACACACACACACACCACACACACACACACACACACACACAAAGGCAGAAAGGGGGAGTATCGAGCAGGGTTCATATTGATACAGTCGAGTAGCGAGATCATCATCGTCATCATTGATCCATCAGCTTTAAATCATGCGCGGTGTGGTTTCAAAACTTAGCCGATGTGGTGTAGCGTATATGGACTAGCCCGCACGCAATGACGCCTCCTTGATGAAACTGAACATCATCATCATCATCATCATCATCATCATCATCATCATCATCATCATCATCATCATAATACCATCAGCAGCAGCAGCAGCAGCAGCAGCAGCATTATTACCTATTATGATTCTTATATTATTATTGTTGTTATCATTATGACGTGATGATAGTTTCATCTTAGTATTACCATCATTATCACTGTCAAGATCATCTTTTATTCTCATAATTATGTGTAAGATCAAGATCTTTTTCTGTCGAAAATAGTAATCCTCAGAGATCTAGACCTGAACCTGTATGAATTTGTTCTTCAGATAAGAAATTGAGGTATAGATGGGTGGTGTGTACATGTCTTCTTATTCACGTTGTTTTCAGGTCATCCTCAGTACAGGGATGTTTGGATTCTCTGTCGTCCCTTCAAAAACCCACAGACTGCAAAAGTTCTGGCGGATCGTCTTCATAATCATCACGGTGTGCCGGTCAGTGTGATGCCAAGCGTCCTCACTCCTGCTGATGCTCGGGAGCTTGGCACGGCCATCACAGATCAGGTCATCGTTGCAGAAGTCGAGCAAGTACAAGGGTTGGAGAGGACAGTGGTCATATCGATGGGCGATTATGGTGACGACTTTCTGTCATGGTCTAGGTGCACGGGGTTTCTTTGTATTATGGACTGAAACCAAAGCACGGACAGCCTGACAGCCTGTCAACACTCGGAGAAACCTTTACCAGTGGCTTTCTCACACACACACCCTCGCCCCGCCCCCGCCCCTTCTCCGGTTTCCCCTTGCCTCACCTTCCTGTCTTCCTCTTTCCCCTTTCTTGTCTTTCTGTTTTCCTTTCTGTTTGGCTGTCTTTTTTCTGTCTTTCTTTCTCCCAGTCTTTCAATAATTCGTTTTTGTCATTTACTCATTCAGTTTATTCTCTCTTTCGTTCGTATGTCAGCCTTCTTTTTGTTGAATTCTGCCTTTCAGGCTGCTGTTGTTTTTCTTTCTGATTGTGGTAAGTGATGTCAATCATACGATGATGCAAAACGAGGTGATGTCAAGTCTTGGACCTGTGGATGACATGGGAGAGGATGTTGGGGGTGGGGGGGGGGTATACACTGTGAACATGCACAGCACATTTTCCATGCCGCAGAACGCAAGAAAACGAACATTTCAAGTGCAGCATCAGAACATACGGAGAGAAAATCATTCATGATTTTCCGAAACTTTCCATGTTTACTAAATTTTGACAAATTGTTCTTTTCAGTCTTTTTTCTTCATTTTTACTGTGCAAAAATACTGGACAAACTAACTAGTAAAGTTACCCACTAAACATAAAATTGCAACTTTTCTGTTTTTTCTAATTTTAGTTTGTCTTTGTATTTTTGCATTCGGTAACAAATCAACACTTCGTAGCAACAAGTCGCCTGCAATCATTCTTCCCCTCCCCCCCCCCCCCCCAAACACACACACCCACACACACACAGAGACACCTTTTTTGTTAAACATTTTTATTAACCATTTTGCAATCTTTTACATAGTGTGAAGGGGAAAAAAGTGAACAAAATCTTCTTCCCAACCCTCCACGAGCAAACCCCCACCCATTCCCTCTTTTCCCATCCAGTATCTAGTTACTTCAGCTGCGTTTGTGACTGCATTGAAGAGTTGTTTCCCTTCCATTGTTCAGCACTTTCTTGAAAACCTCCTACTACTTGTTAAACCCTACACAAAACCTGAGTGAAGAACATAAGTGGAGACTGAAATAGTGAAAATTAAGGTAGCTACATTTATGCTGATTATAGAACCTATGCCTGTGTTTACAGGGTGACTGAAAGCCCAGTAAACAAAGGATTACATGTTACAGAACCTTGTCTCTGTGTTGAGGACTACATGTTACAGAAACTTGTATCCGTGTTTAAAGCGTAACTGGTAGCTCAGTGAACAAAGGGCTACATGCTATAGAACCCTATACCTGTGTTTAAAAGATAGCTGGTAGCTCAGTGAACAAAGGGCTACATGCTATAGAACCCTATACCTGTGTTTAAAGGATGGCTAGTAGCTCAGTAAACAAAGGGCTACATGTTATAGAACCCTGTACCTGTGTTGTTTAAAGGATGGCTAGTTGCTCAGTAAACAAAGGGCTACATGTTATAGAACCCTGTACCTGTGTTCAAAGGATGGCTAGTTTCTCAGTAAACAAAGGGCTACATGTTATAGAACCCTGTACCTGTGTTCAAAGGATGGCTAGTTGCTCAGTAAACAAAGGGCTACATGTTATAGAACCATGTACCTTTGTTTAAAGGATGGCTGGTAGCTCAGTGAACAAAGGGCTTCATGCTACAGAACCCTGCATCTTTGTTTAAAGGGTGATTGGTGACCCAATGAACAAAGAGCTACACGTTATAGAACCGTATACCTGTGTTCAAATGGTGATTGTTGTTGCAGAACCGTATACCTGTGTTTAAATTGTGATTGTTGTAATAGAACCGTATACCTGTGTTTAAATGGAGATTGTTGTTGTAGAACCGTATACCTGAGTTTAAAGAGTGATTATTGTTGTAGAACCGTATACCTGTGATTAAATGGTGACTGTTGTCATGGAACCGTATACCTGTGTTTAAATGGTGATTGTTGGTGTAAAACCCTACACCTTTGTTTAAATAGTGGCCCAGTGAACAAGGAGCTAAGTGTTATAGACCTCTATACCTGGGTTTAAAGGGTTCAATCAGACAGGCAACAGAGGCAGGATGGGTAGCTTAACACACTAAAAAGGGACACCAAGTCCCCTCATTTCACTGCTCCACCAACGGCTGGAAGAAAAACCACAGGTGTATACCACAGAGGGGGACACTGGTGTATACCACAGAGGGGAACACTGGTGTATGCCACAGAGGGGAACACTGGTGTATACCACAGAGGGGGACACTGGTCTATACCACAGAGGGGAACACTGGTGTATACCACAGAGGGGACACTGGTGTATACCACAGAGGGGAACACTGGCGTATGCCACAGAGGGGAACACTGGTGTATACCACAGAGGGGGACACTGGTGTATACCACAGAGGGGGACACTGGTGTATACCACAGAGGGGGACACTGGTGTATACCACAGAGGGGAACACTGGTGTATACCACAGAGGGGTAGGGGAACACTGGTGTATACCACAGAGGGGGACACTGGTGTATACCACAGAGGGGAACACTGGTGTATACCACAGAGGGGGACACTGGTGTATACCACAGAGGGGGACACTGGTGTATACCACAGAGGGTTGCACTGGTGTATACCACAGAGGGGAACACTGGTGTATACCACAGAGGGTTACACTGGTGTATACCACAGAGGGGGACACTGGTGTATACCACAGAGGGGAACACTGGTGTATACCACAGAGGGTTACACAGGTGTATACCACAGAGGGGGACACTGGTGTATACCACAGAGGGGGACACTGGTGTATACCACAGAGGGGAACACTGGTGTATACCACAGAGGGGGACGTTCATCTCTCCTACTCTGAGATCCTGTGTCAAGTTTCACTGATCAACCCTGGAGAACTGTAAGTTGAAACTGAATTTCTAAGTCTGGAGTCCATGCATTGCTTATATTTGCGCCAAATGTTTTACAGTATAACTTTATACCAACACTTGGTAAGATCTGTCAAGATGCTGGATGAGTATTCTACTTAACAGTGTAACTTTACGCCACTACTTGGTAAAGTTTGTGAAGATGATTGATGAATGTTATATTTTAACAACGTAACTCTTTGCCAGTATTTGTTTCTGTCTGTTAACAGGATTACAGAGTACTATAACTTTACGCCACTACTTGCAAAATGTTAAGATGATTGATGAATGTTATATTTTAACATCATAACCTTTTGTCATTGATACTATCTGTTAACATGATTGCTGAATGCTGCTTTCTGACAAGAGAACTTTAAACCTGTTCTGAGTGACACCTGTTCAGGTGATTGATGCATACTGTTGATTGCCTTCGTGATTGGTAGTAGGTGAATCCACTCATTATGTGTACTTTGGCTAAGTCTGTTCCAGTATCTAGTTACTTCAGCTGCGTTTGTGACTGCATTGAAGAGTTGTTTCCCTTCCATTGTTTAGCACTTTCTTGCTACCTCCTACCACTTGTTAAACTCCACTCAAAACCTGAGTGAAGAACATAAGTGGAGACTAAGAATTAAGGTAGGTGCATTTATGCGGATTATAGAACCCTATGCCTATGTTTACAGGGTGACTGAAAGCCCAGTAAACAAAGGACTACATGTTACAGAACCTTGTCTCTGTGCTTAAAGCGTAACTGGTATCAGTGAACAAAGGGCTACATGCTATAGAACCCTGTTCCTGTGTTTAAAGCGTACTGGTAGCTCAGTGAACAAAGGGCTACAAGCTATAGAACCCTGTATCTGTGTTTAAAGCGTAACTGGTAGCTCAGTGAACAAAGGGCTACATGCTATAGAACCCTGTACCTGTGTTTAAAGCGTAACTGGTAGCTCAGTGAACAAAGGGCTACATGCTATAGAACCCTGTACCTGTGTTTAAAGGATGGTTGGTAGTTTAGTAAACAAACGGCTACATGCTATAGAACCCTATGCCTGTGTTTAAAAGATAGCTCGTAGCTCAGTGAACAAAGGGCTACATGCCATAGAACCTTGTACCTATGTTTAAAGGATGGCTGGTAGTTTAGTAAACAAACGGCTACATGCTATAGAACCCTATACCTGTGTTTACAGGATGGCTGATAGTGTAGTATACAAAGGGCTACATGCTATAGAACCCTATGCCTGTGTTTAAAGGATGGCTGATAGCTCAGTAAACAATCTGCCACATGCTATAGAACACTGCATCTTTGTTTAAAGGGTGAATGGTGGCCCAATGAACAAAGAGCTACACGTTATAGAACCGTATACTTGTGCTTAAATGATGATTGTTGTAATAGAACAGTATACCTGTGTTTAAATGGTAATTGTTGTTGTAGAACCGTATACCTGAATTTAAAGAGTGATTATTGTTGTAGAACCGTGTACCTGTGATTAAATGGTGATTGTTGTCGTAGAACCGTATACCTGTGTTAAAATAGTGATTGTTGTCGTAGAACCGTATACCTGTGATTAAATGGTGATTGTTGTCGTAGAACCGTATACCTGTGTTTAGATGGTGATTGTTGGTGTAGAACCCTACACCTGTGTTTAAATAGTGACTGTTGTTATTGAACCGTGTACCTGTGTTTAAATGGTGATTGTTCTTATTGAACCGTATACCTGTGTTTAAATGGTGATCGTCATTATTGAACCGTATACCTGTGTTTAATTGGTGATTATTGTTATTGAACCGTATATCAGTGTTTAAATGGTGATTGATGTTATTGAACCCTATACCTGTGTTTAAGTGGTTATTGTTGTTACTGAACCGTATACCTGTTTTTAAATGGTGATTGTCATTATTGAACCGTATGCCTGTGTTTAAATGGTGATTGTTGTTATTGAACCGTGTACCTGTGCTTAAATGATGATTATTGTTCTTGAACCGTATACCTGTGTTTAAATGGTGATTGTCGTTATTGGACCGTATACCTGTGTTTAATTGGTGATTGTAATTAAACCGTATACCCGTGCTTAAATGGTGATTATTGTTATTGAACCAGATACTTGTGTTTAAATGGTGACTGTTGTTATTGAACCGTATACCTGTGTTTAAATGGTGATTGTCGTTATTCAACCGTATACATGTGTTTAAGTGGCGATTATTGTTATTTAATCGTATACCTGTGTTTAAATAGTGATTGTTGTTATAGACCGTGTACCTGTGTTTAAATGGTGACTGTTGTAACTGAACCGTATACCTGTGTTTAAATGGTGATCGTTGTAATTGAACCGTATACCTGTGTTTAAATGGTGATTGTTGTTATAGAACCTTGTACCTGTGTTTAAATGGTGACTGTTGTAATTGAACCGTATACCTGTGTTTAAATGGTGATTGTTGTTATAGAACCGTATGCCAGTGAACAATGGGCAAATCAGGGAAGCAAGAAGATCCTAAATACAAGGCTCAAGGTTCCATCTCCTCTCCCATTCCTTCTCCATTCATTCTTGAGTGGTGACTTGGGGTGCTGTTCCTTCGGATTAGGCCTAAAGAGAGTTCCAATATTATGCTCGAGACAACCCATGACAAGAAGAGACTCGCACACCCACCCCACCCCACCCACCCCAAGTCCTGTCCAACTCGTTTGCCTTACCCCCCCCCCCCCCCCCCCCCCCCCCCTCCCTCCCATCTCCTCGCCACCCCCTTTTTTCCTGTCCACCCCAGACCTCCCTGTCCCCACAAGAGAGTGGTTTTGGACTGCGCCAAACGCTTTCCACATGGAGAGTAACGAGTGTAAACACGGAGAAATGAGTTGTACATGTTTTTGTGCAGTACAAACTAATCCGCTGTACATATATAATGTAGCCTTTTGTTTTGTTCAGTGTCATTCTGGCAGTGTCAACCATGCTAGCATGTATTGTAAATAAATTGGCGTATCTTAAGCAAAACAGCCTTTTCAGTCAATGGGGGTTAAAGAGTGAAAATGAGATGGAGTCGATGTGTGTGGAACATACCAACAGCACGGTCAAGCAAGCTGGAAATGGAGTGAGCATACATGTTGGTGCGCGTGTGTGTGTGTGTGTGTGTGTGTCTGTGTGTGTGTGTGTCTGTGTCTGTGTGTGTATGTCTGTGTGTCTGTGTGTGTGTGTCCAGGGTTTTTTTCCTAGTCTGTCTACCTTCTGCCCGCTTGCCCCGCTTGCCTATCTCTCTCTCTCTCTCTCTCTCTCTCTCTCTCTCTCTCTCTCTCCACATTTATCCATGTCTGTCTGTCCGTCTTTCCCTCATCATCTCTCTCAACAGACATGTATGTAAACCAAAAAAGAAATAAAAGTAATATACACTTAAACGAAACATGAACACACATGCGTGGATTCGGTGCACTTATGAGAAAACTGACGAATACTTTAATGCTCATTATGAACTCTAACTTGACTATCGAGTCGTGAGGCCAATTAGGTTGAACAAGTCCATTCATGTCTTAACAATAAGGCCGAATAAGGTTCCTTATACCCACTTGTCTGTTTAATAATGTTGCTGAATTAGGTTCAGTTTCTGAACGTCTTTTTTTTTTTTAAAGTCAAATAAGGTTCAATATACACACTTGTATGTTTAACTGTTCGGTTATTCTTGAAATTAGGTTTAGTATACACACTTGCGAGTTTAATAGTAAGACCAAGTATAAGTTCAACGGGCCAGCTTGTTTAACAACAAATTAGAATAATTAAATCCACTTGTATGTTAACAGGAATGTCAGATTAGGTTCGACATATGCTCCTTTATGTGTTTACTAGTAATGTCAAATAAGGTTCAATACGCCAACTTCTGTGTTTGATAATGAAAATTAATTTCAAAATGCACACGTATATGTTTATAAAAGTAGGGCCAAACCAGATCCACCATGTCCTCTGATGTGTTTCAGGTCAAAAATAGGTTCAACATGCACACATGTTAAATGGTGTGACAAATTAGAAACGCATTCTTTTATATTTAGCTGTAGGATCCAAACTTGGTTTACTATACTCATCTGTACGTTTAGTAATAAGTTCAAATCAGATTCAGCACGCCAGCTTCTGTCTTTATTTGATATTTGTTGAACATTTAGAGTGTTTTCCAAACAACTTCACTTCCAAACACAACAGACGTTGATGGCACGTGTCCACGTACTAAAAACCAAAGCGTTGGTACTTTGAACTGGGAAGTAAAGACGTCAGGATCCTTTGAACGAGAGTTCGCCTGCCCCTGAGAGGAACACGGTGAAGTCCGAAGGAAAGAGTCATAGGTCTTTCCACTGGGCAATAGAAGGAGCACATTGTAGGGGGAGGGGAACAGTCATAGCCCTGTCTTCTGGACCTCAGAGGTATACAGGGAATGGCGAGGGGAACAGTCATAGCCCTGTCTTTTGGGCATTAGAGGAATACAGGGAATTGCGAGGGGAACAGTCATAGCCCTGTCTTTTGGGCATTAGAGGAATACAGGGAGTGCCGAGGGGAACAGTCATAGACCTGTCTTATGGGCATTAGAGGAATACAGGGAATTGCGAGGGGAACAGTCGTAGACCTGTCCTTTAGGGTACTAGGAATCGGTGAGGGGCAAGAGGAGTAATCGTGGGCTGCTCTTCGTTAGAGGAACACAGCAAAGGAACAGACATAGACCCTCCTGTTAGCATTATGGAGAGACAGTGAAGGGCGAGGGGAACAGTCACAGACCTGTCCTCTGGGCATTATGGGGATACAGTGAATGGGAAGGAGAACGTCATAGACCAGTGCTCTGGGAATCGGAGGGATACAGTGGATGGGAATGAGAACAGTCATAGACCTGTCCCCTGGGAATTAGAGGGATACAGTGGATGGGAAGAACAGTCATAGACCTGTCCCCTGGGAATTAGAGGGATACACTGGATGGGAATGAGAACGATCATAGACCAGTGCTTTGGGAATCAGAGGTATACAGTGGATGGGAATGAGAACAGTCATAGACCTGTCCTCTGGGAATTAGAGGGATACACTGGATGGGAATGAGAACAGCCATAGACCTGTCCCCTGGGAATCAGAGGGATACAGTGGATGGGAATGAGAACAGCCATAGACCTGTCCCCTGGGAATTAGAGGGATACAGTGGATGGGAAGAACAGCCATAAACCTGTCCTCTGGGAATTAGAGGGATACAGTGGATGGGAATGAGAACAGCCATAGACCTGTCCCCTGGGAATGTGGATGGGAATGAGAACAGCCATAGACCTGTCCTCTGGGAATGTGGATGGGAATGAGAACAGCCATAGACCTGTCCTCTGGGAATTAGAGGGATACAGTGGATGGGAAGAACAGACACAGACCTGTCCTCTGGGAATTAGAGGGATACACTGGATGGGAAGGAAAACAAGACCCTCATCAGTGTTAAAATCTTTTGTTATGCAATACTTCAAAAGAATATTTAGGACCGCAAGTGTCAATACAGGTATGATCAAATATAGAAATGTACAACAGTGATCGGCTTGCTGAGTGCAAGACAATAAATCATATTGTACCGTATATTGAAATAGTTATAAATGGCCATACGCTCACAAAGCTTAAACTTGGCACATCAGACATTGTCAGCCACTGATTAAGATACTAAGCGAAAGCTGTAATTTGTGCAATGTTGCTGAGAAAGATGCCATTTCTGTTATGCTTTGTTGTCCTACTCTTCAAGTTCTGAGGATAAAAGTCTTTCAGCTTAAATATTATTGTAATGAGCCACGTCATATTAGATTCAATATACTTACGGCCTTTAAAAGTTAAGAGAGAGAGAGAGAGAGAGAGAGTCAAGCATTAGACAAATACAAAGGTGTAAATCGTCTGTGAACTGCCGAGACTGTAAAGAAATCTGTTATTGTATGGCAAATACCGATCGTTTCTTTAATCATGAAAAATATGTATGTGGAATAGTACGTGTATCCCCTTCAGGTAGGGGTCTAGGCCTAGAACTGAATAAAACAGTCTGCTCTCGCTCTCTCTCTCTCTCTCTCTCTCTCTCTCTCTCTCTCTCTCTCACACACACACACACACCACACACGCACACACTCACACTCACACACGCACGCACGCATGCACGCACACACACACACACACACACACCACACACGCGCGCGCGCGCACGCACACACACAACGAACAAAATATGTACATGAAAATGTTATGATTTAATAAGCGCAAACATAGGTGAATAAAGACAGACCCGTTTACGCAGCCTCCCTTCCCCTTCTCTCCTCCGCCTCCCTTCTCCCCCTTCCCCTAACGCACTTGCGCGTGCACGCGCGTGCTCCTTTTGACACACAAGCATAAACTCTCAGCTGTATATTTATAGAACATAAATCACAATGTCATAACAAAGTCAGAATCACCACGAATGTTGCTGCCAAGTCACAGAAACAAGTATAATGTCTAGCAAATATGCTTACACCGCGAGTAGGTTTTGTTGCATGTGCAAAAATAACGAAAGAGCATGCAAACAAAACTATCCTTAATAAACACGTAGTAAGAATTATCGAAATATTCAACAAAAACAGGTAAACCATCAAAATACAAAACACAAAAGAAGATATGAACAAAACAAGAGATGTGTGAAGAAACAATATTTTCACGATCACAGCATTAAGGAACTAGGGCTGGTAGGAAACCCGGTGCGAATGAACGAAAATTTTTCAATGACCACTTGTGACCACCAAAACCAAGAAAGCCCAGGAATTGGCAGTGTAAGTTCTACACACACACACACACACACACACACACACACACACACACACACACTCACACACACACACACACACACACACACTCACACACGCACGCACGCACGCACGCACACACACACACACACACACACACGCACACACACACACACACACACACACACGCGCGCGCGCGCGCGCGCGCACACACACACAAACACACAGAGTCCCAAAATTGCCAAAATGAAATATATCCAAACATAATAAGAAAACAAAATCAAACGACCACCCGACAAACAAAAGAAGAAAAAAAGCAAAACCAAGAACAACAACAACAACAGCAACAACCAGACAAAAACAACAAAAACCAGAGTAAGAAAAGAAAAATCAACAACAGCAGACATTATTGGAAGAGTTTTCAACACTTTAGTAATCTCATAGGCGGCCAATAACAGAAAATAATCTCGAATGCCAGTAAGAAAAACGAAATATCTTGGGACCTTTTCCTCCATAGGAGACGAAAATTAACAATATTCATTTGAAAGAGACCTCGTTCGTCAAACGAGCCGGAAGAGCTCAGTTGGTAGAGCGCCTGACTCGTAATCTTGGAGATCCTGGGGTTGCGGGTTCGAACCTCCGCTGGGGCGTTTCGGTACAGGGGGATTTTTTCCATCGGAGTTAACATTGGTTCTGACTCCTTTTCCCATACAGTCCTTCAAATGAGACTATAAACGAGGTTCCGTGTGTGAACGCACGCATAAGATCTTGCACACACGTAAAATCCCATCACCAACTTTCGGAAGAGTAGGCCAGTTTGGCCGTTGGTATGGATGACACGTTATACATAGCATGCACTCTGCGTGAGAAATAGAGAGAATGAAGGGAGTAAGGAAATTGAGTGAACGATATTGAACGATACTGACTGGATGACACGGGAAACGACTGAATGAAGCGCCAGCTGGCAGCACTTCAGTCGGCACTACCCAGGTAGGCAGCCCGTTGTGTAAACGAGTGTTGATTGTAAAGCGCTTAGAGCTTGGCCTCTAGCTGAGAATAGGCGCTATATAAGTATTCATTATTATTATTATTATTAAACGAACAATAGGAACCGTGAGAAAACAGTGATTTTGTTTTGAAATCTAAAGTGAAGAGGGAAAATATTATCAGTAAGCAGCACATCTGTGAAGCTTGGTCTGAATACATGTCACTCTTCCACCATGGCAGTTCAACTCAAGTTACCTTTTTGTATTTTTTTTACAATTTTACAATGTTTTTTTTTTTCTTAAACGCAAGCAGAAGCTGTGTTCAGGTTCCAAGACCTTAACACTGTTAATGTATGTTTCCAGAGAAAAATTTAAAAACAGAAAGCCATCATGGATGGACATGAATTTGAATAACACACGCATATATATCCATGTGCACGCACACAAGCACGCACGCACGCACGCATGCACGCACACACACGAATCGCGCTTGCATGTGCACACTTACAACACAATGTGCGCAGCATTTGAAAAATTATCTCGAGTACAAGTTTAATGAGATTGAACAGCAGTCAGTGCATGAAAAGCGAATGGAGTGAGAGAATTCCAAGTTCATTCGGTGCTGTTCACCAGTAAGTCTCGGTGGAGTGTAAATGTCCACATTCCTCAAAACGCTTCTTTGCGAAAGAGATAAATTGCTCTGTCTTTGTCATTGGTGTGTTGCCTCACTATTTGACAATGGGTGCATGTTGTGTGCGGTTGTATGAAGTGTAGCCAGCATTGATCACTGGACGATGACCAGCTCACAGTACAGGTCAGTACATCAAGTGGTTTGTCTAGTTTATTACAAGCTCGTGTTATAATCCTTGAATAAATGTATGCAACTAAAGAGAATACATGTGAGTGCATTAACTGGTCCGTCTTGTTTATTACAAGCTCATATTTCCTGTGTGATTGTACACAGCAAAAGAGATATATATCTGTGTGTGTGTGTGTGTGTGTGTGTGTGTGTGTGTGTGTGTGTGTGTGTGTGTGTCTGTCTGTGTGTGTGTCTGTGTGTACGTGTGTGTGTTGTGCGTGTGCGTGTGTGTGTGCGTGTGTGTGTGATCATGTGAATGTTCGGTGGATGTTTGAATGGTAGAGGAGATTAGGTAAGTGTGCATATTGGATGTGTTCGTGGCGCTGTCAGTGTATTGAAAAGCGCAGTGGACCTAATGCACTTGTAGTTCTCACGCACGCGGGCGAAAGGACGCAGAACAGGTGCAGTGCTTTCGGGCTGACAGCTGATCTGGCAGAACTTTCATCAGGATGCTTTGTAGGTCAGTATTTTCACCATTCGGTAGCCAGATTTCTGGGAGCAACACTGGTCAAAGAGTGCGGGAAAAAATAGTGCAATATTGTAGGACATGGTTTCTGGTGTGCAAGGAATGCCGTTAGTGGGCAGGGTTTCTGTCCTCTCGGACGCTGTTTTCAGGATTCCTTCCAAGCCAAGTTCATTTTTTCTGTCCTCCGCAGTTGCACACTGTCTTCACGAGACACCTCCGAAAAGACTGGTTGTATGTCAGGAACAGCAACGGCAGCATGAACTGCGCACAGTGTGCAAGACATGTGACAACGGTAACGAGCCAATCAGGGACATTCTTGTAAGGGTCATAGTTCAGCACATAGGCCACAGCCAGATAAGGCACCCACAGGATGACGTATGCACAAGTAACGATGACGTAGGTTTTCAACAACACGTAATCCCTTTTCGCCAAGGAGTATACTTTCCGTGGGGTTCGCAGCTCCTCAGCGGTGACGTTGTCGACGTCGGAGTCAGAATCGGTGATGTATCCCTGATCGGTGAAGACCTTGTTGCCGAGGGTAGGCTTGACGGCGCTCACCCCCACCTCTCGGAACTTGTTGTGGAAGCGGGTCACTCTCTCTGCATAAGCCGGCCCCGTACAGTAGGGCTGGTCTCCAGGAGGATCTCCCCCGTGGGCGACGCCTGCCTCTTGGCTGACCACACCTTCCAGAAGGAGAGAAGGAAGCAGGGAAGAATAAACAGGAAGACGGAAGGCCCGCGCGGATGCAGAGGTCAAAGTTGAGGATGGCGACACTGGAGGTGAAATCCGTCACACACTGCATTTGGTGATTGGCCAGTTTGAACTCCAGCCAGCCGAAATGCGGGATGGCGTTCACCAGAACGTCAAACACCCACAGTCCAATCAAAAGAAACAACACAACCCGAGGCACGAAAATAGTCACGTGACGCGAAGGCTTGACCAACCGCAGAGCTCGTTCTATAGCCAGCACGGTCAGTGTGTGAAAGTGTAACATATTCCACAAGGACCAGAAATATGCATGGGCCCGACACACTTCCGCCGGCGGGGACCAATCAGCGATGGCAATGGCCACCGAAGGCGCAGACCACGTGACCACAGCTAGCAAATCAACAGCTGCCAGGTGGAACAGAGGAATGAGGTGGGCACGGATGCGGAGTCTTCTGCGTTTGACGAAAACGAGGAGAGCGATGACGTTGACGAGAATAGAAAGGACACAGGCTATGAGCACCACCGCTCCTCCAACAGGTAAACTGGCCATTTTTCTTTCTGTAACAAATAACATAATCCTCATTACTATCACCGTCACAGACAACACTGTCATCTCCAGCATCGCTCTCATCATTGACTTCTTTCTGTAACATAACACCGTCGCCCTCATTTCCGCTACCATCGTCATCATCATCATCATCATCATCATCATCATCATCATCATCCTCCTCAGCTTTCTCAACATTACCCTCATCATCATGAAAAGCTCTCTGTGCCACAAACAACGTAAATAATTGTTCCTATTGCTATCATTATCACCACCATCCCATCTTCTAATCTAGTTATAAACATTGTTGTTTGTGTGCCTGTAAACAGTTGCATGTAAACAGAACAGAACAGAACAGAACAGAACAAAAGATCATAGCCAAGCAAAATAGAACAGACGAGAACAGCACTGGACAGAACAGAACAGCATAGAACAAAACACAGCGGAACAGCACCGGACAGAACAGAACAGCATAGAACAAAACACAGTGGAACAGCACCGGACAGAACAGAACAGCATAGAGCAAAACACAGCGGAACAGCACCGGACAGAACAGAACAGCATAGAACAAAACACAGCGGAACAGCACCGGACAGAACAGAACACAGCAGAACAGCACCGGACAGAACAAAACAGCATAGAGCAAAACACAGCAGAACAGCACCGGACAGAACAGAACACAGCAGAACAGCACCGGGCAGAACAAAACAGCATAGAGCAAAACACAGCAGAACAGCACCGGACAGAATAAAACAGCATAACACTGAGCAGACCAGCAAAGTACAGAATGAACAGGCCAATATTGAACAAAACGGAACAGCATGAAACAGCATAGAACAGCAAAGCATAGAA
>CM031598.1:41231305-41236305 GCA_018398815.1 Conus ventricosus | reverse complement strand
GCAGCCAAAGAACCAGTTAATTTCAATTGTATTTTTGACAGGCAGATGTTACAAACTCACATGAGAGAGAGAGAGAGAGAGAGAGAGAGAGAAGATGTCTTTCTTGCCAGCGACATACCTATCGAAATTTCCCTTTGCTGTCTATTGCATGTTAAACAGGCGTTGCATGCTCTGCTCCTTGTCTTTGTGTGTTAATGTGTATATTTTGTGTGTTAGTGTGTATATTTTGTGTGTTAATGTGTATATTTTGTGTGTTAGTGTGTATATTTTGTGTGTTAATGTGTATATTTTGTGTGTTAGTGTGTATATTTTGTGTGCTAATGTGTATATTGGCTTGCTGATTTTAACAAGACCCATGGTGGACTTTGAATAGAAACAGAGACGCTACTGGCCACCTGTTATGGTAAGTTACACGAAGTGAGTAACCTGCCGTCCAAACAGTAGACTCTGCTCCCCTGACCCGCACCCCACTGTTCTCCACTCTTCCTATTCCTTCGTGGTCTTAGTGTGCACGTTAACTGTGTGTGTGTGTGTGTGTTTGCGTGAGTGTGTGCGTGGGCGTGCGCGCCCGCGAGCACGCTCGCCTGCTTGTGTGTGCGTGTGTGTGTGTGTGATGGAGCAGTCGACTGTCAACAAATGGTTTAAGTTCGCATTCTGATTCTTGTGCCGGTTCTTTGCTTGATTTCATAGACCCAGGCACCCGCCTTTTCTTTGACGGAAATTGGTCAGTTAGTTTTGCTTTGTTTTGTTTCGCTTAGTTTTGTTTTGTTTTGTTTTGCTTTGTTTTGTTTTGTTGTTATCGTGCTTCACGTTCCCTCCAGTGCAGAGAAAACTGATGATTGAGAATTAGCAGCGGTACTAGAAGGCTCCATACGCCGAACAAAGTTCCCTTTGTAGAGAAAAAAGGAGAAAAAATTCATGAAGTTTCTTATGATAAGCTAGTTGACAGGTGTTCCACGTGCAGCCAGTGAAACAAATTTTAGAAGAAATAAAAAGTAGAATAAGAAAACTTAGAGTAATACCCTCTTGTTCATAATTTGGTTCACATTCGAACTTTAACCTCCCCGACCCACATCAGCTGATAGGGCCAAGGGAGATAACCATCCTATGACAGTTGGTGAGAGGGAGGGTGAAGGGCCTATCCACATGACTTTTTATAGGATCTAGGTCAGTGGGTCTATCACTGCGCTGGTGCGAGCAGCGCCGCTCTTTATTTAGGCGGTTATAGCAAACATCTGAGTTATGGCACTCAAGCGAACGGTCAGACTGTTGGTTAGGTGCTGTACTAAGTTAACAGTTAATAGGGGTGGGGGGGGGGGGGGGCACGTCGCTTCAGTTTCTTCACGTTCAGCGTCCACACCCAATAATCGTGAGACAGCAGATGGGGATTCCTATTCTCGGAAAATGAAGGGAGGGACCTATCTAACCGACTCCACCAGAACTACAACATTCTAAGATGGACATCGAAAATAGCCGTTTTTATGTCGGGTGAGAGCGGGATTCAAAATCTCAACACTGTGAACTTGATGCTGTACTGCGCCAACAACACAGTCGGGTCCCTTGTTATGGCACCGGCACACGTAGCAACTTTTGATGCTTGACAGCTTGAGCCAGTCTTTCTCAATATTGGTCAAACGTGTCCGGAACATGGACGGCAGAGAGTTGAGATCAGAACTGCGATCTATTCGGTTTATCCTTTCGTATCTCTACTATAACGCTGAAAATAGCTTCCAAGGATCTTAAGTAGATAAACCAAACAGAGACTCTCTGAATTACCTTCCTTCCGAAAGGGCTACTGTTTTCTCCGACGCCACTTCAGTTATAAGTCAATCACACACAATGAATCTGTGAGCTCAAAACACACAGAACAACTGACACGATGAATTGCACATGAAAGAACACACGCTCGACAGCTCAAAATCAATTGGGTAAGGAAATATGGTAAAAACAAATTTATCAAACATGTGCGTGTTGTAGTGACTGATCCAGAAACTCCACGGGCGATAAAGGTGAGCCTACATGTATATCAGCGGGTTTGAAGATCAACGTATTATGGCATCGTTGCCTTACCTTCTGCTTTGACCACTGCCAAAGTTCACTTATAACCTTGCAATGAGTATAATTTCTGCTTTCAAATCGCTAGCGTTCGTGCTCCAGAGACAGTGTGTGAGTGCATAAAACAAGGTGAAAGGTGATGAATGCAAATTACTTCACAATGTGTCTTTCATGATGACTAGCTGGCCATGTATGTGGGCTATGGTTTCCGCAATATTGGCTCAACACTGGCTCAACACTGTAATTTCTTCTTTCAACGTCTGCGGGGATCTTTAAGCTTGGATATTTATGGTTTGAAAGTGATTCTTTGTTGTTGTTGCTGCTGCTGTTGTTGTTGTTGTTGTTTTTGTCATACAGAGTGGTTTTTGTCCTAGAGAGTCATGGAACTTGGGCACTGATAGCAGTGTCTGGAACCGTCATGTGTCCTGCCAACAACAACAGCAAGAGTGGCAAAAGCAGCAGTAGCAACAACAACAGCAGCGACAACAACAACAGACAGACAGAAAGGCAGACAGACCGACTTGATCGAAAACAATTCACAGAACGACACTTGCGTGAAGGATAACGATGCAGCAGATCTTCCCATCAGGCTAGCAGCACACATACAGAGAGAGAGAGGGGAGAGAGAGAGAGAGAGAGAGAGAGAGAGAGAGAGAGAGAGAGAGAGAGAGAGAGAGAGAGAGAACAACAAAATCAGCAGTCATAAAGGGAAACAACCTTGCATGCCAACAGCATGGCCTGCGAGCTAAGATGTGCCACGTGTTCAGCTGTTTTCTTTATCAATGTAGTCACTTCTGGGGACTTCTTATGGTTATCATGGCTATACATTGACCCTACAAGCATCAACATAAGACCAGATTAAAACAAGTCACGCGGCCGTAGGCCTGCCTGGTTATCTCACCAACAGACAGACAGACAGACAGACAGACACGAAGGCAAGGGGTGCAAAACAAAGCCTGTCTCCAAAGTGCTCCCCACACACAGGGCAGCAATGCAAACAATGCATAATTATGCCGAGCAAACATCCGCATATCTGTCTTGACAAGCCGAAGTGTATAGATATATTCATTTTCTCTCTCTCTCTCTCTCTCTCTCTCTCTCTCTCTCTCTCTCTCTCTCTGTGTGTGTGTGTGTGTGTGTGTGCGTGCGTGCGTGCGTGCGTGCGTGCGTGCGTGCGTGCGTGCGTGTGTGTGTGTGTGTGTGTGTGTGTGTGTACCGCTAGCGCCATGGGAAGAGCTGCTACTTCGTTATCCTTAACGCAAGCGTAGCACGGAGAAGTAGAGATTTTGTTTTTCGATCATAGCAGTCTGTCCGTCTTTCTGCCTGTCTGTCTATCTACCCGTCTGTCCACAAGATACCTAAACAACAGTAAGGTGGACCTTCGTCCAAGTACCCGGGGCTGTTCATCCGGTCATCATTCAGGAGGGATGACAGTCTGGGGTGTCGAAGTCCAACCCCGACCAGTTGCCCAAACAAAGGCCTTTCACAAACCAGGATAAGTGAGAGGCATGGTGTGTGTCTTCTCCTTTAAACTGTTGTCGGTGTCCGGTAACTCCCTGACTTCTAATCCACCTGACCATTGACGGCGAAGTGGAGTCCGATGTCTAAGGCATGTGTGAGGAATGGAGAAAAACGCCTGCTACAACTGGACTGCTAATTGTGCGTCTTGAGAGTGTGACCATTGAGATAATTCCGTCATCTGATAAGTGTTAATTACGATCTTTTGTTCAAAAGAAATAGTGACACATAATTCTGACAGATTATTCTGTCTGCTCCGAAGCCCTGTATAGAGACGAAGTGGATTTCAAATGGGAAGAAGCTGTGTTAGACACTGGGTCAAATGTTCTCTTTCTTTGTCGTCTCTGTCTTTTCTTAATTAATCATGTCTACTGCTATATGTGTCGGGATTTAGGCGATTCTCATCATGTCTACTGCTATATGTGTCGGGATTTAGGCGATTCTCATCATGTCTATTGCTATATGTGTCGGGATTTAGGCGATTCTCATCATGTCTACTGCTATATGTGTCGGGATTTAGGCCATTCTCAGATTTGAAAGATTCATGGCAAAGGGTGCAAATCAAAACCTCTGTGAACCCGTTTCTAATTGCCCAAGCGGAGCACGAAAACCAAAATGTAAAGCCACATCTCTTCTACACCCCCCACCCCCACCCCCCGGCACCCACCCAGTCTCCCTTCCCTCCGCTTTTCTGTCCTGACCTCTGTCCTTCCGTGGGACCAATAAAACAAACATTGCAACTGTTTACCGTCCTGTCCCCACCTTGCCAAATGTTTACACACGCGCGCGCGCGTGCGGACGCACGCACCGCACGCGCACACACACACACACACACACCACACACACACACACACACACACACACACACACACACACACATACACACACGTTGCAAGAAACCTCTCCCACCTGACTCCAATCAGCGGCGACGTTCTTCTTTTTCTTTCCCTCTCCTCATCAACACGTCTTCTACACACACACACACACACACACGCACGCACGCACGCACGCACGCACGCACACACGCACGCACGCACGCACGCACGCACGCGCGCGCGCGCACACACACACACACACACACACACACACACACACACGTACACACACACACACACACACACACACACACACACACACACACACACACTTCCCTTTTTCCCTCCCCGTCTTTTTTTTCCCCCTGTTCACTCCTTTCACCAACACTGTCCATTATGTACCCAAACACTCGGACAGGTTGGCCACAAGTGACCTTGTCTGTGCCCCTCACTCCACAACGTACCCCACCCACCGTCACCCGACACCAACACCTCACCTCACACCCTATGTGTCCCCGAGAACCTCCGACTACAGGGACGTAAATCTCACTATCTACGTCAGTCAGTGGAAGATGTCACATTCTTCAGTGCGTCTCGCTCAAGACGACGGTT
>CM031598.1:41223805-41226305 GCA_018398815.1 Conus ventricosus | reverse complement strand
GTCCCAGTCCCCCTAAATAGTGCTGTCCCAGTCCTCCCTGAATAGTGCTGTCCTAGTCCTCCCTGATACTGCTGTCCTAGTCCTCCCTGAATAGTGCTGTCCTAGTCCCCCTGAATAGTGTGTCCCAATCCTCCCCTGAATAGTGCGTCCCATCCTCCCTGAATACTGCTGTCCCAGTCCTCCCTGAATAGGCTGTCCCAATCCTCCCTAATAATGCTGTCCCAATCCCCTGAATAGTGCTGTCCCAATCCTCCCTGAATAGTGCTGTCCCAATCCCTGAATAGTGCTGTCCCAATCCTCCCTGAATAGTGCTGTCCCAATCCTCCCTGAATAGTGCTGTCCCAATCCTCCCTGAATATGCTGTCCCAAACCTCCCTGAACAGTGCTGTCCCAATCCCTGAATAGTGCTGTCCCAATCCCTGAATATGCTGTCCCAATCCTCCCTGAATAGTGCTGTCCCAATCCTCCCTGAATAGTGCTGTCCCAATCCCCCCTGAATAGTGCTGTCCCAATCCTCCCTGAATAGTGCCTGTCCCAATCCTTTCTGAATAGTGCTGTCCCAACCTCCCTAATAGTGCTGTCCCAGTACTCCCGAATAGTGCTGTCCCAATCCTCCCTGAATAGCGCTGTCCCAATCCTCCCTGAATAGTGCTGTCCAGTCCTCCCTGAATAGTGCTGTCCCGTCCCTCCCTGAATAGTGCGGTCCCAATCCTCCCTGAATAGTGCTGTCCCATTCCTCCCTGAATATGCGTCCCAGTGCAGTCCTCCCTGAATAGTGCTGTCCTAGTCCTCCACTGAGTAGTGCTGTCCCAGTACTCCCTAATAGGCTGTCCCAGTGCAGTCCTCCCTGAATAGTGCTGTCCTAATCCTCCCTGAATAGTGCTGTCCCAGTGCAGTCCTCCCTGAAATGCTGTCCTAGTCCTCCCTGAATAGTGCTGTCCCAGTGCAGTCCTCCCTGAATAGTGCTGTCCTAGTCCTCCCTGAATAGTGCTGTCCCAGTGCAGTCCTCCCTGAATAGTGCTGTCCTAGTCCCTCCCTGAATAGTGCTGTCCCAGTGCAGTCCTCCCTGAATACTGCTGTCCTAGTCCTCCCTGAATAGTGCTGTCCCAGTGCAGTCCTACCTGATAGTGCATGCTGTCCTAGTCCTCCCGAATAGTGCTGCCCAGTGCAGTCCTCCCTGAATAGTGCTGTCCCTAGTCCTCCCGAATAGTGCTATCCCAGTGCAGTCCTCCCTGAATAGTGCTGTCCTAGTCCTCCCTGAATAGTGCTTCTCCCAGTCCTCCCTGAATAGTGCTGTCCTAGTCCTCCCTGAATATGCTTCTCCCAGTCCTCCCTGAATAGTGCTGTCCTAGTCCTCCCTGAATAGTGCTATCCCAGTGCATCCTCCCTGACATAGTGCTGTCCCAGTGCAGTCCTCCCTGAATAGTGCTGTCCTAGTCCTCCCTGAATAGTGCTGTCCCAGTGCAGTCCTCCCTGAAAAGTGCATGCTGTCCTAGTCCCTCCCTGAATAGTGCTGTCCTAGTCCTCCCTGAATAGTGCTGTCCCAGTGCAGTCCTCCGGAATAGTGCTGTCCTAGTCCCTCCCTGAATAGTGCTGTCCCAGTCCTCCCTGAATAGTGCTGCCCAATCCTCCCTGAATAGTGCTGTCCCAGTGCAGTCCTCCCTGATACTGCTGTCCACCTCCCTGAATGGTGCTGTCCTAGTCCTCCCGAGTAGTGCGTCCCAGTACTCCCTGAATAGTGCGTCCCAGTACTCCCTGAATAGTGCTGTCCCATGCAGTCCTCCCTGAATAGTGCAGTCCCTAGTCCTCCCTGAATAGTGCTGTCCCAACCTCCCTGAATAGTGCTGTCCAATCCTCCCTGAATAGTGCTGTCCCATCCTCCCTGAATAGTGTTGTCCCAATCTTCCCTGAATATTGCTGTCCCAATCTTCCCTGAATAGTGCTGTCCCAATCCTCCCTGAATAGTGCTGTCCCAGTGCGTCCTCCCTGAAAACTGCTGTCCTAGTCCTCCCTGAAATGGTGCTGTCCTAGTCCTCCCTGAATAGTGCGTCCCAGTACTCCCTGAATAGTGCTGTCCTAGTCCTCCCTGAATAGTGCTGTCCAGTCCTCCCCTGAATAGTGCTGTCCCAGTGCAGTCCTCCCTGAATATGCTGTCCTAGTCCTCCCTGAATAGTGCGTCCCAGGCAGTCCCCCTGAATAGTGCTGTCCTAGTCCTCCCTGAATAGTGCTGTCCCAGTCCTCCCTGAATAGTGCTGTCCCGTGCAGTCCTCCCTGAATAGTGCTGCCTAGTCCTCGCTGAATAGTGCTGTCCCCAATCCTCCCTGAATAGTGCGTCCCAATCCTCCCTGAATAGTGCTGTCCCAATCCTACCCTGAATAGTGTTGTCCCAAATCTTCCCTGAATAGTGCGTCCCAACTTCCCTGAATAGTGCTGTCCCCAATCCTCCCCTGAATAGTGCCGTCCCATTCTTCCCTGAATAGTGCTGTCCCCATCCTCCCTG
>CM031598.1:41216305-41218805 GCA_018398815.1 Conus ventricosus | reverse complement strand
GCAACAACAACAACAACGGCAGTTAGGCTTAATGTCACATCAAACAACAGAGATAGTATGATGCCAGCACGTTTTATCTGAACACAAACACACCACCACCACAACTACTCCGATCGCACACGCACGCACTCTCTCTGTCTCTGTGTCTGTCTGTCTGTCTCTATCCCTGTCTCTGTCTGTCTGTCTGTCTGTCTCTGTCTCTGTCCTCTCTCTCTCTCTCTCTCTCTCTCTCTCTCTCTCTCTCTCTCTCTCTCTCTCCACGTAACACTCCACCATCCCAGTTAAGTACTACTATATAGTCCTGTACCACGCAACACCACACAACACCACTGTACACCAACTTCATACTATCACATAATACCCTACCAAGCAACACCACACAACACCACGGTACACCAACTTCATACTATCACATAATACCCTACCAAGCAACACCACACAACACCACGGTACACCAACTTCATACTATCACATAATACCCTACCAAGCAACACCACACGACAACACCACGGTACACCAACTTCATACTGTCACATAATACCCTACCAAGCAACACCACACGACAACACCACTGTACACCAACTTCATACTATCACATAATACCCTACCAAGCAACACCACACACCGACGCCACACCAACTAAACACTACCACATAATACTGTACTATAAACACTGCTACAGCACACTATGCCCCCCCCCCCCCCCCCCAGCATCCCCAATGCCTCGCTCAAAGGTGTTCAGGTCCTTCACTTTTGACATTCTTTAAGTGGGCGGACCATGTCCAGGTCATGGCTAAGGATGCTTTTCTGCTACCTCCTCCCTGTGTGTGTGTGTGTGTGTGTGTGTGTGTGTGTGAGTGTGTGTGTGTGTGTGTGTGTGTGCGTGCGCGCGCGTGCGCGTGCGCGTATGTTACTCTTCCTGGGTTCGAACCCGTACCTCTAGGAATGTCGGATGCCTGAATGTGGCATCGCCTTTGGATGGATATCTTAACCACTGAACTATCGGACACCTGCGGTAAACTGGGACATTTATGAAAGGAACAGCAGGGAGAGGGCTGTAAAAGGCTGACGGGAAGAAGAAGAAAGTGACGGATATTCGGCAAGCACACATTAAAGGCAACAATAACCGTCACCACCACCACAGACTCCGCCTACTAACTCCCTTACTATTGTCGCCGAAGTTTGCGAAAAAGAGTACAAACAATTTAAGTCCCAAGAGCAACCTTTCACTCACAGCAAATCGGAGACCCATCGGCAACTAGGACGTTGTTCCACTATAGAAAGTGCCCATTAAAAGAGAAAAAAAAAGTATATGTGGAACAATCACACGAAGTGGCCAGATATGCAAATGCATCTACAGACAAACACAAACCAAGGGTGAGGCGACTCGAACGCTGTCCAGGAGAGTATCATGAATTTTAAACAGAGAGTTTCTGTGCCAATGAGAACATTATGCAGCACAGTACAACCAGGATCCCGGATATAACCGTCATTTTCTTGGTCCCCCACCCCCACCCCTACAGTACACATAATTTCCTCCCCCCCCCCCCCTCCTCCACCCCCTCTTCTTTTTGTGGGATACGCTTTGAAATTGTTAAGCAGCCAGCTTGGTCAAATGTCCATGGGCAACTTGAAAACGTTTATCATACCAGTACTCCCTCTCTCTCTCTCCCCTCTCTCTCTCTCTCTCTCTCTCTCTCTCTCTTCTCTCTCTCTCTGTCTCTCTCTCTCTCTCCCTCTCTCTCTATCTCTCTCACTCTCTCTCTCTCTCTCTCTCTCCCTCCCTCTCCCTCTCTCTCTCTCTCTCTCTCTCTCTCTCTCTCTCTCTCTCTCTCTCTCTCTCTGTGTCTCTCTCTCTGTGCCTGTCTATCTGTATGTCTGTCTGTCTCTCTCTGTATCTCTCTCTCTCTCTCTCTCTCTCTCTCTCTCTCTCTCTCTCTCTCGTCCACTGAACAAATCGCACTGCTTTTATATCTGCCTGCCAGTTTGCCCCTTGTGTGTGTGTGTGTGTGTGTGTGTGTGTGTGTGTGTGTGTGTGTGTGTGTGTGTGTGTGCGTGCGTTTGTTTGGGAGACATGTGTGTGCTTGTGTGTGTCTGTGTTGTTGTTTTTGTTGTTGTTGTTGTTGTTGTTGTTGTTGTCTTCAATTTAACGTCTTTTTGCATTAAGGGATACTAGACGATGTGTGTGTGTGTGTGTGTGTGTGTGTGTGTGTGTGTGTGTGGTGTGTGTGTGTGTGTGTGTATGGGCGTGTATGTGTGTGCGTGTGCGTGTGTGTGTGTGTGTGTGTGCGTGTGTACTCTTCTGTTTGTTGTTTACGCGTGAATGATTCTGTGTGTATGTACATGCATGCGCGCGCAAGTGTGGCGGTGATGGTAACAAAATGAAAGAGGAGGGACGGGGGTGGGGGGAGTGGAAGAGACGAGTGCGGGGAAGGGGGGGGGGGGCATTGTTTACCATTTCTCTAGGGAAAAAAAGGAGCGAGTCAATGACCTTGAGGAC
>CM031598.1:41206305-41211305 GCA_018398815.1 Conus ventricosus | reverse complement strand
GTCTATTCACACTCTTCTGCTGCAAAGTGTGTGAGTGTTGGCCTGTCTTTTCACACTCTTCTGCATACACACCCATTCATTCCGACGCACGGGCTGT
Source organism: Conus ventricosus (assembly GCA_018398815.1). NCBI lineage: Eukaryota > Metazoa > Mollusca > Gastropoda > Neogastropoda > Conidae > Conus > Conus ventricosus. The sequence goes on along the minus strand of CM031598.1, from coordinate 41,211,208 downwards.
ATTCATCAGACCGGAAACTTCAAGGGATATTCACAGAGGATCAGTTTTCTTTAAGCACGCACAGTTCTTGCCAGGCACGCTTAATAGGGTTGTTTTTTTTTTCTTCGTGACATTTGCTACAGTTCTTTCATGCCCTTGTGTCATGTGGAAGTTGATGTTGCTAAAGAGAAAGCTGAATCACAACACTGCAGCCTAGGCCTACAGACAAACTGCAGCATATCGATGACGATATACAACTCACGGCTGCCTCGTTTTGGATTAGCCTTGAACGTTCTTCCTCTCCCTCGATCTGTCAGATCTGTTGTTGATTGACTAAGTGTACGGAAGCACAGACTCGTCATCAAGCAGGAGTAAACCTGCCGCCAATATGCTTTCCTCGTTCGCCATGTAGGTATTCAGCTTTACCCTGAAACGTTCTGTCTGTCAGGTGCACCGACAATTCAAGGCTGTCTTCGTTCTGTCCACCGCTGTCGGCCAACAATTTGTTGCTGCTCTCCACAACTATATGTTACGTGAGTTAATGCGTCTGGCTCGTCTCGCCCTCGTCGTTCCAGTATTGTCACATTTCTCCGTTGTTAAACAGTGTCCACTGGCGTCTTAAGCACACAGTGAACACGACTAAAAACGACTGAAAAAAAAAAGATGACGAGAATGTTTCATTGGTGAAATTCTCTGGTTTGACTGACCTTCCTGCAAGCCAACACAGTGTTTGTACGACACTGCCCCCTGTGTCTGCTGTGTGTTGTATACTTGTATTGCGTAACTTTCCAGTTACAAGAAATATTTCTTCGATATGATCAACAGCTCGTCGCCATTGCACAACTCCACTCAATCTTCCAGTATTTTTTGCTTGTCAGACAAGATCTTTGCCCAAGAACATTTCTCTTCTCTCTCTCTTTTTTTCTTTTTTTTTTTTTTTTTTTTAGTGATTTCGTGCAACTCACGATACCTCGCTTTACCGTCTTGTCCGAGATATGCGCATTTTGCACGTTTTCCGAATGTTTAGCTATTCCAGAATCGCTCGTGCAGTTTTTTTCTTTTTTGGAATTCGAACTTCGATTCTGGAAAAGTACGGGACTATTACAGAAAAACGCGACTGTCGTGTGTTCTCTGTCTGTGGGCGTTTTTGCTCTACTGTTTTCTTTCCGCACAAGTGTTTTGTTCTCATGTGCTTTACTATGTCTCCGTGTCAACTTCAGCAGCAAAGATGATTCAACAAAGGGCGATTACGGGACTCTAAGAAAACTCGGGTTGAATATTGATCTGTACACATATTGGATATGGAATGTACGCGCTTTTATTTTCATGCACTAGATGAAGGTGCGCAAACGACTTGACCACAGCTATCGTCTGCTCCGATAAAAATCGCGAGAGTAGAAAAGGGAATGCCTAACACGTGACCAGTAGAGATTGACAGGGATTGATGGCTGATTTCTAGCACCAGTCGTTCCATCGTTGTCTGGCAGCTTACAATCTGATCAGCTGCCAGTTCTGAGGAACTTGACACATTTTGTTGAATCAGTCGACACATATTTCATATTTGTTTGATTAAAGAAGAAATCAGCATGTGTGTGTGTGTGTGTGTGTGTGTGTGTGTGTGTGTGTGTGTGTGTGTGTTTGTGTGTGTGTCTACGCGCGCGCGTCTGTGTGTGTGTGTGTGTGTGTGTGTGTGTGTGTGTGTGTGTGTGTGTGTGTGTGTGTGTGCGTGCGCGCGCGTGCGTGCGTGCGCACGAGCGTGCGCGCGTGGATTCGTAAGTGCATGTGTGCTAGCGTGCGTGCCTTGTGTTATACTTAAATACTTGACGTTTCAGAAGATTCCAACAGCCTTTGAAGACTGCACACACAGACAATGTATACGAGGAAGTAGACATGCATCATGGTATATGTAGATAAAGGAGACAGAAACGAATAACGCACGCGCACACACACACACACACACACACACACACACACACACACAACACACACACAAACAACAACAACAACAAAAACAACAACAAAAACAACAACAACAACAACAACAACAACAACAACAAAACAGCAAACAAATAAAAGAAGCGCGACCCGTCAAAGCACACGATTCATTCAACTTGTTTGTTTTTTAATCAATTCGTTCACTTTTTCAAATCAGTGTCATTTTAATCGATTATCTGTTTTGACTGATTTTAGTAGATGACAATTATTGATTTTTCTTTATTTCATTAATTTGTTTGTTTACTCATTTGCTAGTTGACTAATCAATGTTTGTAAATATGAATGCAACTTTTGTTTAAATCTGTTTCAATTATACTCGTATTCTTTTTCTTTTTTTTTTTCGTTTTAAAATCATTATTTCGCTGTTTGTTTGTTTGTTTTTATTTCATGATTTAATTTCCCTTATTTCATTTTGATTTTAAAAGGCTCTCTCTGTGATCGGGATCAGTCGGATGTTAATCAGCCACTTCGATGTATCAGAGACAATACTCAGCAGAAAGACACTCACACAGAGAATCACCTCTCTGCCGGACAGAGCGAGCACGTGCATGGTCGGTGGCTCGCAGACTTCTTTCAGATGATGTTGTCCGAGCATGTGGTCAATCCCTGGACTTGTTCCTCACACACACACACACACACACACACACACACACACACACACACACAGAGAGAGAGAGAGAGAGAGAGAGAGAGAGAGAGAGAGAGAGAGAGAGAGAGAGAGTCACTAATTTCTTTACTGATTGGTAGTAGCTGCATAACGTGTTTCATCTATTTCTTTATTGACCAGGAACAGCTGCGCAACGTGTTTTATCTATTTCTTTATTGACCAGGAACAGCTGCGCAACGTGTTTTATCTATTTCTTTATTGAGCAGGAACAGCTGCGCAACGTGTTTTATCTATTTCTTTATTGATCAGGAACAGCTGTGCAACGTGTTTCATCTATTTCTTTATTAAAATTTATTGGCCAAAGGAAAAGCCAAAAGAGACATGATGATTCAGGAGATGAGAAAAGAAAAAGACCAAAGAAGACTCCAAAAAGCAGTCCAGCAGAGCCAGCAAGGGCAATGGACAACGTGGGAGAATGCACTCCAAAGAAGTCTCACTTGGGATGACATTTGGCACATGGCCCCTCTCAGGAGCAGCTTCATTCTCAGATCTGTATATGACCTTCTGCCCTCAAATGCAAACCTGGTAAAGTGGGGGAAAAACAGACGATCCTGCATGCCCCCTCTGCCATGGGAAACAAACAGTGGAGCATGTCCTAAGTTCATGTAAAGTAGCCCTGGCTCAAGGAAGGTACACACGGAGGCACAACCAAGTGCTCAAAGAGATTGTACAAGTAGTCTGGGCTAGTACCAACACCACAAAAGGGAAATTCAGGACTCCAAAAGCACCCGCACCATTCTTCACGGCAGGAGGCAGCAAATCATGGCCAAGAACAACAGTGCCACTCGGAACATGCAGGCAGAGTCTGCTGGACGGGGCAGATGACTGGGAGTGCACTGCAGACCTCCCAGAATGGAAGAGTCATCCAGATATCATCAGCAAGAGTGGCATGAGACCAGACATAGTAGTCCACTCTCAGTCAACCAAGCAGCTGATCATGATCGAGCTCACGCTGCCATATGAGAACAGAATGGAGGCAGCTCAAATCTACAAGACTGAAAAGTATGCTGATCTGGCAAACAGCCTGAGGAGAGAAGGCTATCAGGTCAAAGTCCTCACTGCAGAAATTGGAGCTAGGGGATTTGTAGGAACGTCTGCATACAGCCTCATGAAACAGCTCTCAGTTGCAGGGAGGGAAAAAAACCAGAACCCTGAAAGCAATGGCAGAAGCGGCAGAGAGGTGTTCAAGCTGGATCTGGTCAAGGAGGAACAAAAGTGAACTTCATAAGGCTTAAATCGGTGTCAGGTGTCCCTGTGGCTCAGTGGTTAGAGTGCAAGTCATTAAGTGGAAAATGAGCATGTCCAGAAGGTCATGGGTTCGAATCCCAGCCATGGCTCGTCCCAAGATGGGAAAAAAAGGGGGGCAGCAGAGGGACATCCGGAGTCATGAACCGGGTGTGGCCCAACCCCCCTAGAGTGTCAGGAGATAAGGGCCGAAACACTTGCTTGAAGGGGGTTTCTCTTCTGAGGACTCTCTGCTGCCACGCTCTCCACGAGTTTCTTTCTACCATTGATCAGGAACAGCTGCGCAACGTGTTTCATCTATTTCTTTATTGATCAGGAACAGCTGCACAACGTGTTTCATGTATTTCTTTATTGATCAGGAACAGCTGCACAACGTGTTTCATCTATTTCTTTATTGATTGGCAGCAGCTGCATATCCACACGTGAGCCTATAGCCCCGAGGCTTCATGTCCACACGTGAGCCTATAGCCCCGAGGCTTCATGCCCACACGTGAGCCTATAGCCCCGAGGCTTCATGCCCACACGTGAGCCTATAGCCCCGAGGCTTCATGCCCACACGTGAGCCTATAGCCCTGAGGCTTCATGTCCACACGTGAGCCTATAGCCCCGAGGCTTCATGCCCACACGTGAGCCTATAGCCCCGAGGCTTCATGCCCACACGTGAGCCTATAGCCCCGAGGCTTCATGCCCACACGTGAGCCTATAGCCCCGAGGCTTCATGTCCACACGTGAGCCTATAGCCCCGAGGCTTCATGCCCACACGTGAGCCTATAGCCGCGAGGCTTCATGCCCACACGTGAGCCTATAGCCCCGAGGCTTCATGCCCACACGTGAGCCTATAGCCCCAAAGGCTTCATGCCCACACGTGAGCCTATAGCCCCGAGGCTTCATGCCCACAGACCTGAAAGGAGAACTCATTCTTCTTTATCATCAAATCGGTGTCAGTGGCGACTGCAAGAACGGTCGTTTACCTTAAATGGCTCAGTGATGGTATGCTCTCCGAGGACTAAGAAAAAA
>CM031598.1:41121305-41196305 GCA_018398815.1 Conus ventricosus | reverse complement strand
ACAGAGCCAAGTGCTGGTTACCAGTTCGCACAGAACGAGAACCAAGCGCTAGTCACCAGTTCCACAGGAAGAAAGAAGAGGACCCGGACTTCAGTCTGGGACTAAACCAGAGCAAGAAAGGACAGCCCACGTCCAGAACCAAACCCAAGACTCCTGCCACCAAAACTACCGACTTCGATCTGGGACACCGTGTCCTTATGGGCATCAAGCCAAAAGAGTGTTGAGCTCATCTCTGTCTACCTTGCTGGGGTTTTGTCGGCGCTGTTGCTGAGAGCTTTCTGTGTACTCAGTCCAAGCCGAATATGTAGGTGTCTGACGCTGTATAAAGGGTGTTGACACACACACCTAGCGGACACTCCTCAGATAGAGCACAACAGTCAGCAGTGGGAGACGCGTTTCACTGGAAAAAAAGCGCTCTGAATCTGGGTTTGCTTCTGCAATGGTCCCAGTGCATCATAATTTGAATTATGTCAAACTCTGAAGCTGTCTGTCCCTGTCATGCTGGTGGGAAGGGCGGATTAAGGAGGGAACTGGTGGGAAGGGCGGATTAAGGAGGGAACTGGTGGGAAGGGCGGATTAAGGAGGGAATGGTGGGAAGGGCGGATTAAGGAGGGAACTGGTGGGAGGGGGGAGGAGGGCGGAGGAAGGGGGGGGGGGTCAATGGGGGTTCTTGACCTCTGACTCCATTGCCACGTTATAAAGAAATCAATAGAAGAAAAAAATCTCCTGTAGCGGTGAAAGTGTATCAAAGAAAGGTCAGAATGTTGGCGGTAAATCATAACCATCGCCCTTCTTCTTCCTCCCCCCCCCCCCCCCCCCCCCCCCCCCCCCGCCGCCCCCCCCTCAACCAGAGCGCCTGGGCTTTTAGAAGTTATGTAGCGACGTCCATGTCCCCATCCCCCCTCCTCCCCAAACTTGAATATGTGTGTGTGTGTGTGTGTGTGTGTGTGTGTGTGTGTGTGTTTGGGGGGTTCGTGTTTGTTTGTTTTTTCGTGCAATTTTTTTTGGGAGCGGTCGAGACCCCTAAAGAATTCTTTGTCTCTTTTTCTTTAACACTTAAAAGAACCACTACATTCTACCCATTGACTCCACCCGCACGGAGTGATTCGCCTATGCGGCAGGCCTATGTGATTACGAACTGAGCAATAACTTGCAGGTTGACAGAGTGGGCCGTTGCACATCATGGGAAGTCTATGAAACATAACGGGGCAAGTCTGTACCCACTACTGTGTACGAACAATTGCACAGCAGACGGAGCACTGGTTTTCTGCATTGTTTGTATAGTATTGAACTTACCAGATGTCCAGCGTACATGCACAGACAGCCACACAATACGTTTTGGTCGCTGGCGACACGTTATCAGGAACAATGGCCGCCATCCAACCGTATTCACGTGGAACACGTGGGAAACACTGGGGAACAAAGACCAACGGACTGGCAGGTGCCCTCACCCTCTGCACCCAATTCGCTGTATTCGGCCGATACTGATGTGCCCAAAGTGGGCCACAGAAATGGGGCTTCATGATTAGGTAACATCGTGACAAACTGTACGAGAATATGTCATGCGTTTTGATGTATGCCATTGATGTATTATTCTGGGGGGAACATAAGCTGGACTGCATCGTATTTGATGAATACTCTTTATACATATAAATTACAGATCACTCTATGTGTGTGTGTGTGTGTGTGTGTGTGTGTGTGTGTATGTGTGAGAGAGAGGAGAGAGAGAGAGTGAGAGAGAGATGAGAGAGAGAGAGAGAGAGAGAATAGTGAATAAGGGGATGTAATCTCCAGATATGTCTTTACAATTTATCATGATCGAAACTGTTCTGGGTTTTTTTTGTTTGTTTGTTTGTTTGTTTGTTTTTTTTTTTTGTGGGGGGGGGGGGGGGGGGGGGGGGGCTTTTTCCATTCAATGTACTTCACGGTTCTATAGAATGCTGACTGCTGTCATTCTAAGTGTTGACTGTAATCCTTTAGTCACATTCTTTCCTTTAGGCAGCATTTTTCACACGTTTTGTTTTGAACGAGATTTTTTTTTTATCAAATGAATTATTCTTCTATAAATCAAATAAAATCATCCAGTTTTGTTGAAGAAACAAACTTGTCGTTACCTCCCGCTTTCCCGCCTTCTTCCAGCTCTTATGTCAATGAATTATATAGGAGAATACGTATGACACTTTAAGTCGAAAAAATCGATCAAAGTCATTTCTTGTGAAAGTGTAAGCTTACTTGTAGTTGTAAGCAAAATATCATGTGATCATTCGGATTTTGTGTGTGTGTGTGTGTGTGTGTGTGTGTGTGTGCATCCACCACGATCTCAGATTTTTCGATATCCATATTTCAGTTGTATATTGTGTATTTCTCACATTATGAATATCTTTTTACAGAAATCCATTCATTGCGTATGCTATAAACCACTGATATCCATTAATTTTAAATGATCAACGCCTTTAAAAACATGACGGATAGCTCTGCCCTGGTTGTAACGGTCTTTAAGTATAATTTTTTTTTTAATCTTCTGGAATACAGTTGGTCAACCTCTAACAGAATCGTTTGTAGAGTTTTTCTTTTCACACTGAAAAGTTGTTTTATTCTTTAAGATACGGCCGTGACTATTCTGATGCATGAATGCAATGGTTTAGAGAGAGAAAACTTAACAATCGGCGAACCATTACTCCAAAAGTTACCTTAAATTATTAGCGAAAGTTTTGGCTTTAAGGATTGTAGAGCTATGAATATTGATAACCCCATTCCAGCCGTCCTTAGTGTCAAGATGTCACCAAATGATTATCACCTAAAGTTTTAGATTTAAAGTTTTCAGCATTCTTTTGAATACCACAAAAACTAACGGTTTTTTCAGAGATCTTTTTCAAATTGCTGAAAGACATATTAGATTATATTTCACAGAAACATTCCAACAGATATTGACGTACCTTTCAACAACATCAGAGCATTCAATGAGATTTCTCGAAAGCAGAAGAGATGTTCATAAATGCCACACCACATACAGAGCAAAAACTGTCCACATATAAAGACATATCGCCAGACAGCAACGTAAGACGTTTATGAGTTTGGAAATTGTCTCTCTTGTTTTTCTTCTGCTTACTAGCTGGGCCCTAAGCTGTTGCGATCTGCCTGTGACTGATAATTTGTAACGGAAGATAAATTATGGTGTGTGTGGGTGGGTGGGTGGGTGGGTGGGTGCGTTCATTTCTGCTTTTGTGTTTGCTCGTTTATTTTGTTTATGCAAGTCTAAGAAGGCGTACGTCGAGAGTCTTTTTAGTTTAATCATACAAGGACACCATTGCCGTTTGCTTTACTTTTTATGTTTTAGGCTACATCAAGAAATGTTATAATAGCGAACCACGTATTGTGTGCAGATAATTTATGTTTTAGGCTACATCAAGAAATGTTATAATAGCGAACCACGTATTGTGTGCAGATAATTTTTGTTTTAGGCTACATCAAGAAATGTTATAATAGCGAACCACGTATTGTGTGCAGATAATTTTTACATCAATAAATGTATCGAACCACATATTGTGTACGGAGAATGTTTACACTAATGAATGTTTTGAGGCGAATCGCACATTGTGTTCAGAGAATGTTTGCACCAATGAATGTTTTGATGGCGATCCACATGATATTGTGCACAGAAAAAAATGTATACAATAAACGTTTTGACAGCGAACTACATGTTCTGTACAGAGAATTTTACACTGATAAATCTTTTGACAGCGAACTACATGTTGTTTATAGATAATTTGGCACCAGTAAAAGCTTTGACAGCGAAGCACATGTCTACATAATATTTTCATAATGAGCCAAAAAACTTTTTGATAGCAAATCACATTTCGTGTGTTGAGAATTGTACACCAATAAGAGTTTGACAGGAAACAACATATTGTATACAGAGAATTTTACACCAGTCAACATTTTGACAGCAAACCACATATTGTATACTGAGAATTTTCACATCAATAAACGTTTTGAAAGGAAATAACATATCGTGTTCAGTGAATTTTTATGCCAATAAACGTCTCGAGTCGAACCACATAATTTATAGTGTACAAAGCTACATTCCAGAGTAGAATTTTGTTTGCGGTTTTTTTTTTAAACACCAGTTGGTGGGATTAATTATCAGATTTACCGTTCACTTCGTAATTAACCCTGGAACGGACTCATCATCGACTTGTTACTTGAAAAGTTTGCCAATCTCCATTTTGTAATAATGTGGGGAAACCAGATGGAAATAAAATAACTTGGAGAGAGAGAGAGAGAGAGAGAGAGAGAGAGAGAGAGAGTTGACATCATTATGTCCATCAGTCTCCACCTAAGCTTATTCATGTAAAACGCCCTAACTTAGGGGAAGCTGAGACAGTTTGAGCACCTTAACATGGGAGCTCACTATATTAGAAACCGCGGCACAGAAATGCACGACTAAGACTTAAGCAAGTAAAGACAGCAAAATACCTCAGGTACCTAAGATTTAGCTTTTCACTTTATCTTGCCAAACATTTGAGAAAACTGGTCATTTCCTGTGTTGCCACTAATCTCAAGTTGCTGTTACGACCAGCTATTTTGAGTACGCGGAGGACGAGGGATGGGCAGTGGAGCTGTATATATGCTCATATATGCCCAAGTTACCGACAATGCGAAATAAAGCGATTAATGTGAAAGCAATATGCATTCTTGCTTTTCTATTATAAATGAATGAAAATCATTTTTCTGTGTGCAAACACATAGATGCACCAAGGCATACGTAATTGTACCCCCCTCCCCTCCCCTCCCCTCCCCTCCCTCCCTCCCCCCTCCTCCAAGGGAACCACGTTTCAAGCACATGAGGCACAAACTAATGCAAAGCGCAAAACACTTTCTTTCAGAGTGGAAGAGTGGGGAAAAGGTCAAGGGCGGCTTGTCAAGCCCACGTCAGGCTACTAGCGGTTCGTCCCTGACCTCCCGCGCTGTAAAGGGACCGGGTCACATCCAGGTCACGACTTCCAGATACCAGTCTGCTGTCAGATTCCTTTTCGCAGCGCTGCTGAAATTCGATCCAGCAACTTCTGGAGGGGTAGGCGTTTCAGGGTGTTGTCTTGGTAGACAGGTGTCTTAGCTACATCGCTATCGGGCACCTGTTCTCATTTGGGAAATCTCAGCCCGATGACATTCACTTTTGTTGCCCTCGAGCTGATTCAGGTGGAACTTTTTTTTTAGTTGCCGCTACCGGCCATTGGCTTGAGGATTCGGGTTCTCTTGTTACTAGAGGTCTCAAGCTCTTTTATGAAATCAAAGGCTGATGAAAGTGTTGATTCCTTTGCTCCAACCTCTGTGGCGAGGACTTTGCAGTAGACGCCTGATTCCCTCAAGCTTCTGGCTATACTGGTGTACTTGTCAGTTTTGTAGATGTAAGCTTGCTCCATTCTGCCGTCATATAGCACAGTGAGTTCAATCAGAATCAAATCGTTTTCATCAAACCGATTAATAATCACAGACACACACACAGATACACACACAGACACACACACATATACATATGCATATATAGATAGATAGATAGATAGATAGATAGATAGATAGATAGATAGGTAGGTAGGTAGGTAGGTACATACATAGATAAATATACTGTGGAATGGAGTTCTGTGATCACCGGAATCGTCACAATTCGGTAGAACGTTCGTGGCATTCCATGGTCTCTCGATCAAAACTGTCCTCGTGCAGTTTTCCAGGTAATCTGTGTAAAACCGAAAGTTGGAACACGGCATGCCTGGTAACATTCACTTTATAATGACATTGAGGAAAGCAATAGAGCGAGGGGCCGTGGTATAGTGGTTATTACATCTGACTTAAAATCGGAAGATCCGGGTCCGATTCCGGCGGCTCTAACCTTTGTTCTCCCTTGTTTGTTTTTTTTTGTTTTTGGTTTGTTTTGTTTTGTTTTGTTTACCCTACCATTACTTTCATTAACACGCTCTCGTTCTCTCTCTTGCACACGACGAATTTTGCGTGTTCGCCTACGTCTATTTCAAAATAAGGATGATGCGATTTTAAGACAGTACACACACACGCACGCACACACACACACACACACACACACACACACACACACCACGCACACACAAGCTCTTGAAAATGGCTCTCCAAAGAAAAAACAATGCTGAAATTATTGTTCGCAGTTCTATTTTTCTCTCATTAACATTCGTCATTTTCCATTCGGACGACGCACTTCTCTTTCTAAATCTAAGACACTGGCTATGTATCACTGCGTCAGCATTGTAGTCATTCAAGTGTATCACTGCGTCAGCATTGTAGTCATTCAAGTGTATCACTGCGTCAGCATTGCAGTCATTCAAGTGTATCACTGCGTCAGCATTGTAGTCATTCAAGCAAACTTAACGAATCAGCTGAACAGAAACCTGCTACATCTTTGTGTAAAGGCCCTGTTACTTATACAGCGTCGTGTGTGTGTGTGTGTGTGTGTGTGGTGTGTGCGCGCGCGCGTTTGTGTGTGCGTGTATGTGTAATATAACCTAAGAAAAAAAGGGGGGGGGGGGGAGGGGGGAGGGGAGGGGGCGAATTTTTGGATGACTATCTGTGATGAGGTCATATTAAAGAATTTCACAATGAATACAAAGAAGGGTACCTTCCTTAAAGGTCTACTTTAGAGATTTTCGATAATTTGTTAAAAACAGGTCTACATATCATATAACTTCAGAGTGGTATTCATTTTTTTTTTTAAATCGCCGGAAGAATTTAATTGATAAAAAACGACTTTTGCACACCTGTTCAAACCCCGCGCGGTACACCGAAAACCGTGACGTCAACTGATGGACTGGCCGTCAGCCGCGACCTACACAACATGGCAACGCCAAGTGAAATCAACGTGAGTTGCGATCCCCCACAGCCCAAGAAGTCACGAAAGTGTGGCAGATATTGTGCTGTAGGCGAGTGCAACAGCTCAGCAGGAGATGGATATTCTTTGCACACATTTCCATCTGATCCAGATACTCGAAAGAAGTGGATTCAGTTCGTGCAAACATGCCGGGCCAACTTCGGACCTTCCTTTGGCACACCAAACAAGAACTCGGCCGTGTGTCATCTTCATTTTGAGCCTGATTGCTACCCTGCCAGCTATGCGCTGTAACAATTTTCAGAAAGGCACTATGGGGAGGAAAACCAAAAAAGTTCAGGTTCACCCGCAAACTGCAATGAAAGGTGAATAATTTGAACGCGCCTGTATATGTGAACAGCACTTGTAGATAATTTGTCTGTATATGTGAACAGCACTTGTAGATAATTTGTCTGCCAGGATTTTTCATCTGCTACTGTGTACTAGTATAACTATAATGTGTTTCTAAGATTGTTCTTAAGTTCTCTATGTTTGTGTTTATAGTTTCAACCAGCATTACATTATATTATTACCCATACCTCTATCACAGGAATGTTGCTGGACTACCGCCACTCAGTGTGCAAGAGATAGATGCAAGTGTGCTGGATTTCCCTTCTCCATGACCAGGCTGTAATCTGGGTCATTTCATTCAGTTGGAGAGGAACACTTTCTTTTTTTCTCTGCCTGTGTCTGTGACCTTATTTACTTTTCCTTCATGTTTCTCTTTTCTCTGCCTGTGTCTGTGACCTTATTTATTTTTCCTTCATGTTTCTTTTTTCTCTGCCTGTGTGTGTGACCTTATTTACTTTTCCTTCATGTTTCTTTTTTCTCTGCCTGTGTCTGTGACCTTATTTACTTTTCCTTCATGTTTCTTTTCTCTGCCTGTGTCTGTGACCTTATTTACTTTTCCTTCATGTTTCTTTTTTCTCTGCCTGTGTCTGTGACCTTATTTATTTTTCCTTCATGTTTCTATTTTCTCTGCGTGTGTCTGTGACCTTATTTATTTTTCCTTGATGTTTCTTTTTTTTTTCTATTTTATGTGCAGGGTGTGTGCTGTTTGTAGATAGGGGACAGAGGTGTATATTTCATTGTTGTTTTCTCTGAAAAGTATTTGCACAAACCTATATAAATGGGGAAGTTATAAAACTTGCATTGTTTGTTTGCACCAGGTGTACAATGTACATTGCAAGGCACACCATCTGTGTGTACACGGGCAACTCAGTGTGACCTGACGCTGGACGAGTCATACAATGCTGAACCTCTTCACCTGACTGAGCAAGAGCTACGAGCGATATTGAGTCTGATGAAGAGGAAATGGAGCAAGAGGAGTATGTTCCCCCGGAGAGTGACACAAGTGAAGAAGTCATTGAAGTTGAAAGGTCAGTTTCATAGTTCGTTCCCTTTTGTGGTGGTGATGGTTGGTTTCCTTTTGTGTTGTCAATGTTTAGAAATGACTACAGAAATCTGAATGTCGCATTACAATGTCATTGTTGGGTCCAATATTCAACCTTTAGAAATGACTACAGAAATCTGAATGTCGCATTACATGTCATTGTCGGGTCCAATATTCAACCTTTAGAAATGACTACAGAAATCTGAATGTCGCATTACAATGTCATTGTCGGGTCCAATATTCAACCTTTAGAAATGACTACAGAAATCTGAATTTCGCATTACAATGTCATTGTCGGGTCCAATATTCAACCTTCGTCGGTCCTTATTTGTATTGTTCCTCTTGTTGACTGAATCTGACGTATAACTGTGTTCCCAAAGTGCATTTTCTTTCTGTCATGCAAGAACCACACAGCATCAACTGAATCCTGAAGCCTCAAAAGCAAAGTACATTGTCTTCGAGGACAATTTGATGCAGCTGTTCAGAAGCTGCCATCATTGTGGAAAAGCAGCCAACTCTCGTATTCGCTACATTAAAGGGGTCCATGGTCAGCGTCAGTCAGGAATGTCCGCACTGCCTGATGTCTTTGACATGGGACAGCCAGCCTCTCATCAGGGACATGCCAGCTGGCAACCTCCTGATGTCTGCATCGATTTTGTTTTCAGGTAATGTACTGCTTTATATGTAGTTGTTGTACACATGTCATGGGTGATGAAAATTTTTTTTTTCTAAGTGACAACTGTGCTAGAATTACAGTAACACTTGTAGCCAAACAAAGACTCGTTGCTATGGTTTGATTTATGTACTGCAGTACACACACACACACAAATACAGGGGCCTTGGATTTTGACTGCTATTACTTTGCTGCTCTTTCTACAGTCATAATTTATACAGCAACGTAAATGCACATTTCATTTGTACACACAAATTTGCACAGCAGTGAGTGGGATTATGTGCACATGTCATTTGTACACACAAAATTTGCACAGCAGTGAGTAGAATTATGTTCCCCTGTGTGTTCTTGTGTGTTTGTATGTGCATGATGTGTGCATATCTTTTAACAGGTTCTCTGCCAAGGAAGGCCCTGCGATTCCTACAACATATGGGTGTTGCCGCCATATCTGACAACACCTTTTTTTCCCATCAAAATGCCTTTCTGTCACCTGCTGTGAAAGCAGAATGGCACAGCTGGCAGGCACACTACCTTGACAGAGCAAAAGAGTCTGGTCAAGATCTTACCCTTGGAGGTGATGGGAGAGCTGACTCTCCTGGCCACTGCGCTAAGTATGGCACATACACCTTACTTGACCTCGACTTCATGAAAGTTGTTGACATTCAATTGGTCCAGGTGTGTACATATGTACTTTTTGGGGTTTTTTTTTAGGTGGGAGTGCGGAGGGAAGGGGGAAGGGAAGGGGGTGAACATGCATATATACTATTTATTTCAACAAGGTAACCATGATATGGCCCCATATAGAAGCTGGATCATGGACAAGACATGAAAACACAGGAAATGAAAATGTTAAAGTTTTGAATGTCTCAAAAATGTGGAAAACAAATCAAGAATTACAGAAACACTGGTCAAGACTGTTTTTGCTATAGTGTGTGTGCATGTGGTTTTCTTTAAAGAGCAATGAGGTGGGAAACAGCTGCCGTATGGAGAAGGAAGGCCTGGTGCAAGCTGTGGATTTTTTGGAAAGGGAAGGGCTCCATATACGTGAAATCGTCACCGACCGGCACACCATGATTGTGAAACACATTCGCGAGAACATGAAGCACACAAGACATTCCATTGATGTGTGGCATGTGGGAAAAGGTTAGAATAAAATCTGTAATTTCCCATACTTCTGGTACTTCACATTAAATGTTCAGTTTCAGTGTCATGCATAAAATTGCTATAAATTTTATGCATCAACATAACGTGAAAAATCAAAAGAGGCATTAATACAACATTGTCATTTTATTTCACATATCCCCAGTTTCAATGTTTTTGAAAGTGTTCCCTATCTTTACTATTCTCGGAATAAGTTTTAAATGTTTGAGGGAATATTTATTAAAAATGTCTATGTTAAAGAAATATGAGGCTGGTGCTAAGTTGTTTGGATCCTTTAAAGCCTAGCCTGCATAATATTTTTCATTATCTAAAGTAATACTCCACTGGAAGGTATGAATATATACTATCCCAGTGACTTTTACCCAGCATGTATCTGTCATTGTAACTTAAAATATTGATCAGCAAGCACCAGATGGATTCGATCTGCTGTGCTTTCATGTACCTGCTGTGCTTTCCATGTACAAAACCAGATGATTTATTGACTGATTTGACATTTTGTTGTGTAGGCCTAAAGAAAAAGCTCACAAAGCTGTCCAAGGAGAAAGAATGTGGACAGCTGTCGGAGTGGATCAAGTCGATTGTCAACCACTTGTATTGGGTAGCTGCTTCCACACCTCAAGCAGATGGACAGCTCATGTCAGACAAGTGGCTTTCCTTGGCCAATCATATCCACAATAAACACAGACATGAAGAACTTACTTCCTTCCCTGCCTGCCTGCATACCCCTCTTGAAGTGGGACAGGGGAAGAAGAAATGGATACAAGAAGGTGATTGCTACTACCTTAATTGACAGGGTTCATACACATCTCCAAACAAAAAATTCAAGGACTTTTAAAAGACTTTTCAAGGATGTTAAATGTAAATTTCTAGGACTGTAATATGGAAATTATAAGCCTTTGTTCACACTTTGGTTGCTTCATACAGTCATTTAAGTAAAATCCTGTTAGCAGCAGATGATATGGAAGTGAAAACTTTTGGGCAGTGACAAAAGGAACTTGATGTTAAATTCTCTATACTGATGTTATCCATCAAAATCTTGATTTTCAAGCAACCTGGTATATTTGACAGCACTTTGGACTTATTCAGTCTTTAAAAAGGAGGTCTTACAATTCAAATTCTTTGAAGGACTGTCATGGATTTGTATTAGCCATGGAACACTGCACACCTGAAAACAATGTTGTGTCACATGCCACTCATAATTAAAAGCATACACTACAGAAAGTACAAGAATGTTATCAGTACAGTCACTTTTGTCTACACTGTGCTACATATTGAAAGTTTTAGTCTTTTTTTTTCTCAAAAGGCAGGTAGTTCATTATTCTTCATGTTTGCTTACTGTTGCATGTTGTTGATGTGTATTTCAGGAACCAAGCTATCTGTGAAGCTGTTAGAAATACTGCAGTCAAGGCAGATAAACAAAGATGTCCGAATGCTGTCGACTGGACCACAGACAGCAGCAATAGAGGCATTCCATTCAGTCCTGAATCACTTCGCCCCAAGAGAATTGGATTTTCATATGAAGGAATGCACCACAGGTATTCTTTTTTTCTTTACTCGCAAAAGCATTTACCTCCTATGATAAAAAAAAATTCTATTGCTATCATTTTACATTTAATCATGATGTGTTTGTCATTTAGGATTTGCTGTTCTGAAATGCCCTGTGATCAATCAGAACAGCACCACAGTTCCAAGTATCAAAAAGACTCCAGTTCTGTGACCTTTCATGCCTTTGTTTAGTGTCTCCTCATGACCACTTGACTATTTGATATGGCAACTCCATGTAGACTGCCAGTGCCAGTTCTGCATCTGGGCAAGCCAGGGTGTGGTTGTGGACAGCTCTCCGTAAAGAGGGGCATGGGGTAATGGCACAGAAAGTGGGAGAAAAAAGAATTGTTGACACTATAATTAATCTGATTTTTTTCCATTACGGATGACAGTCTTTTTTAATGTCACAAATCACTTCCTGGCGGATTATTATTTTGTGGTTTCCCCATTTTTTGTTTTTCAGGAACATTTTGGCTGCCCTTCACTTCAACGAAAACTTTGATAGAAAGCAAGCAACAGACAAAACAGGAAAAAGGCGGTACAACCTTGTCTTCAAGAAGTCAAAGACAGACTACTCCATCCAAGAAGTGAAAGAGGATCAGACCTTTGGTAAACATTTGTGTATTTTTTTTCCACCTGAAATTGTCTTTTATACATTGCTAACATTTGCATGTCATACAACAGCAAAATTTTACAGCAAATCCGAATAGAAATCCTACAGAAAGGCAAGCATATCACAGGTGTATGCTATCATATTCTCTTTCAGAACCCGCTTTATGATACGATATCATTTGCATCTAAACATTTCTTGTTTGATACGATGACAGTTCTGTTTTCTGCCTTCCATGTTATTTTCTTTTCACGTAACCTTTCCCTCAATTCTGTGTGTGTATTTCATCAAATAAGCCAAAGTGTATCTTGACAATTCATGAAAAAAGCAGTATCACTATCAACATGAAGTATTTTCCCTAGTTGCATGTCGTAGTTGTGTGACATACACTGAAAGAAATGAAGTGTGAACGACTTTGTACCATACAAATCAGTCCGTATCCTTCTGTTTAAATTCCAGTATTCTTCAGTGAGCATATCCTTTGTGTGCAGTCTATGTCGAGCGGTTGATGGAGCGTGTGATTTCTTGGCAACCCGAGAAGTAGCTCTGAAATGCTTCTGCTCCGCAAAGCGCATCGAGAAACAGTGCCATACCCCCCCTGTGTGCAGCATTCCAGAAACCAGACAAGGATGATGCCATTCAAAACATAACATCACGCTACACCAAGGGTGGCAAATAAGAAGAGAGCGGATGACACATACTCTTTTCTTTGTTTTGAAATGACAAACTTTTTAGGCAGGCTGTGGCTGAATGTCAAGACATTTCATTGTGTTAACAATTACTAGAATTCAGCCTGTAGTGTAAATAAGAAAGCAAATCTTGTGGGACAGCTGCTATTGCAGTTTGAATTTTCATTACATGTGCAGTGCAAAGTAGTCTCCCCCTAGTTTAAGTCGCAGCATAAGGCATGTGTAAGCATATAATTATTAAGTTTAAGGCAGTTGCCATCCAAAGTTATCACTATCACTGTAAATCATGTGTGTTCCAGTGAATTTAAGCAAATGTTTAACACAAGAGGAAAGAGAGACATGTCTCAATACTTGTAGTAAGAGAGACAGCTTTTGTGCTCATAATTTCTTTGTTATTGGATGGTAGGCACAAAGATGCTTATCTTCATATAATTTACAATGCAGTTTTTATGAAAGTGTCCTGTGTAGATGTAGGTCACACATGAAAAGAATCATCTCAAGCAGTTCTTAGCAGTAGTAAAGAATTGTGTGTTTGAAAGGGTCACACACTTAGGGAATCAAACAACTTGAACTTGGTATCTCACAGTTGTTCCTAGCTGTCAGCTTCCAGGTAACCTGTGCACACTCCATCTGGACTTGGATAGGCCTTTCGAATTTGCATGATGGCACAAGCAGGGAGGGTCACTCTGATGTCCTTTCCCAGCCAACCCCACGCAAGCCGTGCCAACATCCGATAGGAAACATAGCGGTAGCGACTGCAATCACAAAAGAGTAGAAAAGGAATGAGTTCAGATGTTTATGCAAACATTTTATGCTGTATGTGGTATGTAGAAATTTATCACAAACAATCACACTGGTTAAAATCAAGGTTGGCAACATGTTTATTTCCTGATGAGTGTGAATACGATGGGGAGTTGCAGAATTGTATTTGATTAAAAAAAATATATTCATAAAAGATTTTGAAAGAATTTCTAATCAATGCAAGTCATTTCTTAAGGTGCTTGCTTGCATGCTTTGCAAAGAAATACAATGATGGGCGAAAGTGAGGCAGGCTGAAAGATGGACCAGTGAATAACTCGGCGTCAGATTGTTTTGAGGTATTTTTAAGTCAGAGTGCCCTGTACCACTTGATGAAAATGGATGTCAGACATTCCTCAACAAGCTCTTCATAGGTTCTGCCTGAATGTTTGTTAAAAAATGTTTATGCTAAATGTGACACAAATCAAAACACTTTGTTTAATCATTTCATTAATCCCCCTCCCCCTCCCATAAAAACGCTGGATATAAACAAGGGCTTTATGCTATGACATAATTTTTTTTGTATCCATCAAATGCTGTAATGTACATAATATATACAAACCAGAAGACATCATGTACAGAGAACTGCTACACTATACTGCACTACATAGTTGTGATATAGCATTGATTCTACTGTACTAGTTCATGATAATACCATTTTTAGCTTAATCCTGTTTTGAACCTGTACAGTGCTGGCTAACCTATTACTGCTCTATCAGTACTGAACTGAAGACCACCTTTGGACTTGCACAATGCCATGGCAACAGTATATTTCATATTGCAAGCATACTTATTTTTTGCTGCAGCCAGCCAACTGCTGCACTTCACATCGGTTACTTTGGGCTTTCAGGAATTGAAGAAAAAAAAAAGATGAAGAAGGGTTTGATCAAATGGTTACAAGGCCTCTTGGCTGTTATGCCACTATCATGTGTGGAGCTGTCGGCAAGTGTAAAACTTTGGGGATGGGAAGCTGGGGATCGGAAGACAATGTCCCCAAGCACTGACCCTAGGGCAGTATCAACCCGATATTGAGCCAAGCCCATTCACTGTACCAGCAGGTGAGGGTTGTGAGTGTGGTATTTAATACTTACAATGCACTACTTCCAGTATTGCAAGTTCATAGATTAATAATATAACTGTTAACTTACTTATTCCCTTCTTGAGTTGTCCGTCGATATTGTTGGTTATACCAGGTGTAGCACGTCTGCAAGACGTATCTGTCCAAACACATCGACTGAAAACAGGGTGACGTGTGATGCACTGGACAGCAGCTTCATTCAGCAGCCTTGTCATTTCTGGTGTCTCATTGCAACAGCGGCACTCCCTTATGGTACCCATGGCTTCACACTCCCCACAACTGCACCTTGAAGGGGAAAATATGTTGATTTGTAAACACACATACATAAAAATGACAAATATTTCCATAAGGAACAAAATCACTTTTTACAATTTCATTATCATTTACACTTGTTTTAAACTCTTTATGGAAAAGCAACTGTGCAACAAGGATGAACTGATACATTGCTTCATTGTTCCCACAAATTAAAGACAATACTGTTTGCTATCTTGCCACACAGTGCACTATTAAAGTGAACCATTCAACATGAACATATTCTTCCTTAGACTGCAATCAATAGCTGGTCTTGTTAATATGGCTTGCATGATTGCAGTCCTGCCATTCACTGAATACAGTGAACAATTCCACACGCTATAATGAAATTTGATGGCCAAAATAAATAAAATGATTTAATGGCCAAAGTAAGAAGGAAATTCATACTAAGAACATAAATTCCACTTTCTTGTAATCAACTAGCAACTAGTAAGTCACTGAGCAAGCAAATGAAAATTAATATAGAGCTCTGAATTCTCCATCCATCATCATCATTCCCATGTGTCTCATAAGAATGTCACTGAACAAATGGTTTTTTACACAGCAAGCATACACTTTTTTTTTTATCACAATCACATGTAAAATTGAAGAAAAGCTTGTCATGAAATGATGAATACATTTACACTACAGTTGAGTTAGTATGAATTATTATAGTGTTTGTTTTAACCAACACTGACATACTTTCAGCCAACTTACATGCATGCCCAGGGGCAACAGCATAAAATTAACATGTTTTGAAAATATTCTCTAAGTCCAGCAATGTGCAGAGATTACTCTACGCATGCAATAACGACTCGCAGCACACACTTGAATTTAATCAACACCATGATATTTGATAGCAACAACACTCAGTAATATCATTATTTTCTTTGCATGTATCACTTTTTTTTTTTAAATCACTCTTTGAGAAATAAGTAACACAACTTTTCCTTTTTCTTTAACTAGAAATGTTCCAGCTTAGTGATTAAAGATCATATCTACTAATTGTGATTAAAACATTTATACACACCCCCTAGTGCTACACACTTGTAAATGGTCGCACAGACAATGACACATGATGATTAGAGACAACACATAACTTGCAAATAATTTTTTTTTAAATAAATAAATAAAAACGCTTAGATAGGCCTGCTTGCACGACTTCTATTCTAAATCTTTTTGGCTTGCCAACAACCACAATCTAATTTATTAATAACCTAAACTGAAATCTATCCGTCCAAAAAAAAGTCAATATTAAAAATAAAAAAAGAGTTGTCCTACAGAGCAGGCAAAGGGCTATTTTAAAGCATGCGCCATGATATGATATATGACATGATATTAATAATAATTTAATTCTTAGCCTACTTCACTTACCTCGGAGAGAACAAACGGCCGAGTCCGAAAACACCATCGTGATCATCTCCTTCTGCCACACTTTCTTCTTCGAATTCGGAACCATCCGGTTCAAACTGATAAGGTAAAGGCCTTGCAGAAACTCTCCAGAGTCACACTGGCTGTCGCAATCATAGTCACTGCTTTCACATGATAAATTAAGTTCGAGCAAGACGTGCAAGAACCATCAGAATCGCTTTCTGTCGCCATCGCTGTCCATCAGTTGACGTCATATCCAAGAGCAGTTAAGCCATGCCAAGATTTAGTTGATTACCTCCCGTTTTCTTGATTACAGGTGAAAATGCACACTTTCGCGGATCGATTTCGTGTGATCGGGAGCGAATCGGATGTTTATTTTACCAATTTATCAAACATTATATATTTCTGCATAAGCTGACCAATTATCGAAAACCTCTAAAGTAGACCTTTAAAGTTACAGTTGTCGATTGTATGTCCATCCCTCCCCCCCACCCCCCCACCCCCACCCTGTTACGGTTTCCTCTGGGATTGAATTCTGTCCTGTCATCATCATCATCATCATCCGTTGAGCGGCCACAATCATCAGGTTGATTACTCTGCCGCTTTGGGGTTGACGCAAAAAAAAAAAAAAAAAAAAAAAAAAAAAGCATTTCCACTCTCACTACACAACAGACAGTAATTTGAATAAAGCTAAAATAACTATGCGTGGATCTGCTGGCAGGCTACCACGGTCACCCTGTCCCCCCTCGGGGTAAGCCAGCCCTGGCTACTCATAAGGTGCAGCCAAGCCCACAAAAAAAAAAAAAAAAAAAAAAAAAAAAAAAAAAAACAACCACCTATCCCTACTCTGGTTCCTACTCTAATTTGATCTGACCCTTGACACGAATGTGTCGAGGGTTTTGGCTGATACTACTGCCTCAGTCAGGTCATTCCAGTCCCTGATAGTATTGGGAAAGAATGCCTGTTGTCGGTATTGGGTGCGGCAATAGATCTGGGTCAGTTGCTGTGAGTGTCCTCTTCTTAGTCTTGGTGGTGCAGGTATCAGTTTGGCAGCGTCCACACAGACCTCCTCATGCAAGATTTTGTACAACATGGTGAGGCGGGAGGTCTTCCTGCGTTTCTGGAGTGGACCCCAGCCCAGTTTGTCTATCATAGATTTTACACTTGAAGTGTTGTGGTATCTTCTGAGAACAAACCGGGCTGCTCTGCTCTGTACTGCCTCAATCCTGCTGACATTTTGTTTTGTGTTTGGATCCCACACTGTGCAGGCGTACTCCAGTATGGGCCTCACGAAGGACTTGTACGCCGTTTCTTTCAGCTGGATGGCATTGATTCGAAGGTTGCGGCGAAGGAAGCCGAGGGTCTTGTTGGCCTTCGAACAGATGTTATTGATATGCTCATCCCAGCTGAGGTCGTGACTGATGGTAACGCCAAGATATTTCGCCGAGTTGACTGTGGCTAAATTCTGGCCGTGTAGGTGATAGCTGTTTGGCAAGGGTTTTTTCTTCCTGGTCACTGGGAGGGTGGTACATTTCCCTGGGTGAAAGGCCATGTCCCAGCTCTTCTCCCACTGTTCGAGTTTGAGGAGGTCTTGTTGTAGCTGTTCTTGGTCCAGGTCTGATGTTATCAGCCGGTATACAGCAGTGTCGTCAGCGAACAGGCGCGTCATCGAAGTGAGTTGGTCCGGTAGGTCATTGATGTATACTAGGAACAAACTGGGTCCAAGTACTGACCCCTGCGGAACCCCTGACCTTACTGTGACGCAGTCCGACCTCGCCCCTTGGACCACTACTGCTTGATGCCTGTCTCGAAGGAAACCCTTGATCCAGTTATTGACTTTCCCCTGACGCCATAGTGATGGAGTTTATGGGTCAGGAGGCTGTGGTTTACTTTGTCAAAGGCCTTGGCAAAGTCCAGCACTACGATGTCAGTCTGCCCTCCCTTCTCCATATTGTCAGGTTACTGATGATTTTTTTTAGGTCAGCGGTACAGCACAGTGTTCACAGTCATATGCCGCGAGTTCGAATCCCAGTTGGTGGCAGCCACCTTATAAAGATAAGCATGTTTGGCCGTCTTCCTCTCTGCTGCCTGGTTGGCTCAATAGGTAACACATCGTTTGCAGTCGAATGATGCGAGTTCGATAAACGTTGGAGCCAACTGGAATTAAAAAAAGAAAAGCCCCCCACTACCCATCTTCATGTGCTGTCCTTCTGGTGGGAGGGGCGGGGGAAGGGCGTGTCACAGTGCAATGTTGGGCAACATTTTCCCACTCGCCAGGGATGTTTATCCGCGTGTGCCATGTTACGGTAGGCGGGTTACAGATGTTAAATCTGACTGCAAAGTAAAAATGCCTGTCTTAAATGTTAACACGCTGTCTTTCTCGGGCTACCACTGTGGTATTCGGTCCCTCACCTCCATTATTATTTGGAGACGGTTATCATTCTGCCAAATCATGTTACCCGATGCCATGCATGCTTGACCTGAATGTTAACTAACTACCGGGGCGTTGTTTTATTAAGCCAGTCCTTCGGAATACGAAGGCTGCCCGTTGCCTTCCATCTGGGAGATAACAGACACGGCCTGGTGGTGGTGGTGGTGGGTGGGGAACCTGTGCTGTCCGGCGCTGGGGAGCTGACGTGTCAATAGTTCGGAGCCTCACGACAGACATGCTACCCATGCACACTACAGACACATGATGATCGTATTGAATCAACTTCACATGAAGGCAGATTTGTCTTTGTCAAATGTGGGTTACAGCGCCTAATGCTACGTGTTCACTGTTTGGACTTCGTCGTATTCTTCAGGCAACCAACTTTGACTTGCCGATGATTTTACTGCACTTGACTTGGAATCAGGATCTCCAGTTCTCAAAGAGAGAGAGAGAGAGAGAGAGAGAGAGACTATCGACCCGTCGGTGTATACGAAGCTGTTGTTACCGGCAAGTGCGATGCTTTTCAGCTAGCTCCAAGAGTTGGGTCGCGGACTCCTCCGTGTCCGAGCCCATGGGATGCTGCCAGACATTATTTCCCTGCGCACCTAACCAACCCCTTTCTCACAGCTACGTTTTGCTGAAGAAAGCCCGCACTGGCCGGAACTGCTGTTTGTTATGAAGCCGTGGCCGTGTGTGTGTACAGGCAGGCCGTGTCACTCATTTTGTCTCAAAAGCCTTTTTTCCCCCTCCAGCTGGTTTTGTTGCAAAGTTGCGCATCTTGTGGGTTGAAGGTAGGAAATGCTTAATGCTGATGGATATTAAACTGTAGTGGTAGCCTATTTGTAGAAAGCAGTAGATTTTCTAATCGAATTTGCTCTAAGATAGGCCACATTAGACCCGATCTCCTAAACACTGGGCGTTTGCTGAAACGCTGGATTCTGCATTTTCTTCACTGGATCTTGCCAGAGATAGCTCTGTTATTGCCGTCAGGTTTTAAATTAAAGACTTACTTGCACAAAGTTCACGCAACTCTATAATTGCTGTCACATCTTTCAGAGCCACGTCCAAAAAAAAAAGTTCAAACTGCTATTTCATTGCTATCAAGTCTTTAAAAGTTAGTTGCACAAAGTTCAACTGCTCTATTATTACTATCAAATCTTCAAGAGGTGCTTGCACTACGTTCACACTGTTCTATTACTGTTTTAACGTCTTTAAGAATTATTTGCACAAAGTTCACACTGCTCTAGTATTATCACGTCTTTAAGACTGACTTATGCAAAGTTCACACTGGTCTATAATTGCTGCTGCATCTTTAAGAACTACTTGCACAAAGGTCACACTCCTTGCTCCTCTTGTATTGCTATCCCGTCTTTAACAATTACTGGCACTAAGTTCATACAGCTCTTTTACCGTTATCTTTTAGACTGACTTGCACGAAGTTCACACTGCTCTTTCATTGTAATCTTTTAGACTGACTTGTCACGAAATTCACACAGCTCTTTTATTGTAATCTTGTAGACTGACTTGCACGAAATTCACATTGCTCTATAATTGTTGTCACATCATTAAGAGCTACTTGCATAAAGTTCACACTATTCTATTATTGCTACGACGTCTTTAAGAGTTCCATGCTCAAAGTTCACACTGTTCCATTAATGCTGTCACGTGTTTAAAAAAGTTATGTGCACTAAGTTCACACCGCTCTATTACTGCTGTCACGTCTTTACCAGATTCATTCATGCTGGTCTATTATTGCCGTCACGTCTGTCGGTTGTGCAAAGTTCACATTCCTCTGTTTTTGCTATCTATTTAAAAGTTTCATGCACAAAGTTCGCAGTGCTCTATAACTGCTCTCACGTCTTTAAGTGTTACATACACCAAGTTCACAGGGTTCTCCAATTGCTGTCAGTTGTTTATGAGTTATATACACAAAGTTCAAACTACTCATGGGACTTCGTTCTTGCTTCCGCAAAAAGACTAAGACCCAGACTACCAGTCAAAGTCAACTGGAAACAGGAAAGGAAAAAAAAAACAAGCCCAGGTAGGTCTGGAATTAAAGACCCAGGATTTTGCAGTTCACTAATTGCATATACATACCTATTTGCGAAATTAGTACATTCCTTAGTAAATGTGCAACAAGCAGATGTCCCAAGGAAGTTTGTTTCAAACAAAATAACAGAATTTTGTTGAAAGTCTATTCATCTTGGGAGAAAAATATCAAAACATTTCCAGTAAAAGCTTTAAATGCTGGTGCATCCATAGTGGTGTCCAACCTTCATTGATTTGAAGCAGGTCTGAAAGGCCACGAGAACCTCCAACACAGTTATTGTCCTGTTCCCACACATGCACAAACATGCTTCATACCCATACAAAAATCCACAAAGTAACAGTTTATATCTCTTTATTGTTTCATAGGTGCACAATGCGCCGCAAAATATACAAACAGAAAGATTCTATAAAAGATTTCTCACATTTCCAGAATTAATCACATCAATTAATAACAAATTGTTCATCAACAGTGTGCAGCCATATTTCAAATTCTGCTACTTATGTTCAATTTTATTATTGAAACAATACATGCAATAATAACAAACTTAACCAGCTTTATCAATTTCTGAATAAATCAATAACAGAAGCTAACAAATATCTGCCATCAATGTGATTAAAATCCCATGTGTACCATTCCTTACTAACAAAAAGATGAACATACCTGTTTCATCCTGTCAGAATGAAAATGAAGACCGTCAGTCAATGATGTTTGGTCTTTTACCAAGTCTCCTGCCAGTATTATATATGTTTGTTTTTCAAATGTAATAGCGACGCACAGACATTTCATTCACATAACACAGATGTGTGCGCTTCACACTGGTTGAACTGACATGTCCAAAGCTGTACCACAAACAAATCAGAGATAGCCAAATGTCTGTCTACAATCATGCCACAGTTTTCAGAATCAAGCCTGATGGATAATTTCAAATCCAGGAAGATACTTCACAAAAAAATATTATCAATATTCATCATGTCCATTTCATGTTTCTAATTGACTTACATAAGTGACATTAAGCAACTCTTTAAAATAATGTACTATCAGTCATTAACATTCTGTTCAAAAAACAGTCTGTCAAAACTTTTCTTCAACGAAATGCAAACTGACACAAATGAAAGCCAGAAAACACAGTTTCTGGATGAATTTTGAATGAATCTGTCAGACAGCACAATGATCTGCCTTCTTATCATGATCATGTTTGGTGTTGAGATCATCACATTCAGTCAATGCCCTCTTCCTACACAACAATAACTATCACCAAAATCGTAAAACAACATGCAAAGTTAATGTCTAATATCCAAGGACCTTTTATGCATGCACACAGTACCCCTTAAATATATCTAATGCAACATACCGTTGCAACACATATCTATTATGTCTTATCCATTTATTTTATCTATTATGTCACAAAAACTTTACTATGTTAGTATGTAGCGCACAATTTTATATATCTCTTTTCTTTTTAACAAACATATAAAATGGTAAAATGCTTGGAGCCTGACAGCAGATATTTAACAGCTTAAGATGTTTATTTCCTTTACCAATTAGGTGGCAATATTGCATACTTTGCAAACCCCTGCTCACTGATGCAAAATCTGAAAAAGCTGCAGATTCCATGGTTCTGGGCATTGAAAATGCAGTCATTGATATTGTACAGAAATAACTGACTTAGAAATGTTACCATTTTCGGGGTCTTCAGTTGCTCAAGATGTAAACATAATACAGGATGTACTGCAAACTACAGAAATATCAAGCACAAGTTCCAATGGACACAAGCCTCTGGGGATCAGTGGTGATGGAGAGCCAATTCCCAACCAAAAACCTTGACATAACAAAAAAGAACAGTTTTACCACCGGAACAAAGTTGTCTTTCTTCTTTATCACTTCAAGATCACTTATTAAGTAAAACAATTTTGATATTTGAGGGACAGATGTTATGCATTATATACTTCCTGCCACCACCGCAAAATCAATTTGAAATTCTTTTAACCAAACCTAAAGGTGGTCATTCATTTGCTGTCTGTAGCTGCATGCTGCTTTCCACACACGGCAGTAGGAGTTAGTTTCACCACGGTAAATTTCACTTTAAGGCACTGCTTTTTTGCATGATCCGTATCCATGGTTCACAGTGTAAATGACTCTTGCCAAGCAGCTACTGGGCAAGTTGATCTGTAGATGTGACAACACATGTTGGATCTGGGTTTAGTTCACAGTATAAGCTATGCTGCTAAAAGAACAAAAAAAATCGCATTGTGCGAATTTTTGACATTAAAAACTGTGAAATGACATCCCCACCCCATCCCATCCCCCCATTATCCCCTTACCTCTTCCCCCCAATTTCAGACAGAGGGTTATAATGACCCTTAAGACTTGAGAACAATCAGAAACACTGCTCTAAAAAAAAGAAAAAAAAAGATGCTGAACCACACTTGGAAATTCACACAGAGAAAATGATATGTATGTGATACATCATACTTCATAAATCACATCTACTCCTACCCAGTCACCACATACGTGCATAATCTACTAACTTACACACAGACCAGTATACATAAATGTTTACAACATGTGACCCTTTTGAACACCAATACAAAATGTGAGTTTACATACTTTTCTAATGTAAGCACACCAAACTCAAATCTCCTAAACATAGCTGTTAAGCCTGTTGTTTACACCTCAGAGGGTTTTTTTTTCCCATCTCAGTTGTATTTGCGTTGAAGCTTTTTTTGTTTGTTTTTCAGATTCTTTTGCTTTTGCTTGTTTGCTTCTGTTTCAAGGATACTTTCTCCAAATATTTTAATCATATCTTTCTTCTTTCAATTTTTTCTTCACACCAAGTCAAAAAAATCAACTTCACATAAATTCATCATCTTTCCGTGTTGATGAGGTGTGAGAGGTTTAACTCGTCTTCAAAACAATCAGCTTATAAAATGGCATATTTTTACTCTCGTATTGTACTGTCAATCAGCTTAGGTGGTTTCTAAAAAATACCAAAGAATTTCAGAAAATAATGGGGAAAAAAAACCCCGAAAGATTCAAACAACAAATCTCAACAAAAGCTGATTTTATGAAATTACCAAAATCTGCAAGGATCTTTTGAAAACACCAGGTTTACAGAAACACGTAATCATGAATCAAGAATTATCTTTACCGTGATTATATAGATACCACATTCCTCATATGACTCACACAAAAAAAGAAGAAAAGGTCAGGAATGTCCGATTATACTACATATTCTTATATCATTCAGCATCTGCAGGTCGCTATGAAAGACAACCAAAACTACAAGCTACCAACAAAAAGAAAGAAAAAGAAATAAGACAAAGCACTCTAGAATAGTAGTAATCAGATTACTGGGAACATTTTATTTTCAACTGGTCTGGTCTGAATGCACAATATATGACATCACTTTCCCCCCCCCCCCCCCTCAAACTTCACATATTTGCACAGTAGCAGATTTCTGATAAGTATTGTTTTTTAAAAAGACTTATTCTTGTATAGTTGATTGAAACAAACCTCTAGTTTTGCTTTATGTAGGACAACAACGATGTACATGCTCTCCATCTTTTGCGTTTCCTTTGCATGAAAGAAAAATACAAACTGCATAACTGCACTCGTGATAGTAATGGGTAGTTCTGATTCACACAACCTCAATCTGTAGCATTTTAACTGTTGAGTCACAGTAGGAGAGACAGAGACAGAAGTAGAGAGGGAGAGACAGAGCAAGACACATACAAATACTGGACAGAGACAGACAGAGAAAGAGTGAGACACAGAGAGGAGAGGGGGGAGGGACAGGACAGAGAGGAGAGGGGGGGGGGGGGGGGGGGGGGGGGGGGGGGGGGGGGGGGGGGGGGAAGAGGGAGAGAGAGAGAGAGAGATTGAATAGAATCCCACAGATCTATGAACACACTTAATTAAGATGACAAAATGAACTCAAAGCATACAAAAAGTGTTTTAACAAAAACAGAGAGACCAAATGAAATCCATGACAGCCACGCTGATCAGTGAAGTGGATTCCATGCGACTTTCTGTACTGGCTGTGGATTCTGACCTCTGAGAAGCTTACTTTCCAGCAAAGTGACATTACAAACCCTGCTCCATCACTTTCACAAACTCTGAAACAAACCAGAGTATGTAACTACAAACTTTTCACCAATAAACATGCAGTTTCATGACCATATCTGGATTACATTTGGAAAAATTAGAAAAGTATGTAGAAAAGGACAAATTTTTTTTTCTTCTGCAATTTCACAAAAATGCACACCCATGTACATAAACCTGCACAGTTTGATATACATGAATCCATCCAGACAGCATAGATATATGTGTCTATATACACAAGCAAACATACAATTAGTTATACATAAACACATCGACCTCCCAGTGAACTACCGACTTCCATGGGAATTGCAAGTTACGTAAAAAACAAACAACAAAAAGCAAAAAAACAAATTAAAATTCATCGCAAAAGTATGATAAAGTCAATAATCTGGGACAAAAAATCAAATATAATAAAAATGATTAGAGAAAAATACAAAAACATCAAAAACCAACAAAACCCAAAAAAACACACACAAAAAGACGCTGGGGGTGAAGTGGGGGGGGGGGGGGGGGTGTGTTGTGTTGGTGTGTTGTCGCATAGTTCCTTTCACGTACAGCAACAGCAGTATATGAGGGGCATCTGACTGGGATTCACTTAAAAAGTTTAAAACCAATAACAATTTTAAACTTCTTTATTTGGCATGGGTAAATTCTTTTCTTTTAATACCCGTTTAAAACCAAAATAACAAAACCACTTCTTTTCAAAAACGCATGTCCACCCAAAAAGAAGGGGGATTTTTCATTTCATATTTTCTACTATTTTTTTAAAAAAATGCTTACAGATTTGGTTCATGTTGGTTTCTTGATTATTTAGGAAAACTTAAACCCAAAGGGAAAAGGAAAAAAATTTTTAAATGAAGTGACAAATTTTATTTCCCTTTTAAAGGGAAGGGCAAAGCTAAAAATTTAGACAACTTCCCCAGCAAGTCCGAAACTATTCATCCAAACATTCATAATTTTTTTTGGCTTTTTGGGTTTTTGCTCATGGCACATCAGGGACAGAAGGAAATCAACCTTCAAACGCTATATAAAAGATTAACAGCAAACTCTTGTACAGACATGGATCAAATATGCAGGGAAACAAACCCTTTAAAAAGCTAAAAAATTTTTAAAACAAACTCTGTGTATAGACATGGTCAAATAATGCAGAAATCAACCTTCAAACGCAAATAAAAGATTAACCAAACTCTGTGTACAACATGGATCAATAGTGCAGGGAAAACAAACCTTTAAAACCCATATAAAAAATTATTAAAAGCAAACTCTGTTTAGACATGGATCAAATAATGCAGAAATCAACCTTCAAAACGCATAAAAAAATGATTAACACAAACTCAGTGTACGACATGGATCAAATAGTCAGGAAATCAAACCCTTCAAAACGCTAAATAAAAAAGATTAACCAAACTCAGTGTACAGACATGGCAAATAGGAGGGAAAAACAAAATTTAAAACCTAATAAAATTATTAAAACAAAATCGTTACAGACATGGTTTAAATAGGCAGGAAATCAACCTTCAAAAAGCTAAAAAATGATTAACAGCAAACTCGTGACAGACATGGGCAAATAGGCCGGAAATCAACCCTTAAAAAAAGCTAAAAAATGATTAAAAGCAAACTCTGTTACAACATGGGTCAATAGTGCGGAAAAACAACCTTCAAAACGCATAAAAATTTTTAACAGCAAACTCTGTTATAACATGGACAAAAATGCGGAAATCAACCCTTCAAAAAAGCTATATAAAATGATAACACAAAAATCTGGTACAGACAGGCAAATTTCAGGGAAAACAACCTTTAAAACGCATATAAAAAATTTTTAACACAAACCTGTGTATAACATGGGTCAAATAAGCAGGGAACAACCTTTAAAACGCAAAAAAAATGATTAACAAAAAACCAGTGTACAGACATGGGTCAAATGTGCAGGGAAACAAACCCTTTAAAAAGCTAAATAAAAGATTAACCGCAAACTCAGTGTACAGAATGGATCAAAAGTGCAGGAAATCAACCTTCAAAAACCCAATAAAAATTTTTAACACAAACTCGTTACAACTGGATCAAAATGCAGAAATCAAAACCTTTAAAAAGCTAATAAAAAGATTAACACAAACTCGTGTACAGAAGGAACAAATAGTTTCAGGAAACAACCTTAAAAACCTAAAAATATTAACAGCAAATCTGTTACAACATGGATCAAAAGTGCAAGAAATCAACCTTTAAAAGCATATAAAAATTTTTAACACAAACCTTGTATGACTGGATCAAATAATGCAGGAAATCAAACCCTTTAAAAACCCATATAAAAAGATTAACAGCAAAACCCGTGTACAGACATGGTTAAATAGGGGAGGGAAAACAACCTTTAAAACCATATAAAATTATTACAGCAAACTCTGTTATAACATGATCAAATAATGCAGGAAATCAACCTTTTAAAAAACGCTATAAAAATATTTAAAACAAACTCCAGTGTACAAATGGATCAAATAGTGCAGGAAATCAAACCCTTAAAAACCCATATAAAATATTTAAAAGCAAAATCATTTTACAGACATGACAAATAGTCAAGAAATCAAAATTCAAACCTAAAAAAATGATTAACAGAAAACCCTGTGTACAGACATGGACAAATAGGCAGAAATCAACCTTTTAAAACGCTATATAAAAAAATTAACAGCAAAAATCTGTTACAGCAGGGGTCAAAAAATGCAGGAAATCAACCTTCAAAACGCTATATAAAAAGATTAAAAACAAACTCATGACAGACATGACAAATTGCAGGGAAACAACCTTTTAAAACGCTATAAAAAATGATTAACAGCAAAATCATGTACGACATGGATCAAATAGGCAGGGAAAACAACCTTTAAAACCTATTAAAATATTTAAAAGCAAACTCGTACAGCAGGACAAAAAGGGAGGAAATCAACCTTCAAAACGCATATAAAAAGATTTTCAGCAAACCTGTTACAGACAGGGTCAAAAGTTGGGAGAAATCAAACCCTTCAAACGTATATAAAATGATTAACACAAACCTGTACAGACAGGATCAAAAAAGTGCAAAATCAACCTTAAAACGCTATATAAAAAAATTAACACAAACTCAGTTACAGACATGGATCAAATATGCAGAAACAACCTTTTAAAACGCTATATAAATGATTAACAGCAAACTCTTTTACAGACAGGACAAAAATGCAGGGAAAACAACCCAAAAACGCTATATAAAATGATTTAAAAGCAAACTCTGGTACAACAGGTCAAATAGGCAGGAAATCAACCTTTAAACGCTATATAAAAGATTAACAGCAAACTTGTACAGACTGGATCAAATAGGCAGGAAATCAACCTCAAAAAGCATATAAAAGTTACAGCAAACTCGGGACAGACATGGTCAAATAGTGCAGGAAATCAACCTTTAAAACGCTATATAAAAAAGATTAACAGCAAACTCATGACAGACATGGGTCAAATAGTGCAGGAAATCAACCTTCAAAACCCAAATAAAATATTAACACAAACTCGTTACAGACAGGGCAAATAGTGCAGGAAATCAACCTTTAAAACGCAAAAATAAAAGATTAAAAGCAAACTCGTGACAGACATGGGTCAATAGTCAGGAAATCAAACCTTCAAAATCTATATAAAATGATTAAAAGCAAAACCCGGGAAAAACATGGGTCAAAAATGCAGGAAAACAACCTCAAAAAAGCAAAATAAAATGATTAACCAAACCAGTGTACGACGGGTCAAAAAGGCAGAAATCAACCTCAAAAAAGCTATATAAAATGATTAAAAAAGCAAACCAGTGTACAACAGGATCAAATAGGCAGGAAAACAACCCTTAAAACCATAAAAAATTAACACAAACTCGTGTAAAGAAAAAAAATATGCAGGGAAAAAAACTTCAAAACGCTAAAAAAATGTTAACAGCAAAATCATGTACAGACATGGGGTCAAATATTTCAGGAAATCAAAACCCCAAAAAGCTATATAAAATGATTAAAAGCAAACCTGTGTAAGACTGGATCAAATAGTGCAGGAAAACAACCTTTAAAAACCCATAAAAAGAAACCAAACTCAGTTAAGACATGGATCAAATAGTGCAAAATCAACCTTCAAAAACCCATATAAAATGATTAACCAAACCAGGGACAGACTGGGCAAAAATGCAGGGAAATCAACCTTTTAAAACGCTATATAAAATGATTAAAAGCAAACCTGTACAGACATGGATCAAATAGTGCAGGGAAAACAACCTTCAAACCTATATAAAATGATTAACAGCAAAACCCGGGGCGACATGGAAAAAAGGCAGGAATCAACCTTCAAAACCTAAAAAATGAATAACCAAACTCTGTGACAACAAGGGTCAAAAAGTGCAGGAAACAACCTTCAAAACGAAAAAAAAATGATTAACAAACCTGTTTCAGACGGGTCAAATATGCAGGAAACAACCTTCAAAAAACCCATATAAAAATTTTTAACACAAACTCATGTACAACATGGGGCAATAGTGCGGAAACAACCTTTAAAACGCTAATAAAATGATTTAACGCAAAATCAGTGACAACCGGACAAAAGTGCAGGAAAACAAACCTTTAAAATGCCATATAAAAAGATTAACAGCAAACACAGTGTACGACTATCAAATATGCAGGAAATCAACCTTTTAAAACGCTATATAAAATGATTAAAAAGCAAACTCATGTACGACTGGATCAAATTGCAGGAAATAACCTTCAAAACGCTAAAAAATATTAACAGCAAACTCATTACAGACATGGATCAAAATATGCAGGGAAAACAAACCCCAAAACCTATATAAAAGATTAACAGCAAACTCATGTACAGACTGGGCAATATGCAGGAAATCAACCTCAAAAGCTTAAAAAATGATTAACACAAACCTTTGTACAGACATGGGTCAAATAGTGCAGGAAAACAAACCTTAAAACCTATAAAAATGATAACAGCAAACTCTGTGTAAGACAGGGCAAAAAGTCAGGAAATAAACCCTTTAAAAAACCCATATAAAATGATTTAACCCAAACTCTTTTACAGACATGGATCAAATAGCAGGAAATCAACCTTCAAAACGCATAAAAAAAATACGCAAAACCCGTGTACAGACAGGATCAAATAGTGCGGAAAACAACCTTCAAAAAGCTATAAAAAATGATTAACAGCAAACTCTGTGTACGGGACATGGATCAAATAATACAATCGGGAATATGGAGGGTGAAGGTTGGAGGGTGGGTAAAAAAAAGGAAAGAAATGGGAGGGACTTTCTAATCTAGTGGGTCATAATGAAGGCATGCGACAGTTTCAGAATGTGGTGCAGGAACAGAGAAGGTCCTGAAAAATTATCATAGCCAAATACAACCAACAACCTGAGCATCGACAGTAAATGTACAGGGCACTGTGTGTCATCAAATCTTTATTCCTGTCTCAGATCTGTTTAACTGTATACATTCAAAAGGAAAATAAAAGTGTGTGTGTGTGTGTGTGTGTGTGTGTGTGCGTGCGTGCGTGTATGTCCAGAACAGCCAAAATCAGAACTGCGGGACAAAAAGCCTACTGTGTTCATGTCTGCCTCAAAATACATGACAACAATAGTTCACACACACACACACACACACACACACGCACACACATTCTTTGTCTTTCTCTTTGTCTCTGCCTCTTACACTCAAAATGTGCTTACTCTCATCAAGATTTTATCAAGCAAGCTGTATAATCTACTTTCTGACTTTTAAAAACCATTTCTTTCTGACTATACAGATGTATATGTTTGTTTGACTGTATGTATGTATGTATGTACACACTCTAAAAATAATTCAAAGTTTACAAACTCATAAGTATCTCATAATATAATCTAAATAAAACTCTGAAAAATCCTCCCAGATTTATATGAGTGAGTGTGGTGTGTGTGTGTGTGTGTGTGTGTGTGTGTGTGTTGTGTGTGTGTGTGCCTGTGTGTTTGTGTGTGTGGGGTGTGTGCCTGTGCATGCGGTTGTTTTATTTTCATTTAAACAGCTGTTTGAGATACCGGTAATTGCCAGTGACAGTGACCAAACAGCACTGTGTTCTGTTAATACTTTATTCAACACACTTTTTGCAATACAGATATAGCACAGAATCAATGAAAGAGAGAGTTTAGTCGAAAGATGTATTTCCATATCCAAAAAGTCATCAGCCATATTCTCCAAAACACCATTCGTGTCTCTGACCCAGTTAACTGCCAAAAAGCACAACTTCAAGGTGGAGCTCCTGACAAGCGTTTGTCAATCCTATGCTGTGTAAATCCTCAAAAAAGTGAGCCACCTCTTTAACTTTGGCATTTACCAAAGCACCACAGCCTGATCACACCACTTGGAGCAGACCTTCCACTTATCCTCATACACATTAAGGATCGACTATCTTTGCCCAGTCGTGATCTTTTCCATGCATGAGGGACAGAAACGTTGCTCACCAGAGGGGTGTCGCCTGATATGTAATTGGCATGCACGAGGGACGGAAGTGTCCGTCACCAGAGAGTTATCACCTGATATATAATTGGCATGGAGAGAGACCCAGGGTGTGCGTGCCATCTCCTCAACATGGGCTTGCCGCGTTTTTTTTTTCTTCTTCTCATCTTTTCTTTTCCTTTTCTTTGTTTAAGGCAACAAGTCCATTTTCACAGTTAGTGGCATAGTTACCTCAAAAAGAATAATGATCAAGAGGTTGATTCAACTCTTCGTCCATTTCAACGGGCAAATGCGAACCACTTGCCATTTCTCCTAGGCCACCGGATTAGAACTGCAGGAATGAGGGGAGAACGAAAACAACCGTCCCTTCACATGAAAATGCCACAGCACCCACAGTGAGAGCTGAAGGGTCTGGAACAGGAAACACAAAGCTGGAAGCTGTTCCACCTGGTGGCAAACAGATCGACCTAGCAAGCCCACCTGAACATGCACCTGCTTATCAACGATTCTGAGGAAAGGACCTGCCCCTTCCTGGACAGAGTCTCTGCCAGAACATGCAGCCTGCCTGGAATGTGTCTTGCAAGTAGGGAGATCTTCACGGGCCCACGGAACTGGCGGAGAGAGACTGCATGGTTGTTTAAAGATCTGAAGCGCATGCCTTCCTGAATCTTTAGGTATGCTACAACAGTGAAGTTGTCTGAGCATACTGACGCAGTCCTGTCTCTCCGCGTGTGAGACCAATTGCAGCTAGGGCAAGAAAGTCTGTTGCTTCCTGCAAAGTCCAGCTCCCACTGGAGTCCAGGAAGCATCTCCTCGCTCTTTTCAGCACGACAGATCTCCGATTCTCAGCTGGAGTCCAGGAAGCATCTCCTTCCTCTTTACAGCACGACAGATCTCCCATTCTCAGCTGGAGTTCAGGAAGCATCTCCTCCCTCTTTACAGCATGACAGATCTCCCATTCTCAGCTGGAGTTCAGGAAGCATCTCCTCCCTCTTTACAGCACGACAGATCTCCCATTCTCAGCTGGAGTCCAGAAAGCATCTCCTCCCTCTTTACATCACGACATATCTCCCATTCTCAGCTGGAGTCCAGGAAGCATCTCTTCCCTCTTTACATCACGACAGATCTCCGATTCTCACTGGAGTCCAGGAAGCATCTCTTCCCTCTTTACATCATGACAGATCTCCGATTCTCAGCTGGAGTCCAGGAAGCATCTCCTCGTTCTTTACAGCACAACAGATCTCCCATTCTCAGCTGGAGTCCAGAAAGCATCTCCTCCGTCTTTACATCACGACAGATCTCCCATTCTCAGCTGGAGTCCAGGAAGCATCTCCTCACTCTTTACAGCACGACAGATCTCCCATTCTCAGCTGGAGTCCAGGAAGAGAGGACAGAGATAAGCACCTCAATCTGATTCGCTCGCATTGGCACAAATTCGGTGTGATGACAGACAGAGAGAGAACAGGGACACCAGGCTTCAACAAAACCAGGTCCAGCGAAGGCTACAGGCCAGACACAAAAGTCTTGTTCATGGGCAGCTGAATATCTCAATCTACTGTAGACTGAACTCAGGCATCATTCAGAGCCCATTCAAGACTGTGTAGGTGGAGACAACCCAGAGGGACAAGCGCTGCAGCTGAGGATGGGAGACCCATCATGATCTGAAAAGAGTGAGGAGGTGCTGAAAACGACTGAATAAGGGACGGAGCATGCGACTAAATGTTCTTGGCCCTTGCGCCTGGAGGGCAACCTGGTTCATATCCGTAAGGAAGTGCATGCCCAGGCGAACAAAATTCTGACACAGTGGCATGGAATACTCTCCGACTTTTCCTGGTTCACCAGAAAGCCCAGCGAAAAGAGTTTGCTCAAGAAATGAAGTTCCTTGGCAAGAACGTCCGCATTCAATTTTTGGAGCAGGCCATCCTAAAAATTCAACATGAGGCTGAAGTTAGCCTGAAAACAGCCATACCACTTTCCATCATCCCAGTTCAATGCAGAGGACTGAGAGACCGGTGGAAAGGACTGAGAGACCGGTGGAAAGGACTGAGAGACCGGTGGAAAGGACTGAGAGACCGGTGGAAAGGGAGGAGTGAAGGAAAAGATCTCTCCTGAAAAGACAAAATGGAGAAATTCCTCCTCCATGGGCGAGTTGTCAGACACACTGACTGAAACACCTTCCAGCAGCAAAAGGAGGAAAGTCTGCTGACTAGCCTGCAGACGGGCAGGGCCTTTATGCCGATCAGCTGCAAACACTGACCAGCAGAGCAAACCTACTGTTTATAGATCTAGTTGCAAAGCGAGACGACTGCAGGCGGAAATCTAAACAAATCTTAAATAAATGTTAGCGAACCGCCCAGAGAACGTGGACAAACGAGTTACAAGACAAAACACGATGCGTTTCGACCTCTTAGGTCTTCGTCTGGTGATAATTAAACGAATAAAACAACGAAAATTCACTTAGCTTTGGTCGCTTCAGATCGCTCAGGCTTCAGCGCAAGGAAGAAGGCGTTCAACGCCTTCTTCCTTGCGCTGAAGCCTGAGCGATCTGAAGCGACCAAAGCTAAGTGAATTTTCGTTGTTTTATTCGTTTAATTATCACCAGACGAAGACCTAAGAGGTCGAAACGCGTCGTGTTTTGTCTTGTAACTCGTTTGTCCACGTTCTCTGGGCGGTTCGCTAACATTTATTTAAGATTTGCTACTGTTTATAGCTTGTATCAGTCTACAGTTTGCACCAGCTTCATACTGTGTATCAATGACACCACCACAGAAACATGACAAAACAGTACTTACTGTCTTTCCTTAATCATATGTGAAAGCCTAAGCAACTTCATCAAGGCGACCGAACATTGCCCACATTTCGTTCATTCATCCCAGCAACCAGCACTCACCGTTATAGTTGACTTGTCCATCCCCGGTTATGTCTGCCTCCCTGATCATCTCATCCACCTCCTCTTCTGTCAGTTTCTCGCCCAGGTTGGTCAAGATGTGGCGCAGCTCAGAGGCATTGATCATACCATTGCCATCTTTGTCAAAGATCCGGAAAGCTTCCCGAAGATTGTCAGAACTCTCGGGGGCAAATTCGTACTTATTGACGATGGCAGCCACTTCTTGCCATGTCAGCGTTTTTTTGCCTTGATGGTAACATAAATCAAATCAACATTTAGATACAGTACATACCATGCCTAGTAATGTCATTCGTTAAAAAAAAAAAATCAGCATCTTATTCCTGCAATCACTCTATTACAAATGTGTCTTCTCCACGACAGACCAGACATGCCCTTCTTCCATCAATAGTCCTCTGATATTTTCCCATCCAGCTTCACAACGGCCAAGAATTTGCAGGAGTAACTGTCCATCTCATGGATCACTTCTTTCAGTTTTCTAACCTGCCCGAGTGTTCTTACATTTTATGTGGCAAATGTGATGATGTTCCTTCCATGAATATCCTGCGGTTCCCCCAGTGGTGCACTTTGCCCTGGTGGAGGTTGACCAATGGAGTGGTCACTGTTAATCTGGGCTACGACCTATCTGGTGTCACAATCCAAAGCTGTTCTGCAAAAACCAAGCTGGTCCCCCCCCCCCCCCCCCCCCCCCCCCCCCCCGACAGCATGTTCCCCTGCCTCCTAAAGCGTCCCCCCTGTATTGCCCTACCCCCCCCCCCCCCCCCCCCCCCCAGTTTGAACTGAGGGGGCAACATGGATGAGCATCAACTGTCCCATCACAGACAGTATGGGCTTACCTGCATACCCCCCCCCCCCTCCTCCCCAGACAGTAATGGCTTGCCCATTTCAGTCCAGGAGACAGCATGGGTAGGGGACAGTTTGGGTAGGGTCACCTGCTGCATTTTCATCTTCTATGTGGCGTCTTGGGCAAAGAAAAACTGGCAACCTCATCCCATCCAGGCCAGATATGTTCTTGTGGATTACATCCCAGACATGGCTGGTAGCAGTGGGTTACAGGGCTGCCAGTAGCAGGGGAGCCTCTCAGCTATGTAATAATTCTCACCAGCTCTCAACTCCACGTCACAGTCTGTTGTCATAATTTTCACCAGCTGTCCATTCATCTCAGTGAGTCAATCTGTTGTCATCATTCTCACCAGCTGACGATTCATCTCACAGTCTGTTGTCATAATTTTCACCAGCTGACGATTCATCTCACAGTCTGTTGTCATAATTTTCACCAGCTGACGATTCATCTCACAGTCTGTTGTCATAATTTTCACCAACTGTCCATTCATCTCAGTGAGTCAGTCTGTTGTCATCATTTTCACCAGCTGACGATTCATCTCACAGTCCGTTGTCATAATTTTCACCAGCTGACGATTCATCTGTCTGTTGTCATAATTTTCACCAACTGTCCATTCATCTCAGTGAGTCAGTCTGTTGTCATCATTCTCACCAGCTGACGATTCATCTCACAGTCCGTTGTCATAATTTTCACCAGCTGACGATTCATCTCACAGTCTGTTTTCATAATTTTCACCTGCTGACGATTCATCTCACAGTCCGCTGTCATAATTTTCACCAGCTGACGATTCATCTCGCAGTCTCTTGTCATAATTTTCACCTGCTGACGATTCATCTAACAGTCTGTTGTCATAGTTTTCACCAGCTGTCTATTCATCTCACAGTCTGTTATACTCTATAATCATTATTATCACCAACTGTCAACTCCATCTCACAGTCCGTTGTCATTATTCTCACCAGCTGACAATTCATCTCAGTCTGTTGTCATCATTCTAACTAGCTATGAACTTCATCTCACATTCTGCTGTCATAATTTTCTCTATGGACCATTTCTTTTCATAATTCTCTCCAGCTGTCAATTCCACATATTACAGTACACACACACACACACACGCACACAACACACAGAGAGATTTTATATCTGTCTCTCTCTTCTGTACATGTACAATGAAAGAGATATAAATAATACACCACAACTGATTTCCCTAAAACTGTTATTTGTGTACTTTGTACCTAAAAACAAGTGTATGTGTGTTTGAGCGTACACATTTTCCAATTTTTGTAGAAGCATGGGGGTAAATAGAGGGCACTCTTCCAAATTCTTTTTGTAAAAGCGGAGGGAGGTGGAGAATTTTGTGTTCACCCACCATCACACAGCAGAGGGCAGAGAGATTCCAGATCATCTGGTAGTTTAAGCAGAACTCTGAATAGTTTCCTCAGTACAAATCACTTTTTAACCCGATTTTTCTCAGGGCAAATTCATGCTCTCTTGCCCCACCCCCCCCCCTTTTTTTTTTTTTTTTTTTTTTCATATTTCGGGGCCCGTAGTCCCCACTATTGTTCAGTTTCGGCATATTGTCAAAAATCTCACTTGCAACCGCAATGCAGTTTTGCACATTAAAGTTAGTGAGAGTTGTTGCTCTTTGGTCAAAGCACACCAAGACAACACAATGGATACATACCACAAGTGCAATTACTGCTCAAGAACTTTCGTCACTTGTTTCGTTTTCTTTGCTTTTTTCCAAACAAATTTTTCCCTAGTTCATTGTAACTTGCATAAAATAGAGTGAAATCATATGGTAAACAGGTCTGACGCACACATATAAACAAAATAAATAAATAAAACAAAAACATGCATGTTAAATATATCAATGACTTCCAGTTTTAATATAATCTCGCATCATGACAGTGTCATGCAGAAACCACAGTCAAATAAACAAGCAGATACATGCAAATAATAAAAGCTGACATGCACATACAAACAATCACACATGCACACAAATACAACTGCACACACACACACACACACACACACACACACAGAGTAAATACACATATACACACACACACACCACACAAAACACACACATTATACACAAAAGCATCACCGTTTCTTACCTCTTTGTTCAAATCATGACAGAGAGTCTTCAACTGGGACTCAGTTGGGGCACGCCAATGGAACGAATCACCACGCCCAATTTGCCGAGGGCGATAGTGCTGTCCGGAGAACAATGCATTGTAAAGGCTTCCTGAGCTCTGAAACCAGTCCCACAGTCTGCCATTAATCACAACTCGATTCAGTGAATAAGTACTGAAAGCAGCATTACTTTGGACTTGTGTGCTTAGAATCATTTCCTACAATACCTGCCTTATTTGTCATTACTGATCGTTTCCATCTTCCCACTCACATGGGTAAAGATTTCCTTTCAGCAGCAGCTTCATCAAGGTGGTAGATTAGTCCATGTATGAATGCTATGCCACAAAGCCAGCACAGCAGAATTTCCAGAAGTCACAGTTGATCAAATAAATAAGTACATAAAATTAACGAAAAAGTGAACCAAGGCTCATAGAGAAAGCTTAGAAGCTGCCTGGTCAATTGCATTCATCCAGCATGCTGGTCAACGCTTTAGTGACCAGTTAACTGGTCTGTGCCACAACCAGGGTTCCCACAGATATCAGAAAAAAAAGTTCAAGGGTTTTCAAGGGAATTTCCAGGGGTTAGCAGCTTCATTCAAGGGGTAGTAATTAACAACTTTCTTGCAAAGTTATGTTTATTAAACTCTATGAGCAGCCTTTACTATCAATCATTAACTTAACATAATTTTCTTACCTCGTATTCATGCTAGCACAACTGGTCAGGTCCAGTAGATGGAAGAAGAAGGCAGGTACAGTTGTCATTGTTTTCTCTGAATTACACTGTGACTTTACAGTTTAACACAACCAGCACAGAGCTGACCACCGCTTCCGTTAGCTGTGTGGCACCACCGCATTTCTCTTATTCTCATGTTCATGTTCCACCAACCGTTTGTGTTTCACTCCATCAGCATGACTCTTCACAGCACTGATGCCCATACCGAGATACTAAAACTCTGTAGTGACGCACGAGTGTAGTGTGCATACGCACTCGGTTCACCACCGGAACCGGAAGGTGCGCCTCGCAATGAGCAGTGCTCACTCACCAGCAGACGACAGGGCGGGAAGGAGTTGGTTCATTCGACTCGTCACCCTCGCCGAGTACGGATCTCCTCAAAGCCACGCTCCTGACCATTCCATACCAGCCAGACAGCTTCAACAACCACTGCCGACGCCCGTCCTCTACTTGAAGCCAAGAGAGCGACGTGTGGCGTCCGGAGACCATACCAACTACGACCAACACCGACTGTGTCCAACCACCATACCTGACCAGCGGAACCAGACGTGGCCGTCGCCTTTCCTGGTTACGCTGTCAGCTGCTTGACCCTCTGAAAGCTGCAAGCCCGGCTACGACAGAGCGCGTCACAGACTGACACCCACTCGCCATTCCAGTACTGCAGGGTGAGTTGCACTGTGTGCGTGTGTATGTGTTTGTGTGCATAAGTAGAAACCCCAATACTAGGAAAGCTAACGCACTAGGTAGACATGTCACACTAAGCCACCCTTCTAAAGTGTAGGGTAAACACTTTAATGGTGTCAGAAGTGGGATCTCCCGTAGCTTAGTTGTGCATGCATTCACAGTGTTAGTCCTAGTTATTGGAATTGTGTTGCTGCTCAGCACCAAGCACTATTTACACAGATACTAGTATACAGTCATACTGTCAACCCCTGCAGTTAGCATTGGAAGGGAGTGGGTTTACCCTACATTAGAGAGTAACCCCAAAAAATACAGTCACTCCCCAAATGGCTCTGAATGTCAATTTAGCCACTGCATCGCAGCTTAGTCAGATGCTGCCAGGGATAGGGCCTAAGAGGGCTGCCCAGTTGGTCAGAATTAGAGAGAGGGAGGGAGGATTGACCTTACCAATCTTGACGTCCGTGCTGCACGGAGAAGTAAGCCCTTACCTTCTTTCTTTGATTAACTTTGGGGATCAGGGGGGTACTACTGAAGGATCGGTGGTGACTGGTGTAGCCACAAAGAGTGAAACCAGACCAGTCACCCCAACCCAGTCCAGTCAATCAAAGATACCCCGTAAAGTGTCCACAGCCTTGTCCCGACCCCGTCTGACTAAAGATATATTGAATCAGAGCTTTTCCGTTCGTGAGTCAGAAGAGCTGCGAACGGAAAGTTGGGTGGAGAGACACACTCCTGTTCATGGACCGGAGGATGGAGGTAGAAGTACTGGCCAACGGTCCAC
Source organism: Conus ventricosus (assembly GCA_018398815.1). Taxonomy (NCBI): domain Eukaryota; kingdom Metazoa; phylum Mollusca; class Gastropoda; order Neogastropoda; family Conidae; genus Conus; species Conus ventricosus. The sequence goes on along the minus strand of CM031598.1, from coordinate 41,156,673 downwards.
CTCTGGGTTATCGTCTGTTTCCTGTAGCCACGGAGACAAGGGTCATACGAACCTCTGTTACGCCCACGGCCAACACACACGAGAGGTTCCGGGCAATTGTACCTCGAAAAGGCATTGCCGGATAGCCGATATCGTGAGTGCCGTGGGAGTGATCGGGTCTCTGAATCACAGCGGGGTCCTTCCAGTCCGGTTGGATCTAGGTCACCGGCAGAGAGAGGTGTAGAGGCCGGAGATTTGACTCGGACGACCAGGGCTGGTGGGATCACGAGAGGAGTTGGCGATGGATATGAACAGCGGTGGCGACGGGAGGTGAACCAGGTAAGACATCCCTCTCCTCCGAGTCAACCTTGCCATTGGTTGAAGACTGTCTGGATACCTTGTCGGGGAGCACATGGTTTTCAAAGCTGGATGCCAATAATGCGTACTGGCAAGTGAGAGTCAGGGAGGCTGACAGAAAGAAAACTGCCTTCTTGACCAAGTACGGTCTGTTCGAACATGTTCGGATGGGATTTGGGCTCACCAATGCGCCAGCCACATTCTCACGCGTGGTGAACCTTATCCTGAGAGGTCTGACATGGAACACTGTGCTCGCTTTCCTGGACGACATTTTGGTGTTAGGGGACAGCTTTGAAGATCATTTGCAGAATTTGAGGGGGGCGTTGCAAAGGTTTCGACAGCATGGTCTTAAGCTCAAGCCAAAGAAGTGCCTTTTCTTCCAGTCCAAAGTTGAGTTCCTGGGGCGGATGGTTAGCAAAAACCAAATTGCTATGTCTGACCGGGATATTCAAACTGTGAGGGACTGGCCCGTTCCGAAATCTTCAAAAGATGTGGAGCGGTTCCTTGGCTTCGCTAATTACCATCGCATGTTCGTTCCAGACTTTGCAGCGTTGGCGCAGCTTTGTAATAACCTCACAGGAAAAAACAAGTTCTTCTGGGATGAGGAAAAGCAGAATTCCTTCGATACCCTCTGTAGAGTATTGACTGAACCCCCCGTCCTGGCATTGCCAAACAGCACGGATCCATTTGTATTGGATACGGATGCTAGTGATTTGGCAATCGGGGCGGTTCTGAGTCAGATTCAAGGAGGTGTGGAGTGGGTGATTGCGTACGGCAGTTTCGCCCTGACTCCTGAACAGAGAAGGTACTGCACAACCCGGAAAGAACTGTTGAGCATCGTGAGGTTTACAAGGCAGTTTAAGTACTACCTATTAGGTAGGACTTTTTTACGTCAGGACCGACCACTCAAGTCTGACATGGCTCCTGCGGTTTAAACACCCACAGGGACAGTTGGCCCGATGGATGGAGGAACTTTCGCAGTTCCATATGGTTGTTAAACATCGGGCCGGGGCAAAGCATCAGAACGCCGATGCGTTATCCAGAATTCCTGACGCTTTGTCCCCTTGTCCATCTTCGTGGCTGGCATTCGGCCTGAAAGTCTGCCTTGTGGGGTTGCAAATACTGCAAGAGAGCCGACGAACAGTGGGGGGAGTTCATTCAGGCTGTGGACGAAGCCCGGGGCCTGACGGAAGGAAGCCTGACAGTTTTGGCTCCCGAGGATATGGGGCCCCAGCCGGATGGACCTACAGTAGCTTCTGTGGGGGGGTCTCTCTCGAGAGGTCACGGAAGAGGTGCCATGGGGTTTGCCAGTCATCATGACCGTGTACTTTCTCCCGCAGGGAGGGGTACCATGGGGTTTGCCAGTCATGATGGCCGTGTGCCTACTTCCAGGCCCCAGCCGGTTGGACCTACAGTAGATTCTGTGGGGGGGTCTCTCTCGAGAGGTCACGGAAGAGGTGCCATGGGGTTTGCCAGTCATCATGACCGTGTACTTTCTCCCGCAGGGAGGGGTACCATGGGGTTTGCCAGTCATGATGGCCGTGTGCCTACTTTCGGGCCCAGCCGGATGGACTTACAGTGGCTTCTGTAGGGGGGTCTCTCTCGGGGAGTCGCGGAAGAGGTGCCATGGGGTTTACCAGTCATCATGGCCGTGTACTTTCTCCCGCAGGGAGGGGTACCATGGGTTTGCCAGTCATGATGGCCATGCGCCTACTTCTGAAGGATGGAATGTGCATGACAGTGGGCAAAAATTCCTTGCACATTCCGAAAGTCTTGCTTGCCCATGCGCCAACAAGCATGACAGTTGCCCAATCTCGTGCGGTCCCAACTGGGGGGAGCGCATGCCAGTGTCCGGGTGCAATCGGGGGGTGCACCTGAAGGGCGTTCGGGCTCTGTGTCTGCCAGTTTTTCTGGGATGTCCGGACATCCCTGCCAGTTTTCTGGTGCAGAGTGTGCCTGCCAGTTCTCTGGTCCACCCGCAGGGTGAACCTGACAGTTTTCTGGCCCGAAAGGGGCCTGACAGTTTTCTGGCACACTCGAAGGTTGCACCTGCCAGTTTTCTGACACATCCTGAGCGCCGTAGTACTTCGTCTGGCCGGCCAATCGTTGGTTTCACCTTGGGTGGAAACACCCAGGTGTCTCAAGGTTACAACGAGCGGTTGACCAGCACGAGTACACCAAGTTTTTGTCCTCGGGGCAACCAGAGTGCCTCACTGCCTGAAAAGGCAGTGCAGGAAAGTCTTGCCGGTCTGAAAGACTTTGAGACTGGCAGCACTGATGCGTAAGCTTTGAGATAAGAGACTCGGGATGGACAGGTGCAGTTGAGGACCTGTAATGTGCGTCTTGCACAAGAGGCTACCTCACAAATCCCCTCGTGCTGGGGGTTTACAGCTCAAGAACTCCGGACAGCACAGGGGAAAGATAAGGATCTACACCTGCTCCTCCAGTACCTTCAGGACGGGACTGAACCCGATGAAGGGGAACTCTTCTCAGCTTCGCCAGGTGCAAAATACTATTGGCTGAACAGAGAGTTGTTCCTGCTTAAGGAAGGCTTGCTATTCAAGCGCAAGCTAGACTCCAAGGACTTGGAACTGGTAGTCCCCGCTTCCCTCCAGGAACAAGCAATACAGTGGCACCATGACCTTCCATCAGCAGCACACCAAGGCGTGGCGAGGACTAAAGCCAGACTGAAGGAGAAATTCTTTTGGTTTGCTTTAGCTCGCGATGTCGAGGCCTATGTGTTGTCCTGCGACGTTTGTAGCAAGAACAAGAAAACAAACGTTATGGAAAAGTCCCATTGACTGAATACCACGCAGGGGCGCCGATGGAACGTGTCCATATTGATTTCATTGGCCCTCTGCCCAGGACAGCACATGGAAATGAGCACTGCCTCATGATGGTGGACCAATTCACCAAATGGGTGGAGTGCGTGCCTCTTCCATCTCAGAAGGCCGAGACAACAGCAAAAGCTGCAGTGGATGGGTTCTTTTCACGTTTCGGTTGCCCACTCCAGCTGTTTTCAGACCAGGGACGCAATTTTGAAAGCAAGTTGTTCGAGGCGTTGTGCCACGCTTTCAAAATTCACAAGGCCCGAACAACACCATATCGTCCTGCGTCGAATGGTCAGGTGGAGCGGTACAACCGAACGTTGATGGATGCCGTAAGGTGCTTCCTGGGGAAAGCGCAGAACAAGTGGGACGAACACGTACAGCAGATAGCTGGAGCTATCCGGTCCTCTGTAAACCGAACCACTGGCTTTACCCCTAACATGTTGATGTTGGGAGGGAGGTGAACATACCAGCTCAGCTGATGTTCCCGGTTCCAGGCCAGAGGTTCGAGTGTGAGGATGAGTACGTGTCCCACTTGGTCCAGTCCTTGCAGGATGCCCACACAGCTGCAAGAGAGAATCTGAAGACATCCCTTCGACGTATGAAAAGAAGTTATGATCTCAAGATCTTGTTGAGACCATATGCCGAGGGTGATGTCGTATATCTCTTGGATACTGCAGTTGTGAAGGGTAAATGCAGGAAACTACTGTTCACCCTGGAAAGGTCCGGGGGTCATCTGGAGAAAGCTGTCTGCCTACCTGTATCAGGTCAAACTCCGAAACTCAGTCTTCGTGACAAACCATGACCGACTGATGCCGTGCAGGGACAGGAAACTGCCTGCATGGATCCAGCGGTTCAAGTCACATCCAGAAGAAGAAGAAGTGCCGGAGGATGAGGATCAGGGGGTTTACTGCTTCTGCAGGAAGCAGTGGGGTGGGCGTTTCATGATCCAATGCGACTTCTGCCAGGAGTAGTACCATGGATCGTGTGTTAACGTCACCGCCACTGACGCACTTGATATTGACAAGTACAAGTGCAGGGCTTGCAGGCAGTGAACTTATTAGACAGAGGATTCTGTTTCAGGATGGCCACCGGGAAAATTAAACGCCCTGGAGCGCGCTGATGGGTTTTCAGCGACAGGTCGGCTGTTCCCGCACACAGATCAGTTGGTGCAGGACTTCTGGCTTACCAAAGAGGCGTCCGAGGACGAGCGTGAAGCATGCTTGCTCCGGATGGTCGCTGTCGCCAAGCAGCGGGGTGACCCTTTCTCGAAGGGATGGCTGAAGAAGGTTGCCAGGGCGATGCAGACTTACCAGTTGCGGAATGATAGGTGGATCACAGAAAATGTGGCACCTGTCACTTCGCGGTCTGGACGCCCGGGCAGTCCAAACCAGCCTCCGAGCAATTTGGGGGGGGGGCCGCCTTGACATACGCTTGCTGACCGACCCCAATTTGGAAGCCATATCGAGCGGCCCTCCGCGAGGGATGAGCCTGCCAGAGTGTGAGGTATGAGCATTCCGACATCCTCAGCGTGATGGATACTGGGGAAGATTTTCCTGGGTTGCTCTCCCCACGGGAGTCGCCCATGAGAGTCGTTTCCCGGGAAACACCAGAATCCGCTGCTGGGTGCTCTTCCTCGTCTTTGGGATGGCCGCCTGGTGCGGTACGGACCGACAAGGGAGTTGAGGCCAAAAGTACAGCCTCCTCCCAAGAAGTGGTGTTCCGGACTGGGAGCCTCCGGAAGTCTAGAGCGTCGCGCAAGCAGGCAGCCTCAGCACGTCGAGAGGCTCTAGGTAAGGTTCCCAAAGCGGGCCCAGCAGAAAGTGGGACCGTCATTCACCTCCCGTACTATTTGGAGGACTGCCAGTGAGGAGGCCGGAGGACACTACTCGGCTTCGGCCAGGAGGAGGGATGAAGAAATACAGGCTAAGCTGCCTAAGGCGATTCCCAAGCGCCACCTTCACCCCCTCTTCGGTTGGGCCGAGGGAGGCCGTTCCCGTAGCCACTCACACTCGCCAGTCGAGTCCCGGGAGGAAGAGTGCATGGTACCGGGCTGCGAGGAGCTAGTGGGGGACCTGAAGGTGCATGCCTTCACACATCACCTTCCTGGGGTTTTCGACGAAAGGCTGCCCCCAACTCAGAAAACGTGTTGAAGTGGCGTAGGAAGGCATTGTTGCAGGCCATGGACTGGCTGATCATGTCGTCTGGTCGCTGGGAGGACTTGGTTCGGTTCCTCAACATGCAGCGTCTCCTGTCCACCCTGAAAGATGCACGCATCTTGGATGGGCAGAGGAGGCTATGACAGCTTTTTGTCAATACATTGGGGAGCCGGTGCCGACTACCTTCCAGCTGTACCCGGCGGAGTTACCAGCCGTGTTGGTCCACTGGAGGGTGGTGCTGTTACTGGTGGCGCGGATGGACCACCAGAGAGTGAGTACTGGAGGGATAATTATCCGTCACCGGAGGCTTTGGAGCCTGCCCAGGCAGCCATGATACCCGAAACTCAGCTTCCGCGGGCATTTGACGCACACTTTCCACCTGGATAGGACGGTCAAAGCAATGCAGCTCCCGCGGGACTCCAGTCTGAGGGCTGTGCTGGATGGGACCTTTGTGAGGATGGAGAAACGGGTCCAATTGGTGGGAACTTGTGCCTCCTTTTGCGATCCCGTCTCCTACCCCTCCTCCGAGGATCTTGTTCGGTACCCCAAGGATATGGTGGTGGCGGTTGGGCTGCATCCCAAGCATTGTGCGACACTGGCTGGTCGGGATATGGAGAGAGTCCTCGTTAGGCTGCGGAACTTGTCTCATCGCCACGGGTGGCCGCGGTGGGCGAGATTGGACTCGACCACAGCGTGCCAATTGAGACCTAGTCCCGGCAAGCTGTGAATCTCCAGAGGATTCTGCCCTTGGTCTCACCCCACCATGTTGTGGTGCTACACTGCCGAGGGATGCCTGGGGATGATGGGGCAGAGGCTTACCTGCAAATGCTGAGCCTGGTCCGGATGGTCCTACCCCGTGAGCAGCGTATTTATGTTCACTGTTTCGCGGGGGATGAGAACGTCCGCGACCGGTGGGTGGGGGCCTTCCCCAATGTCCACTTCGGGTTCACCCGGTTAGCCAGGACCTTTGACCCGGAGCAGAAAAAGGCACTAGGTGGGATGGACCGGACCGCATCCTTCTGGAGACGGACGCTCCATATTTCCGTCCCCCAAAGAGCCAGTGGTCTGCACCCAACCAGCTCTTCCAGGTGGCCGAGTGTGTGGCACCAATGCTGTCGATGCCTGTGGAGGAGCTTTTGGACCAGTCTGCCAGCAATGCTCTGCGCCTCTTCAGCTGTTAGGGCAAAGCGGATGCTAGCCGGACCTGGGCTCTTGCGAGGGAACTACACTCACTAAAGCTTTTTATAAAGTCGGGAGGAGTGTAGTGACGCACGAGTGTAGTGTGCATACGCACTTGGTTCACCACCGGAACCGGAAGGTGCGCCTCGCAATGAGCAGTGCTCGCTCACCAGCAGACGACAGGGCGGGAAGGAGTTGGTTCATTCGACTCGTCACCCTCGCCGAGTACGGATCTCCTCAAAGCCAGCTCCTGACCATTCCATACCAGCCAGACAGCTTCAACAACCACTGCCGACGCCCGTCCTCTACTTGAAGCCAAGAGAGCGACGCGTGGCGTCCGGAGACCATACCAACTACGACCAACACCGACTGTGTCCAACCACCATACCTGACCAGCGGAACCAGACGTGGCCGTCGCCTTTCCTGGTTACGCCGTCAGCTGCTTGACCCTCTGAAAGCTGCAAGCCCGGCTACGACAGAGCGCGTCACAGACTGACACCCACTCGCCATTCCAGTACTGCAGGGTGAGTTGCACTGTGTGCGTGTGTATGTGTTTGTGTGCATAAGTAGAAACCCCAATACTAGGAATAGCTAACGCACTAGGTAGACATGTCACACTAGCCACCCTTCTAAAGTGTAGGGTAAACACTTTAACTCTTCTTGCACAATGTGCACCTTGCTGAGTGTTCGTTTTCTCCACGAGCTAACCAACCTTTGAAAGCATCTTTTTCTGCCCACATATCATTGAAAACGCAGTCTCCTTTCCCCATCTTGCAGGCTCAGTAGCACTATTTGGCGCAAAACATCGGACCGTCGACACAACCCCGATGGTAACCAAGGGAAAGAACTCTGTTGGCTTCTACACTTACGTCTATAGTAAGTCAAACACTAGTCACTGACGAGTTACTTCCCTTCTGCTTCAGCTAGGCTGTTGTCGGTTGCTACGGGATCGGCGATCACGAAGCCACATGGGGTGACAGAGATTGTGATTTATTTCGTATAAAAAACATTTTCTTGAGTGACAGTCACTTCCTTGCTTTGAGAGGACAGATTGTGACCGATTTTGAAATTTCAAGGACTTTTCCAGGGGGGTTAGGCCTTCAGCTTATTTTTAAGTACTTTTCCAGCCTTGAAATGGTCATGTCAAATCTCAAGCACTTTTCAAGAAAATAAGGGGGCGTACGAACCCTGCACAACTAGAGTTGAGTGTGTGTGTGTGTGTGTGTGTGTGTAAGATAAGATAAGGTGCTTATAGCCCAGCCGACCGCAAAGGGCCACATGTGTGTGTGTGCATGTATGTATGTATATTATGTATGTATGTACAAGTGTATATATGTAAGTATGTATGTGTGTGTGTGTCTGTGTGCGCATGTGTGCGTGCACACCCACATGTGAGTGCATGTGCTTATGAGGTATGTGTACCTGTGGTGTGTGTGTGTGTGTCTCAGGTGTGTGTGCATGGTGCATGAACATGCATGCGCATGAAACACACAGGTATGGCTGTGTGCTTCCAAAAAGAAAGCAATAACCACACCAAAGTATTAAAAAAGCAAACAAAATATGTAATAAAAATACAGAGATTACCAACATTTGTTTCTGACTGAGTGTTCTGTGCAATAACAATCCCATCAAAACGCTATACCAGTCTTCATTTTTTTTGTACAGTTTCCCTTCTGTCATTGCTGTATGAACATGATAGGTGATTCTTTTATCTCTCTCTCTCTCTATATATATATATAGATAATGTGCTCTTGATGTCCAGGGCTCCGCACCTTGTAAAATAAACTGTAGTAAAATCCAGAGATGGTTAAATACAATAACGACAACAGTCCTTTCATATCTTCAGACTTATATTTTTGACAAATTTTCGCTGGTTAACATCCTACACCGACCTGAGAAGCTGTTAATTCTTACGCAACAGGTGTAGCAGCGCAACGTCACCTCCCTTCAGCTGTGTGCACCACATGTGCTTACAACCATTGCAGATGCGCGATTTTCACACTTTTTAAAATTTTATTTTACATCCCTGATATAAACGTAAAAAACAATTGCTATAAATCGACGGAAATGGTAAACATGAACTTTGCAATGAGCATAGACTTAAATATATTTTGAGTAAAATTGCAATGCTAGTTACGAAAACAACATAACTAAAACGTAGGAGAACACAATCTTGTTTATGTTTGTTTGGCTAGTATGACAACAGCAAATGAGGAAGAAATGGGGCATAAAATTTCACTCTTACTTTGAACATATGCAGAGAAAGCCTGAGGCATTTAATATGTGTAATCCAGGTGGAAAAAAATCAGAAAATGAAAATAAATCATTGCACACTGTACACACTTTTCACTGTTTTGGCTTCAGATGATACGACGCATGAAACTGTTAAGCAAATAAATCAAGCTCAGATTCTTTTCAATGAACTTGTACGTCTTTACCCCCCTCACTGTCTGAACCACTTCGCTGACCCAATTCCGACACCTCATATAATGCCACGTTACTTCTGCCCAACATGATGGCGAGGCAGGGAATTCCCCATGCCCCTTTTGCAGCAATTCAAAGTGCCAGACAGGTCTCTTTGTTCAGACTACTCTGGGGTCACGAAGGTCATCACTAGTGCATGCAAATTTACCCATCCAATAGCTAGATCCCTGTTCTAAGTATTTTAGGGCAGCTGCATCCCTTTGACCATAGACGAGAGATCAGGGGATTTTTTTTTTATAGTTGTGCCATAATGGAGGCACGGCACGTCCAGGGAGTACAGCAGCGTTGCCGTAACCACTAATGGCTTGTCGTGAACAGGTCAACTGAGTTGTCATAACTATCACACAGCACGTTGCAAAAAGGTTAACCAGCAAAATATTGTCAAAAGCATAAGTCTGAAGACATGAAAAGACCATTGTTTGAATATTCAAAAATTAAACAAACAAAACATCAACATTCACTGATTCAGAAAGTGGAAAAGTTTGCCATGTAAATGTTCAAAGAGAAACAAAATACTTAGTTTAACAATGGTAGACAATAAACACATAACACACACAAAATCTGCTGCCCATTTGCGCACTAAAACAAAGGCTAAACAAAACAATACAAACTAACCATTGCTTTGTAGCACTTGACAAGGTCACACACACTGACAATACATCTCTTTCTCTCTCTCTCTCTCTCTCTCTGAGACTCTCTCCTCTTACCCTAATCTCCCTGACTTACTCAGTGCTTTCTCTTCAACCATGCCCCTCCCAGACCAGTATTCCTGGAATTTGCTGATTTCCAGTGCATTATATATCTATTATCTTCTCAACATTTTTCAGAAAAATGGTGTACTTTGTGTATTTCTTTACTCTTGAGAGAGGAAAACGTATACACTGGAAAATGTTCTCATTGAAAGCTAAAGATGACTTGCACTTGACTGGTACCAATGTAACGATGCTATGTGGATTCATTATGAAACGAGAGAGAGAGAGAGAGAGAGAGAGAGAGAGAGAGAGAGAGAGAGAGAGAGAAAGAAGAGAGAGAGAGAGAGAGAGAGAGAGAGAGAGAGAGAGAGAGAGAGAGAGAGAAGAGAGAGAGAGAGAGAGAGCTCTACTTTCACATCAACTGTGACTATACTTGACATTCCTTTTTTCCCAATATGTAGGTATGTCAGGAAAAAAAGGTGTTTACAATCTTGAAAAGAACATTACAACACAAAACAAAAAAGGCTCTTTCCATGACACCAAGACTAAACTTACATGTTTTTCCCTAATAAATTTTCACAACAGAGACATTGACCAAAAACTGCGAGCAGCAAGGAACTGAAGTTCTGCTTATCCATGCCACAATGCTTCCCTGACAACTGTTAATTTCTAAATAAGATCAAGATGGGGCATCCCAAAGCAGAGATTTGTCTAATAAATGTGGCAAAGTATTTATCTCCATCAAACCTTGCATACTGATAGAAAAATAATTTGCACACATGGTTTATATAGAAAAATTATTTGCACACATGGTTTATTTACAAATACAATAAAGATGACAACATGCACGAATGCCTGACCTTGAGACACATTGGCTATCAGAATCCAAAACATATGTATGACACAGATGTAGGATAAAAATGTGAAGAACACCATGAAAATGTCCACTAACCTTTCTCGATAAACACCAAGTGACTCCAGCAATACAATAATTGGGTGCTAAGTTAACAGTGTAATGTTGGTCACACAGCCCAGAGTCTGTTCAGCGTGCATGGCACTGCCTCCTCCTGACATACCTACCTAACTGACTTTATATAAATAAAAGAGGATACATTGTGCTGGAAAAACATATGTCTACACTGCAGATGCATCAGTGCCCAAGGGTCCAGGGGCATGCCCCCTCCATCCAGAAAATTTTGCGAAAAATACAAACAAAAAACAAAGGTTAAAATCTATGCAATCTGGAGTACATTCTATGGCTCATTTTTGCTTTAAGCCAATTGTGAAAAAAGCATATTTTCTCCAAAAAAAAATTTTTTTTTTTAATAAAAAATAATTAAACAAACAAACATACCCTTCCTCTCCATTCTTCATCCTACCATCTGTTTTCAAAAGTTATCAAACAGGCAGAAGATCTTTCTCCACGGGTGTCATAATGGTAACCAAGTACATGTAATACAATGAATGGCGATGTGCTGTGGATATGTTCCTCTACAACCAATTTTTTTTTTTCCCCAAGGTTCAGTGTAATACAATGAATGGTGTTATGCTGTGGATTTTGTTTCTGTACAAGTTGTACTACAACCTTTTTTTTTTTTTCAAAGGTTCAGCCTTTTTTTCTCCTTTTTTCTGACAAACTGGAGGGTGGGGGATTTGGGTAGGAGATGGGGTGGTGTGGAGAGAATGTGCTCCCAACGGAAGAATTCCTTTAAACAATGGGGAATATTGAGCCCTGGGTGTATAGAGTGTCTTTTTCATAAAATGGTGTACAAGTGCACAGGTCTGTTCCTTCCTCCTCTGTCTTCCAACTGCACCCCCCCTCTTTTCCTTTACTCCTTGATCTCTTTATCCTCAAACACTTCTGAAACTACAGGTACAATTGAAAGACTTACCTTCTTTGTTATGCGGCTGTTTTGCCTGTAACAGAAGCATGATGCGTGTCAATGATGAATATTACAGTCACCTAATCATCAGCATGATGATACCTAACATATCAACAATTCATAATTTAATAATCAGCATAATGACTAATATGTCAGCTAATCCATTTAATATTCAACAAAATCCCTAATATGTCAACAAAGTATTCATTGAGAGAGAGAGAGGGAAGAGAGAGAGAGAGAGGAGAGAGAGAGAGAGAGAGAGAGAGAGAGAGAGAAACAAAGAAAAGGTTTTAATCGGTATAGGCCATGGCCCCTTCCAATGGGGGAGAGAGAGAGAGAGTGTGTGTGTGAGAGGAGAGAGAGAGAGAGAGAGAGAGAGAGAGAGAGAGAGAGAGAGAGAGAGAGAGAGAGAGAAACCTGTGACCACAGAACAAATGGTCTCTCTCTATACTGAAACATCCACAAATACCTTAACTCTGAACTGCTTGTTGTGGATACCATAAAAAGACATCCAAGTTCCATCACCTGAGAACACATCGCATGGCATTTCCGGACACATGGCCCAACCATGATTCAAAGCAAATTCACTGAACAGTCAACATTCTCTGCTCTTCTCCTCATTCCTCTACCACTAACGACAGAACTTTCCATCCAGCACTGCTTTTTGTTCACACCCACGGTGGTGTCTTTTGCCCTTGGGCTCTGCAGTCAGGAAATACCTCTGCCAGAGAGCACCGAGTTATGTCCCTTGACACCTTCACGGGAATGCCCTGTGCATGCTTGCAGCCTATGTCGACACAGTGCAGGCTTCACAGGGTGGTGCATGACTGCGCTGACCAGTTGGTTCCACAGCTGAGGACCGTACTTCTTTGGGTCCCACCAACACCTTCAGGTGTATCTTTTTCTTCTTGGACAGAAATACAAGTTCTCTTTCACCATGCACCAGTTGCTTCAACTCACCAAATGCGATGTTCATTCTGAACTAACACAGGTGACTCTACTTGGATTGTAGCAATTCTCAAGGTCAAGGTCAACCTTTCCACTCTTTACATCACCTGCCATGGGGTTCAGTCATTGGTCGGCTGCTAGTGTTTATGTCGGACATTGGGAAAAATAACTCATCCCTCTCAGTTCTCTTTATCCACCATGGAGTTCATGGTCTGCTGGCGTCGATTTGGAAGATGGCAAAAAAACCTCATCCCACTCTTTACCCACCACAGAATTCAGTCACTGGATTAATCTGCTTGTGCTGATCTGACTGGGAAAATGACTCATCCAATTCTTTTCCTACCAACCTCTGCCACGACTAAAACCTAAACCCCTGAAATGGACAGTTTCATGTTTCAACCACTTGCTTATCACAGCAGCCTGCCTCTTGGCAGCGTGAACACACACACACACACACACACACAGGTACGCACACCACATAACAATATTGATAAAGTCTGTACTTTGGTTCTTACTCTAACAAGTCTAAGCCTGTGCTTCCCTATATACACGACAGCTGCATCCTGCAAATACAAAAATATAAATGATGCAAGTAAGTTACCGGTGGTTTGTGCATGCCAGTGTAGAGTGTATTTAAAAGACAACAACACACAAATGTGATCAGCTGTGATCAGATCACACCATTTATATTGAAACAAAGATAGGGCAGTAAGAGAAATCCTTCCTAGAAATAGCAGAATCCAGGATCTTCTCATTATGGCAGAAGAAGTCAACACTATATTCTGATGGAACAGCTCATGCAGTGTTCAGTTGCTCTCATGCTAATCCTACAAATTATTCATGATTCTGGGCATCGTCTACCTTGAAAGCATCAAGCCTGATTGATCAATACTGTCTACTGACAGCCTCTGTGTACACCATCAATGACAACATACATGGAGTCACGAGTAGGAAAACACTAGTATTACCACACCTGTTCCTAAAAGCAATGAACTTGGGCTTCTTTGTTAAATTTAACAAGTAACAGTTTATCTGCCTGACAGGATTTCCAGCTTTTAAAAAAAATTTTTTATTTCAGAAGACACTATAAATAAAACTTATGATACTATCTGTTTTCTAAGTGTTCTGTTTGCTGATAACAAACATTATTTAAAAGCTTATTGTTGTGTTTTTTAATTGACAAAGCATAATTAACCTACAAACCCGTGTAATGACAACTAAAGTTAACCAACAGTTCAAAGTAATATTTAATTATGAAAAAATTTATAATTCAAATTTAAGTAATAAAGCCTCAACTACATGAAAATGATGGCTGGGAAATATTACACTTTGACAGATCAATGTGGATTTTGAACAGTACATTACAGCTACCCACCAGAATGGCAAATAATGTATGTCAGGGTTGATTGTATACCATATCCAGTTCATAAACCAATGATAATGGTACTGGTACCAGTTTTTAAATCCCAAGTTCAACCGCTTTTTGAATAAATGTGATAAGGTCACTTAATCCTAGGAATCAGCTCTTGTCGAAAACATGCAGAAATTTACAAAATAAATCACTGGTTCAGATAAATCTGAATTATAAAAGAAAAGTCATAATCACTGAAACTGTCCAGCAACAGGTGACATGACAAATTTTTAAAATTCTGCATGATTATCATCATGTGAAAACTACATTCTGTTTACAAAACATCTACAATATGAGAAGACAGTATGAAAATAAACATGCTTTTTGTCAAAGCTAACTTATTATGCACATTTTCATTTTTAATAATCTGGTAATTAAGTCCTTTGCTGTGGTGTGGGTGCACACTGTGGTGCATCCATCTTGATCTGGTACAATCCTGGGTGTTAATTTAATACACCCTGTGTTGATCAGTATGTGTCCTAAACACAGTTTCACTCAACGTCGCACAGAAGCAGCTTCTGGGTCAACGCAGCTGATCTACCCTTCGCTCTTTTACTTTTCTCTTTCTCTACCTCAATGATCAAACTTTTCAAAGGAAATTGGAGCAAACAAATTTCTGACAATTCTTTTGATCTGGACTTTTTTTTTTTTTTTTTTTGCAGGGGGGGGGGGGGGGGGGGCTTCATATGGCAGCATCTAAAGGTTTGACAGTAAGGTTTTTCTTTTCTCCTTTTTTGTGCATGACCTGTGCCCCGCCCCCCCCCCCCCCCCCCCCCCCCCCCCCCTTTTTTTTTTTTTTTTTACATTAAAGTCAGAAACTAGCAGAAAATTGATACGACCAGTGACCTTTTCTCCAGTCTTCACATTGACTAGTTTCTTTTCTGTTTTGTTCAGCCTTCACTCAAGGAAATCAGATAATGTCATGATATCCCCTACGAAATCTAATCAAAAGGCAGAAATGTGTCCATTAGGCCTCATAAGCCTTTTATGTCTCATTTGAAAGTGTTTCTATTCACTGATTTGTCCTCTTATTGGACTATTTTCATAAGCAATCAATTCAGTTTGGAAAAGGTAAATCAGATGCAAACTTGCTGTTTTTTCTGTCCATTTTGTCAAAACACAACTCGCAAATTGTGTCACTCCATCCTAAGTAAACATGCTAGGCTTCTCTCTCCCTACTTCTCAGTCAGTCAAACACATGCACATGCACACACAGTTTCCATTCTCAGTCCCAGCTGTGGTTCAGTAAATGCATACAATTCGCAAAGACAGAGGTCAAACCTCAGTCTCGATGACATAGGATGGAGTGACACCATCAGACTGGCTAAGGACTGTGCACAGAGGTCTACCTCAGTCTCGTTGACATAGGATGGAGTGACACCATCAGACTGGCTAAGGACTGTGCACAGTGGTCTACCTCAGTCTCATTGACATAGGATGGAGTGACACCATCAGACTGGCTAAGGACTGTGCACAGTGGTCTACCTCAGTCTCGTTGACATAGGATGGAGTGACACCATCAGACTGGCTAAGGACTGTGCACAGTGGTCTACCTCAGTCTGGTTGACATAGGATGGAGTGACACCATCAGACTGGCTAAGGACTGTGCACAGTGGTCTACCTCAGTCTCGTTGACATAGGATGGAGTGACACCATCAGACTGGCTAAGGACTGTGCACAGAGGTCTACCTCAGTCTGGTTGACATAGGATGGAGTGACACCATCAGACTGGCTAAGGACTGTGCACAGTGGTCTACCTCAGTCTCATTGACATAGGATGGAGTGACACCATCAGACTGGCTAAGGACTGTGCACAGTGGTCTACCTCAGTCTGGTTGACATAGGATGGAGTGACACCATCAGACTGGCTAAGGACTGTGCACAGAGGTCTACCTCAGTCTGGTTGACATAGGATGGAGTGACACCATCAGACTGGCTAAGGACTGTGCACAGAGGTCTACCTCAGTCTCGATGACATAGGATGGAGTGACACCATCAGACTGGCTAAGGACTGTGCACAGTGGTCTACCACAGTCTGGTTGACATAGGATGGAGTGACACCATCAGACTGGCTAAGGACTGTGCACAGTGGTCTACCTCAGTCTCGTTGACATAGGATGGAGTGACACCATCAGACTGGCTAAGGACTGTGCACAGAGGTCTACCTCAGTCTGGTTGACATAGGATGGAGTGACACCATCAGACTGGCTAAGGACTGTGCACAGAGGTCTACCTCAGTCTGGTTGACATAGGATGGATTGACACCATCAGACTGGCTAAGGACTGTGCACAGAGGTCTACCTCAGTCTGGTTGACATAGGATGGAGTGACACCATCAGACTGGCTAAGGACTGTGCACAGTGGTCTACCTCAGTCTGGTTGACATAGGATGGAGTGACACCATCAGACTGGCTAAGGACTGTGCACAGTGGTCTACCTCAGTCTGGTTGACATAGGATGGAGTGACACCATCAGACTGGCTAAGGACTGTGCACAGTGGTCTACCTCAGTCTGGTTGACATAGGATGGAGTGACACCATCAGACTGGCTAAGGACTGTGCACAGAGGTCTACCTCAGTCTGGTTGACATAGGATGGAGTGACACCATCAGACTGGCTAAGGACTGTGCACAGAGTCTACCTCAGTCTGGTTGACATAGGATGGAGTGACACCATCAGACCGGCTAAGGACTGTGCACAGTGGAGCGAGTTGACTGCCTCATGCGTCTCAAGAAGCAGGAGCATCTAAGTCTAAGTCAACTCGCAAATTCCAATAAGAACAAATGGTTAAACTTTAAAACTGATCATCAACTTCTGCCCTTAAACAAAAGAAACCTTAACAATTTTTAAATCAACTGGAAAAACAATCACAAGTCAATAATTTTTGCTCGAGATAAATTTCAGTTGGAAGCAATTCAAACCTTGTGTATGCCATGCACTCCCTCAATGAAGAATTGAAATAAAAGTTCTCACCATATGACCTGACATTTGCAAGTAAAATTATCTTAAGCCTATGCATGTATATATATTATTTACAAATGTATCATTATCTTATCTTATCATAACGCAACCCAGAATCTTTATGCTATTACTACTAATAACTGTTCCTTTGACATTTCAAAATTCAAACCTTTCATGTTACAAGTAATATAACTCTTTACAGTTCACGGAACTGGGTTACAGCTCACCATGGCACAGGCTATACATGAAATGTTTAAAGTGGTTACAGACATTTCTAAACATTGTTTTGGCCAATAGGAAGGCAATATTATGGATTGGTGGAGACTTTAATTTACCAGAATTATTGGGGTGAAGATCCTACTTGGTAATCAAACATAAAAATTAATACCATTTTTTTGATGCCACCAAAGCCCTTTGGATTAGTACGCAGTTGAATCCCAATCGGGGAAAGGCATTCCGGATTTTTTTTTTTACCAATTGTCCAGGCGCTTTAGGCAATCAGGAATAATTGCACCGGGATCATACATATTTCTCTTAAAAAACTCTCAACCCTTTCGAAGAAAAAACCCCCTAAACACCATCAGACCGGGAACCCAACAGTTTTCCCAAAATTGCGCGGGGATACTCAAATTTTTTATCGTCTTTTTTTTGGGGTCCCAAGTTTTAAAGATAATGTCATATTTTGGAAGTGATAAAAACTAATTTGGAATTATTATGGATACAACAACCACTAAAATAACTTCAAGCAAGAACCCCCCACCAGGATTACTACTAAAAAAAACTTTTGTGAGAAGGAAACATCGTTTCTTTAAGAAATTGAAACACTTTCCTAATTAAAAAGTTTAACGGGTTGGGAAAAAAACATATTAAGAGAAGTGTCGAAGAAGTAGACTTGCCACCCAATTATGTTAATTCGATGTTTTGGGAAGGGTGATCACAAAAAAAAAATTAGGGTTTTACAAAAGGAAAAGACGGACAACTTTGGGGAAATCCAGCCCTGAGAAACAACCAGAATAACCAATACAGGACCCGAAGGGAAAGCAAACTTACAAAACCCCAAGCAGTTTTTTTCAGCCCCCAAAATCCCAAACCTTTAAAAAAAATTTTGGACTAAAGGAGATGAAAAACCCCTAAAATAAAAAACATCAAAAAAAAAAGCAGGTATTAAGTTACTGCCCAATACAAAAAAACAAAGCTACGGGCCCGATGGCGTTCCGGAAAGCCTTAAAATTTGTGCCAAAAATTGATGAGGATACCAATTCTTTCCCAAGCTTCACGGGACCAGGAGTAATACCTGTTGAGGGCGAGATACAGCTGTCCCTTTAATTAAAAAAGGTGATAAAACAAAGCGAAATTATAGACCTTATTTTTACATCCAAAAAAAAAAATTTACTTAACACAAATAAAAATTTACAAAAGGGGCCTTTTGACAAATTATTTTTTTAAATAACGCCCACAGGGTTTTAGACAGCGAAGGAGTTTTGAACTCAATTTAAACAACCTCAAAGGGGATTTTAGTACTGTTTTTAAACAACAGACCAAAAATGAAATTTTTATTAGTTTTTTCCCTAAAGCCTTTGATAAGGTTGACCATGAGGGCCTCTGCTTAAATTAAACACTTTGGCTTGGGCGGTTCTTTGCTAAAATGGGCTAGATCATTCCCGTTGGGAGAACGCAAAAAAGTTTTTGGGGAAAGGGGCGTCATCCCATTGTAAACCATTTTGCGTGAAAACCACGGGGAAACTTTCGGGGGCCCTTTTTTTTTCTAATTTAATAAATACATAATAAAAAATCTCTCCCGGACTACAAAAAGGCTTTTTTTGCAGATACTTTTTATATAATATAAAAATAAAAGGTTTGCATTTCATAGCGCAATTCAATTTCAACAAATTACTCTTGCGCTTGATCTCAACCAAATTCCTTTAACATTGTGATCTTCGAAAAAAACTTAATATAAAAAATCACAGCACAAAAAAATAAATAAAAAAAAAAGCAACTCAACTACGAAAAAAAAAAAAACACCCCCAAATGTGCAAAAAAAAGATATTTTCAAGGGCTTTTGAAAGTGCAAGAAAGGAGTGTCTGAGGCTACCGGAAACTTTTTTCCAACCTTGGACGCAATACAAAAAGGCACCCCCCCCTGTCGAAGGTTCGACGGGGAGCACAACGCTTCTCTAAGAAAAACTCGACTTCTAGCAAAGTTCCGGTGTCAAGGTCCTGAAGACAGGGCGCTAGACACCCCAAAAAGGGCGATAACCCAAAACACCCATTTTTGATTGTAAAACGAGTTTTCGACGGCAGCCAAAAGCCCCAAAAGCACCGAGACATGGTCTCGTTTACGTTTTCTCAAAACTAACCGAGCACAGCATTTTAAATTTCTTTGGAAACGGAAGCTCTCATCGTGATCCCAATGAAAGGGGCTTTACAGTAACAATCTGACAGAAGGAGGCCATACTATTTTCTCACTGCTTCTCTTAGAGATTTTGCCTAATGCTAGCAACGCCTGATTTTCCAGAAACAGGCTCGACACACACTCTGACTGGCTTTCAAGCAGAGTGCTGCAGTTCACACCGAGATATTTCACACTTTCTTTAAAAAAAATCAGCTTCTTCCAATTTAATCGAACGTCTTTTAAACGCCGCGCATATGGAAAACCCACCTTTATCACCTCGGTTTTGTCTGGGTTAGTTTAAGCTTTTTGCTAACCACCAAGATGATACGTCATGGAGCAGGTTTGAACTTTAGAAATAACATTTGGGAAAACCTTCGGGCACACTTTACATCTCATATCACAGCAACTTTTTGGTACTGATTAGAACAATCAAAGCAAGAATGATACACCATTCTACAAAAAGATTAAACCCTTTTCAAAAGTGGAAAGAACTTGGGGAAAAAGGAATTTCATCCCCAAAAGGCCAAGGTTTTCGTATATTTAACAAAACCCCTAATAGATCAGATTATTCATTCAAATACTATTCTTAAAAAAACTAATGCTGCAAAATATTTTGCGTGATTATAAAAGTCGTCTCAAATGGAAAGAAAATTACAAATTTATTTAAGAAACAAATAACATCTTAGCTTTCTTTCACAGGAAACAAAACTCCCCCAAAAGTTAAAAACGAGCTACAAAACACTGGTTAACCATACTGGAATATGGTTCTCAGTTTTGGATCCTTACCACAAAAAGGCATTGAAACCTTGAAAAATTCAGAAAGAGCAGCACGGTCCCTTTACAGGAAAACCCATCAGAGAAAAGGGGAATACAAGAAAACATGAGAAATTTTAAAAGGGAAAAACCCTTTGAAAGAAAGACTTTTATTAAACTAACACCCTTTTTTAAAGGCAAAAGAAAAGTAATATCCGACTCTACCCCACTTGCTTTACCACCGGTTTTTTGGGCGAAAGGGCCCAAAACCGCCTTTTTTCCCGTGGCGGGAAAAAGGGGGGAGAGAGGAGAATTTTCCCGGCACCTGACAAAACCCTTTTTGGCCAAGTTGCCCTAGAACAACAGACAGACGAGAAAAGAACAGAGAGAGAGAGACACACACCACACACACACACACACCACACACACACACCACACAACACACACAAAGCAGCGGCGGCACACACACACACACACCACACACCACCCACCCTCTTTAAAACCTAATCACTAATTTAAAGGCCGCGGCATTTTTCAACCAAGCTCCTAGCCCGCGTGTAAACAAGCACACCGGCGGGTTCACAACATTTCACAAAAATGATTGGGAAAAATTCTAGATTGCCACGTCGACACCCGTACGAGGGTTCACCGACACAAGGGTCGCCATTGTTTTTTTTGACCACCGCACAAAAAGGCTGTGTGTTTTGACTGCGCTCGTTTTGACCCTTGGGGTTTTTTTGTTTAATTTTTTAAAAAGGGGTAAAACGTTTAAATGAAGAACAGGGTTTTTTATTTGAGGATAAGTTTTTTCTTTAACGCATTTTAAAAGTATTTTTTGAAAGAATTTGGCAAGGGGATTTGTGAAAACCCGGGGAATTTTTTTAAAAACAAAAAAGTGAAATAACTGCTTTGAAAAAGAAAAGACTATCTTAAAAATTTGTTGGTTCAAGGAAATGAAACAAAATGTAGCAAATTTTTAAAATTTTGACTATTTAAAAGATGGTTCCTTTTCTAATAAAAAGGCGCTTTCATTGTTGAAAAAAATGGCCGAAGCAAAAAAAACCCCTCCGCGTTGATTTTTGGGAGCTGGCTTGAGACAGCTAAAGCCCCTGTTTTAAAAAAAATGGCGTTTTATTTTTTTAAGGCGGAGGTAAAACGGTGATTCGTATGCTAGAAACCCTTTTATTTGAAAAAATTTTTGCTGTTCCCCCCAAAATAAAAATGTTCTCCAGTTTTTATTAGACTTGAATTTATTTTTAACTACAGATTCAGTGTTTATGTGGGAAACTGATTGTGTATTAAAAAGTGTATACTTTTCTACTTTTTTAATTCAAACCAGTTCATCTGCCTTTTAAGTGTGCCCATAGAACGAATGGCGATTTTCGAAGTTCTGGCAAAACCAAAATAATAGGGTTAGGAGCCCCTTTTAAAATCCCACCATATGGAGAGGAGTAGTGTGTGGCTTGCACTATCTTCATATAAATGCTTTAAAAATACAATGCCGGGGTTTTAATTTCAAAAGGGGATTAAAACCCGCCATAAAAAACTTTGGGTACAGCAATTTTAAAATTTCCCGTAACTTGCTAAAGCCCGTTTCAAACTCGGTTGAAAAAAGGGGCACAGCAAACTAGGCCCAAAAGGGCATATGTGATCCCCTTGACCTGCAAAGCGCAGCCCGCCTGCCCCCCAATGAAACCGTCGCACGGAGCACCTGCCCCAAATGGGCCCAAAATTTACATATATGATCAAATTGACCGCCAAAACGCGGCAGCCCTGCAAAGGGGTCAGGGAAAACCCAGGCCAAGTTTATATATGTGGGTCAAATTGGCCTAGTTGAAAAGGGGTGCGCGCGGGGCACAACCTGGGTTTTTTTCACAAAGCAAGAAGAGGTCCTAGTATTTTTTCCCTTTTTTGTTTGGGTTTTTTGGTTTTTTGTGTGTTTTGTCCTTCCCAAAGCATGACACCCCCCCCCCCACCCCACGCACGCAACCCCCCCTCCCCCCACCCCCCCCCCTTGGGCTGTTTTGTGTGTTTTTTTGTTGTTTTTGGGTTTGTTGTTTTTTTTGTGTTTTGGCCCAAACCCACGCATGCACAACCCCCAAACCCCCCCCCCACGCACGCACGTCCCCCCCCCCCCCCCATCCCCCGCATGCACACTCAAGTATCCCCAAGGTTTTTAACTAAGTTACCCCCCGTCACTTCTAAAAAAATCCCCTTTATTTCCTACTTTAAATCATTCAAGTTTTCCCAAAGGCATCCCCAAATCACCCCCCAAATTATTTTAAGTTCTTAAAAAAGTTCTTTAATTTTAAAAACTTGATTAAATCACCCAAGATTTAAAACTAAGTGTCCTTTTACAAACAACCAAGGTTTTTATTTAGTTATCTTATAATTTTCCCAAAAAAAAAACGTTCTATGTTTTTATTTTTAAATAGCAGATGTTAAAATAGTACACCACCCCTAAAAAGGGTATCGTTTAGGTTTTCCCTTTCTCACGTTCCTGGGATAGATCTTAAAAAAAAATTTTTACATCCTAAGCAAAACCCCATTTAATTTCAATTCGGGGCTTTGGGGAAAAAATCTTTTTTTTTGAATCCATGTCTTTAAATTTTTTTTACTTTTTCATTTTATAATCCCCCAAAGTCTATTTTAAATTAAAAAAAATTTAAAATATTTTTGCATTAAAAAATGGAAAAATGTTCTTTGTTAATTTGGGGGTTTTGGGGTGCGGTTTTCCTTTTGTATTTAGGGTTCAGATTTTTTTTATTTCTTTTTTTTTCTGCTGCCATTGTGTATATATTTTTTAACCGAATTAAAAAGCCCCCCAACAGCAGCAATGGCCAAAAATGGCAAAAATTTTTTGTTTCCCAAAATTTATGAAGACTTTGGGGCCCTTGTATCACATGGGGTTTTTATAGCTGGCATTGAATTAACTTGTTCTGGCGTTAGCGGTGTTATGTTTTCATGATGAGTTATATTCTGTAACATTAATTTTTTTTGTCTGTTCCACTCTGCTAATTTTTTTCCTGCTTTAACACGCCCAGGATGAGGACACTTTTCACTGGCCCCCACCTGTTCAGTGTTTTCTGCTGATTTTCTGGCTTGGTTACTTTCTCCACCTGATTCAATGTTTCCTGATTCTGATGATTTTCCAGCTCGTTCATTTTGAAGGGAAACAAAATCTATATGATTAAAAGTTATTAATCCCATGATTAATGGCGATAACAATGTTCCAAATCTGTAGTATAGATCACATCCTAGAGACTCTAATGACTTTGTTAAAACTGGATCTTGCGTTAAATCATACGTAAGATCTTGTTCAGAATCAATGGGAGCAAATCTACTGACTAGTTTAGTGTACAAACTAAGAACCGTTTGCCCCACACTTTTCACCATTCTAGACCCTAGCTGCGCTTCATACCTGTTATGATACTTTAAAATGTCTTGTGGCGACATCTGTTGAATCTGTTCAATGCTGAATTCAGTTCCGAGGAACTGTTTTGTTTTTCCACATGCTGCCAAAGAATACAACCTCTCCTTTTTGGGCATAATAGCTTGGTCATCAACTTGGTCATTCATAAGTTCAGGAAGGTTTAGGCCACCTTGTAGCTGTAGTAGATCATCACTGTTCATGTTTTTAATAATTATAATTATTTTATTTTATAAAAATGAGCACCGAAAAAACTGTTGCTAACCTTGTATACCATTCTGCTGTTATTGGAGGTCTAAGTGTAGGATACTCAATGCTTGGTAAAAGCCTGTTAAAAATAAAGCCAGCAGATCTTGGCAAACTAGACTTTGAGGATTCAGCAAAGCTGATTGCTATCATTGCAGCTTCGGTTGCCACGAAAGATTTTCTAGTCAAGCAAGGAATAATTCCGGACAATATAAATATGTAAGAAAAAAATACATTTATAAAAATGGCTTCACTCGTAATGATGATAGGCGGCGCTGTGGTGAATGCGCTTGCTTTTAGTGGAAGTAATTACGCATTTAGTAAACTGCGAGATGAAGGTGAGAGAAAAAGACATAACAAAGCTGTGGAGCAACTAGCCGCAGCACAAGATCGCTATGAAAAGCAGAGAATTGAGCAGTTAGATTTTATTAATAACACACTGAAAAAACAGGGGCATGCAGCTTACACATTTAAAGATGTTGATCAAGCAATAAAACAATATTATCTTGTAACAGGCAAACCGATTGAGACATTGCCCCCACCAAAATTCAGTGACTTTTATCATCCATCAGAAAAACAAAAGATGCAAGAAATCGGGTTTATTGTCTTTGGTATGACCGTTGTGTATTTTGTTGCACATAATATTGGCTGAGTAAAAAATGAACAAAATCTATTATTCACCCAAAGGATATTGGAAGGGAATAACAGCAATTAAAAAGCTAAGCCAAGCAGCTGGAGTCAGTGAACAAACAGCAAAGGAATGGTTATCTAAACAAGCAATTTGGCAAATTTATTTACCTGCCCCTAGACGAATACAGAGACCACACTTGTCAATACAACTCCAAACGACACCCATCAAATGGATCTTCTATATTTACCCTCTGATAGGATTAGACGAAAAAGATTTAAGTACGCACTCACAGTCATTGACATGGCTTCAAGATACAAAGATGCGGAGCCATTAACACAAAAGAGTGCTTCTGCCGTTGCTGTCGCTATACAACTAATATACCAACGAGGCCCGCTAACTTATCCTCGCATGATTCAAGTCGATGATGGAAAAGAATTTAAAGGGCAAGTGAATCAATTATTGTTGAAACATAGAGTTACCATTAGAAGAGGCATTCCGGGAGTTCACAGATCACAGGCTTTGGTTGAAAACTTTAACAAACAGTTATCTGAAAGACTTTTTCCTACCAGTATCACAAAGAGCTGATTGACAATTCTCGCAACACAGAATGGGTTAGAAGACTGCCCTCAGTTTTGCGCGCAATGAATAATGAAGAATTTAAAGGGCTAAAACCAGTACAAGCAATCAAAAGAAAAACAATAAATGTTGTTGAAGGAGAGACTTCATCCGGCAAACTATTACCGTTTGGTTTAAAAGTAAGGTACCTTTATTTACCGGGAGAAGCAGAAGGGGACACTCGCATCAGGGCAACTGATCCGGTTTGGAGTGTTGACCCGTACGAAATAAAAAGAATTGTAAAAATGAATCCGCCCGTGTATTATTTACGAGAAACTGACACAACAAAACAACCAGCTCCTCAAAGATCTTTTGTGAAAGAAGAACTGCAGATAATTCCGCCAGACACAGTTTCCGCTTTAATTAATTTACGGTTCTCCAGTGCCCAATTGCATATGAAAACTCTGGATTAACAAACACCCGTTTTGTGTTTGTTCTATCTAATGATTTCTTTGTTACAACTGTTGTGTTGATCTCATGTAGATTAGATCGCAGTTTTACGTTGTCATGATGAAAAGTCTTATTGCCAAACAATGCTTCTTTGTAGTTGTCATGTGATATGTTTGACTGCACAACGCTGCGGGATATTCCCTTTGCTTTCTTAATGATTTTCTCCTGGCTCGAAATACTGTACATTTTTGACCTTAAACCAACAAACTCCTTGATCACCTTTCCAGATAATTCATCCTTCATCTTTCCTAAAACCTTCTTGTTAGTAATTGAATGCAAAGGCGAATCTTTAGGATAATCGGACGTGTCATACCATCCCGCATGTCCTTTAGCTACTTCCATTTCCATGTCTTTATAAATATCTTCAGTAGGGATATCTATAACAAAACTATCTGTATCTGTGTAAAGTACTCTGGACTCTGGATACGAGGGCTTAAAGTAGTCATAAAGAAATTCTAACATCAAAAGCTTTGATAATTCTAAAACGGTAAACCCGATAAAAACAGGTTTGTCCAATTTGACTTTCTTTTTTTTCATCATTATGCCAAAAAGGTGATCATGAAATCTTCTAAAGTCCTGATAATTTGGTTTTGAAGTCAGCTTAATTGCTTCATTCTCTCTGGTGACCAATCTGACATCTTTGCGCTTGTGCGGATTCTCCATAGTCTTTCCAAAACAGCTGTTGTTCATCAACTTGAAAAAGTCTTTTCTGAAGCATCTGTGGATTTAGTTCTGAGATCAGTGTTCTTCATGATGTATGGTTCATGAACTGTTCTTGATCAAAAGCAATTATGCGATGAACTGCTGTCAACTTCAAACCATGTCTTAAATAAAATTGTAGAAGTCTGTAATGACAGACATAATTTTTTTTCGCCTCGAAGATTTGGCACAAGTTTAGGTGGTTCTCTTGGATCCATCTTTAGACTTTCTGCTGCTAAGGATGTCATTATGCAGGTCATGGAGTTCATGAGGATATTCTAATGTCAACTTCTAGAATGAAACCACGCTGTTGATCAGCGTTAAACTGCCCAACCACTTTAATGCCTTTTGAATATTATTTGTACCTGTGTACATTTTAAAGTTGCGTAATGGAAGTGATTGCGCCATTGCCCATCCATACAGATTGTTTGCATCTAAATACATGAGATAGTTAGACCTTTTACTTGGATCATAGTCGTCCAAGTATTGTTGTTGCTTTACAGTAATGATGCGACGCCATACTAATTCCTCCACGCAATCCGTTTTCAATCATCTGAAGCATTGGTAAATCTGACAATAAATCAATCTGTACTCCAGTAAACTTTAAGAAAGCATCCCAACTCATCCCGGCGCAGAAATATAATGCGTGGGATCAAGGCTGTAATGTTTCATGCAGGTCCTTTCTATAATTTTCAAAGACGTCCGCCAACAAACATACATCTGCCTTCAAGTATGAATCATGATAATCTCCCATCGTTTTACAATCTAACTTTTGCCAAGCATCTTGAGCATGCTGGTAATCGGAGTCGCTGATGTCCTTTCCTCTAAACTAGAAAAGAACGCGCCTTTAGGTGGAAGTGTATCTTCGTCAAACCTTTCCCAACTGTTCATGTATTCATAAGGTAAACACCCTTTCTAACAAGAGTTGAGTCAAAATATTTTTTCCGTTATTGGGCAGGACTTTAAAGGACATAGCCAGTGCCTCTAATGACCCATCATGTGTTGCATAGAGTCGTAGAAAGACATGTTATTTAAAGTGAAACACATGTACTTTTCTGATGACTGTGCAATGCATGCTACCCTGAAGGCGCTGGTTACTGCTTGCATTATAAGGTGAGAGTCATAACCTCGCAAGTTGTGAAAGAATACAGGCAGCTTCCATGTCTTTGGATCAAACTTTAGTTGAAGATTGCATTTACTGTGGCGCTGCACCTCTAAACTTCCCACTAATGTGATCATGGTCTCTTACTGTCGGATTTACACTCTTGGGCGTTAGCTCTAAACCGCAAATCCAACAATGTGTGGCCGAGTCATACTGTTGTTGATCTTCAGGAGTCATAATAATGTCTGAGAGATTCAGATTATTAGAACAGGCGTTACGCACATTGCTGCATGCGTTCAAGAATGTTCTGCAGCATCTGGTCCTCTATATAATTCTGGTTCTGAATAAACGCCATCCGACCTAACAATAATGAAGGCAAATGAACAAATCTGATGATTACTCATTAAGACTGTTTTTCGTAGTTTTTGTGTGCTGGCCCTTCATAAGAACAATAAGCGACTCGAAGTCTGCGTAAACTACGTATGGACTTGTTTGCAGGCCGTTTCCAGTTCTTAAAACTAACTTTAGATCCTGGAGGGGGCGTAGTTAGTTCTGTCTTACAGTCTCTACAGAACTTTTACAATGTTTTATATGTTCAAGCGCGGCTTGAGCGGTTGGAATTCTTTTAAACATTTCTACAGAAATTCTTGTTTATGTTCATGTTTTGAAGTATGCGCTAATAATCTGCTCATTGTGCGTATCAATGTGTAATGGGCAGCCCTGCTGGCGAAAACATTAGGAGTAAGTCAACATGATTTTTGTCTGGTTCGCCTATTGTTGGCTGTTCTTGGACACTTTAATTGGCACCAAATTTGTTTCCTCATCCCATGTGTATACATTAACAGTTATTGGTTTGTTTGTTCTTCAAACTGATCAATTTGGTCTACACTAACAGAAAGGATATTCCATTAAAGTTAAGATCTTTGGTGTATTGCCGATAGTTTAGTCACTCTCTCTGCGTGTTCGCGGACATGATGCAGCCTTGCAAGAACACACCACATGAAACATTTGTCGTCTGAATTCTTTATGTTTAAAACTGCTCTCTTTGAAACCAACTCTCGAGGTAGCGAATGTAAGCCTTGCCTACAATCGGTGCATACTTAGCCTGTTTTAATCTAATCTCTAAGACTTTCGCCCTCTGACCAACCAGAGCCTCTCATTTTAGCTTCTTCAGCGGCAGCGTCAAACTGTGCAAGCAGTTTCGTCTGCCCAACCGGTGTTAAGTCATTATGAGAAAGAATAGTCTGCTGTTTAGTTGAGACCCAGACTTCTAGATTTTCTTCATTTATTGTTATATAGTCGATTAAAACAGCTAACATTACTTTAACTGGCGGTCTATTGTTAGTTTACTTGGAACATTGAGAAATAGCATGAACAACACTTGCCTGTACGTTTGTTGGGTCAATGACTTCTAAATCAATATCATCAGTGCTCTTGATAAACGCTCTCTCTCGAGCATTCCTTCAAACAATTCGTCTTGTCCTTCATATATCTTAGCCATGCTGTCCTTTCTTTTCTAAGCCAACATATTTATTTAAATTAAAAAAAATACAACGCTTAATCAGAATCAATATCAACGTCTTTTTGCGCTTGGACTCATAAACTAAAGTATAAACACCTTTTGGTGTTGTTAATGTGAGCTGTTTAGAACAGAGTTTAATGTCTCGTTTACTTTTTTTAAGCATTCCTTTTTTATCTGCTCGGGTCTGGCTGTTGAGAAAAACTTGCCCTCGCCTTTCTTTGAAGATCAAACTTTGTCTTTTGTAGTCATCAAAATCGGCCTGTAAACGATTAAATTCTTCATCCGTGATGTTTGAGTCAGCTAGCGCTTTATTTATTATCAGCTTGAAGGAACTAAGTTTAGCTGTTATTTGTTGAACCATAGCTGTGTGCTTTTGGAGTTTAGTTTTTAATTTTTTTGCCGGCCGCACTTACAGCTAATGAACACAGGCCGAGAGCTAAAGACAAACCTCCTAGAGGTAAAGCTGCGGTGCGCCTATGCCCGTTGCTAAGAGACCAACACTCGTTCCTGCTGATAGAGCACTTATAGTCGATGCCCCAGTATTAACATAAGTAACAGCATTAAAGGCAGCAGAATACCTTCGTTTGGTTTTGCTGTATTTTGAAAGGTCTTGCTCTAGTACTTGCTGCATTTGCGTAATGTTGTTAATCTAAAGGTTTTTATGTTAGGGGTTTTCTACTATCTCTTCTTTTGTGGCGGGCTGTAGGCACATTTGGATAAACCTGAACAGACATGCTTTTTATAAAATGAAAAATAATTTAGTATAGTACATCTTTAATCTGTTATCTCTAATATTCAGCTGCGCATCATATATTAAAAACAAATGTACATTAAGCGGTTTATTCGGCTTCTTCTTCTTTATCAATTTGAATGTTTATTACGTCTCTCACAGTTTCCCCGCTTCCATGCAACTGATTATCCTCTGTTGACCTTAGTCAATCCATAAACCGTATTTTGTTGTTAAATAATCATCAAGCCTAACATTGTGAAGATGTAAATCTTTAGACACAAGGTCAACTGTTGGACTTCTACACCTCCCGCCCCCAAACAGTTTTCTTATTTCATCAAAATGCTGATAAGGTTTAAGCCCGCTAGCGTAGATTTGGTTAGGTCCCTACCCTCAATCGAGCATTGTACTTTCGTTTTTTTGGATTAAAAACTTTTCACTTCCTCTTTGAACGGTTCTTCATCTTCGCACAGCAATAAAATGCCTTTAAGTGAATATGCTGCAACACTAAAACTAAAATTCCATATAGTGTCTGCCCTGCTTTGGATATGTTGAATGATGACGCACGTTTTCGTAATATATTACTAATTGTGACTCATATTGGTGCTCAATCACTTTGCTAATTCATGGTTGCTAACAACGTCAAACTCTAACGAGATGTCAGAAATGCTGTACTTTGCTCCGGTGTCTGTTGATCTGATAACACGTTTGTATTCATTAAAAGTTAGTTCATATGACAATCTGTCTTTTAATGCTCCTTGAAAGTATGGCGCATGTGCTTTTAACAACATCAAAATCTAAGGGGATGGAAAAGCGATTTCCATACGCAAAATTTACAGCTGCATACTTTTTAACGTCTTTAGTATCTGCGGCGCCAATTCTATGTTTTAGTGCTTCTTCATTTTCGATTCCCTGAAACCAAGATCAGCCCTTTCATTCCCGTTAGCCATAGATCAGAATAGGTTAAAAATATGTCTGCATTAGTAAAGAAAAATATTTCTTGCCCCTCAAGTTTTATAGAAATTTTCTTAACGATTGCCCGCCCCAGATTCTGGACAACTGCCTGTTGGGGTCTGTTGCTGCTTCGAGTTCTATTTTAAAAGTAAGTCGCGCAGAGCCTGGCACAATCAATTCATCTGCTCCTAGTCTGGAAATTTGACAGTAAGAATTTGATCTGCATCAATAGTAGATGGATTATTTGGAACAATAATATTCCGTTTATTTCCCTTCACACGCCATGGGGCTCTTTCTGTTTTCTATGCGGTCAAGAATCGAGCCATATGATTGTGGCATTTTTTATAAACAAAATAAAAAAGTATTATTTAAAAACATGGCAGGCATTGAGGATGAAGATTATGATGTTTTAGATTCTGAGACGACATGAGTGAAATGACTCCTTTGGTACAACATCGCTCGGGGCCCTCTTTTGCGGCGTGAATTAACAGAAGTAAGGTCAGATCATTATACCAAAGTTTAGGCCAAGAACCTCCTGAATTTATAGACCCTAATGATTTTGAAGTAAAAGATGACCATTGTTTGTGAGGAGCGACCAAGGACAACTTGTTCAGCTTACAACTAAAAAAGACCCATCAAAGTTTTTTAGCCGTGGGTTCAATTAGAAATAGACTCAGTGTGAAAGATCAAAATCGCCTTGGTCTGTTAGACCGAAATTAATGGGCGGAGGCAGTTTCTAAACTTCAAAACACACTGCAAGAACTCCCGACAGATAACCAAATGCAAAACATGGAACTTAAAAGAATTAAATCAATCAGCAGGTGAATTAATAAATGTAATAGAAGCAGAATCCAGTTTTTTTCCGAAGAAACAGCGTAAAGACATACAACGACTCGCCGCTACCCATGCGAGAATTATTAGCTCTTGATCGTGCTTAAGAACCATCAAAGGCGAATTAACAAACAATTTAGCAAAACTAGGTGAACTAGATGAGCATATAAAAAGAGAAAAAGAAAAACTCGTTGAGGCTGATGACGCCAACTTAGGGCCTGATATTAAAGAAAGAATAGCCCAAAGACTAAAAGATCTTGAACAAGAAAGATCAGCAAGACTAGAAGTGACGACTACTAACCGGGACCAATTACGAACTCAAGTGAATAGAATAAGAGAAACTATCGAAAAAATTTATATATGAAGACACGACACTACAGAACGAATACGAACACTGTTTAGAGAGCAAGGAGTCACATTAGCAAGCGTTATAACGGCCTTAGGATTTGCAATAAGTACACTGTGTTGGCTATTACAGGCGGCGGGCGGAGGCCAAAGTTCAGTACCTCCACCGCCATCGCCTCCACCTGATAAATCATGGGTAAAAAAACAGCTTGATCATCTTGCGAATTATTAAAAAAAATAGCTGGTAAAGCCGTAAACGCTTTACCAGGAATATTGGGGAGTATGTCAGCTGGCTTTTGTCTACTGCAAGCAAAGTAGTTGGCTTTATGGCCGAGCACTTATGGGCATTAGTTCTTGTAATAGTTGGGTTACTATTTAGTAAGATAAAGACCAAGTAATCCTAGGCCAGTTAATCCAAGAACAAGCGCTGTCTTTTCATATTCATGGTCATCGCGAAAAGAGTCCGCGAGCTTTGCTGAGTCTTCAATGGCCTTTGGGCTTTGGACCGCGAGGATGGATGACTTAATCTTGGGTGTTCTTTTATTGTTTGTAATATTACTGGCTCAGAATTTATGTCGTTTTTCCCACCTTCTGTTCATTGCCTGCTATAAGAATTTCATTATTATAGTTTATTATTGTACCTATCTGGAGTCTGAGGTCAGAAGGCAGCATGTAAAAACCAGTGCCAACAGCAAAGTCTACTTTTGATCTTGCGTATTGTAAAACATTTTGGTACCTTTTTATACTTGAAGGTAAATCAACTGTAGAATTAATGGCGTCCTCTAAATTTGCTAAGTATTGTTTTTGTGCATCAAAGCCAGTAGAAGGATCAGTTATGCTCGATCTTGCCTGTGCTTGTGAACCTAGCAAACACCAAACGTAAGTACGAATAGAGTCGTTTATCGTTCTATTCCCGCTCTAGTTAGGCCCTTAGAAGTTTCTAAGATAAATGTGTCCATGCTGTTTTATGCTCTGCTCTATGGACCCGAGGTGAACAGTTGTGCCTGAAGAGAAAGATGTGTAAGGAGGATTCCAGTCATACTTATACTTTCTGTGCACGCCCCAATAATAAGGGGTGCCTAAGCCATGATTAAGATCAGACTTTGTCTAAAGTCTGTCTTGGTGTTAATATTGAATTCGTTACAGATTCTTTCAAAAGCCTTCATGTCTATTCGGTTGCTAAATGGATTAAACGGTTTGTCATTTGGTAATGGTGCTTGCATTCAGTCAAAATACGTCTGAAGTGTAATAGAAATGAAATCTATACACTGACCTAACCAAAGATCAGGATGATTTAAATGATCGGCATACGAACACTCCACACCCAGTTGATGCACAAAACACAGCAAAGTTTAACTGGTTCTGATAAAACTGCATCGGATGACTAAACCACACTTTTGGGATGCGGTCGTTTTAATAGAGGGTTAAGATATCTGCATTAATGAGTACTTACCTTTTATGAAAGGTGTCAGTCTGGGTCACAGAAATGTCGAGGGTGTCAGTTGTTATATTTTTAAGATTGTAGTGCGGCCCAACAGAATATTTTGCATCAGTATATTTGAATGCACTCATTTTTAATTTGTTTAAAAAATGTTTGTAACAATAACAACTCAAAGACCGCCCTTCGTTTTAGAACATGCTATTAATAACGAATGCGGAACTAGAACGGCCGCGCTCCATGAAATATTCTACAAAGTCGTATGGTTTAATATAAGCAAAGCCAAGGAGAATAATAAGATTAAAAAAGTTATAATAGAGGCCAATTAGTTAGCCAGTTTAACCATACCTGATGTTATTACGGTTTTGCTCGCTAAAAGAAGCAATGAGTAACTTTGACATTGCTCTCAAACTTAACAATGCGAATCTGACAACAATGTTGACATTCAAACCTGAAAAAGAAGAAGTAGGTTACTATTTTGATGAGAGCTAGCTAAAATGTTAGGCTTTGCAACTGACAATCGGGACATTCATAGTTTTAGAGTTGCGCCAGACAAAACTACTTATGAGGGAGAAAATCCGCTCGATCTTGCATTACATTCATTACTCTATAGTTCATTTGGATGAGACTGAGCACTGATGAAAACTATATGATGGAAGGCCCTCAACTGTTTTAAGAGCTCTCTCCGTCAGGGAAAGCTGCATATTGCAATTATGAAATTATACAATTCCCTAATTTACAGTTTAAAAGATTAGTTTGTGGGAGGGTCGGATCATTTAATATAAAAACAAAGACAAAGCGGGGAAAGTTGTGAAATGTGATAACCTGCACATTGTTTTGGAAATAAAATAATACGTACTAAAAAATAATGTCGCGTGGGCCAGAAGAATCAGGAGTTACATTAGCGCCTGTAAGGTGTATAACCTTAGAATTAAAAGATCTTGCAGACGTTGCGGACTTTGAACAAAATGGTGAGATAGGCGCTTGTATGGTTTTGAGTACACTAAAGACGGTGATTATAAACGCAAAGAGGTTGGCGACAGCAAAAAGTTTCCTAAACTAGAACAACTGCGCAATCTAGAGGCAAATAATGTTGGCCAGTATGAATATAAAAATAGTTCGAAAACCTGACCTCAAATGGCACTTAGAACCATATTTAGAATGGGAAATAAAATTTGAATTCATAAGCCCATTTACATATTTAGCCGCCAAAAAAAGTTTCAGAAAAGCATTCAACTCTGGCCCTTTACATGTAAGTCTTATGCCGGACGACAATAGTCGAAAAGAAATTGAAATAACGCCGTATGGGAAAAAACAGTACATCCTCCACAGAAAAGAAACAGTTGTAAAAAAAGCTTCTACAAAATTACAGTTCTTTCCAGCAGAAAATTAGAGACACGTTCACAATGATATTTGAAATTTCTGTCTTTAAAGATGTGGAGGGATGGGGTTGTGGGCGTTAGTAATGACCTTATAAAAGGAATTAATATTAGCTGGCAAAAATTAGACTTAAACGCCTTAACGTTGTTGTCGTCGTTCTTCACAATGGTGAGGATATTAAGATCATAACAACAAGCAACAAAATCAATGTTGACTTAAATAGAAACAATCTTACAGAACTGAATTGGATTAATCTTACACATTTAGGCCTCGTAGGGTTTTATTATACTGAACAAGTTTTGACAGAGAGTATGATAAAAATAATAACTGGATTAGATTAAATTCTGCTATAAAACTATGGAGCAGTTAAACTTATGACAAAAACTCCTCATTGCTCATTGATTTGTGGGCAGACTGGTTGTGGAAAACAATATTTATCCTCGACCTGTTACAAACAGTTTTATCGTTAAATTTTACTCATATTGTGGTTTTCTGTCCAACACTTAAATGGAACAAAGCATATCATGATAGAAGGTTTATATGGGCAGATGATGACATATATTTAGTTGATCCTAGCAATAAACTGAGTGAGTGATTTAGAACAGTTTTATAGACGTTTTGAAGGAACGCAGACACTATTTATTATAGATGACTGTTCAGCAGAAAGAGACATAGTTAAAAAGAGAAACACTTTGTCGAAACTAGCTTTCAGCGGAAGACATGCTGGGATAAGTGTGTGGATTTTATGCCAGAAATATAACTCGGTTTTAAAAGACTTTAGAGAACAGTTAAAAGACTGTAGTTTTATTTCACATGAAAGACAGAGACTCATTTGAAGAATGTTTGCGCGAAAATGATGTTATTGAAATGACCAGGAAAAACACAGGATTAAGCAAAAATTAAAATCTGAAAAGTTTAGTAAATTAGTATTGAAAACGGATAACCCTACACAGTATGTTTGTTTGTAGATAAT
>CM031598.1:41066305-41116305 GCA_018398815.1 Conus ventricosus | reverse complement strand
AAAGCTTGGTCACGGTCGCACATGTATTTGCTCTGAAGGTATTGAAGTTATTGATAACAGGCCTAACACAGACATGTTCTCACGACAGGCGAAGGAGAATGCTTTCTCTATTGTATTGCATAGCCCTATGTACTTCTAAAACTATGTCATATTAAAAACTTTTGGTCTGCTGAGTCGTAAACCTGTTTTGTGTCGTTGATTATATAAACTGACAAAATGAATTACACTCTGAGCAAAATAAAATGAAAAAGACAAGAAAGAAAAACAACTCTGCTCAGAAACGGACTGTAGTATTCGCAATTACTGGACTTAACTTCAATTTAATGTTGGTTTTTTTAGTTTGGTTGTTTTCTTCTTTCTTTTCTGCATACAAATGAACTCAAAGCCATACTGATGGGACGCTCCGTTATTGTAATCTGGATATAATTTCATTTTGATAAACTTGCGGATAATTACAGATCTGCACCACCCTTCTTCCTACTTACGGACTTGCTTGAAAAAAGATGCGTTCTTTGTAGATTCCTTCTGCCCACACTACCCCCCCCCCCCCTCTCTCTCTCTCTCTCTCTCTCTTCATCAACATTACTGTTGAACAGCTAGGAGTTTAAAAAAAAAAGTAAGTTCTTATCTGCAGTGTGCGCGGTTGAAACCCGAGCGAAGCATCCCTTTGTGCCCACGTCTCTTTGTGCCCACGTCTCTATAAAGTGGTTAGGGTTAGGGTTAGGGTTAGGGATAGGGATAGGGTTAGGGATAGGGTTAGGGATAGGGTTAGGGTTAGGGTTAGGGATAGGGTTAGGGTTAGGGTTAGGGATAGGTTAGGGTTAGGGTTAGGGATAGGGTCAGGGATAGGGTTAGGGTTAGGGTTAGACGTGGGCACAAAAAGACGTGGGCACAAAGACACGTGGGCTCAAAGATACGTCTGTGGGCACAAAGAGACGTGGGCACAAAGATACGTTCCCAAACCCTGCCACTACCACCCCTCCCCAACCCCGTTCCTTTCGATAAAAGATAATTGTAGTGTTCGCGGTTGACTTAATTTGAAAAAAAAAAATGAAATAAAAGAAAAGAAAAAGAAAAAAAAGAAAGAAAGAAAGAAAAGAAACCCTAACATCGCCTATTTCCACCGGTTGCTAATTAAGTTCGCTTCGGAACCCCTCCCTACACTTGCCCCCTTCCTCCCTCCCCTCTGCACCCCCCCCCCCCCCCCCCCCCCTCCTATGCTGTAAACTAACCTGGTACCGTACGTTCTCCTCTGCTGCCACCATCAGTTTTCCTCCTTCACCACTACGCCTTTCGTTAAGTTTTCTCTGTTTTTCGTTGAAGGTTTGTGTGCTTTTGTTGGTACTCTGGGCCCTGTGGTATACATAGACACCAATGAAAGCGCGCACGGTTTCAAAGATAATTAAACCTTGCCAAATTCTTTTACTTTTTCCACCCCCCCCCCCCCCCCCTCCTGAAATTCTAAATGGTTGCAGCTGTGCGTCGACCAAATTCTTTTTTGAAATAATAATGGTAATAAACAATCTGCAGTCCACTCCTATTACTCCTCCCGTCACCACCCTCCAACAAATGACGGTACATATAAATGAGAGAGATTTGTTAAAAAACAAACAAAAATGAATGAAAGAAAAGAAAAAGAAACACCCGAAGGTGCTGGAGAGGACCCAGAGAAGCACTGTCTTCACCTGCCTTTAGAGCAGTCCTGTACCACCCTTGGAGGCCTGCGCTGTGTTGACGATGGGTACAGGCCGACGATTTTGAAACAAGGGTCACAATGCAACAGGTTTGCCGCATTGCAGATGTTAGGCAGCCAATAGGCGCCGAGGGCCGCGCCCGTCAACTGCACGTTCCCACCAATGAAGAAAATCCTGAGGGCACGTCAGAAGAACACACGATTCGCGGCGGCTTTTGCGGATGGAAGTCGAACAAACTTTCGTCTAAAACGTTAGAAAGCTGCGACTGGGAAAAGAAGCGTGGTTTGCAGTACCGTGGGCACAAGTAATTTTGAGAAAGTGCAGGGGGACGGCATGAATTTTTTGGAGAAAAAAATCCAGCTCTGCGCCTCGTCAGCCATTTGTTTCTCTGACGCGAGTTCCAGAGAAGTAAGTATTCTTGTGAAAAGCCTAATTATTTGTCATTAGGAGTAGATCTGCACTGTCCAGAACGACGCTCACAGTCGAACGTATGACTAGTTCGTTTGTGGAGTAGTGGAACTTTAAAGCTTTGAAAGAGAGGGTGTTAGTTACCGCAGTGACATTGACAAACAAAGCACATAACATTCTTTGTTTGTCAATGTCATTGGCGGTAACTAACACCCTCTCTTTCAAAGTTTTGCTTCGACTCCGCCGTCAGTCACTCCAGTTTGGAACTTTAAAGGCTAACGCGGGTTTTTTTTTTTTTTTTTAATCTTTGAACTTGTTTTTTTTCATAGATTAAACTGGTTTTAAATGTCACAAAGTGACGTATGGTAAACGCTGGTCAGGTATTAGCACTTTGAAAAGACGTGGTTGTCGCACACTTCAAAGTATATTACGCATTTTTTGTTGCATAAAAAAAAGTTGAATGTTTGTTGGGAGAGAATTATTGAGGTCAAAGCAGAGAGCATTGAGACGCAGAGACCGACAATTCTTTTCTCCCCGGCCACGACACGCGCGCGCGCGCATGCACTCGCACACACGCAAACGCGCGCGCACACACACGCACACACTTAAAGACCAGCAAGACAAATGGGTGATAGGGGATATTTCAATGCGCATGCTCCTTTCTGGGATAATAAGTGCATACACATCGCAAGCAACAGATTGATAACATAGCAGACTCAAATTTGTATTTGTTAAATGATGGAAACGTTACTCGCATCCCCGATATAGCAACTCATAGACCCTCGGCTATAGATCTCACTTTCATATCTCCTTCAATTGCAACAAATTGTTCATGGAATCTTGTAGATGACTTGCCAGGATCTGACTACACTCCATTAAAATTTCAATCAATAAAGAGATAGAACAAAGAGAAATAAAAGTGGAAATCCATAGGCACGGAAACTGAACGGCAGCGGAACGGCACCGGGACGGTACAGATCGCTCAAACAAAATGTCATTGTCTGAATCCATTAGTACGGAACGGCAGCGGGACGGCACCGGGCAGTTCTGTGGTACCCCAGCGGCACTTTTTTAATCGGACACAGAGCGATTCTGCCGCTGCCGCAGAGGTGCCGCAGAGAAAAATGTGGGCGTGGCGCCTAAAATATTCCCGCGAAAAATTCCACGTTGCATTGTGGGCACTTTCTTCTCCAAGACAATGCCGGCGTGTCAAAATGGCGACCATTGAAAAACTTGTGGAACTTGTACGGGACAATCCCGTACTTTATAATGTTTCGCTGCCTGAGCACAGAGATGCTCTGCTCATACGCAATGTGTGGAGCAGCATCGCGGATGCGATAAGGAACAGATGTATAGATGGTAAGTGCCTTTTTTCTTCTGACCGAATTATGCCAGATGTTGATCTATTATAGATCTAGGCCTAGCATAGGTTCTTTCGTAACATACTGCTTGCTGTATGTGCATGTACCGTGGAAAGGCCAGTGCAATGCGATGCCTACATGTGTCTTATAGAGTCGTGGAGGGGATGCCTAGTAATAACTGGTTATGTCAGTGTACGTGTATGCGCGTACGTTTGTGTGTATGTGTTTGGATGTGTATGTGCATGCGAGCGTGCATGCGTACGTTGTATGTTTGTGCGTGTGTCCTATGCATGCACACATTATACACATCTTCAAATCATTCACACTAATAAAACATACATAACACAAACGCACGCACACACATACATAGACTAGAGGCAATTGACAATGATTTATCTCGGGCCATGTGTCCCCATCACAAATCCCCCCATCCCCCCCCCCCCCCCACCACACACACACACACACACACACACACATACACATGCATACACACACTGAAAAGATTCGTTTACAATTGTATTCAACAAAACGTTATATAACGTAAACAACACACCAGGAAGTATGATGCATGAAAATGAATGTCCCAAGTTAGGACGCAATTAACGTTTATATATGCAAATCAGATGTGCCGGATACATATTTAAATGTTGTTGTGTTCTACATCTGACAGGAGATGGATGGAAGAAGAAGTGGCGGAACATAAGGGACACCTACATGAAAAAGAAGGAGGACAACGCCACGAAGAGCGGCCAAGCTGCTACTAGAAAGAAGCCATGGCTGTTCTTCAATTTCCTGACCTTTTTGGATGAGTTCATTGAACCTTCGAGGTAGGTGAACACATCGATTTATTCATGAATGGCTGACTATAAGTGCATGAATGAATTAATTTAAATTTATTTAGCGTAAAAGATTCATCCGCGCAAGAGCATGATCGTAGCGCAGATCACACAGTCATTCTACAATACAATCAAGACACCTCGCCCACATTCGCACTCCCCCCATCGCATATTATCCCCCTGCACTCGGAAATTATGCCTACCCACCACAATTAGGCCTAAAGTTATAAGAGGTATACATTTAAAAAAGCATATACGTTTTTACGTAAGTATCGCAAGAACAAGGAAACTAATGCGTACACACGCAGATATTTACACTTCTGCTCACGAGCAACGGTAAGTAATAGAAGCA
This sequence comes from Conus ventricosus, assembly GCA_018398815.1. Lineage (NCBI taxonomy): Eukaryota > Metazoa > Mollusca > Gastropoda > Neogastropoda > Conidae > Conus > Conus ventricosus. The sequence continues at coordinate 41,111,654 of CM031598.1, read as the reverse complement.
TACATACCTACACATATATACATGCACGCACGTGCATACACTGACGCACGCGCATACACGCACGTACGTGTCTACTGTTTTCCTGTTAAACATAGATTGCTTAAATCTCCGTTTCAGCACGGAAAGCAACATTCCTTCTCCTCACCCGGAATTTCAGGACGATGAAGAAAGCGAGGCGAGGTTATTGGACCAGTCAGATGATGAATCTGCAAGCTTTGCTGAAAGGTGAGTTCTCTACTCCGACACAGTAGGCCTACTGAACATGCCTCTTGTAACATGCTTCATTTGCCAGGTGACAGGTTGTACACTGCAAAAGTATTCCATGAACTGATTTCTGACTTGCGCTGCTTCATGGGAAGGTCTGTTTCCCGAGTGTTGAAGGCTTTGTAACCCTTTAGGCTCCATACCAGCAACCTCATGAAGCAGACTGGTAACTTGAGCCAGAGTAGACTGGGCTTGAAGGAAATTGTGCAGCACACGAGCAGCTTTGACAATGTCAATCGTCCACTGTGGTCTGACGTCTAATTTGGTGAGGAAAAACCCTCCACCTTGCTGCCAATATGCCAAATGCATTCTCCACCACACGACGGCTCTTGACAGGCGGTAGTTGAAAATCTTCTGATTGAGGGACACCCCTTGCCAGGAAAGGGGCGAAGAAGATGACTCTGAAGAGGGAAGGCTTCGTCTCCCACGAAGACGTACGGCATGGGACCAAGGTGAGGGGCGGCCAGGAAGCAAAGAGTTAGCTGGAATTCCCAAGCTGTTTGAAGCCAATGCTTTTGCCAGATTGGAGTGAGCGAACGTCCCGCCATCGCTGTTTCGACCGTAGGAGCCAACGTCGATGAAAGTAAAGCGAAGGTTTGCATCCCACAAAGCCATGAGAACTGTAGAAAATGATCCCTTGCAGTTATGATAGAGAGATCCAGAATTCCTTGGAGCCTTCATCACGACATGCTTGCCGTCCAACGCGCCGATGCAATGAGGGAAGTTCCATCTGTCCTGGAAGTTAGCTGCAATAAGCTGCCAGTCGTCCGTTTGTATGGATGCTGGCATGTGGATAGATGACAGCCGCTTCCCAAAGGACCTTACAGACCTCAGCCAGAATGTTGCCAACGGGGGAGGCTCCCACTCTGTAGCTGAAGGCGATTGACCTGAACGTTTCTCCGGTTGCCAGAAACCTAAAAAAGAAACAGATAAATAAGTAAGTAAGTGCTGTAAGAAGTAAGTAAGTAAGTAAGTAAATACATAAGTAAATACATTAATCACATCACCTCAGTCCCTCGACTCTGGAAGTTGTCGGGGGGACCCGAGGGCAGAAGAAACAGACGTCCTCTTCATGCTGTTCTGTTGGCACCCGTCGACAAGAGGTCAGGGAGAGCCATCTCCATGCAGTCCTTGACGTTGTCAGACCAGCTCTTTCATTGTCTCCGCGTCTGCGTCCTCCCTCAAAGGTGCCTTGCAGGATGGTTTTTGGAGAGGGTGTCATGTCTCGTGACGTGTGCTAACCACGCCAATTTCCGTCGCCTGACGGTTGCCAGGAGAAATTCCAAAATACAATTATAGATACGCAGATTGGTCAACTTTTAAAAACCTTCTTCAAACTGTGAACATAGATATTACAACCACAGTTAACATAGACGATCTTTACACTTCATTTCAGTCTTCCCTTTCAGCAGCTGCAGATAATTCTATTCCAAGGATACATATATCTAAACCAGGGAAACACGAAGGAAATGGATGGTGGAATGATGACTGCAAGCGTGCTGTTGATGAAAAGAAGGAAAAATATATATCAGGGACAAATGAACAGACCAAAAAGATGGAAAACAGAGATAAATGAAAATGGCTAGTAAGCATAGTGATGAAATAATCCAAGATGCAATGCAGCACTACTGTTCCACATTTTGCAAAACAAATAAAAGAACATAAGGATATAGGAAAAAAATTGGCAGGAGGTAAAAGTAATGAAAAATGGCACTAAGTTACCAACATATCCAATAAAACAAGATAATCCCTTACCAAGTGTCCAGCAGAAAGCAGAAGTCTTCGCTAACATGTTTGCTAATGTCAGCCGTGAAAATGGTTTATCAAAGATTTGTAACGAGTATAGAGACCAAGAAGAGCAAAAAGAAATTTACAAAGATCCTATTCCTGATAACACAAAGTATATTAATGCACATCTAACGCTTCAGGAACTCGAAGATGCAATAAATTCCATCAAAAAAAAAAAATCGGTGGGACTGGACGCAATTTTGAATCGAATGCTAAAAAATCTGCCTGAAGTTTATCAATTTCCTGTATGAAAATGTTTTTTAAAATGCTGGTGTGATGGCGAATTTTGAATCAAATGCTAAAAAATCTGCCTGAAATTTTATCAATTTCCTGTATGAAATATTTTTTAAAATGCTGGCGTGATGGCGATACGCCAAAAATTTGGAATCAATCGTGGTTCCATTCACAAACACGGCAAAAGCTGCACAGACATAAACAATTATAGACCTATAGCATTAACATCCCATGTATGCAAACTTTTGGAAAGAATCGTTTTAAACAGACTTACACACTTTCGTAAGAAGAATGAAATAATACCTATAAATCGGGCTGGTTTCAGGAAGAGTAGATCGACAACATAACTATTGGTGAAACTTACAACAAACATAAAAAAGCAATTCGCTAGACGTGAATGTATATTGGCGACATTTTTTGAATAGATGAGGCTTGTGAACAAGTCTGGCATTCTCGGCTCTTACTTAAATTTAAAAAAAAACATTGGTCTGGTCATATTTATGATTATATCGATCGTTTTCTAAAGAATCGGAAAAATTTAAACTAGAATAGGGAACACGTATTCAACTAAAAGAACTCTTGGAATGGGTATCCCTCAAGGATCAGTGATTGCTGCTTTCCTATTTTCATTACTAATGTATGATTTACCCAGTAAAATATTGAAAAATGTCATCTTAATTCCATATGCTGACGATATATGCATGTGGATGGAAGTAACCTTAAAACGAAAACCCTACTACGTGGCACAAACCATACAAAAAAAAGTATCAAAAAGAGCTCGACATTATAGCAGAGTACTTGACAAAGAATGGACTAAGTTTATCTGCAGAAAAAAAACATTGTTTTATTCTACAGTGGCTCGAATCCCGACAAAATGCCTATTTTCAAAATGGAGTAGTTCTTAATTATGCTTCACAAATCAAGTTTCGGGGCGTTAACTTCAAATCCAAAATGTCTCGGAATCAACATATGGATTATTTGCTGACAAAAGCAAGGAAACTTTAATTTTCTCAAATTGTGAGTACACTGAGATGGGGACAAGACACTTCCACTTTAATTTATCTATGTAAATGTCTGATACGCGCAAGAAGTGTTTTTTAGTGCACCAAAATATCTGCTAAAGAAGCTTCAAAGTGTAGAATGCAAAGGGGTCAAACTTGCAGTGGGTCTTCCCACCCATGCTTCTTGTCTTCGAACATATAATGAAGCTCAGATTTTACCTCGGATGATCAGAGGGTAGTGGCTGCCACAAAATTTGTGATAAGAAGCTTTCCAGCTAAGAATGATGTGAAAAATGAGATTAAAATTAGATCAGATATCGACTTTTCCTACACGTGCAAAAACAATATCCTCTCGGATTACTTTGGCAACGTATACATCTGAGCTTAGGCAAACCACGGGCAGTACTGTTGACGAAAGTCTATATCTGCAAGGCCGTCCTTCCATACACCACCCAGGGAACTTCAAGGGGCCCACTTTGATATTGGCCACACCGAATAAAAAAAAGAGCACTATGCTAAATTTCATATTGAGAAGTATCCAAATCATTTAATGTATGCACAGATGGGTCATTAATTAAGAAAAATGTGGGCTATGCTTATTTGATAACTGATTTGCTAAATTTCATATTGAGAAGTATCCAAATCATTTAAAAGTATACACAGATGGGTCATTAATTCAGAAAAATGTGGGCTCTGCTTATTTGATAACTGATCTAAAAGTAGAGAAATGTTTTTCACTGGGGAAAAAATGAATAGGCTTTTACTGCCGAACTTGCCGCAATATTAATGGCGTTGAATTATCGTCTAAATTTCTCACGATCTGTATTTCAAGTACTTTTCTGTGTTGATTCAAAGTCTGTGCTTCAGGCACTGAAATCATTAAAACTGCAGAATAGATCAGAAATGATTGAAATTAGCAGTTTAATTCATGCTCTCTCTATACAAGGCACGGCAATTTCTGCTGGATACCGTCACGTGACACTGTTCGTTTTATAACGACAAAGGAGACGGAGCTGCAAAACAAGGTGCAAAATGTAGTTCAGAGTCTCTCAGGATGAATTTTCCACTTTCGGTTCATGAACATCATTTGCTTGGAACCATTTCCAGAATTTCTTCAAAAGTCTCGCAGAAAGCCTGCTTTACACAGATTTTAGTATTGCAAACTTTAAAACACACTCCCACATCAGCAGAAAGTTATTGTCCCTTATGTATTGGTGGAAAGTCGATGCTTTTACAAATTGTTTTAGTAAAAATGTTTAAGTGTTTGTGGACAGAGCATCACAGTTGATCATATTATCTCATGTGCCGCTGTCAAACAATTTATACCCATACTTTCTACATATACTATTACAAAATATTTTTGAATCGCCAGTATTAACCTATGAATTTTTTCTTTATCAAAGAGTCCCAGTAAGTACTTTACTTACATTTATCTCATACTTGTGAGGTTGCTTTAAAGTGAGTCATTAACCTACTACTAAATTTGCATAATATATACGAAAGGACCATCTTTATCCGTCCCCAACCTCTCGCTGTACTCGCCCATATCAAAACCATTTTGTAGTTTTCTAGCTTTATCATGAGGGTTTTGTTTGTTTTTATTGATGTAGTTTGTGTGTGTGTGTTTTTCGTCTAATATTACCTAGAGTGGATAGACGTTAAATTTGGAACCAACACACGCCCACGTTTACGAAACAAAGTGGGGCGACTGTCAAAAGATGGAGAAATGGGTTCCAGTATTTTCACTCGCCATTGAGCTCCCATACTTTATGCAGCACTTGAGCATACCCTTTTGTTGCAGTGACCATTTGGGTTTCCAAAATTATGACGTACATCTTTGAATGACAAAGGTAAGAAATGGTGGGCATATTTGATACTGTTGGCTCCAGCATTGTTAGAGCGAGTACACACACTGCATGAAACAAGTGAAGCGAGGTTCATCTAATTTTAGAAAATGGACTGTACACTCGATGCATGAAAGAGGTAAAGTGGGGATCACCTGCATTGCCGGGTGGTTTTGGCATTTGCCGATTAAAGTTTTTTTTTTTTTTTTCCAGAATCATGGTTTTCTTGTTCATTTTTTCTCTTCCGTCTATGCTTCTCCACTTTACAAGTGGATACTTTTGTTTTTCAGAGAAAGAGAGATTGTTTAAGCATACATTTCTTCCGACATTATGATATCAATACATTTGAAAGAGATGCACTTCAGTATGCCATCTTACAGTTTCGCTCAGAAACAAAATATAAAATAATTCAACTGTAAAGCTTTATTGTCATCTTAGACCTCATAAAAGCATTCAGCAGATCTATTAACGCATGTCAACTGAACCTTAAAGAAATGTGTATTAATATGGAATAATAGCTTACCTCTCAAAACGCCACACGGGTTCAGAATCCATGAAAATGACGTCGAAAAAAAATTGCCATTTCATGATTTTCACCAGCTCTTGATACATACCCTTCTAGTTTAACAAATTTGGAAAGTATTGTTCAAGCTTGTATATTTTATTTTAAACCTCTTCCAATTATCTTGAAGTTTTATTCACCGATTCGACGTGAACCAAAACAAAATGTATGTCTATGTGCCATATGTGGTAAAAGCGCCATATTAAAGCAACTATCCTGCGAAACAAAAACCAAACGAACGAAAATGTGACTTTCATATTGCCAGCTTCACAGTCTGAAATGCGAACAAAATGACGAGCCGGGTTAGCCATTTTCACTCTGCAACAGTTTTTCCTTGTAATTCAAATCGGTTCCATTGGAACAGAAGACGCTGCCACCCATCCTCCCGTGGATGCTCGGCTAGACAAATTCACGAATATATAATTCAAGTCATATGATGTACTGTTGTTTTACATCTTGTTAGATAACGTGCAAACTCTTGCAGAATTCGGACGTGAGCCTCGGTGTATTCTCATATGAACCTTTACATCATCTGTCGAAGATTAAACTATTCTTGAGAACGATAAAAGAAAACAAAAGCTGATTTGATTTTCAAGAGCTTTCAGCTATTTGCTTTGCACTTCAAGTGAGTGTAATAAGAATTAAAATAGATCCCCCCCCCCCCCCCCATCATTATCCTCCTCCCCATTCCCCACGAAACAAAAAGTAGTTCAGGTCAAAAGATTTACTGTCATCTCGGACCTCTTTAAATCAGTGCGCAGACTAATGTGTGGAAGAACATCTGGGCGGGGACACAATAACTGCTTTATGAAAACCAGCCGACCACACAAGACCTTGCAAGGGCTTTTTAACAACTAGGGGAAAATCTCATTTTGCGAAAAAAATGCCAATATTTACGTGATACGCAACAACAAAAAAAATGACTTGGTAGAATGACATATGATTAGAAAATTAAACTAGACCTACGCTAGGAGGTTGCAGACCCCGTCAGGTCAGATAAATAGATCTGCTACTGGTAAGCTGAAGCCCAGTACTACCTGTCACAGCTGAGTGCTGAAGCCGGAGGTGTTGGGCCAACATGGCGCACTCTAACAAACCACAACACCACGCACTTCGCCCTATGATGACACGCGGAGGTTGCAGTTTAATTGAAATTATTACGAGCCTATTGTGGAGGAAGGAGAAGTTACGTTGAGTATTGGCGCGCACAGCGTTGCAGGCAAAATTTCAGAGCTGTATGGCCACTAGACTTACGCCTTTAGGGAGGGACAGTAAAATTGATTATTACTACGAACACTAATTGGGAGGGACGTAACTTCTCCTTCCTCCACAATTGGCTCGTAATAATTTCAATTAAACTGCAACCTCCTAGCGTAGGTCTAGTTTAATTTTCTAATTATCACTCGCCTATTGCTCCGGAAGGAAGCTACGTTGAGACTTTAGAGAAAGTAAGGATAGTGGCCAATATAAACATCACAGGCCAGACATGTAATGCCACACACATTTATTCACAATGATCCTTCATCATTTTCATTTACTGTTCACATAGCCATCAAGTACCTTCTGGCTGAAACTGGCACTGTTCTGTCTCTTATAGTATTTACAGAATGTCTTTTCATTTGTCCAGCCCGCTGCTTTCAATATTGTTTTCAATGAAACTCCAGCCTGGGCGGCTGCACTGCAGCTTGCAGCCCTGGTGAGTGTGCTGTGTATGGTTAGTGTCGATGCCTGAGCGCGCTAGCACCTCTTTCACCATCGCGCGAATGTCTGCTTACCCACAGGTGCGTGAGGTTTGGTGTGACTGATGAATACTGCTGTTGGTGATCTGCCTCTGAGATCCTTAGTTGTGTCAATATACTGCTTCAAGTGTTTCACTGGACACAGATTTTCATTCTTTGCAAATGCCCTAATCTCTGCTGGTTCTGTATGTTTCCCTGGCTTTGTTGTTTTCAATACACATGAAAATTGTAACACACATTTACAATCAAACATCTTTACATCACTTGTTTTCAAAGAGTATAAAGCATGACCTCTTTGTCTGTAACTAAAGCTAACAACATGCAAGTTTTCAAAGTCAGTTCTTTCAAAGTCAACTGATTGATGGGAGATAAGCAATCTAAATAACTAAGTACAGTATTTACATCCCAAGTGTCCTTATATTTGGGTAAGGAAGGCCTATGTTCAAATGCTCCTTTCACAAGTTTGCAAATAACTGGAAGACTGCCCACTGAAAATCCATTCACTAATGGCAGATAAAGCGGACAAAGCGCAGCGCGCCGAGTTTATAGCACTGTGGCTTGCTCCAGCACTAAAAAGTTCGGCAAAAAGTTTGCTGCCTGCACAATGTCCGGCACATCATGTGGGATACTATTCTTTGCTGCGTACTGCTTCCACTTGGCAATGTAGGTGTTGTACACTGCGCGTGTGGGGGGGGGGGGGGGGGGGGTGCAAGAACTGACGATTAGCGCTGCTGCCTGGTTGGAACAGCCTTCCCTCTGGTAGGCCTACCGCTCCCTGATACTTTGCATATCATCAGTTGAAGGCGGGGAAGGGGGTGGGTTCTCCCTTGCTGCGTGGGGAGGGAGAGGATGGTGTCTCGTGTTGGTAGCAGTACTGGGTCTTGTGTCAGCAGCGGCCACCAGACTTGTGTTGGCCAGCGGGGCACCACCACTACCCCATCGCTCGCTCTCTCTTCACCTTCCCTAACACTGCCGTGATCGTACTAGGCATAAAATTGAAGGTTACTCCAAGGGAGAGAAAATGCATCTACTGCATAGGCGCTTGGGTCAGGTCTGTAAGAAACATAGCGCTGCATTTGGTGTTCAACCTTGAGGCAAAGAGATCAATGTCGGATTCATATGCAATTGTATCAATGCTTTGTGAAGCTCTTCTCTGTTCAACTTCCATTCTGCATCCAGGTTTATTTTCCTTGACTCCTCATCTGCTGCTGTGTTTTCCTTACCTGGATATATAAGCAGCACTCAACCATACGTGATTGTCAATGCACCAGTTCCATATCATCTGTGTCATCAAATTACATGAATCGGAATGACTTGTTCCCATATGATTTTATACATGCAACAGCAGTTGTGTTGTCTATCATGATACGGACATGTCGCCCATAAACCTGATTTAGGAAACATTTCAAAGCAAAAAATGCTGCCTTAAGTTCCAGATAGTTGATGTGAAAATCTTTTTCTTCTGGTAGCCATTCTCCCCCAGATTTTGACTTCACATGCACAACCCCATCCAGTTTTTGATGCATCCGAGGTCAGGGTGACATCAGGCTCTGTTTGGTGAAGAACATTATAAGCAGTCTCAATGTTGTTGATCCACCAATTTAGTTCTCTTTTGGCAAGAGGCGACAATGTCATGTGTCTGTCAAAATTCCCTGCATACAGCAACAGTGCTGTCTTTTTCTCTTTCTCCAGCTGTCTATAATGAAGTGGCCCATACATCATCGCTGGAAAGGAAGCCACTATCTTCCAATCACTCTCGCCACATCCCTGATACTCACTGTATCTTTCTTGACAGCTGACAGGCAAATCGAAACCATGTCTGCTACTCTCTCAGGTGTTAAAGTTACTGTCATTGATCAGAGTCAATGATGACTCCAGATACTGAAGGCGACGAGTGGGTTCTAGTACTGATTTTTGGGGAGTGGATGATAAATCCCAGAGACCTTAGAAGTTTCACTGTGTTAAAAACATTAGAGGCACATGACATTCTCGTCTCTGCAAACAAAAGTGAATCATCCAAAAATACTGAGGAAAGATGACCTTCCCTCTCAAGGTGGCAAACACAGGTTTTAACAGCTTGGTGAATTTACGTGGTGCAAGTGCCAGCCCATTAGGCAGACAGTTAAACTGCCAAAGCTGGTCATCCCACTCAAATCTGAGAAATCTTCTGTGTTCCTCTTTGACTGATACTGAGTAGTATGCATCCTTCAAGTCAATTGAAGCCATGAAGCAGTTTGGAGTCGCTAGTTTTAGAGCAGTATGCAAGGTTTCCATTTTGAAGTGATAATAAACGATATCTTCGTTTAGTTTCTTTAAGTTCAGAATCATTCTATGAGTTCCATCTTTCTTCGGAAGAACAAAAACTGGTGACACAAACTGCTCTGCTTCAGTCTGACACTTTGAAATCACACCTTTTTGGCAAAGTTTCTGTATTTCTTTGTCAATAACTTTCTTTTCTGATGCATTTAACTCGGGCTGGAAAGTGTAATCCTGTCTGATTTGGCCAATATCACAATCAATTGAAGGCTCACGCCTTGTACTGTTTCTAAAATTTCAGGGTCTTTTGTCAATTTTTTCATCTATCAACATATTGTGTAAGCCTGCCACCTTGAAAAAGTAAAGCCTCCTGTCTCATTTCATCCAGCAGATGAGGAGGGATAGTGTGTCTCACCTGGCCATCCAAGAGTGACACAGACTCTAGGCTTTCTTCTGGTAGAACTGTCTTGCGTTTCTGTTCCCTGGAACTTCTTTTGATGGCCGTATGTGTTGCTGTCTCTGGCCTAAAAAAGGACGTTTTTCTTTGTTGTTGGCTTTCTGCCATGGTCTGTTACGTTGTCTGTTGTCATAACGACTTGGGCCTGCACCATGTGACAGTCTGTCCAGCTCTTTGATCTCCTTGATGGAAGCAGTCAGATTGTCTCCAAAGAGCTGACCAGTAATGGGAACACTCTCACTGCACAATCCTGTCAGCTGTCTGGGGAGATGGGGGCGCAGGACCTGTCTGCGTTTTACTGACAGCTCGTGACATGCATGACCCAACAAGGCCAGAGCATCAGCGTTTTGATCAGTGACAGAGGCTTTGATGTCTGCATCAGTCAACTTTTTCTTGCTATATGCTTTGAGTATAGCCCGAGTGCTCTGTGCCAGTGCTGCTGTGGCTTTGACAATGGCTCTCTGCATTGAAGGCATCTTAACATCGGCCTGTTTGACAGTGGCTGGCAAATCCTTCCAGATTTCTGTATTCACTTTGGGCACCTGAAGCTTAGGGCAGTTGTCTGGGCGTTGGTATTTATCAAGCCTTTCTTTAAATTTTGTTTCAGAAAGCCCCTGTGCAAATCTTTTATTAATGATCTCAGCCATTGAGTCAGCCACTTTGTCAGCTGTTTTCTCTTTACTGTCCAAGTCTTGTTCTATCTCCTTTAACAAGTCATCATCTTGACAATCAAGGGAAATAGTATCCACAGCATCATCATAGATTTCTCCATCTGACGATGACTCTAGAGTCCTCATTGCTCAGAGTGGCATTAGCAGTTTTCTTAACCGGCTGTTCGCCTTTCGTGCGCGCCTGTACTCGCCACGGTCGGACCATGACCCAGTTTCTTCTCCCTCCTCATCAGAGAGAGAATCGCGCCGTCTCTTAGTGCCACGCGGTGCCTGAGACGTGATCCGGTCTTTGTCCGAAGTTTTGGCGGTCAACAGCTTGTGAATAGCCTCTTCCAGTCTAGAAAATCTGTCATCCATTTGCGAGCATCAAGCCTCTCGACTTTATCTTCCTTATCTATAGGTGTGACCTCTTGCTCCTGTGCCCCTGAATGACTGGCCATGCTTAGCTTGGGTTATATCTTGAGCATGTACCGCACACAGGCGGAATGGTACTGCCAAATCGCACACAGGCGAACAGGAGAGTTGTATATCGCACACAGGCGAACAGGATAATTGTATATCGCACACAGGCGAATTAAGGTACAGCGCACACAGGCGAAAGTTATGAATATACTCCAAACTGTATGGTCATATGATGCATGCAACACAGGCGTGGGCTTCTCTCAGAGAAGTTATTATACCCAATTAATTCAATCCAATTATACACGTACACCACTTTTTATGCTGCCAAGATCTACTCGTGAATGAAAAAAGGGGTTGCCACTCACCTTCAAGTTCTTGTGTACTTTGCACACTGGTCTCATTCACTTGTACTTACGTTATCATTCATTCATGTAGGCTACCTACACATGCTCACACATCTGTTGCCTGCAAACGCCAGCGTCCAATTGCCTGCAACGCTGTGCGCGCCAATACTCAACGTAGCTTCCCTTCCGGGAGCAATAGGCGAGTGATAATTAAGGTGCAAAGAACTACAACTGCTGCGAGCGACCCCTATTATCATTATTGATTTTACACTCCTAGTTAAACGACCAAAAACTAAATAAATAACTAAAAACACGTTTAAATGTAAAAGAAAAAGTTAAAAAGACCAGATGGGCAAACGCATTGCAGGATGGACAGCTAGAGGCAACTATGAACAGCGAGTCATTTTTACACCTAGTCGTCAGCTTGTGATTGAAATACACTGCCAACTGAGAAGAGGCAAAATATTTGAAAGTTTTTTTTCCTCAAGAAAAAGCAAAGATACACTTGTTCACATGTATATAGGACATGGAAGTTCATCAGGGCCAATTACTTTCTCTATATGAGCATGCATCTGCCAATGTCCTTAAAGCATTACAAAACGTATCAACAGTTCTCGTTCGTACCAGTTTAGAATTAAACAGCTCATATATGCACAGGCTGCCACCACATGATAGATTTTCAATCCTCCCCATCCCCTTCTCCAAATGACTATATAAACCAGAAATCTGTCGAAGCACACAACTGATTTAGCCATCCTCAAAACAACTAATCAACTTTTTAACGACTTCCAACACTTCGTCAATTCAAGAGGAACAGAAGACGCATACACCTCCCTTTTCACACCCACCACTTCAAGGATACGCAGTCTTTCTTAGATTACAATGTAATTGGAGATGCAGTGCAGAACGAGAAACTGGACATCGTTTGATTTTTTGTGCTTTCTTATAGTTTGGACCTGCAAGCTTCCTTTTGTAAGGGGTTGATGTCAAGATGGCTACAGTCATTTTCCCTATTCTTCTCAGAAAACTTTTTCTCTTTCTGAACTAGGGAATAGCAGTATGCGGTGTACAAGCAGAAGGGGGAGAATCTGGTTGAGATGGAATTACCTTGGGGTCATTTCTTGAAGGACGCGGTCATAGTGCCCAACATCTTCTCCAGGAACAGTAAACTGACCAGAATGGGCAAACTGGGTGCGAAACCTGTGCTGATTGGTATAAAATTTTGGTTAGAACAGTGAAGTCTTTCTTTAGAATCGGCAAACTGGGTGCAAAACCTGTGCTGATTGGTATAAAATTTTGGTTAGAACAGTGAAGTCTTTCTTTAGAATCTGCGTACCACAATGCTTTATAGCACTGCGCGTTATGAAACCTTGAACAAAATCATATCTTTCCTCGCCTATTCCCTGCGTATTGTTATGCTGCCATTTTTTTCTTGTGGAAGTTTCTTAGGGGAGGTAGGACTCCAAGCTGGTTTGGAATTTGTACTTCCCATTTCTGCGTTAATGGTCTATTTCACATGTCGCATCGGGTCTTGAAAACTTATTGTTAGAAAGCAGTGGACACTCTTCGAGTTGTGGCACATGCGAATTGGGGAACTGGTAAGAAAACTTTTTCCATCTGTACGGGGCTCCGATACGCTCCAAACTGGACTGCAGGTATGTCGTCTACGGTTCCGTCAGATCTTCTACCTCAAAACTGCATTCCATCCATCATTGTGGGCTTTGACTTGATGTGGGTGCTTCTGGAAAATCCGGGTTTACGGTCTGTATTCAGAAGCATGAGGACCATCCTCTGAAATCTGTAGTTGTTTGAGCTATGCACCTGTCTGAAATCAGACGAATACAGCATAGTTTTTGCTTTTCTGTGCCGTCAGTTGCAAAGAAGAAACGCTTTGTGCCATTTGCATACAGGCCATTCTGTTTGCACCCACTAGTATCTTTAAAAAGGTGAAGAAGCTCCGTGGCGCATTTCATGTGATGTATTGATCACTACGAAAGATGTTCTTGTAGAGTATTGGCACTCGCATGATGCCTGACATATAAACACTTTTCAGCAAACTCCACAAAAGTCTTTGGCTCTGCCAGGCCTTCCAACCTGAAAGCTCGAGATCCCATCCACCATCAAAGGCGTCGACTCTACGTGCATTCCGCACCACCCCTGTTTATAGCCTGTATGCAGAGGCAGGAGAACGATCCCTCTCGAACTGTTGGCTGAAACTTTCCTGGAACATTTTTTTGACTCTCTTTCCTAAACCCCAAAACCCTGCTTATGACTGTTTTTGACCGAAAGTTTCAAAAGAAATTCGATGACCATCTCGGTTCCATTCGACCCTTGGGGATTCGTAGTCTTGCCCATTTGAAAAATGCTTATATATAGACACTGGAGTCGTGTGTGATTTGTCCAAGTTTCCTGATGACCCACCATGGACTTTCTTTACTCCACAGTTACGGTTTGATGAAGCCGCATATTGTAAAGATACTACTAGCACCTTGCTGTGGAAGTCTGTCAACCTCGGGGTATGTCAGTGGAGGAAGGACTAGCGCACAGCCCAAACACACTCACAGCTTGCTTACAATCTCATTCATATATCATGCATTCGTCACATCAAACCACTAGTAAAGTCTATAACTTTACTACACATAATCATGAACAAAAAAACATCAATGCGCATGAAGTCAAACAGAATAAAACATTCCCTCTTTTCTTGAACTTCACAAAACCATTTATCTAAATCATCATTAACTAACCCGGGTATAAATAGATTTTTCACTTTACCTGGCCAGGTGATCTTAAACTATTCACGAATCACTGTCTTTCCTTTTCTTCTTTTTTTTTCTTTTCTTTTCACTGTCACTTTCACAAACACCAGTCACGACACAACTGCTGGCACTGGTCAGGTTGGACCGCTGGCAATGGTCAGGTTAGACTGCTGGCACTGGTCAGGTTAGACCGCTGGCGTTGGTCAGGTCGGACTGCTGGTGAAGTGGCGCTGCCAGGAATGAGGTCGAACCCCGGTTCAAATCGAACAGTGACTACCAGACATCGATCTGTTCTCCTTTCTTTCTTCCTGCATTAACGCATTGCACTCTCTCTCTCTCTCTTCTAGTCTGCTCTATCAAATGGACATGGTTGCTTTTCTTTTCCTTTTCTTTTTCTTTTTTTTTTCTCTTCATCAGTTAGCAACTCTCTCTCTCACATCTCTCCTTAGTCTTCCCTCTGCAGACCCTCTATGGTGCTAGTGCTACAGCTCGGTTCTCTTCACTCCCCCTCTCATCTCCCTGCCTTTCTCTCCTGCCGAGCCTACACCCAGAACCTCTTCCTCTCTCTCTCTCTCTGTTCGTTCCTTCCCCGTTTTTACTCGCGCATTCCTCTCTTATCCTAAAAACCATCCGTCAAAGGGCGAGTACCATTGGTCAGTATTTTCCCGCCTTATACTTGAGGTTGCCTCCCCTCTCATTTCATTGGATATGTAAATCATGACAGTCACATCTACCTGCCTTGCTCTCTGTAATGGTCAATGGTCATTTAATTAATTAGCTAGATTTCACCCCCACTACACAGTACCTTCCCCCTCTCCCTTTCCGGCGACGTCCGGCTTAATTGTGGGCACTGGTCCTACAAATTGGCTGGATGAGTCTGGCCCAGGCGCCGAGATCCGTCTGGGCAGACATCGAGGCGTCGGTCAAGCTACTTAGTCTGTCTGGCTGGACCGTACCGTCTCCGTGGAGCCTCTCCGCTATGCTTAATTGGCTGGACCCGACACATGAGGCCGTCTGCCTGGCGCCCAGAATGTTTGAGTTGGAGCTTATGTCCAAACAAACTGGCTGGCGACTGACCACGAATTCGGTCTTCTATTTTTGTCCGTGACAAAGTCGTTTTACGCCGAACAGTGTTTGAAGTTTCCATCCTCGGAAGAATCTTTACCGACGGCTTCAAATCTGAGGAGCAGGTTGCGTCTGCTGTATTTTTTCCACGACAGATAGAGTTGAGCAGATCCTTGTTCAGAGATGTCCATGATATCTGATGTGATCTCTGAAATTCTGCAGAGATTACGATTTTTCATCTGATCCAACAAAATTTCCGGTGTGTTTTTAGAAAGTGTGTTTTAGAGGGTTGCGTAAATCAAAATGGGTTGTTGTTGTTTTTCAATGACTTGTGAGTTGACTTCAACGGCGTGACAGCCCTTTGCAGTAGGCTGGGCTTTGAGCAGCATTACCTTACTTTACTCTTTAAATGGTCTTCAAATCCAACAAAGATTTCCTCATTTTGGTAGACTCCCTTTCTGCTTTGGAGGTAATTGCCGGATGTAACCTCAAACACGCTCAACTTCTGAAGTTATTCGAACTGTACACCTCTCTGAAATCAGATGCATACAACATAGTTTTTGCTTGGGGTCCCAGCCATGTGGGCATTCAAGGCAATGAAGTGGTTGATCAACTTGCAAAAGTGCCATAAAGAAAGAGTCTGTCCCACTCGCTGATCTGAAACCCAAACCCAAGCTTACTCCAAAGACATCTAGCAAGAAGAATGGAAGTTGGAGACGGATAATAAACTCGTCCAAATCCATCCAAACCAGGAAGAATTTACGACGTTCCAGGGGCGGCTGTTTGCACACAGGTCACTCCTTTTACACCCATTCTTGGCTTTTAAAAGGTTAAGAAGCGCCATGGTGCATTCCATGTCGTGTACCATGCATAGTGAAACATAGTCTTCTACAGTGTTGGGACTTGCATTATATTAAACACTTAACAGCAGACTCTATGAAAACCTTGTTCAGAGATGTCACACCTGATGTGAGATCAACATTTTTCATCTATCTTGGGTGTATTCTAAAGGGTTGTGTGGATGATTTTTTTTTAAATGACTTGATCGCAATGATGGCCCTGATATGGCCCTTTGCGGTTGGCTGGGCTATAAGTAACATTATCTCTCTCTCGCGCGTAAATCTTGTTCAAGACTTGATGAGAATTTTTGGTTTCTGAAAGAGAGCAACTTGTTTTATTGGATCTGAGATTTGAGGAATAAAAATAATTAACAAAATTCTGGCAAGGTTTTAGAAAACTGTTGCCATGAATTTATTGGATCTAAGATTTTAAGGAAGAAAACAATGAACGAAGTTCTGTCGTGTTTTTTGTGGTGTTTTTTTTTTTTCATATTTTCGTTTATAGAGTTGACATCAACGAGCTGACGGTCTTCATATGGTCCTTTACAGTCTGCTTGGCTATAAGCAGCATTGTTTCTCGCATACGGGAGAAGTGGCATCGATCACAGAGCTTCCACTGCTTTGGTACTAAAATCGATTGAATACTTAATGGTAACTTATAATACCATCGTATTAACCGTGAGCATGTCACTTTTGTGACAGTGTTGGGGGGGGGGGGGGGGGGGGGGGGGGGAACGTCGACACCACAGTTTCACATTTTAATGTTCACACGTACGCACACGCACACGCACACGCACACACACACACACACACACACACACACGAGCAGGCATGTATTCACGCACGTACACACGCACACGCATGCGTGCAGAGAGACCTGGGTTTGAATTACATATGAACCTTGCTTTTAGTTCATGCGGTGTTGAATGCAGTGACCAGATGTAATCCTAACATCTTGCTTCAACTTGGTATGAGACTTTACTTCAAAATAATGCCAGTTTGATGGCATACTGCAGATGTCGCATCTGCATATGGTGTGAATTGCGTGCACGTACGCACGCACACACGCCTCCCCGCTCACCTCCCACTCCACACACAAACTGCACTGTCACGTATTGGCGTACTTTAGAACAATTTTCCTGGGTCCAATCTGCAAAGAAATTAAAACAATTACATGAAATTGTATGTTAGGAAGTCCAATCAAAAGAAATTAAAACGTATGGGTGAGCGCGCACATAATGGCATACTACAGATATTTCCGTATAATGGTGTAATTCGCGCAGACGCACGCCCACGAACGCACGCAGCACGCACGCATGCTTGCATTCCCTTTCCCTCCAACCCTCACTCCACCCCCCCCCCCCCCCCCCCCCCCCCCTTCACCCCAATTGATGGACACAAACAGATCCTACCATGGCAAGTTTGTCCATAACCCATTTCGTGTTTTGATTGCAGCGAACAATATAAACGTCACGAAACAGGTGCAAGGCTTCCAATCTTGACTGTTCCGCGATTCTGCTTTGCCCCGTAAACGCGGTCAGCATGACGTTTTGCTGTCATTTACAAGGTAGAGTTAATCTTTTATTGAGAGTGATTTCGTGCAGAAGTTTGTGGGAGTTCATGATAGAATCACATATTTTGCTGACTAGATTAACAAACAAAAAAACTATAATATATATATATATATATATAGAGAGAGAGAGAGAGAGAGAGAGAGAGATCAGTATATTTAAAATGCCTAAAACAATTTTTTAAGTGCTCAACCCCTTGGGGAGCAACATAAAACAAGTTAAAAGAGGAATCTTAAAACTATCTACAAATTTGTTTCAAGCGTGTTGCGCTGTCATCAGGATCTGCATATATATATATATATATATATATATATATATATATATATATATATATATCACGAACAGTATAAAAATGTCCTTTAAAAATCCAAAAGAGCTCAACCGTCTAGGGAGCAAAATCTTTTAAAAATGTGTCTAAAATGAAGTGCTAAAATCAACAAGCTTGTTTCGAGCCTCTTGCCTCTTGCTCTCTTCAGGATATCCTTTTGGGGCACGCTGTAGTTCTTTTATAGCGTGCGGGACTTGATTCCGTTTTTGCATGTGATTTAATCTCATTCGCTGCACGTGTGGTCTGTGGTTCTTGTTGGGGTCTGTTCAGGTGGAGTGTGCTAACAAAGATTTCCATTTGTGCCTGCAATAGTTTACTATTTCTATTTTGGTATTCAGAGTTGCTAGGTGTGGTTTACATAATATTAACCATTTTTTTCTGTGGAGCATAAATTGCATTTTTTTAGAAATATTGTTGTATGGTGTTGCTCTTTTCATGATTTTCCATGATATGCTGTAGTCTATTTTTTTTTTAATCTTTGAGTCTCCAAATGTATTTACTCAACTCTGTTTTGTTTTTGTATTTTTTCTTTTTTGAATGACTGTTTATGGTTTGCGTATCTGGTTTTGAAAGGGTTTTCAGTTAGTTGGTTCTTCAATTTAACGTCTGTTCACTTATTGATAGACAAAATAATGCAGAACTGAGTGGATGAGAGAAATGGAAATAGTGTATGGAAAATGCTAGTATGGGCCTACGTACGAATGTGTGTGTGTGTGCGGCGCGCGGTGTGTGCTTGTGCGACTTTGACAGTTGAAAAGAAAATATTGTTCTAAATGTAACAACTTGAAAGATAAGACAAAGCAAAAAAAAAAACCAAAAAAAAACTGGACATATCTATACAAACGAGCCAACTGGGCTTAACATCAACGAATTTATAAATGTAAAAAATGCGTGAAGATTCTGGAAAATGCATAGGGAATCTTCTTGTCGGAAGTTGGAGAGAGATGAGTTAAAATAGGAACAGTTAAAAAGAAAATGCAGAGTATTTAAACTGTCGACTGCTCCACAAGCACATTGTAAATTTCTGTGGAATTTTGTACGAAGAGCGTTAACTTTAAGCCTATAAAAGAGAGATTCCAGTTTCCGAAATCTGTGTACATGTACATATGTCTTTGTATATAGTTTACGAATTTGAATGGACGAGTAGATTTCTGAGTTCTTGAACAGCAACTCGGTGAAGAACCTTGTGCATGTATTTTAAAGAGTACTGATTCTTTATACAGGTTATAAAAAGACTCAAAGAGACTCTTTTTAAGAGTCCATAGGCTTCATGAAGACTATATATGATCCCTATATATGTTTCTTTTTCATTTTCTGATGTTACCGTAGCTTGGTATACAATATTGTTGTGAAGACATTTGTTGCTTAGCGGGCACTGTTCTTTTTTTAGTGCAGTTGCAAGATGTCCTTTCGGCACCCTTCTCTGTTGTGTTGCTTTTCATTTTGTTAGATGAGTCAGTTATGTTTTTAAGGTTGGGCATACATGGGTATGATAGTTTGATGGCGTTTTGTTGAATATTTTGAACAGCTTGTGTTCTTTTGGAAATGATGTTGCCTAGATTTTGAAGAATTCTTTTCCTACGTTTGTTTTTACTTGTCCATCGTATGGGGGTGGGGGGGGGGGGGGGGGGGGGGGGGGGGGGGGGGGGGGGGTTGTACCATATGATCTTCCTTTTCCTGTTTTTCTTACTTCTGTTTCGTGTTATTTTGTCTGGGCTGTATTGCAGTTTGTAATTATAACCACTTTTTTGCAGGCACAAATAGAAATCTTTGTTAGCACACTCCACCAGAACAGACCCCAACAGACCACACGTGCAGCGAATGAGATTAAATCACACATGCAGAAACGGAATCGGGTCCCGCACGCTATAAAAGAACGACAGCGTGCCCCAAAAGGATATCCTGAAGAGAGCAAAGGCTCGAAACAAGCTTGTTGATTTTAGCACTTTATTTTAGAAATATTTTTAACAATATATATATATATATATATATATATATATATATATATGTGTGTGTGTGTGTGTGTGTGTGTGTGTGCGATAAGACTTCATTTATAGTTTCAACTAGTATGGGCAATTTTTCAGTTGCTGTGCTTTTTTGTATGCCACAAATTTTCATCAGACATTCGTTTCCGAAAACAATAACGTGAACATGAAACAGTACGTTCTTGTGTCGTCGCTAATTTTGTAGGCATTGGTATGATTTTTGCACTTAACGAGCATCCAAAGGGAGTCAAATAATTACGTGAAAGCAATTGGTCCTGTTCTCACTGTTACACAAAAGTTAAGGGGCTTGATCACGATATGTGAGGCTAAACCTGAAATTCATTTTTTAATCCACCTGTAAGGAGATTGGAGCATCAGTTTGATTTTTTTTCTCTGGACAGAATACATTTGTAGGGCATCATTCCGTTTATACTGCAAGCAGCCTGCACTTGACAAGTTTTTGATAGGTCACTGATCTTCTAGCCAAGTTAACCGTTCTTCTCAGGATGCGTCAGATGGCATGCTGGACTGAGGTGCTGACGATTCGCTCATTAACAAACAATCGATAAACACAACAGACTTTTGTCAGTCATTAAAGAACCCAGCGAAGACTTTGACAATGTGAAACTTTCTTCCTCTTTTTATTTTACTGCTATAAAACGGCATTTTGGCATACTGAATCCGAAAAGCCACATTTCCTTTATGACCACAAAGCAGTGATGCAGGTCTAACTTTTAAAACTGGCAATCGAGTAAGCCTCAATTCTTCAATCCTATGGATGAAGGGGCATTTTAAAGTGACATTACCGGAAAAAAATGACGATTAATAAGAAATTAACCTTGAAAAGGTATTTACAAATTTTGAACTTGATTTAATTGCTTTAAATATGGTAGCCTCTTGATTTAATTGAGCCCGAGTTAGGTGCCCTTAAACTTTCTTATGATGTGTTTTGACAAATGGATGAATTCACCATTTCATTTTCTTAACAACAACGTGCAAGGAAGTTACTTCAGTGAACTGGGAAAGAGCTATAGTAATTTTGGGCTTGATGAATCGATGTTTACGTTTTGTTGATTTTAGATTTTAAAGTGAAATGTATTCTGCTTTGGTTTTCAGTTGCACAGCCAGGGGAGCAGTTATTTACTTGGTTATGCGGTAACGCTATCAGCAGTCCTATACTACCAATAGCATTGTAGCCGTGTATATGAGCGTCACTGTATTGATGGTTTAAATTAACATTTTGAAAATTATTTGGCTAACTTCTGTGCTTTACAGCATGTGTAAATGTGATGATTTTATTCCTTGAAATGATGTGACAAGTTTTTTGTGTTACTCGAATGGAACATGTGTGATATAGTGTAGTTTGGGAACGACGTCTCCTCAATCTGTGCTCCATTTTTCAAATTACTCGTAATTTCATGAACTCGCGGAAAGCTCTCATGGCCGTAGAGGAGAATAGAACCAAGTAAGGACTTGCCGAGTTTCAGATTAAACTGGAAAGCTGACACCGATTTGCTCTTCCAGATGACGCTGTCTCGTCATAGCGGACCATGCTGTGTCTAACGTGGACCTTCATTTGCGCTACCATCTTTAGTAAGTATGGACGCAAGGTTCTTTGAAACTATCCAATTCTGATCTCTATCCCTTTTTGATCATGCAAGTTGCTGTGGCTGAGTGCAGCTGTTCACCATTATTTTACTGGTTTCCGAGATTAACTTCCCATTCCTTTCGCGCCTGTGCATTTCTCCAGTGTGGTGATGAGAACTTGAGCTGTCTTGTTGCCTCCACCGTGGTCGATGTTACCTGGGAAGTGCAAAGCGGCCATCTTACGATGGAAATGGATGTCTGTCAGTCAGGATGCGTCACCTGCATCGTGTTCTCCAGGCAGACGTTAAGCGGTCCTGAACTTTCTCTGCTTTGGTTGGTCTTCTCATTTCGAGTATTAAAAGCTTCCCTTGTGTCTCTGTTGTCTAGGTTGTTCTCAGTGTCCTCGCACTTCATTTTATTAGAGACGTCATGGAAGAAAGAATCTAAAGCGTTTTTGTATGCTGTAGCAAAAAATTGTTTGTGGACTTCTCTACATCCGTGTAGGGAACTGAATTTTACATAACAGCTCTGATATGGCCCCTTGTGGTCGGTCGAGCTGTAACAAGATTAACTGAAGTGTTTATTCAGTATGACAGTCCTTTGTATTTCATGCAAATTAGTACAACAAATAGAACTTGAGATGCAAATTGACATGAATCAAGATTGTAAATGTTTTGTCGAAAGAAAAACTTCTGGACTCGGGTAAAAAAGCAGTCCGTCAGTCTGACAATAACATGTAAATATTTGAGCCAGCAGGTTTTGTTCATGTGTTTACCCTGTCGCGGTCGCATTGCCTCCAGCTATCGTGAGGCACTGGAAAGGTACTACCGTTTCACGAAAATGCTTGTAACACCGAGAAGGCGGGGGCAGAAGGCCGAGCGTCGAATGTCCGTTTTTGTCTGACAGTCCGGGATTTACATCATGTTGGCCTTTGCTTAAGGCTGTGTCAGACCAGTTGACATAGGCTAGAACACCAAGGCAACATCGAAATGTTGCCATGCTCTGCATACTTGTGCGGGGATTGTCTCTAGTCGTGACAAGCCCCAAGCATAACATTATCAGTCTCCAAAATCCCTCGAAGTCGGAGTGTGGCTGCGCACGTGGCGGGGTAATCAAAAACGGTCACACGCGTAGTGTTCTCATCCTTAGCAGATGCATTTGTACCATAGTGTTAAAGTACTTCGTCTGTCTGGAGAACCCAGGGGTCCTTTAGCCAGGGTATGACAACGACATCATCCTTACGCTTATGATCCTACAAAACATCGGAGTCCGATAAAGTTTGCTGGGTGGCTGCGAGACATTAGTATTGCGCTTTGAACCAGAACGCGGAGATATCTGAGATGCCGTCTTCACAACCTGATGAGGTGTCCCGTAAACGTCTTTTGCTCCAGTTTGATGTAACCACTTCTGTGCGCTTGCGCCTCGTACTGTGTTTCAAAGGTAGCAGTTTAGACTCCGAACATGCACTTCTTACCACAGACTTGTCATCGCCACTATTTGAAAAGTTGAATGTATCGCACTGCACGTGTAATGCCTGTTTGCTGCCTGTGAACTTGGAAACGGCAAAAAACGGTTCGTATTAGCAAAGGCTTGATCACAGCTTCAGTACTGGGAAAAGCAGCAGCGATCATTTTGGTCCTGCATCTACGTGATGTTAAATGGACACTGAGGTCGGCGCCCTCCACCCACACCCCGATTTTAGTGTCTATTTCTGTCTTTCTTTTTTTGGTCGATGGCGATAAAGCAAAGTCAGGACATAGACGGGGTACCTGCCTCGACTTTCACAGAAGAATAAAAAGGTGGACTGAATATTGCAGTGAACTAACTGTACGCCAAACAGAACAAGGGAGATAAACGCGTGCTATCAGTATTAATCAAATGAGGATGTATTTCCAGTACTCCTTGAAGTAGCTGCAGCGAAATGGCTGAAATATAGGAGGGGTGCATGCATCGACAACGCCCCTATAGAATTTTATGTAGGTTGGAGAGTCGGTAGCAGATATCTTTGCTGTCATCGTCAAATAGATCTGGCGCATTGGGGGAAGAATGGTCCTTGCTATGGCTTGTTAATCGTCGCCTTCCCAAGATAGGAAATCAGCAGTGCCAGAACTAACACTCTGTTGGTTTGATCAGTTATTCCAGCAAAGTGATCAATAACTCTTGCATTTTTTATTTATTTATTTATTTAGTTAGTTTTTGCTCTATCATCTACCGACGAAACGGATGGCGCAGAACATGATCTGTTGCGGGAGATTTCTGCTCGTTACTGGCTAGGAGTTTAAAACAGTGTTGTGAATTTGAAGATTTAGTGCGCGAATTAGAGGAAGCATCATGACATGTTTCCTCTTTCCTTTTGAGGATTCATAGGATCTTAACTGATTGAGTGGAATTAGCATACGCCTTCTTTACATCAGTTAATTTCCCGATGATCTTTTTATTACTCTCAGGAGCCCATCTAGATGTAATTGTCATCGACTCTTCCCTCTGGGGTTTATGACCTTTCCGGGTTTTGCATGGTCCAGTAATCCTGGGGTTCTGCTAACAGGGGCATCAATACTTGGAAGGCTAGTTTTCCAAAACGCTTCAAGGCCTGTATAGCTGACCGGCCTCTGCACATCGTGCTAGGAGTCGATACACCAGTTATATTCTTTCACATTGAACGGGCCAAGGGCCAAGCGATGGCCGTGACAAAGTGTAATCCGTCTTTTACCTGTTCCGTCGTTTGCCTTTCTTAATAGATCTTTCCTGTCTTCTGCTGCCTTTCAACTCTTTTCCGCATCTCTGTAGTCATGTATATATATATAAAAAATCAAATTATATGCTATCAGTGAAGGATTTAATAGTTGTATTTCAGTGACGTTTTATCCAAATCCTCTCCCCATCTTCCCATCCACTCGCAACCTATTTTCTCAAATCATTTTGATATTACACCGAGAAATCATTCGCCCATACTTGCTTTTCATCACATCATACTTGCTTCTGCCGTTAGCTCGTTCGTTGGCATTCCGCCTAAAGAAGACCAGTAGGTCAAGGTTGGTTATTTCACTGTTGGTTGTCTTCTCCTGGCGGCTCAGTAATTCAGCATTTGTCTTCTTGTTTTGACTTCCGCCTGCAGTCAATATACTTTGAAACTAACTTTATTCAAACTGACTGTAACCTTTTGTTGTGTTGTCTGTCGCAGTTAGTATTTTCCCTTTGATTTGTTTTGGATTTTCAAGCATATGTTTGACATGTTCTTTTATCAAGATTTTTATGATTTACTTTGGGTAACTTGTTTCTTCGTATTGTTCTCTTCCATTCCCAATTTCTATCCTTAACGCTTCCCTGAAGGCCGGGCTTACTGAGGAGTTCTCGTCCAGGAAACGAAAGTAGACCTGGACATACATGAGCAAACCATGTTGTTCTGTTAAAAATACGGAACCAAATAATTCGCATTGCTGTCTGTTGAGGATTTAATATGTAAATTTCAGCGTCATGTTTTTCATCTTATCTCCCCTTCCCTTTCCCCCTCTCGACCCATCCCCTTAATCGATGGTTATAACATTCTGGCTTGGGTTCCTGGTCATGTTGGCATCGGAGGGAATGAAATGGTTGATCGTTTGGCCAATAATGCCACAACAGAGAAACTCAAACACACCTATCCCTTGCTCAGATCTGAAACCCAGAATTAACGATTGTGAGAGACCTCTGGCAGGAGGATTGGAATACACAGACGGATAACAAACTCTTTCAAATCCGTCCAAACCTTAAGGAGTTCCTCTCATCTACGTCTGGTGGTCGTAAAGAAGAAACCGTTCTGAGCCGGCTGCACACCGGCCATTCGTATTTTACCCATTCTTACCTTTTAAAGAGTGACGAAGCTCCGTGGTGCATTCCATGTCATGTGCCACTCACAATGAAACATATTCTTTTAGAGTGTTGGGCTTGCACGATGTGAGACACAAACATTTTACAGCGGAGTCCATGAAAACCTTGTTCAGAGACGTCCCCGCCTGACGCGATCTTTGAGTTCATGAAAGAGATTAACATTTTTCATCGGATCTGAGATTTTACAGTGGAAAGATTTTTAACAAACTTTCGGAATTTTTTGGATTTTTTTTTTTATAATGTATTCTAAAGAATTGTGTGAATGAATGACTTGATTTTAACGTGATGACAGCCCTGATGTGGCCCTTTGCGGTCGGCTGGGCTATAAGCAACATTATCTTATCTTATCTCCCTTAATCCTTTGCATAGTAACTGAGAAATCATTCACCCACACTTGTCTTACCCACTACACGTTTACACGAGTTGTTTGTTTCATCCTGCCTAAAGAAGACCAAGAGATCAAGGCTGGTTTTTGTCGTCTTCATTTGGTTTATCAGTACTTCAGAATTAGTTTTCTTGTTTTGACTTACGGGTGCTGTCATTGTACTTTCAAAACGACTACAGCTGACAGCTAACCTTTCGACGGGTTTGTTGAGCCCATTTAGTTCCCCTTTCATTTGTTTTGGATCCTATCTTCAAACATAGACGTAAACATGTTCGTTTATTTGATCATTAATGACTTTGGGTAACTTGTTTCTTCATACTTATCTCCTCCATTCATTTTTTCTGTTGTTTACTGCCCTCGTTGGGAGTAAATTGGACTGTGATGATTCACCACGGTATTGAAAACGCTACAAAATTATTGGTGGTGTTCTGCGTTAAGTCCCGTGGATAGAATGTCACAACGGCTGAAGGTGGGTTCTCATCCAGGGGAAGGAAGTCGACGCTGAGCAGCCAGACGGTGATCAAACACGAGATCCCATCCACTCTCGAAGGCTCTGAATGTTGGTGCATTCCGCAGCTCACCTGTTTACAGTCTGTATGCTGAGGCAGGAGAACCGCCCATCTCCAACCGTTGGCTGAAACATTTTTTTAAAAAGAAATATTGTTTGAATCTCTTCTTTTAATCCCCAAACCCTGCCTATGACTGCATTTTTTTAAAACCCGAAATGCAAGAAATTTGAAGATAACACGAGTTCCATTCCACATTCGGGAACTCGTATTCTTCCCATTTGAACAGTGCAGACGTAGACCTTGGAGCGCGTGTGATTCTGAATTTCATAACGACACACTATAGTTTCCTCGCCTCAAAAGTCCGCTTTGAACTGGCCTCGTATCGTAAACGCACGCACACACAAGGCTTGAGTGCATATATACATCCGTGCACACATTGACACATAGTCTGTGCAGCACGCACATGCGTCTAAGCACACTCACGAATGGATGCACTCCATTATTACGTCGATGTGAAGTAATCGGTTTCACATGCACAAAAAGACGATGAATTCGCGACTGGTAAAAACAATAGAGGTAGCATGAAGGTAAAAGAAATACTTACGTAGATTGGTTTCATTGAATGCAGTGAAAGTACTGAGGCTGAAGGTAAAAGAAATACTCACGTAGATTGGTTTCATTGAATGCAGTGAAAGTACTGAGGCTGGAGTGGTTGGGTGTGTTTGTACTTTTAGTACATATTCAATACTTTCTTAAACGCAGCTTTTGATTTTATGTGGCGAACCGTTTTTGGTTGTGGGTTCCATGGTCCCGAGGCAGTGAATGAAAGGCATGTTCTTGGCATATTTTCGAGCGTGTCTTTGGAATGCACGTAGTGAGGTGATCTGTAAATGAACAGATTGGTTTGAGATAGCTAGTAGGTAGACGGTTGATTGGAAGTGTAAGCTAGACAAGACTCGAGACAGAAAATGTGGATAAGGAGGTATAAATTGTATCAAGTGCGTGCTTCAATAAGTAACCAATCAATGTAGGGTTCGTAGCAGAGGCATGGCATAATCTCGTCGTGTTGTTGGTGTTCTTGCATAAGAGTACAAGCGCTGCAGCAGAATTTTGCACCGTTTGGAGCTCGTCTATACAGCGTTTGGGATACCCAAGTAGAAAAAAAAAGTCAAGTCTGAAGAGGACAAAGGCACTGATGCGTTCTTTTAATAGTAATAATGTTAATTTCCATAGCGCCTATTCTCTAAAGATTAGGGCTCTAATCGCTTTACATTTAATATAACGAACACTTGTTTACACAGCGGGCTGCCTACCTGGATAGTGCCGACTGAAGAGCTGCCTGCCGGCGCATCATTCAGTCATTTCCCGAGTCATCCAGTCAATATCGTTCACTCAGTTTCCTTATTTCCTTCATTCTTGCCATCTCACGCAGGGTGCATACTATGTGTAACGTGTCATCCATACTAACGACCAAACCGGCCTTCTTTTTCGAAAGTTGGTGATGGGATTTTACGTGTGTGCAAGATTTTATGCGTGTGTTCACACACGGAACCTCGGTTTACAGTCTCATTCGAAGGACTGTACGGGAAATGGAGTAAGAACCAATGTTAACTCGGAAGGAAAAATCCCCCTGCACCGAAACGGCCCGGCGGAGATCGAACCCGCAACCCCGGGATCACCAAGATTTACGAGTCCGGCGCTCTACCAACTGAGCTATTTCGGCGCCGTTCTTGCGTAACGAAAACGAACATTTTAAGACAACGTTTTTAAATGTGACAGTTGGACGTATGAATCAATGTCTAGTCAACATCTTTGTTTTCTCATGTGCAACCATTATACTGTCGGTGTAGTGGGATTGGGTATGATAAACAACGTAATTTCATCTGATTTGATTTGTGTTGTTCATGCCTATGTGTTCCCGCGTTGGTATACTCGTATTAGGGCCTACTGCCATTTGACCGACCTAAAAAAAAAAAAAAAAAAAAAAATCGAATATAGGGTTGTTGACCGATTTTTTAAAAAAATCGAATAAACGGTTGTCACAGTGGAGTTTACAGTGGTAATAATCGATTTATGTACTATTGCCTTCGGGTTGTACATCTTTTTTTTTCTTTTTTTTTTCTTTTTTTTTTTTTAATGCAGTTATTGTGTTTGACTTTGTAGAAGTTTTCTCAGTCAAGTGGGCTAAATCTCTATGTACAGGTGTTTGAAAAAGAAAAAGCATGCATACCGCGCGCTGCGTTTCGAATATCCAAGCTATAAAATTGTGAAGAAAATCCTCACCCAATCTGTATCCTTGCCTATCTTCGAGATGCTAACATGGATAATAAGAGTCGTTTTTAATCTCTTTCAATTTCCAGAGGGTCAGCCATGGCCATTTGTAACTGTGCTGTTCAGTTTGATGTTCCTATCCGTTTCATAATGTCACTAGCTCACCGAGCCGACAAAATGTACAACGCCGAACTAGGCCTTGTATCAGAATATACAAACTTCCGGTATATTTTTTAAGCAACAGCTCCAATATACGAAATAACTGTTTGAGCCGCCTTTTTTCCTCTTCTAAACCATTCGTTTTTTTTCCGACAGCTCCGTCTACAGTGCTGATCTAACCACTACGATTCTGTCGTAAATCCGATTAATCTCGGCGTAAGAATTTTTTTTTTAAAGTTCTTTATTCCACTCCTGCTTTTAGTTTCATTGCCACGCCCGCATTAGCCTAAACCATCCCATGCCCCTCGAATTTCGTGAGAGCTCACGTGCACACACAGACGCGCGCGCACGCACATACACACACACACAATGGCGGAAACGGTTGTGAACTGAAGCCGGAGTACTCGGACATTTCTACGAAGAAGCATGACGAGATCTACCAGATATAGCAGTGTGGCGGGTCGTTCCAAACACGCGACACCCAAAGAAAGTGCAGAAACTGTTAAGGAAAGTGCAGTGACACGTAGTTTGAGAAAAGAATTTTTGGAGCGACGCCTGTAGCAAACCACCGAGATGCCGACGGCCTGTAAACTTTCAGGAGTCGAGATCTCGGGAGTGAAAGCTCAAGGCAGCAGAGTGAAATCTACAAAAGACCAACGTGAAAACGGGGAATTAAAACAAATGGCGTAGACGTTATGTGTCAAAATTTAATCACTGGAAACTGCAGTAAAGGACCAAGAAGTCTTGACTGATATTGATAAACTTAAAACAAACCATGGGACAAATTACGTGGGCATCCAGACAGCACTGTTTCACGAGGTAGACCTGCCTGTGCAACCACCAAATCTACATCATTAGGCCGAGATCCCCAACAGTCACTTCCAATAGGCTAGGAGGCCCTAGCCTATCAACTAGGTCTAGGCCTGTAGGCCTACAGAAAACTACAAGCGGGAGGAAAGAAAAACGAAAAAGAAGAAAGAAAGAGAAGAAACTACAAATGACGCAAAAAGAAATTCAATGACGTCAAAGCAAACACCATAGAACTAGCATAGATAGTGATCAACTGGTTGATGATTCTGCCACTTGGCGGGGTTCTGTTTGTGAATGGTACAGAGGTGCCAGTTAAAAAGAAAAGGGGAAAAAATCATACGGCTTTCGTGACCCAGCAGGCAATGTGTAGCTGCTGCCCAGGCTACACGCGCTGTTGGACAGCCCCGACCCGCCATAAGGGAGGGTTAAACCAACACCTTGCGCCAGACCAGCCTAAAAACAAACAAAAAACTTTTGTTGTGACAGGTGTATGGTGACCCTTGACACGAAAGTGTCACGAATGTCCAGTCCTTAGGTTCTCATAGTCGCTCATCTGCTGCTAACATTTTTCATATGATCTAGGATTTTTACAGAAGAAAGATTTTGAACAAAATATCCGGTTTGTTTGAAGAAAGTGTATTTTAAGGGTTGTGTGAATGAGTGGGATTTTTTTTAATGACTTTGAATTACTTAAACGCAGCGACAGCCCTGAGAATGGCCCTTTGCGGTCGGCTGGGCGATACGCAACATTACTTTAAGATGTCCTGTTGGTCGTTTTTCTACATGGTTCTGTTTTGAATAATGTTAACGGGGAAAACTTGGTCGATCTTGCGGTTTTGAGATGCCATCAAGGAGAGCCTATACATAATGCATACAAGCATACCCTTGAAAATGTCTCCTGACCTCAAAAGACGGTGGTACACCAACGGATGCCTTACTTATTCATTGAGGTGTTACTCAGTGTAATGTCTACGTAAGTTTAACCATGATTTGTATCAAAAGACATTAAATTAAGCCTCGTTCTGGGCATTGCCCCTGGAAACATAACAACGATAACGAAGCCCACGAACGATTCTTCTTCCTTCTTCCTAAAATACTGGTTCACTCAAAAACGAGTAGGTCACCAGCGCGCATGTTAAAAAGTAAAATAAAATAACATAAAAAAGTGCGACTCGGACTGTTGGCCCCTGGAGCAAATTTGGCTCCCAGCTGGCATTTACTACGGCAAAAATACCTTGCTCCCAACACAAATTACAAACCTGATTCATCAGCGTGGTCTGGCATAAATTCATTCTCTTTCACCAGGTTTCTTTTCTTTTCTTTTCTTCTTTCTCCGATGTGTCTGACGAAGACGTCATGGCGAAAATGCCCATGGCTTAGGTCTAACGCCACTTCGCGCGCCTAACGTGAGCTGTTGCTCATTGGTCAAAGCCCTCGCCACGGTTCTCTGCACAAGTGCTATTACCGCTCAACAACTTCCGCCTCCGGAGTATTTTCTTTCTTTTTAACTTTTTTTTAACTTTTCTTTTTGTTTATTTAGCTCGTCGTATTCGTCGTACTTTCGCCAAACAAGTATACAAAATACGGCGAAATCGTGTGGGTGAACAGGTCTCCAAGGCTTTTTCTAATTTTTTTTTTTTGGCGAAATCGAGTGGGTGAACAGGTCTCCAAAGCTTTTAAACATTTTTTTTTAACACAGTGAAAGAGAAAGGAGTAAAGTGTGTGTTGTGTGTGCGCGTGTGCGTGTGTGTGTGTGCACGAGCGTAGGCGCGTGCCTGTGTATTATGTTACAGAATGTTTGTTCGATCAAACATGACCAAAACAGTCCCAGAAAACAGCTCGTGTGTATCAGTGTTTATTTCACTTCTGTTGTTTAGGTCGTTGATGACCATCTGGCGGAAGTCGCTAATCTTATGGGGAAAAGATTGTATTTATCAAAACGAGACTCATCAATATTAAGGTACAATTAACCCCTTCACTGCCACAGTATAATAGCACATTTGAATAACTATGTGCCAAGGTAAAATTTTGCTTTTGGGGGTAGGTTCAGTAAAATGGTTACTGCGCACATATTTCTTGACAAATCTGGAGAATTTTTGGCGTGTTTTGTTGTTATGCATTGATCTATAATGTCCCGTTAAAATGAATTATGCTGATAATTAGTGGAGCAGAAATTGACACAATTATAAAAATTTTACAAAATTCAGTTTTCGACCCTGGTGACATATACTGAATGACATCATTGTCACCTCCCTGGTGACATACACTGAATGACAACATTGTCACCTTCCTGGTGACATACACTGAATGACATCATTGTCACCTTCCTGGAGACATACACTGAATGACATCATTGTCACCTTCCTGGTGACAGATACTGAATGACATGACATCATCGTCACCTCCCTGGTGACATACACTGAATGACATGACATCATTGTCAACTTCCTGGTGGCATACACTGACTGACATGACAACATTGTCACAACCCTTGAGGACATACACTGAATGACATGACATCATTGTCACCTCCCTGGTGACATACACCGAATGACGTGACATCATTGTCACCTTCCTTGTGACATACGCTGAATGACATGACATCATTGTCGCCTACCTGGTGACATACACTGAATGACATCATTGTCACCTTCCTGCTGACATACACTGAATGAATGTTCTGTACATTTTTCAACTTAGTTTGCTTTATTAAACGTTTTGACACACAAGCTGTGTTCGTAGATGTTGTGTGAATGCACACATACAACTCTACATCTGGCGACGAGGATGGGATACGAACCCACGCGGGGAAACCCCAATGGACCCACGACAAGACAACTCTCAAGAACCCGACGAAAATCCTGCACACATGCGACTCTACACTCAGTATATCAGTCATGTAATCAGTGTATAGCTCTGATATTGCCTCTTTATGGTGAAAAGGGCTTGTCCTGTATAACTATCTCTCTGTCTACTCAGTATATCACCAATGAGGTATTGGAAAAGATATATATTCTGTAAAATCATCTTTACAGCTCGGCAAGAGATCGCGAAGACGCTTCGTTGTCGAGTGTCCAGTATCCAAACGACATCACAAGGGAAGCCACTCTTCAAATACAAATGCAACATTACAGTAACTAGTGTTGCTTCCCTTGACATCTCCCTCCTCTCTCTCTCTCGCACTCTCTCTCTTCTAGTTGTAAAATTATTCAATTCAGTAGAAATTAAAAACGTTTTCGTATCACACTGTATATGCCGAAAATTGCTTGAAATGGTTTGTTTAGATTGTTCAGATACTACTATTTGAAACTGTTCCTTCGATATTCATTTTACTTTATAACGTTCTAAATTCTACGGACTCATTTTTTAAAGAGTTCAAAATCGTACTGATCAATGAAATGTCTTCGCCAGACTTCTGTGTGAAAATTCAAAGGAATACGTTCAAATTCAACAATAGAAATTGCACTCCCGCACTCGTACTCGCTTTCACTTTCATTCAGTTCCAGTCTTTGAAAATAAATTTCCCCATTCACATGGGCGTTCATATTCTTCATCTTTCAAAAATTCATCATCAAAACGGAGTGGTATCTTGTCGATCCTTCTACTTCGTCTCGGGGGTAATGTTGAAGGTGGACTCGAAGTTAGAGTTGCAGATAGAGTAAGGGGTAGGTCTGCAGGTGGTGAGTCAGCTTGTCTTGATGTTCCAGCCGCTGGCTGTGAGTCATCTGGTATGGAGACATCTTCATGATCAGACTTAGGATAGGACAGTGTGACTTTTTAAAAATATGCTTTCTGTTCTGTCGGACTTCACCGTGTGGAGTGTTGGTCAGATACAAGCGTCCATTGTCAGCTAGACCAGTGACCTTGCCCTTGTCAGTCTTGATCATGACAGTCATGCCTGGTTTTAACTCTTGAAGCGGTTTTACACCATAACGTTGATCAAAGTTTTTTTCTTATACTGCTGTTTTGCAACAGTATTATGGTCACAAACTCCTGTATCATTCACCCCTACAAGTTTTAAGTTCTGTGGCATCGGTGGATTCTCGGTGCGTTACTGTCGTCCCATCAAAGCTGCAGATGGACCGATTCCAGTGCATCCTCTTCTTCAGCTTTTGTACAGCTCTTTCAGCTTCACCATTGGCTTGTGGGAACTATGGACTACTGGTGTAATGTCTGAAACCATAGTTTTTTAGGCGAAGTCGGCAAATTCCAATGATACAAACGATCTTTTCCACGGTCTTTGCGGAAGCTCCGTAAGTTTCAGTGGTTAAAACATTGTGTTGGTCGATGCTCCTGACATTGTGTACAAGTCTTGACAACATGGATCAAGTCCTGACCGATGCTTGACCACCACACGGTCTGTGAGGCGTTTTCTCTGCATTTTGTCAATCCTTGATGACTGTCAAGAAGTTCTCCAGGATTTCTTTCCGCTGGCTCTGTGGTACAACTCTGCTTTGGTATGCAAGCAGTCCGTCCGAGAGGGTAAGGTCAGACTGATTAGATTTGTAGCCACCAAGTGTTGCGGGCACGTCATCTGGACATTGGTCCTTGGTGTAAGACATGACAAACTGCCAGTCTCTGTCTCCAGCCATAGCCTAGTGCCAGTAGTCTTTTGTTGGTGATAGGTCTTGATGATTCTACCAGGTTAATGATATTTTCTACTTCCGCACCTTCTGTGTCATCTTTTTCGTCATGCTGAAGAGGGCTGCGTGACATTGTGTCAGTTAAAATAATTTCTTTCCCCGGCACATGTCAGCAGACTCCATGAAAACCTTCAGAGACGTCTTGCCTGATGTGATATTCGCATTTCTGAAAATTCACATTTTTCGTCTGATTTAAGATTTTACAGAGGAAAGATTTTAAAACAAAATTTCCGGTGTGTTTTTAGGCGTGTTCGTGTGAATGAGGCGGTTAAAAGAAAATAAATAGTGAGTTGACTTGAACGCGATGACAGCCCTGACATGGCCCTTTGCGGTCGGCTGGGCTATAAGCAACATTACTTTACCTTACCTGTCGCACGTGAACATCGATACGCATCGCGAGTACGAGCATTCAGCTACATCGTGGAGGACACTGGTCAGGTTTCTTTGTTTGCAAAGGAGGTACAAGTGGTTTGGGGTCGGTTAATGAGTCGAAGGATTCAAGTCCCGCAAAGTATTTCTCAATTTTTCACACGCCCAGACACGGACCAAACGCCCTTTTTTTCGATTTGTCAATATTGCTGCACTGCTACTGTCAGAGTGCGCAATGCAGAGGCAATAGGATGTTGGTGGCCTTTCTATCTGTCCCCGAATTGTAAAGATACCACTAGCTCCTTGGCGTACAAGTCCTTTTTCGCCGAACTGTGTTCGAAGTTTCCATCCTTAAGAAGAAATTTCACCGACTGTTCCAAATCTGAGGAAAGTGTTGCCTCTGTTGTGATTTGTACATCAGATCCTCCTCAGAAATGTTCTTAACATTCCCGCTGACAGCTCTATCTACACTGCTGAGTTGACAGCCTTGGTCCTGGCTCTTAAAATGATCTCGAAATCCAAATACACAGACTTTATTTTGTTAGACTCCCTTTCTGCTTTGGAGGATATTGCCAGCCGTAACCTCGAGCACCCTCAATAGCTGAAATTATTCGAACTGTACTCCTCCCTGAAATCAGATGGATATAACATAGTTTTTGCTAGGGTTCCTAGCCATGTTGGTATTCAGGGTAACGAAGTAGTTGATTCAAAGACCTCTTGCAAGAGGAATGGAATTCGCAGACGGATAACAAACTATTCAAAATCCGTCCAGACTTGAAAGTGGTTTTACCATATTCCCGACGGCTGTAAAGAAGAAACGGTTTTGTGCCGTTTGCATACAGGCCACTCCTTTTACGCCTTCTTATCTTTTGAAAAGTGAAGAAACTCCGTGGTGCATTCGTGTCATGTGCCACTCACTGTATACTTTTAAAGAGTGATGGAACTTGTATGACGTGAGACATAAACACTTCACAGCAGACTCCATGAAACCTTGTTCAGAGATGCCCACTGATGTGATCATCTTTGAAATTCTTAAAGAGTTAACATTTTTCATCTGATCTACAATTTTGCACAGGGAAAGATTTTTAACAAAATATCTGTTTTTAGAAGTGTTTTACAGGGTTGTATGAATGAGGGGGTTTTTTTAATCAAAAAAGGTTTTTAGTAATGACTTGTGAGCTGACTTAACGCGATTGACAGCCTTGATATGACCCTTTGCGGTGGGGCTGGGCTATAAGCAACATTGCCTTACACAACACCACCCCACACACACACACCAGATCGTTTGAGACAGAGAGGGGGAGAGAGAGAGAGAGAGCACAAGCGATTAAAAAATTGACAAAAAGGAAAAAAAAATAAAAAGGGAACTTTTGTGTTTGTATGGTTTCGAGATCATGCAGTATTTGAGGCGCATGGTCACTACTCATGTTGCCAGCAATGGTCGTGGGGGCATTCGAGGCAATGGGAGGGTTTGTTTTAACTTGCCAAGAGGGCCAAAAGGAAAGAGTTGAGCAGATTGTCTTCCCTCATTCTGATTTGAAACTCAAAAGAAGCTTGTGTCAAAAACTTTGGCAAGAGGAATGGAACTTGCAAACAGACGAAAAAAAGGACTCTAGCAAACTGTCCAAAGCTGAAATTTTTACCATTGTTCAGCAAAAAAGGTGGCTGTAAAAAGGGAAAGAGTCTTATGCCTTTTGCACACAGGCCCGTGCCTTTAAACTATTTTCTTTCCAAAGATAAAAGAAGCTCCGTGGTGCATTTCATATCATGTACCACCCACAGTGGAAACGTGCTGTGTTAGTTTTTTGGGTCTTGCATGTTGTGAGCATGAACAGTTTACAGTGACTCCATGAAAACCTTGTTCAGAGATGTCCCTAAATTTCTGAAAGCGATTAATTTTTCCCCCTGATCGGAGATTTTTACGTTAGAAAAAAAAAAAATTTCCTGTTTGTTCGTCAGTGTTTTTGATGTGTTGGTGGATAAATTTTTTAGAAAATGACTTGAGAGTTGACAGCCCTGATATGGCCCCTTTGCGGTCGTTTGGGCTATAAGCAAATTTCTTCTTACCAGCAATGCTGCAGGCGAAGACCTGTCAAAAATGGCATTCCCTTCAACAATCTGAACTGGAAATCCAGCAACACAAAGAAGACCTCTGGCATCAAAATTGAATGTATCGTAGCACTGACACCCCTGATATGGCCCTTTGAGGGGGATGGGGCTATAAGCAAATTACCTTACCTTAGCATCAACGGACAAAAACCCCTTCAGATTCGTCCGACTAAAGAGAATAACATCGCTCCCGCTTTCTAGTGTGCATTTTGACCTTGCTGTCACTGAAAAGATCTCGCCACTTCAATGCAAGCAGAATTTTCTATCCAAGTTCTGTCAACCTTCCTGAATGTTTGGAATTTTTATTGATGGATCCCAATCTTCATTGCCTCTCGTTACCAAAAGTACCCTTTCCCTCTCGCCACAGTTATATCTGGCTGCAGAACATACTGTTGTTTCCAGTATGCCTTAATCTCCTGTTGTTCCTTTTTTGGTCTTGAATTCTCTTTTTAAGGGGTGAAAAGAAGCTCAGTGGTGCATTCCATGTCATGTACCACTCACAGTTGAAACATATTTTTTCGAGTGGTGGGACTTGCTTGATGTGGACATAAAAACAATTTTACAGCAGACGCATGAAAACCTTGTTCAGAGGTCCCACCTGATGTGTTTTTTTGGGTTTCTGAGGGAGATTAACATTTTTCATCTGATCTAAAATTTTACTGAGGATTTTTTAACAATTTAGGATGTTTTAAGGTTGTATTTTCCAATGGTTGTGTGTGAATTAGTTTTGTTTTTTGTGTGAGTGACTTAACGCGATTGACAGCCCTGATAGGGCCCCTTTGCGGTGGCTGGGATATAAGCAACTTTGGGCCATTAAATTTCTTCAGCAGCAACATACACCATTCTGTTCTGTCTGAATCTTTGAACTAAACGTTAATGTCAAACATCAGTGACGGAAACTGTTGTTTCTTACTGAGATTAGCAGTCATGCTGGCATTCAAAACAACGCAGTCGCTGCCAAAGTTCCCAAATAATAGTACAAATTCAGGTAATACTGTTAAAAAATAATTCCCTCAAACCATATTCCAACATGTCAAAAGAGAGATCTGGGAGAGGAATGGAGCACTCGAACTGACAACAGAATTCCCACGTTTTCTCTCGGGGAATAAAAAAAAAAAAAAAAGGGATGCAGTGTTGTGCAGGCTACACTTCTATACTGGTCATACCTTTTGATGATGTGTCGCCTTTTGAAAAGGGAAAAGAAAGCCCGTGGATTCGAGATATGTAATGCACCCAATCACCGTAGAACACAACTTAACTTGGTTCTGTTTATTTTTGCAAGCGTTAAGTGCGACTCCAAGTAGACTTTTGACTGATGACCCTGATTTTTGTTTTGTTTGTGATGTAACTAAATATTTTCATTTTTGTCATTGACATGGGGTCGATAATAAAATTTTTTCTTTTCGTTAGTTTTTATGTTCTGTTTGCGTTTTAGTCTAAAGAGTGTCTTGGCCTTGACTTGGAATCTTGAATTCGTGTTGCTTCGGTTTTTGTGTTTCTTCATTCTTGGTATTTTTCTGTAACTGTTGGGGCTATAAATCTTTTTCCCCACCTTCCCTCCTACTGTCCCTTACACACACACACACACACCACACACACACCACACACACCCCAACACACACACACACAGAGTTTTCATGGACTTTTAAAGTTCATTGGCTTCCCCCAAAGAATGTGATGTGCATAGTCTGCGGGTTTTTCTATCCCAAAGCTTACAAGTTTGATATATTGAAGTATCGTTGTTTGATATCTTTTCTGGTTCATATTGTTTTTCCTTCCTTAATAATTGGTTTGAATTGTTTCGGACTCTAAAATCAGTAATCATTATGATGGGTATGGTTTAATTTATTTCCCGCTAAGTTGATTTGATTGTTGAAAATTTTAAACTGAAGGAATAAGGCAGTGGCTGTATGTATTGGGATTTATAATAATGCTTCACGTGGGGCCGAGACCTTCAAAATGATTATTTTATGTTAATTTTTGTTTAAGTAGTATCTCTCGGTCTCTCGTCTCGTGGGCTTCTTCTTCTTCTCCTCTTTCATGGCCTCTGTCACTGTTTCCCTCTCGTTCCCCCTTGTCCAAACCCCACTCCTGAAAATCGCCCTCTCCGAATGACCTCTGTGGGGGGGGTTTAAACTGGAGGGCGGAGACCTGCCCGCCGTGGAGTCGCTAATTCGACATCCAGGTTTCGGATTTCCAAGGGAATGCGGTCTGGGGGGGGGGGGGGGGGGGGGGGGAGATTAGGTTGTACGTGTGAATCAATACACAGATTGAAGTTTTTGCCTTTCCAACGGCACACTATGAATAGGAGGAGATGATAAGGGAGAGAGGGGGTGGAGGGGTGCTACGAGGGTGATTTAGGGAGCTGTGAAGAGAGGGAAGTGAACGGTAGAAAGAGGGAAAGGGCACGTTTTATCGGGTGGTAGTGTTAGGAGTAAATGTGTGTAATGATGATGATGATGATCGAAATGTTAATGGCATAACTTTTAAGCTACAAGTTTCTGTGCTTGTTAGAAGTTTGTTCGTGTCTAAAATACTGGACTCTCAGAAACATGCACCCCAACACAAAAAGCTCCTACTGCTGCCGCCTCCATAAAACAGTTGTAACCACTAGACAAATAACGAGGCTTTAGCTCCCTAGCGACTACCCCCGACGCCTGTACGCGACGAGAGGTCCTAGATGGGGCTGCACATTGAGAACCCAACAAGCGGGGTGGCGGTGGGAGTCGTTGCGTGTGACTGTCCCGCCGATAATAGTATATCACGGCTGTGTGAGTAGGAGGAGCGCGGGGGAGACAAAGGACAGGAGACGTCCACAGTGGGACAATTAAAAAGTCATGGTGCAAGGGGGCAAGCCCAACATTTTTATCTTCGGGGCTAGAAATGACAATCAATAGGATGGTTTGATTTTCAGTAATTTGGGAAAGATTTGGCGCGTAATCTACTGATTTTCTTTTCTTTCTTTCAAGTTTTGCAGCTTTTCATAAGCCTAGCCGAATTTATGATTTTTCAGTTGACAGTGGTTTCCAGTTTAAAGTTCGCCTTTCGTGTTACCAGGCTTCGATGCATCCCCACGGAAGAGAATTGTTGGTGGGGTAG
The DNA here is from genome assembly GCA_018398815.1 of Conus ventricosus. NCBI lineage: Eukaryota > Metazoa > Mollusca > Gastropoda > Neogastropoda > Conidae > Conus > Conus ventricosus. The sequence goes on along the minus strand of CM031598.1, from coordinate 41,071,737 downwards.
TTACGACGGCTAAAGGGGCTAATTCGGAAAGAAATCCGGGATTTATTTCCCTGAGGTGTCTGCTACCATCTCGAGTCTTTGTTATGTTTTGGTAAGGAGTTGATTACACGAATTTAGCGTTCGGTTGTACTGTAGTTTCTCAACCGATAGGTTAGTTTTTTCTTCCCCGGAGGCGGTACAGACCTTCTCTCAGCGTGTGTGTGTGTTAGAGAGAGAGAGAGAGGAGGGGGTGGCGGGGTTTGATGTGTGCTTTGTATGTGGTGCCCCTCGACTGCTAAAATTATTCGAACTGTACACCTGTTTGAAGTCGGATGGACACACATAGGTTTGCCTGGGTTCGCAGTCATGTTGGCATTCGGGGCAACGAGTTGATTAATGAACTTGCTGCTAGGAGTGCAATAAGGAACGAGTCGAGCAGACTGTCTTTCCCTCACATTGATCTGAAACCCAAGTCCAGGCTTAATCAAAGACCTCTGGCAAGAGGAGTGGAACTTGCAGACGAAAAACAAACTATTTAAGATCGTCCAGACCTGAAAAAGGCTTTGCCATGTTCCCGAGGCGGCCTTTTTAAAGAAGAAAAAACCCTTGTGCCGTTTCCCATGCAGGCACTCCTTTTACACCATCCTTATCTTTTAAAGGGTGAAGAAGCCCCTTTGGTACATTCTATGTCGTGTATCATTAGCGTGAAACATATTCTTTAGAATGTTGGGAGTTGCATGTGTGAAACATAAACAGTTCCAGCAAACCCCACGAAAACCTTGTTCAGAGATGTCCCCCCTGATGTGATCTGTGGGTTTCTGAGAGAGATTAACATTTTTCATCTGATCCAAGATTTCACGGAAGAAAGATTTTTAACGAATTTTGTGGGTCTTTTAGAAGGCGTATTTGAAAGGGTTGTGTGAATGAGTTTTTTTTTTTAAATTTTTTTTTTAATGACTTGTGGGGTTGAACTTTCAACGCGGTGAAAGCCCTGATATGGCCCTTTGCGGTCGGTTGAGCTATAAGCAGGTTACTGTTTCCGTGTGTGGTGCGTCATTTCCGGCTGAAAGTGTTCTATTCTTCAGATTTATAACGGTTTTTGGGAAATCGGGAAGTTTCCCGAAAAATGAAGGAAGCATTATTGTACCCATCCCTAAAACCAGGTAAGGAAACTCGGCCCCGGATTAACTACCGTCCTGTAGCGTTGACGAGTTGTCTTTGAAAAAACTATGGAAAGGATGATTTCGGGCGCGTCTCTTGTGGACGCTAGAGGATAAGGGTTTATTGGCCAATATTCAATGTGGCTTTCGTAAGAAAAGGTTGTATATGCCCTTCTTGTACGTTTGGATCTTTTGTGGCGAGAAGCCTTCGCTCGCAAACAGCATGTTGTCTCTATATTTTTTGACTTGGAGAAAGCTTTATGACACCACCTGGGGTATGGCATTCTGAGAGACCTTTCAATATGGATTTTTAGGGGCAGGCTCCCCGTTTTTATTGAACGTTTTTTACAGGTCGTTGTTTCCGTGTGCGTTCAGGATCAGTTTTGTCAGATTCTTTGTTGAAGAACAGGGGCCCCAGGGAAGCATTTTATCTCCCTTGTTGTTTGTATCAAAATTAACAATTCGTTGGTTGTTGTAAAGGTGCTGGGCTTCTTTTTTGTTGATGACTTCATCCTTGCGATTAGAGGGAAATTTTTACCTTCAGTGGAACGTCAGCTTCAGCTATGTGTCAAGTACATCCAAGAGTGGGTCGAAAAGAATGGTTTTAAATTTTCTCAGTCCAAGACTCTGTGTGCATTTTACGAAACTTGGAGGCCCTTTTGGAGAGCCCGGGCCCTTAAAGATTTCTGGTGAATCGATCAAAGTTGTGCACGGGAAACCAGATTTTTAGGCGTTTATTTTTGATGAGAAGCTCGCGTTTTTTTCCTCGCATAAGAAATTTGAGGGCAAGGTGTTTTAAAACTTTAGAATTTAAGGTAGTTGGTCGCGCCGATTTGGGGGCGCGGACCCAAATTTTACTGTTGTTAAACCCTTATCGAGCTCTAGTGAGATCAAAGCTCGATTACGGTTGCCGGTATACGAGTCAGCTGCAAAGTCTTCCTTTAAAGCTATTGGGCACGGTTCATCTCAAGGTCTACGGATGGCTCTTGGTGCTTTTTTGAACATCGCCCGGGCTTTAGTTTGTACGCGGTAGGTCATGAACCATCTTTTAAACCTCCGTATACTAAACTCGGTATGAATTATTATTTAAAGTTGAGGCTTCCCCAGAGAATCCAGCCTAATCTTGTGTTTTTGAGCCTCCACCCGCCCGCTGTTTGAAGCATTTAGTTGACCCCTCCTTTTGGCCAGAGAGTAAAGGATATTTCGAGAGGCTAAAATAAATTTAATTTGGGTGTTGATGCCCTACTGTTGCCGGGTTTCCCCCCATGGAAACTGGTAACTCCACAAACAGATTTTTCTCTCTTGCTTATAAGAAAAAACAAGTCCAGAGATTTATAAACATTTTTTTTTTAGAAAAGAAAGAGAAACATTAAAAAACATCGAACATTTCTCTATACGGATGGTTCCAAATTGGAAGAGAAGTTGCTGCGCATCGACATCTGCCCCGGCCATTCTCATTTTTTTACGTCTGAAAGATCATTCTTCTTTATTACTGCAGAATTAGAAGCGTATACTTGGCTTTAAAGACTGGCAACGTTCAACTCGAAAGTCTTTTGTTATAGTCGTTGATTCTCTCTCAGCTTTACAAGCTCTTAAAACGTCAACTTGTGACCATCCTAAGTTAATATCCATTTTAGAACTTTTAACCGAAATCCCTGTAGATAAAGATGTGTTTTGGTGGGGTCCCTAGCCACTGTATTACGGCCAGTGAGATAGGGACAGACAAGAAGAAAGCGTTAAATGATCCCGTCAAGCGATCCCATCGGTTACCATATTGGATCTTAAAAACCCCTAATAAATAAGTTTGTAAAAAAACGTTGGCAAGATGATTGGAATTTGGAATCGGAAAACAAACTCCCTTGAGTATTGCCAGACTTGTCCGATGGTTACGTTCGGTTTGCCAAAAACAGGGAAAAAAAGAATGTGTTTTAAGTAGACTGCATATTGGACATAGTTATGTTACTCATTCTTTCCTTTTAATGGGAGAAGATCGACCCCATTTTTTTGCATGCGATTGAGAATACACTTAAGATGTGTTGACCGAGGTGATGATCTCAGTGAGATCAGAGGAAAATATTTTGATAAGATGTCACTTAGTGGCTTTTTAGAAATGTGCAAGTATCTGTGATACAGTTTTTAAGAGATGTGAACATGTTTTATAAGATTTAGTTTTTTTTTTTTTTTTTTTTTTTCATTTTAAGGTTGCAGATTGCTATGTGTTTGTATAAAATCGAGTCAAGTATGACTCTCGTGTATGCTCTGATATCACCTCTTTAGGGGAAAGGGCTTGTCCTTCATAACTATCTACCGTGTGTGGTGTTCGAGTTGGAAACGGAAAATTAGACCCGAACCGGTGTATTTTTTCACACGTACAGCTGCCCGTAAAATCCATCAAGTAATGAGGTGACATTGAAATAAATTCATTATAGTTTAGCCTTTTAGGCATATTGTGTCTGGGGTGTTAAACAGTTCCCGTTTGTGTTTAGCTTTCTGTGCTATCACAATCTATAAACCCCCTATTGTTTCGGCTGTTTGCGTGCTCTCTGCTCCCAAATCCTTGTAACCTGTGGACAGAAAACACGCACACAGACAGTACACCACCACCCACCCGCGCCACACACCCACAGCCGCGCCGGCGCACACGCGCACACACACACACACACACACACGCAACAAATCGCGTTTTTTCCATCGTTGCGAACAAAGGACCATTTATTCGATTTATTTTCTACAGTCCGAAGATTAAAATCTTTTTTCAACCTGAAGTGTTTGTTTTGTTTTGTTTTTTACAAGGGGGAGAGAGATTTGATGAAATTTAAAGGTTCTATTATACAATACCTCTCCAAGTAACCCGCAACTTGACCAATGTTGGGAAAACGTGTTTATGCATTAGAGTTATTTTATGAACATTATTGTGGGAAAACTGAAAGACACAAACTCCCGAATGCATTTCCTAGCTGTACCCGACCCTAACCCTAGCTGCATCCGTTTAAAACCTAACCCAACCCTAACTGTATAGAACTATTTAAAAAAAACGGGTGAAGAAAACCTTTAAAGGGTAAAGTGTGCTTGCAGTGTAGGGGCAGGTGAGTTGTCTTCTCCTTTGTCCATCGATACAAGAAAGAAAGCCGCCCGATTTCTGTGTGAGACCCCCAGACAATGGACTAGGTTAGTTTTCTCAAAACTCTACAGAATTTGACCAAATTTCGACTATCTGAACGGAAAAAACCTTTTTTAAAAGGAGGGAGAAAGCGTTCATGAACGATTTTTCAAAGCACACAGTTGTTTAAGGAATTGCTTAAAACATGCAGGGTTACGTCCTCTTCTGGGAGGATTTTTTTTTCCTAGTGAATAGCAATCCGATTATTGGTACCAGTGCAGGGGCTTACTCGAACGATGATTTTTTAATCAGTCGGGTTTATTTGCATTCGGGGACGTGAGCGCTGTGTGATACAATAATTGTTGCGTACGAAAAAATTTTCCTTCGGCAAACATTTCAGAGGCCTCGTTAAAAAAAATTTCTCCAAAACGAGGTGTGTTGCCATGGGCAAATTTGGTTGCCCTCGTTTGAATTTTATTGCGGTTTGGAAGTGTGTCGGAATTGGGGATGGGAAGAAGGGAGGGAGGGGGGGGGGGGGGGGGGGGGGTGGCAGAACAGCACAGAATGTCGCCAGGGCTGATTACGGAAGTTGTGAATGAAATGTCCCCGGAACGGTTCTGTGCCGGCTGCACACGGCCATTCGTATTTACCCCTTTTTTATCTTTTAAAGAGCGGGAAAAAGCTCCGTGGTGCATCCATGTATGCACCACTCACAATGAAACATGTTCTTTTAGAGTGTTGGGACTTGCACGATGTGAGACACAAACATTTTACAGCGGTTTTCCCGCCTGATGTGATCCTTGAGTTTTTGAGAGAGATTAACATTTTTCATTGATTTTAAAATTTTTCGGAAGATTTTTAATGCAATTTCTGGTGCGTTTCTGATGATGTCATTTAATGAGATGTGGTGAAAGGTGGTTTTTTTTTTTTTTTTTTTTTTTTTAAATGACTGGTGAGTTGATTTTAACGTGGGTGACAGCCCTGATGTGGCCCCTTTTCGGTCGGCCCGGGCATAAGCAACATTTTTCTTTATCTTATCCGGTACCTGGGTGACCTTTTGTGCTGGCATAGTATTTTCTTCCCCCCAGTGAAAAAAAGAACATTATATTTAAATGTATGGCAGTGATAATTTTTGTTGGGAAAAATTTTGGCTCAAATGGCCCCCTGTGGGCCAACTTCCATGGGCCATTTCC
>CM031598.1:41054088-41065305 GCA_018398815.1 Conus ventricosus | reverse complement strand
TACAAGTTTGGAGACGAAGCGACATAAGTTGTAGATAGCACATGAAAGCAAACAAACTGGAACGTATCACAGCCAGACACAATATGCCTAAAAGGCTAAACTATAATGAATTTATTTCAATGTCACCTCATTACTTGATGGATTTTACAGGCAGCTGTACGTGTGATAGAAAATACACCGTGTTCGTGGTCTAATCCGTTTCCAACTCGAACACCACACACGGTAGATATGTTATGAAGGACAAGCCCTTTCCACCATAAAGAGGTGATATCAGAGCTATACACTGAGAGTCATTACTTGACTCGAGTTATACAAACACATATGCAATCTGCAACCTTAAAATGTAAAAAAAAAAAAAAAAAAAAAAAAACTAAATCTTATAAAACATGTTCACATCTCTTAAAAACTGTATCACAGATACTTGCACATTTCTAAAAAGCTCACTAAGTGACATCTTATCAAAATATTTTCCTCTGATCTCACTGAGATCATCACACTCGGTCAACACATGCTTAAGTGTATTCTCAATCGCATGCAAAACAATGGGGTCGATCTTCTCCCTTTAAAAGGAAAGAATGAGTAACATAACTATGTCCAATATGCAGTCTACTTAAAACACATTCTTCTTTCCTGTTTTTGCAAACCGAACGTAACCATTCGGACAAGTCTGGCAATATCTCATGGAGTTTGTTTTCCGATTCCAAATTCCAATCATCTTGCCAACGTTTCTTTACAAACTTATTTATTAGCGGTTTAAGATCCAGATATGGTAACCGATGGGATCGCTTGACAGGATCATTTAACGCTTTCTTTGCTTGTCTGTCCGCTATCTCACTGGCCGTAATACAGTGGCTAGGGACCCACCAAAACACATCTTTATCTACAGGGAGTTCGGTTAAAAGTTCTAAAATGGATATTAACTTAGGATGGTCACAAGTTGACGATTTAAGAGCTTGTAAAGCTGAGAGAGAATCAACGACTATAACAAAAGACTTTCGAGTTGAACGTTGCACAGTCTTTAAAGCCAAGTATAGCGCTTCTAATTCTGCAGTAATAATAGAAGAATGATCTTTCAGACGTAAAGAATGAGAATGGCGCGAGGCAGATGTCGATGCTGCAGCAACTTTCTCTTCCAATTTGGAACCATCCGTATAGAGAAATGTTCGATGTTTTTATGTTTCTCTTTCTTTTCTAAAAAAAAAGATGTTTATAAATCTCTGGACTTGTTTCTTCTTATAAGCAGAGAGAGAAAAATCTGTTTGTGGAGTTACCAGTTTCCATGGCGGGACACCGGCAACAGTAGGGTCATCAACATCCATTAAATTTTATGTTAGCCTCTCTGAAATAGTCCTTTACTCTCTGGCCAAAAGGAGGGGTCAACGTAAATGCTTCAAACAGGCTGGCAGGTGGAGGCTCAAAAACACAAGAGTAGGCTGGATTCTCTGGGGGAAACCTTCAACTTTAAATAATAATTCATACCGAGTTTAGTATGACGGAGGTTTAAAAGATGGTTCATGAGCCTCCGCGTACAAACTAAAGACCGGCGATGTTCTAAAAGCACCAAGAGCCATCCGTAGACCTTGATGATGAACCGTGCCCAATAGCTTTAAGGAAGACTTTGCAGCTGACTCGTATACCTGGCAACCGTAATCGAGCTTTGATCTCACTAGAGCTCGATAAGGGTTTAACACAGTAAATTTGTCCGCGCCCAAATCGGCGCGACCAACTACCTTTAATATATCTAAAGTTTTAAAACACCTTGCCCTCAAATTTCTTATGCGAGGTAAAAACGCGAGCTTCTCATCAAAAATCACGCCTAAAAATCTGGCTTCGTGCACAACTTTGATCGATTCACCAGAAATCTTAATGGCCGGCTCTCCAAAAGGGCCTCCAAGTTTCGTAAAATGCATACACAGAGTCTTGGACTGAGAAAATTTAAAACCATTCTCTTCGACCCACTCTTGGGTGTACTGACACATAGCTGAAGCTGACGTTCCACTGAAGGTAAAAATTTCCCTCTAATCGCAAGGATGAAGTCATCTACAAAAAAGAAGCATCAGCACCTTTTACAACAGACTCAACGATATTGTTAATTTTGATACAAAACAACAAGGGAGATAAAATGCTTCCCTGGGGCCCCTGTTCTTCAACAAAGAAGTCTGACAAAACTGATCCTGAACGCACACGGAAACAACGATCCTGTAAAAAACGTTCAATAAAAACGGGGAGCCTGCCCCTAAACTCCATATTGAAAAGGTCTCTCAGAATGCCATACCTCCAGGTGGTGTCATATGCTTTCTCCAAGTCAAAAAATATAGAGACAACATGCTGTTTGCGAGCGAAGGCTTCTCGCACAAAAGATTCCAAACGTACAAGATGGTCTATAGTACACCTTTTCTTACGAAAGCCACATTGAATATTGGCCAATAAACCCTTATCCTCTAGCGTCCACAAGAGACGCGCCGAAATCATCCTTTCCATAGTTTTACAAAGACAACTCGTCAACGCTACAGGACGGTAGTTATTCGGATCCGAGTTGTCCTTACCGGGTTTAGGGATGGGTACAATAATAGCTTCCTTCATTTTTCGGGAAAACTTCCCGATTCCCAAATACCGTTATAAATCTGAAGAATAGAACGACTTTCAGCCGGAAGATGACGCACCACACACGGAAACAGTAACGCTGCTTATAGCTCAACCGACCGCAAAGGGCCATATCAGGGCTTTCACCGCGTTGAAGTCAACTCACAAGTCATTAAAAAAAAAAATTTAAAAAAAAAAAACTCATTCACACAACCCTTTCAAATACGCCTTCTAAAGACCCACAAAATTCTGTTAAAAATCTTTCTTCCGTGAAATCTTGGATCAGATGAAAAATGTTAATCTCTCTCAGAAACCCACAGATCACATCAGGGGGGACATCTCTGAACAAGGTTTTTCGTGGAGTTTGCTGTGAACTGTTTATGTTTCACATCATGCAACTCCCAACATTCTAAAGAATATGTTTCATGCTAATGATACACGACATAGAATGTACCATGGAGCTTCTTCACCCTTTAAAAGATAAGGATGGTGTAAAAGGAGTGGCCTGCATGCAAACGGCACAAGGTTCTTTCTTCTTTACGGCCGCCTCGGGAACATGGCAAAGCCTTTTTCAGGTCTGGACGGATCTTAAATAGTTTGTTTTTCGTCTGCAAGTTCCACTCCTCTTGCCAGAGGTCTTTGATTAAGCCTGGACTTTGGGTTTCAGATCAATGTGAGGGATAGACAGTCTGCTCGACTCGTTCCTTGTTGCACTCCTAGCAGCAAGTTCATTAATCAACTCGTTGCCTCGAATGCCAACATGACTGCGAACCCAGGCAAAACCTATGTTGTGTCCATCCGACTTCAAACAGGTGTACAGTTCGAATAATTTCAGCAGTCGAGGGGGCACCACATACAAATGCACACATTCACCCGCACCCCCTCTCTCTCTCTCTCTCTCTAACACACACACACGCTGAGAGAAGGTCTGTACCGCCTCCGGGGAAGAAAGACTAACCTATCGGTTGAGAAACTACAGTACAACCGATACGCGTAAATTCGTGTAATCAACTCCTTACCAAGACATATAACAAAGACTCGAGATGGTAGCAGACAGCCTCAGGGAAATAATCCCGGATTTTCTTTCCGAATTAGCCCCTTTAAACCGTCGTAACTACCCCCCCAGACAATTCTCTTCCGTGGGTATGCATTCAGAAGCCTGGTAACACGATGGCGAACTTTAAACTGGAAACCCTGTCAACTGAATAATTCTAAATTCGGCTAGGCTTATGTAAAAGCTGCAAAACTTGAAAGAAAGAAAAGAAAATATGTAGATTACGCGCCAAATCTTACCCAAATTACTGAAACTCAAACAGTCCATATTGATGTCATTTTCTAGCCCGATATGATAAAAATGTTGGGCTTGCCCCCTTGCACCATGACTTTTTAATTGTCCCACTGTGGACGTCTCCTGTCTTTTGTCTCACCGGCGCTCCTCCTACGTCACACAGCCGTGATATGACTATTATCGGCGGGACAGTCACACGACACGACTCCCACACGTCCACCGCTTGTTGGGTTCTCAATGTGCAGCCCCATCTAGGACCTCTCTGTCGCGGTTACAGGCGTCGGGAGTAGTCGCTAGGGAGCTATGCCGTCGTTAGTATGTCTAGATGGTTACAACTGTTGTAGTGGAGGCGGGCAGCAGTAGGAGCTTGTGTGTGTGTGTGCATGTTTCTGAGAGTCCAGTATTTTAGACACTGAACATACTTCTAACAAGCACAGAAACTTGTAGCTTTATAGTTATTGCCATTATCATTTCGATCATCATCATCATCATTACACACATTTACTCCTAACACTACCACCCGATACACGTGCCCTTTCCCTCTTTCTACCGTTCACTTTCCCTCTCACAGCTCCCTAAATCACCCTCGTAGCACCCCTCCACCCCCTCTCTCCCTTATCATCTCCTCCTATTCATAGTGTGCCGTTGGGAAAGGGCAAATACGTTCAATACTGTGTATTGATTCACACGTACAACCTAATCTCCCCCCCCCCCCCCCCCTCCCCCGAGGACCGCATTCCTTGGAAATCCGAAACCTGGATGTCGAATTAGCGACTCCAGCGGCGGGCAGGTCTCCGCCCTCTCAGTACCTACCCCCACAGAGGTCATTCGGAGTGGCGATTTTCAGGAGTGGTAGGACAAGGGGGGTAACGAGAGAATCAGTGACAGAGGCCATGAAAGAGGAGAAGAAGAAGAAGCACCACGAGACGAGAGACCGAGAGATACTACTTATACAAAATTAACATAAAATAATCATTTTGAGGTCTCGGCCCCACGTGAAGCATTATTATAAATCCCAATACATACAGCCACTGCACTGTATTCCTTCAGTTTTAAAATTTTCAACAATCAAATCAACTTAGCTGGGAAATAAATTAAACCAGTACCCATCATAATGATTACTGTATTTTAGAGTCCTGAAACAATTCACCAATTATTAAGGAAGGAAGAAACAATATGAACGGAAAAGATATCAAACAACGATACTTCAATATATCTAAACTTGTAAGCTTTGTATAGAAAAACTGACAGACTATGCACATCACATTCTTTGGGGGAAGCCAATGAACTTAAATGTCCATGAAGCTCTGTGTGTGTGTGTGTGTGTGTGTGTGTGTGTGTGTGTGTGTGTGTGTGTGTGTGTGTAAGGGACAGTAGGAGGGAAGGTGGGAAAGAGTATTTATAGCCCCAACAGTACAGAAAAATACCAGAAATGAAGAAACACAAAAACCGAAGCATACACGAATTCAAGATTCAAGTCAAGGCCAAGACACTTTTAGACTAAAACGCAAACAGATACATAAAAACTAACGAAAAGAAAACATGTTTATTATCGACCCACATGTCAATGGACAACTGAAAAATATTTAGTTCGATCACAACAAAACAAAAATCAGGCTCATCATGTCAAAAGTCTACTTGGAGTCTGCACTTACGCTTGCAAAATATCAGAACCAAGTTAAGTTGTGTTCTACGGTGATTGGCTGCATTACATATCTCGAATCACGGGCTTTCTTCCCTTTTCAAAAGGCGACACATGCATCAGAAAGGTATGACCAGTATAGAAGTGTAGCCTGCACAACACTGCATCCTTTTTTTTTTTTTTTATTTCCCCGAGAGAATCGTTGGGAATTCTGTTGTCAGTTCGAGTGCTCCACTTCTCTTCCCAGATCTCTCTTGTGACATGTTGGAATATGGTTTTGAGGTGAATTATTTCTTAACAGTATTACCTGAATTTGTACTATTATTGGCAACTTTGCAGGCGACTGCGTTGTTTTGAATGCCAGCATGACTGCTAATCTCAGTAAGAACAACAGTACCGTCACTGATGTTGACATTAACGTTTAGTTCATGATTCAGACAGAACAGAATGGTGTATGTTGCTGCTGATAGATGTCAATGGCAATGTTGCTTATATCCCAGCCGACCGCAAAGGGCCATATCAGGGCTGTCATCGCGTTAAGTCAACTCACATCAACAAACAAAACTAATTCACACACAACCATTGGAAAATACACCTTAAAACATCCTAAATTTGTTAAAAAATCCTTCTGTAAAATTTTAGATCAGATGAAAAATGTTAATCTCCCTCAGAAACCCAAAAATCACATCAGGTGGGACCTCTGAACAAGGTTTTCATGGCGTCTGCTGTAAAATGTTTTTATGTCTCACATCAAGCAAGTCCCACCACTCTGAAAAAATATGTTTCACTGTGAGTGGTACATGACATGGAATGCACCACTGAGCTTCTTCACCTTAAAAAGAGAATTCAAGACCAAAAAAGGAACAACAGGAGATTAAGCATACTGGAAACAACAGTATGTTCTGCAGCGCAGATATAACTGTGGCGAGAGGTAGGCTACGTCTGGTAACGAGAGGCAGATGAAGATTGGGATCCATCAATAAACATTCCAAACATTCAGGAAGGTTGACAGAACTTGGTATAGAAAATTCTGCTTGCATTTGAAGTGGCGAGATCTTTTCAGTGACAGGCAAGGTCAAAATGCACACTAGAAAGCGGTAGCGATGTTATTCTCTTTAGTCTGGACGAATCTGAATGGGATTTTTGTCGTTGATGCTAAGGTAAGGTAATGTTGCTTATAGCCAGCCGCCCTCAAAGGGCCATATCAGGGCTGTCAGTGCTACGATACATTCAATTTTGATGCCAGAGGTCTTCTTTGTGTTGCTGGATTTCCAGTTCAGATTGTTGAAGGGAATGCCATTTTTGACAGGTCTTCGCCTGCAGCATTGCTGGTAGAGAGAGATAATGTTGCTTATAGCCCAAACGACCGCAAAGGCCATATCAGGGCTGTCAACTCTCAAGTCATTTTCTAAAAATTCATCCACACAACACATCAAAAATACACTGACGAACAAACAGGAAATTTTTTTTTTTTCTAACGTAAAATCTCCGATCAGGTGGGAAATATTAATCGCTTTCAGAAATTTAGGGACATCTCTGAACAAGGTTTTCATGGAGTCTACTGTAAACCTGTTCATGTCTCACAACATGCAAGTCCCAAACACTAACACAGCACGTTTCACTGTGGGTGGTACATGATATGAAATGCACCACGGAGCTTCTTCATCTTTTGAAAGATAAGAATAGTGTTAAAGGCACGGCCTGTGTGCAAAAGGCATAAGACTCTTTCTTCTTTACAGCCACTCTTGCTGAACATGGTAAAAATTTTCAGCTTTGGACAGGTTTGCTAGAGTCTTTTTTCGTCTGTTTGCAAGTTCCATTCCTCTTGCCAAAGTTTTTGACACAAGCTTCTTCGAGTTTCAAATCAGAATGAGGGATAGACAATCTGCTCAACTCTTTCCTTTTGGCCCTCTTGGCAAGTTAATCAACCATCCCATTGCCTCGAATGCCCACACGACCATTGCTGGCAACATGAGTAGTGACCATGCTGCCTCAAATACTGCATGATCTCGAAACCATACAAACACAAAAAGGTTCCCTTTTATATTTTTTTCCTTTTTGTCAATTTTTCAATCGCTTGTGCTCTCTCTCTCTCTCTCTCTCTCTCTGTCTCAAACGATCTGGTGTGTGTGTGTGTGTGTGTGTGTGTGTAAGGCAATGTTGCTTATAGCCCAGCCCACCGCAAAGGGTCATATCAAGGCTGTCATCGCGTTAAGTCAGCTCACAAGTCATTACTAAAAACCTTTTTGATTAAAAAAAACCCCCTCATTCATACAACCCTGTAAACACTTCTAAAACAGATATTTTGTTAAAAATCTTCCCTGTGCAAAATTGTAGATCAGATGAAAAATGTTAATCTCTTTAAGAATTTCAAAGATGATCACATCAGGTGGGCATCTCTGAACAAGGTTTTCATGGAGTCCTGCTGTGAAGTGTTTATGTCTCACGTCATACAAGTTCCATCACTCTTAAGAGTATTACAGTGAGTGGCACATGACACGGAATGCACCACGGAGTTTCTTCACTTTTCAAAAGATAAGAATGGGCGTAAAAGGAGTGGCCTGTATGCAACGGCACAAAACCGTTTCTTCTTTACAGCCGTCGGGAATATGGTAAAACCACTTTCAAGTCTGGACGGATTTTGAATAGTTTGTTATCCGTCTGCGAATTCCATTCCTCTTGCAAGAGGTCTTTGAATCAACTACTTCGTTACCCTGAATACCAACATGGCTAGGAACCCTAGCAAAAACTATGTTATATCCATCTGATTTCAGGGAGGAGTACAGTTCGAATAATTTCAGCATTGAGGGTGCTCGAGGTACGGCTGGCAATATCCTCCAAAGCAGAAAGGGAGTCTAACAAATAAAGTCTGTGTATTTGGATTTCGAGATCATTTAAGAGCCAGGACCAAGGCTGTCAACTCAGCAGTGTAGATAGAGCTGTCAGCGGGAATGTTAAGAACATTTCTGAGGAGGATCTGATGTACAAATCACAACAGAGGCAACACTTTCCTCAGATTTGGAACAGTCGGTGAAATTTCTTCTTAAGGATGGAACTTCGAACACAGTTCGGCGAAAAAGGACTTGTACGCCAAGGAGCTAGTGGTATCTTTACAATTCGGGGACAGATAGAAAGCCACCAACATCCTATTGCCTCTGCATTGCGCACTCTGACAGTAGCAGTGCAGCAATATTGACAAATCGAAAAAAAAGGGCGTTTGGTCCGTGTCTGGGCGTGTGAAAAATTGAGAAATACTTTGCGGGACTTGAATCCTTCGACTCATTAACCGACCCCAAACCACTTGTACCTCCTTTGCAAACAAAGAAACCTGACCAGTGTCCTCCACGATGTAGCTGAATGCTCGTACTCGCGATGCGTATCGATGTTCACGTGCGACAGGTAAGGTAAAGTAATGTTGCTTATAGCCCAGCCGACCGCAAAGGGCCATGTCAGGGCTGTCATCGCGTTCAAGTCAACTCACTATTTATTTTCTTTTAACCGCCTCATTCACACGAACACGCCTAAAAACACACCGGAAATTTTGTTTTAAAATCTTTCCTCTGTAAAATCTTAAATCAGACGAAAAATGTGAATTTTCAGAAATGCGAATATCACATCAGGCAAGACGTCTCTGAAGGTTTTCATGGAGTCTGCTGACATGTGCCGGGGAAAGAAATTATTTTAACTGACACATATGTCACGCAGCCCCTCTTCAGCATGACGAAAAAGATGACACAGAAGGTGCGGAAGTAGAAAATATCATTAACCTGGTAGAATCATCAAGACCTATCACCACAAAAAGACTACTGGCACTAGGCTATGGCTGGAGACAGAGACTGGCAGTTTGTCATGTCTTACACCAAGGACCAATGTCCAGATGACGTGCCCGCAACACTTGGTGGCTACAAATCTAATCAGTCTGACCTTACCCTCTCGGACGGACTGCTTGCATACCAAAGCAGAGTTGTACCACAGAGCCAGCGGAAAGAAATCCTGGAGAACTTCTGACAGTCATCAAGGATTGACAAAATGCAGAGAAAACGCCTCACAGACCGTGTGGTGGTCAAGCATCGGTCAGGACTTGATCCATGTTGTCAAGACTTGTACACAATGTCAGGAGCATCGACCAACACAATGTTTTAAACCACTGAAACTTACGGAGCTTCCGCAAAGACCGTGGAAAAGATCGTTTGTATCATTGGAATTTGCCGACTTCGCCTAAAAACAATGGTTTCAGACATTACACCAGTAGTCCATAGTTCCCACAAGCCAATGGTGAAGCTGAAAGAGCTGTACAAAAGCTGAAGAAGAGGATGCACTGGAATCGGTCCATCTGCAGCTTTGATGGGACGACAGTAACGCACCGAGAATCCACCGATGCCACAGAACTTAAAACTTGTAGGGGTGAATGATACAGGAGTTTGTGACCATAATACTGTTGCAAAACAGCAGTATAAGAAAAAAACTTTGATCAACGTTATGGTGTAAAACCGCTTCAAGAGTTAAAACCAGGCATGACTGTCATGATCAAGACTGACAAGGGCAAGGTCACTGGTCTAGCTGACAATGGACGCTTGTATCTGACCAACACTCCACACGTGAAGTCCGACAGAACAGAAAGCATATTTTTAAAAAGTCACACTGTCCTATCCTAAGTCTGATCATGAAGATGTCTCCATACCAGATGACTCACAGCCAGCGGCTGGAACATCAAGACAAGCTGACTCACCACCTGCAGACCTACCCCTTACTCTATCTGCAACTCTAACTTCGAGTCCACCTTCAACATTACCCCCGAGACGAAGTAGAAGGATCGACAAGATACCACTCCGTTTTGATGATGAATTTTTGAAAGATGAAGAATATGAACGCCCATGTGAATGGGGAAATTTATTTTCAAAGACTGGAACTGAATGAAAGTGAAAGCGAGTACGAGTGCGGGAGTGCAATTTCTATTGTTGAATTTGAACGTATTCCTTTGAATTTTCACACAGAAGTCTGGCGAAGACATTTCATTGATCAGTACGATTTTGAAACTCTTTAAAAAATGAGTCCGTAGAATTTAGAACGTTATAAAGTAAAATGAATATCGAAGGAACAGTTTCAAATAGTAGTATCTGAACAATCTAAACAAACCATTTCAAGCAATTTTCGGCATATACAGTGTGATACGAAAACGTTTTTAATTTCTACTGAATTGAATAATTTTACAACTAGAAGAGAGAGAGTGCGAGAGAGAGAGAGGAGGGAGATGTCAAGGGAAGCAACACTAGTTACTGTAATGTTGCATTTGTATTGAAGAGTGGCTTCCCTTGTGATGTCGTTTGGATACTGGACACTCGACAACGAAGCGTCTTCGCGATCTCTTGCCGAGCTGTAAAGATGATTTTACAGAATATATATCTTTTCCAATACCTCATTGTGATATACTGAGTAGACAGAGAGATAGTTATACAGGACAAGCCCTTTTCACCATAAAGAGGCAATATCAGAGCTATACACTGATTACATGACTGATATACTGAGTGTAGAGTCGCATGTGTGCAGGATTTTCGTCGGTTCTTGAGAGTTGTCTTGTCGTGGGTCCATTGGGGTTTCCCCGCGTGGGTTCGTATCCCATCCTCGTCGCCAGATGTAGAGTTGTATGTGTGCATTCACACAACATCTACGAAAACTTGTGTGTCAAAACTTATAAAGCAAACTA
>CM031598.1:40973237-41053988 GCA_018398815.1 Conus ventricosus | reverse complement strand
CCCGTGTCGCAGTGGGTCTAATGCAAAGTCATAAACTGAGGAAATACTAAACCACCATATACAGCCGTCCGAGGGCCAACCTGGCAGCAACGTCGACGAGAAGAAGAAAAAGAAGAGGAGAAACAAGAAGATGAACAAGCATGAGGAGATCAGGAAGAACAAGTACCTGAAGAAGAACAGGAAGACGAGGAAGAACACTAATTCGCTATAACATTAAAAACGTTTACTTTGGGCGATGAACTGGTGCACAGTTTTGAAAAGTTTTCTTCCCTGGTTAATGTTTGGTCACCAAAAAGAAGTGTGCGAGTATCAATACAGTTAGGATTGAGAGTGAATAACGTATTCGTTCTTAAGCCCCGGTCCCACTGCACTTACGGATGCAAAGAGGATGTAAAACGTAAAAATATCTTGCCATCCGTTGGAAAACGCTATGCATCCGTTGTGTACTCATTGCATACGTATTTCATACACTCTATCCATCGAGCATCCGTCCACTGTGATTTCATCCGTACAAAAAGTTTTGAGCTGCACAAAACTTTTAGAACGGATGAACTTTCCGCCGTGTACGATGTCAATCCGCGACATATACGAGCAACAAACATGTCCGTTATCTTCCGTTAAACGTCCGCTGCATCCTCTCTGCATCCTCTGGGCATCCTCGCAACTCACATCCGCTGCAGCTGAAAACGGAAAGAGGGAGGAAAGATAAGGTACATGGAATGTCTATACACCGTTTGTTGCACGGAAATAGAAAGGATGTAAGCGTATGCATCTCATATATTAAGTATTCAAAACGGACAAAGCGTTTGTATCTGGGATGTATCTCGTATATTTAGGATGTCTGGAGTATGTTGAGAGTATGTAGGATACCTAGCGGACAACCGATATTTTATATAAAAAGGGGGAGAAAATCATCTGGATCTCAGTATGAGTCGAGTAGCCATGCTGTACAGACTTCATCACCCTTGATCTTGGTCTTCAACAACATCAATTGTTCTCCATCATGGATGATCAAAGAGTCCATATGATAGCTGCACTCATTCAACAGCAGAACCACAACCTGTTCAGACTGAATCAAGTTTTAGACAGAAGAGAAGAAGGAGATGTGCAAGAGCTGTGTGGGTCCGAGGATGGATCGCGAGAAGAGTGGAGTTTGGACTGTATGACCAGTTGATGGTGGAGCTGAGGAATGAAGACCCACGTGCATTCCATCACTTCATGAGGATGCCACCAGCCACGTTTGACGAACTTGTAGAGCGTCTGAGACCCAGGTTGACCAAGCCTAGCACCAACTTCCGTCCCAATCTGGACCCTGGACTGAAGGTGGCACCGACTCTGCGGCACCTAGCCTCTGGAACCACATACAGAAACATGCAGTATGCATGGAGGGTGCCACACAACAGCATCAGGAAAGTCGTCAGAGAAGTAGTAGAGGCCATCGTTGAAGAATACGTGGACGAGCTCCTCAGGTGCCCCACCACTGAACAAGGCTGGAGACAACTTGCAGAAGATTGGTATCAGAGGTGGAACTTTCCACACACCGTTGTGAGCCATAGATGGGAAGCACGTGGCCTGCAAAGCTCCAGCCAACTCAGGGTCCACTTATTACAACTACCAGGGCTTCTTCAGTATCATTCTCTTTGCCATGGTTGATAGTGACTACGAGTTCATCTACATCGATGCTTCAGGCAACGGGTCAGCTTCAGATGCCCAGATATACAACGCAAGTGACCTCAAGGATGGGCTGGAACGCAACCTCATCATGGGTTTTCCAGGTCCAGACCTCCTTCCAATGACACACAAGACGTGCCCTACTTCATCGTTGGTGATGACGCGTTCTCCCTCAGAACCTACCTCATGAAGCCGTACAGTTCAAGATACCTCGCCCGTGAAGAGAGGATCTTCAACTACAGGCTGTCCAGGGCAAGACGGGTGGTGGAGAATGCCTTCGGCATCCTGGCCAACAGGTTCCAGATACTTCTCACCACTATGCAGCATGACCCAGAGACTGTGAAAGCATCGTGGAAGCTTGCTGCATCCTGCACAATCTCATGCGCACCCGCTGCCCAGTGTTGCAGAACAGACTTGTCGACCGTCAACAAGGGAATGGGGACATGGAGCTGGTGAATGGAGGCAAGGTCGTAACCTGATGGACACTGTGGATGTACAAGGCCCCAACAGAGCTTGACGTGAAGGGAAGAAGCATGCGCAACCTCCTGAGACACTGGTGCAACTCCCCAGCTGGATCAGTGCAGTGGCAAGACAGGGTGATAGATGATTAGAATGGATGCTTCCTTGAGACTGTTGCATAGACTGATGAGATTGTACTATGAACACTGCATTACTATGTTGTTGCATACTTGTAGGGGGTCCTTCAATGGATAGGTCATTAATAAACAGCTTTGTTTAATTTAAAATGTGTTGATTACTGAATAAATTGTTATTGATAATAAAGATTCATATGTGTGGCAGCTGGATGGTGGACAATACAGTGCCAGTATGGTTGCACTGCAAGCGTAAGTCCGGAGGTTTCTCCTATCCCACAAATTCCCCAAGTCCAAAAGTCCTTTTTCCCAGGCAGGGTTAAATATGGTAGATGGGTGTTTGGACTTCTCTTTCAAAAGGAAAGAGGGACTTGAACTTTATGCGGGGAAAATGGGGTTTGGACTTTAGTGTTATTTGGGAAAGGGGAATTTGCATTTTGGACTACCAGTGCAACCAAGTTGGGCATTTCTTGGTCCATCAACATAGTCGGACATACAAAGTGTTTTCAAAGTTGTTACAAACATTTTTTTAAGTAAACAAAAAAAGCAAAGTTTTGACCATTTCTTCAACATTTTTACAAACACTTTATTAAGTAAACAAGAAAAATTTAAAGTTTTAAACCAATTTTTCAAAGTTGTTACAAACACTTTATTAAGTAAACAAAAAAAGTTTAACCATTTTTTCAAAGTTTTTACCAACACTTTATTAAGTAAACAAAACACTTTTAATAAGTAAACAATGCTGCTCACAAGTGTTCACAACAAGTGTTCACAATCACAACTCAGTCTCTCAAACTATTCTGAGTCACTCTGAGTGTCCATGGTCTCAGCTGTGAGGCGCAAGGCAGTGACTGTGGCTGTGGCTTGAGTGCTGGTCTGACGCGGCATTGGCGTGCTTGCCCTCGAGGGTACAGCAGGAGGTGGTGTGGTCAGGACGCCAAGGTTGGTATCCGAGAACTGACTCGGTCCCGTGAGGTTGAGAGACCCTTTATCAAGGACTTGAGCTGTCAGGCCCAATACTGCTGAGAGATTGTCCGTTGACGGCCTGGCTCTGGGGTGGAGGAAGGGTGGATTGAGTGTGCTGGGGCTGTCTGGTCTGCAGCTGAGTGAGGAGTGGCGTCTGTGGCGTCCGATGAACCTGGGCCTGGACTGGAAGTTCTGATTCTGCTGTGGGAAGTCCTGGTAGTCATAGCCTTGGTAGGTGAGGGGCTGTTGAAAGTCGTGGAAGGCTGTGACGTGGCCTGGGGTTGAAGAACAGACCTGGACTGGGTAGGACGAGGTTCAGCTGGGCCTTGAAGGTTGTGGAGAAGTACTGTGATCTTGTGCTTCATCACCTGGTACTCGCCTCGGGCAGGCTCCCCAGGGACTGGCTCACATAGGCGATGAACGGCTTCCGGGCTGAGGATGCTCTGTCCAAGTCGACCAGCTGAGAGAGAAGTTCTGTGCTCTTCTTCATTGTGTCCCTGATCTCCAACAGCACACTGTCGTCCTGGTCCTCCAGTCTGCCTCTCTGCCTGCGTCCTCTGGAGCTGGTGGTGAAGGTGGGGGTGGGTTGGCCTCTGGTGGCTGCCGCTTGTTCCTCCATTTGTGAAAGCAGGGCGTCATCCTCTCCGGGATCCTCCACGTTCGGCAGCACAGGGAGTGCAGCTGTAGATACGGTCTCTGCTGTGGGTCCCTCTGAAAACACCTGTCTGGACAGGGTAGGTGGCTTCTGGCTTGAAGATGCCTGACTGTCTGTGGGCTGTCTGAGGAGAGGGTCTCAGCGGGGCTGCTCCTCGGTGGTGGATCTCGCCCTCCAGGAAACTGCACTTGGCCATGACGTACTTCTCCCGGTCAGTGAGCATGACGGCGGCCTGCCCGGATTTCTTGAGGTGTAGCTTTCCATACCAGGAGTGTATGTGCTTCCACCATCCAAGGAATACTTGTGTGCAGTGTACCCCCAGGCTCTCTGCCTTGTCTCTCCAAGCTGCCTGCTTCTTCTTGGTGTCCCGATACAGTCTGTGGCCCTTTCTCCAGAGGTTACTCGTTCTCCCTCAGCCATTCCAGCACATCGTCCTCATGCTCCTCGAAATGGTGTACTGTTTCCTCTCTCCCTTCTTCTTCCCTTGCCTCTTCTTCCCTCTGGCTGGAGCTTGTTTCATGGCCTTCAGGGGCTTCAGCAGGGCCTTCATGGCTTGAGCATCAGGGCCTTCAGGAGCTTGTTCAGGGCCTTCATGGGCTTCAGCAGGGCCTTCAGGGCTTGAACATCAGGGCCCTGCTGGTCCACCACAACACCAGCAGCTTCACCATCAGAGCCAGTGTCAGGGGGTGGGTGGTGGTTCTGGCCTTCTTCACCTTGCCAGGGCTTGAACGAGTAGGCACGGACTTCCTTTTCTTGCCTAACTGACGCATGGTTTTGACACAAGATGTAGTGGACATGTATCAATGCAGCCTTCTTCAATAACGAGATGTAGTACAGATGTGTCGATGTAGCTGCCAACATGTCTTTCCGCTTTATGCTGACTGCGTGCGTGCTTCATCCCTTTATATCCGCGGAGCACACGCAATTCATACCCCCTGCATGCGCAGTGAACGGTTTGCATCCTACATACATCCGCGCGGCATCCCCTTTGTTTCCGTTAGGTGTACGTGATGCATCCGCTTCATCCGTTATGCATCCGCTCTTTCTGCTATGCATCCGATTTGCAATTATCCCCGGTAACCCCTTCGAAGCTGTGATCCACTTCCATCCGCTTTCATCCGCTAGGCTTACGATGAACATCCGTTTAACATCCCCGCTACATACTACCCACGTCCGTTCTTTTCCGTTCTGTTTTCTCAAATTTTCACCAGTTTTGTCCATTTCTGGAGCGGATGAAAACGGATGGAGCCAACCCTGAAAATGTGCTCGTCCGCTGTGTCCTTTTTGCATACGTTTTGTGTCCATTGGCCAGTGGGACCGGGCCTTTATCTGTATGTAGTTTGAACAATCAGGTAGTGCTCTGTGTTTTCTGTGTGATGGCCACACGCACATTATGGATCAGCCAGTAAATGTCTGTTGTGTAAGTCGTGATTAATATTACTCATTCCTAAGCGTAATCTGCAATGGTTTATTTGATCCTGCCTCGATCCAATGTAATAGTAGGAGGGAACAGTGGTGTCTGACGTAGTCAGAAAACGTTTAAATTGGCTGATAGAGATTGTTGACTTAATGTCGTCTGGAAGGTTGTTCCACAAAATGACTGTACTAGGTAAAAATGATTTTTATATAATTCAGTTCTAAACCGTGGCACTGTTCTTTCTAGTGGCCGACGCCTATGGTAACGATTTTGGTCAGAGACTAGAGAAGGGAGAAGATCAGCTAAATAGTTTGGACAGACACCATTAACCATTTTATGAAATTGTATCAGCTTGTGTCTTTTCCGTCTTTCTTGTAACGAACAAAAGCCAGACTCTTCGTATAATTTCTGGTGACTTGTTCCCTTAACCCCACCAATGATGGTACGAATTGCTTCTTCCCTTTAATCTTTCTGATAATGTTCCAGACTTTTTTCTTGGAGGTTTTAGATGTCAGCCCGGAGCAGAAGTTTCTCCAAGACTGACGTTTACTGATTTTGAAAGGGTGTCTCGTCCTGGCACGGAGTTTCTGATGGGCTCGAGCGTTGGGGCCTGGAGGTCTTTGGAATACCAGACGCTGAGCCCGTTTGCGTACTTTTGAGATCTGTTGACAGTCAGAATTAAACCAAGGTGTTTTGGGCAGTTGGAGTTTGTCCGAAGACATTGGAATACAGGTTTTAGAACAGTTTATCACAGTATTGGTTACAGATTGTGCAGGATCTGGACTCTGAAGAATGTCAATTTCCTGGAGTTCCTTTGAAACATTGGCAGCAAAAAGATTCCAGTTAGCCTTCTTATGATTGAGATGTTGTGAAACGGAGGCGTTTTCAGTTAATACAGGTTTTAAGAACATATCGATAAATCTAAACATGAAAGTGAACCTGAGGAAGAGCGGAGGTAAGTTGGAGATCCATCGTTATGACAACACAAATCAAAGTCTGAAAGGACATCTTCAAGAAGCAGACCTCTGGATGACAAATTCCCACTACCCCAAAGAGGGTTGTGTCCATTAAAATCGCCCAACAGCAAAAAAGGTCGAGGAAGTTCTCCAATCAGACTGACAAGGTCCTGACGACAAACCGGGACAGAAGGTGGCAGATAGAGTGAGCAAATTGTAACAGTTTTATGGAGAGTGACTCTCGCAGCTACTGCATGAAGGGAGGGGGGGGGGGGGGGGAGTCAGAGCTACAGGACTAAACAGCAAATTTTTGTGTATAAGAAGGGCAACACCGCCCGTTAGTCCCAATGTGGATGGTTGTGCAGGTTTGGAAAGAATATTAAAGCCAGAAAGACTGAAGGTCTTCTGGCTTTGAATTTTAGTCTCCTGAAGAGCTACGACGTAAGGTTTTATTGTTTGACATAGAAGCTGCAGCTCCTCAAAGTTTGAGTTTAAACCACGGATATTCCAATGAATTATTTTACTGTCCATGGTGCAGAGGACGACGAATAGGAGACAAATCAGTTCATCTCCGAGTCATCGTCTGCATTCAATGGAGCGTATTTGTTGTTCAGTTGCACTGGACTGTTTTGGTCTCCAGACGTGCTGGCAGGCTTGCCTGCAGGTGAAGACGGCTTGAGTTTTGGAGGCGGTGGAGGTTTCTTCTTCCTCTCCACCATCTCCACACTAGGTGATACTCCCTTGCCCGCACGCGCGCCGCTCACGAAAGTTCGAGGCGGGAGGGCTGCCTTTTTATTCTGCCCAGCAGCAGATGGAGTAGACTGCTGGGCAGTGTGAAGGGTGGTGGATTTATTGCCTCCACCAGGGGCACCCACTTTGGGTTAGGAGGTGGTGGATTTGCTGCTACCAGAGTTTAACATTTTACCCTGCAATGTTTTGGTGAAAATAAATTCATCAGTCTGGCAGCAGACTGAACGGGTTGAAACTTTCTTCACAGCCGAAGCATATGAAGACACTGTTGACGTCTGACTACCAACAACCTGTTTGCGCGCTTCAAAGGAGATTTTCTTTTCGGTTTTGACTTTTTGGATGGTGGACTCCTGGATCCAAACAGGGCAGTTGTGTGAAGAGGAGGGGTGGTCGCCACCGCAGTTTGCACAATGAGCCGGGTCTTTACACGGCCCATCATGGGTTGCCTTGCAACAAACGCCACACACCTCCTCCCCAGAACAGCGATCTCTGACGTGTCCAAACTTCTGGCATTTGAAACACCTCATTTGGGATGGGACATACAGTTGGACACGGACATTCAAGTATCCTACTTTAATGACTGGAGGTAACAAAGGGTTGCAGAATGTCAGAAAGAGGGTGTTGGTGGGGACTCTTTCTGCCCCTTTACGGACTGTCACCCTTTGCACCTCCATCACACCTTGGGATGCTAGTTCTATCTTGATCTCCGCTTATGAGACACCTTTCAAATCCGGGCACCGAATAACTCCTTTGGACGAATTCAACTGCTTATGGGGAGTGACCTGGATTACTCTGTCCACGAGCCTTGTTGCCCTCAGCAGCTGTTCTGATTGCTTCTTCGATCTGCACTGGACGAGGAATGAGCCGTTCCATAGCCTTTTCACCGACTGAGGGTCACCTGCTAGACCTTGGAAGCCCTTCTGGATCGCGAAAGGACTCGGAGCTGAAATGAGCTTTTCCTGCTCTGTCCCTTCCATTACGAGCCAGGAAGCCCAGAAACCTGTCCTCTCTCTTACCTCCATATCCGAGTCGCTGTCGGATTCAAAATACCTCGAAATAGGGGCTGCTGCCTTCTTCTTTTTGGGGGAATGATTTGAGAAAAAGCCATGTTTAGTGTAATCAAATTTCGTCTCTCCCTTACCCACTTGCCATGGAGTCCAACTAAGGGGCCAGGGCCAAGAAGTCACTGTCTTGACCCCTTCCAGGCTTCAGGAGAGATACACGACAAACAGAACGCCACTAACCCTATCCCCCCTGATCATGCTCAACTCCGGGGAGCAGAGAGCTGAGCACTGCAGGGGTTCACATGGCCAGCAGGGGAACTGCCTGTCTTGACCCAGCCCCCATGTAGGGGAGCCAATTAATACACCCGGGCCAGAGTGTACCTCCTGTCTAGGAGAGTTCCAAGCCAAAGTGATGTGTTGAGAGCGCTGGCCCTCTCGGTCACCAGGATCTCATTCCCCTCCATCACAGGTCGCACCGCACGGCACAGGCGGCGGATCTTAAGAGGACCACAGAGAGAAAAAGAGTGTGGGAAAGAAGATTTGAAGGGGAGACGAAGATAGAAAAGAGCCAAATAAGAAAGGCAGAAGATAAGAAAAGGAAAAAGGTGGGTTACTATTAGTCAGGGTCCTCACCCTTAGCCTAACTGACATGGGAGGCCCTACCAGGGGCATCAACTCCTTACCACGTTGTGCTTAGGCCAGACAGCAACTCGACTTTTCAGGCCTAGAAGCATTTTCAAAAACTTAGAGTATCATCAAGTATTGAAGCCCCCGCCAGCAAAGCCTAAGGGATCACGGGACCGCGAAAGACCTCCGACCACGGCAAGGTTGCAACCCCCGAGGGAAACGAAGAGAAGAATGTTGGGTAAGATAGGACATTGTCTCAAACAACCAACATAAAAAAAATCTTTAAAAAAATTAACGTCGATCTGCTCGTCAAGTGGAAACAAAGCCAAGAAGAAACCTGACGTAGGGACAGTGAAGCAGACACCAGACAAACAGGACACACCTGGGAAGAGCTGAAGACATAGGGTCAGGACAGAGGGCTGTGGTGGACTGCTGTTGACGGCCTGTGCTTCGGGACGGTTGGCGGGCGATGATGATGGCATCGACGGTACAAGGGCTAATGGTATAATTCTAGTATCATTGATGGCACTTGAACACATCTTGCACTTTCCCCTTTTGTAATTTGGTTTACGTTTCTCCTGTAGCTGACCCTTTTGCCTCTCCCGAGAGACTGTCAGGATCAAGATCACTTCCCGGTAATCCTTCCTCCAGAAAACTGATCTTGGAGTCGGTGGCACTCTTGAATACCTCAAACAGGCATTGAATTTGGAGAGTTGGTTTAGCACGACTACTTAGCAGGAGGAAACGATTTACCACGGAGAGACCACCGTATGTTTGTGTCGGGTAGGAATATCACTTTTTTGAAAATCGAAAAGGCCTCTCCACGAAACCGTTCGAAAAGACAAAGTGATCTGAGTCACACTTTGGCAAATCGAGACGATCTTGTGGCCTTCGCGGCTCTTTTCTTTATTTTCAAATAGAAAGGTACATATTTCAAATAGAAACTTCCACCAGTGAAAAGAAATCACACGTGCGGGCACACACACACGCACATACACACACACACACACGCACACGCACACAACGCACACACACACACACACACACACACACACACACACTATACTTTTTCTTTGTTTTATTAATGTTATGCTGCAAGGTGTGACAACGTTGGAATGAGTTTAATTCAATGTCTTAACTTGATCATCTGTGCCCCACAAAACCTGTGGTTTTCATACGGCAATAAAATAATTATGTTCTTGTTCATTCACGCACACACACACACACACACACACACACACACCAAGCCCAAGCCCAAGCCCAAGCCCAGCTGTTCTTGCAGGGAAAGTTCCTCCTCCCCGTTTGCCCTCTTCTGCTACTGTTGGATGGGTTATTGGAGGGGTGATGTAGATCAGCGAGAAGCAATTTGGTGGGGACTTGGGTCTTGGGAAGGGAGGCAGAAAGGGCGGGCCCCTGATGAACGTAGTGGACTTCCTGGTCTGAGGAATGGGAAGGTTCTTTTCGGAGTGGGGAGAGGCGCCGAGTGGTGGTGTAAAAGGTCTGGATGAAAAAGTGAAGGAGACGCGGGGGAGGAGGTGGTAGAGGAGATTGCGGTAGAGGGGGTGACGGCGGTGGGAAGGCGGTGGCAGAGGAAGAAGTTGAGTAGACTTTGGTGAGGAGACGGTGGCAGAAAAAGAACGTGGCGGGGGAGGAGGAAGGGGCGGGGGCCCTGCGGCAGAGGAAGCTTTGTGCTTGATGGATGCCCCGTCACCACTGGAAAAAATGAGATGCCAGGGTCTTCACTGATGAGAAGACTTCCTGGCAACTCTTGCACGGAAATCCTTTGCTTGATGGTCGGGTTTTCCCTTTCCGTTCTGGCCGTGCTTCCGTCTCCATCCCCGTGGGGGAGGGAGGCTGTTCACTGTCATCCTCCCTCCCCTCTTCCCACTCACTCACCATGGACATGTAGTCCAGGTAGTGGTCGGGAGTGATTGGGAAAAGGAGGATGGAGACACGTGGTGCTCGCCGTAGTAGTGGGAGGCCAGTCTCCCCTCAGAGAGGAAGACCTCCCCGCACCACTGGCACGCCATTGCTTCGTCGTCAACTTCCAGCCTCCCCTCCAGCCACTCTTATCTGCAGTATGCCAGGAACCTGTCCCACGTGTCCTGGTACGAGCCCCACCTCTTCTCGTTCCACCCCGTGAAAACCGTGTGAGTCTGCATCACAACACAACTAAACGTGAATTTGAACGGACGAAAGATGCGCCGTTGGTCTTGTCACAAATTTTGATACCGTTCAGCGTAGGTCTGTTCGAACCGGGGCCCCGTATGATGTAAAATATTGAACACACCACCACACGCACAACAGAACACACTGTAATGATAAAAGTAAAAATCATTGTTTAAACATCCAGGAGAGAGAATGGGTGGGAGGAGATTGAATGTCACCAGTGATGTTTGGTTCAATTCTGAAACTATTTAGGAAGTTGAAGGCGGACGGTTACAACATTACTCTTGCTTGGGTTCCGGGTCATGTTGGCATCGGCGGGGAACGAAATGGTTGATCGTTTAGCCAAGAACGCCACAAGAGAGAAACGGTCCAACACTTATATCCCCTTGCTCAGATGTGAAACCCAAAATTAACGATTATGTGAGAGACCTCGGGGAAAGGAGGATTGGAACACACAACGAATAACAAACTCTTTCAGATCCGTCCAAACCTTAAGGACTTCCCCCCACTACGTCGGGTGGTCGTAAAGAGGAAACGGTTCGTGCCGGCTGCACCCCCGGGCCCATTCGTATTTTACCCATTCTTACCTTTTAAAGAGTGAAGATGCTCCGTGGTGCATTCCTTGTCAGGGCGCCACTCACAATGAAACATGTTCTTTTAGAATGTTGGGACTTGCACGATGTGGACACAAACATTTCCCAGCGGAGTCCATGAAGATCTTGTTCAGGGATGCCCCCGCCTGACGTGATCCTTGAGTTTTTGAGAGAGATTAACATTTTTACACTAAATTTAAGATTTTACGGCGAAAGAATTTTTAACAAAGTTTCTGGTGCGTTGTAGACGATGTCATTTAACGGATGTGGGGAAAGTTGGGTTTTTTGTTTTTTTTTTTTTTTTTTGTTTTTTTTTTTAAATGACTGGTGAGTTGATTTAACCCGTGGTGACAGCCCTGATGTGCCCTTTGCGGTCGGCTGGGCTATAAGCAACATTTTTCTATCTCGTGTTCAGCTGTCCCCGTTGAGATGTTTCAGATGCAGGGGTTTTGGGGCCATGTCAGAGACCGCTGTTCGGGAAAGGGGGGTTGTGCGGTGTTGCTGCAAGGAACCCATGATGGGCCGTGCAAAGATCCGGCGCATTGTGCTAACTGCGGTGGCGACCATCCCTCCTCTTCAAGAAAACTGTCCTCTTTGGATTCAGGAATCCGCTATACAATGCATTAAAACAGAAAAGATCTCCTTTTTTGAAGCCCGAAAGCAGGTTGTGGGCAGTCAGACTCCAACAGCTCATATGCTTCGGCCGTAAAGACAATTCCCACAGTTCCCACTCGGTTCAGTCTGCTGCCGGGACTGATAAACTTTACGTTTCCAAGGACATTGCAAGGTTAGAACTGTCAGCTCTGGTGGAAGCAGGTCCACCACCTTCCAACCCAAAGTGACGCCCCTGGTGGAGGCAAAAAATCCACCACCCTCAGACTGCCCAGCAGTCTTCAACATCTGCTGCTGGGCAGATTAAAAGCCAGCAATCCCCCCTCGAACTCCTCTATCCGTGCCCGTGCGGGCAAGGGATTCAACCCAGTGGGGAGAAGGTGGAGATGGGGAAAAAAAAACCTCCACCGTCTCCCAAATCCAGACCTTCTTGAACCTGTTGGCAAGTCTGCCAGCAGGTCTGAAGACCAACACAGTCCAGTGAAACTAAAAAATAAATTCACTCCATTGGAAGCAGACGTTGAGGAGGAGATGACCTGATCTCTCTCCTTTTCGCCCTCTGCACCATGGATATTTTACAGTATTCCTTTGGAAATATCCGTGGACTAAATTCCAACTTTGAGGAGCTGCAGCTTCTGTGTCCACTCTCTAAAACCTTCCGTCGTGGCTCTTCAGGAAACTCAAATTCAAAGCCAGAAGACCTTTACCTTTCGGGCTTTAATAATTCTTTCAAAACCTGCACAACCATCCACGTTGGGACTGTCGGGCGGTGTTGCCCTTCTCCCACACAAAACTTTGCTGTATAGTCCTGTCGCCCCTGTCTACCTCCCTTCAGGCTGTGCTGCAAGAGTCACTCTCCACAAGACTGTGACAATCTGTTTCCCTTTATTCTTCCACCTTCTGTCCTGGTTTGTCGTCAGGACCTTGTCAGTCTGATAAGAGAACTTCCTCGACCTTTTTTGCTGTTGGGTGATTTTAACGGTCACAATCCTCTTTGGGGGTAGTGTCAGTACGTCATCCAGAGGTCTGCTAATTGAGGATGTCCTTTCGGATTTAGATTTGTGTTGTCTGAACGAGGGAAATCTGCAACTTACCTCCACTTTTCCACAGGTTCACTTTCGTGTTTAGATTTGTGGGGTTTATAAACCCCTCGCTGGTCCTGGACTATGAGTGGCTGCCCATGACGATCTGCACAGAAGTGACCATTTCCCTGTCCTTCTACAACCCGTAATAACTGAAACAGGGTCTCTGTCTCTCAAATCTAAATTTATAAGAAAGCAAACTGGGATCTATTTCCCAGCCACTATTTCTAAGGAATTCCAGGACATGATTTTCTTCAGAGTCCGGGAAACCCAGCAGAATCACTGACTAACACGTGATCAAGTGTGCTAAAGCTTGTATTCCAGTGTCTTCCGATAAACTTCAAATGCCAAAACACCCTGTTTTGATTCGGGACTGCCAACAAATTTCCAAAGTTCGAAAACGGGCCCCAGCGTCAGGTGTACCAACGACCTTCGGGTCCCAATGCTCGAGCCCATCAGAAACTACCCGTCCCAAATCGAGACACACTTTTAAAATCAGTAAACGTCGGCCCTGGAGAAGCTTCTGCTCCAGGCTGCATCGAAAACTTCCCAAGAAAAAAGTGTGGAACATCATTAAGAAAATAAAAGGGAAAAGGAACACCTGTCCCACGTGAACCATTTTCAATTTTTCGGACTCTTTAATAACGGAGAAGAAAGCAGTTGCTAATCTGCTGGCTTCAACCATTGAAAAGAATTCCTCCTCTTCTAACAAATCACCACCCTTTTGTCAAAAATAAACCCTTAAAGAAAAATTACCCTGCAACTTTTCGTCAGACAACTGGAAGACTACAATCTTCCTTCACGTTAAACGAGCTGAAATCTGCCTTACTTTCTTGCAGCGTTCCTCTCCGGTATAATGAAATCCATTATCAACTGTTGAAACATCTTCCGCAAAAAAGGTCTGAACATCCTGCTACAGGTATACAACCATTGTGTGGACTACAGGTTTTTTTCCACCCTCTTGGCGAAAAGCCCTCATTATTCCCATCCCCCAAACCTGGAAAAGATCTTTCTTAATCCCATCAAACTACCGTCCCATAGCTTTGACCAGCTGTGTCTGTAAATTGATGGAGAAAATGGTCAACGTTAGGCTCATGTGGAAACTCGAAACCGATGGCCTTTTGGCGAAAGAACAGTGTGGTTTCCGCAAACATCGGTCTACAGTTGACCTTTTGATTCGTCTGGAATCTACACTTCGGAACGCTTTTTTGAACAGACAGCATGCATGGCAATTTTTTTTGACTTGGAGAAGGGCCTACGATACTACCGGAAGTCGGGGGGATGCTTCATGATCTCCACGATCGGGTTTTCGAGGTCATCTTCCGCTTTTTATTCAAAAATTTTTGGCAGAACGACAGTTTCGGTCCGGGTTTGGCACCACTCTCTCTGATGTCCACGAGCAGGAGTTGGGTGTTCCACAGGGGAGCATACTGTCTCCTGCCCTCTTTAGCATCAAAATCAACAACATTGTTCAATCATTCAGCAGGGTTCAGACTGCTCATTGTTGTGGATG
The DNA here is from genome assembly GCA_018398815.1 of Conus ventricosus. Classification (NCBI taxonomy): domain Eukaryota; kingdom Metazoa; phylum Mollusca; class Gastropoda; order Neogastropoda; family Conidae; genus Conus; species Conus ventricosus. The sequence continues at coordinate 41,039,380 of CM031598.1, read as the reverse complement.
ATTTCGCTGTCTACGCACTGGAAGCCTGTACCCGAGTGTCCAGCGCAGGCTCCAGCTTTGCGTGGATAAAATCCATCGGTGGGCGGATGAAAACGGTTTCACCTTTTCTCCAACAAAGACGCAGTGTATTCACTTCCATAATTTCCGTCAGTTTTTCCAGATCCTGAACTTAAAGTAGGGAAATCCTTTCCCTTCCAGCTGTTAGAGGGGGCCAAATTTCTGGGAGTCAATTTTTTACCAGTAAATGATTTCCTCAGCCACATCAAAACCTCAAAACTGCTTGCCAGAAAGCACTGAATATTCTGCGGGTCGTAGCGCACACCGACTGGGGCGTGATAAGGAAAACTTTGCTGCACCTCTACAGAGCCTTGGTCCCTTCCAAATTGGACTACGGTTGTGCTGTGTACGGTCCGCACGATCTTCTTACCTCAAACTCTTGGACCCTATCCACCATCAAGGGCTTCGTCTCTGTCCTGGAGCGTTCCGCACCACCCCTGTGTACAGCCTGTACGCAGAGGCGGGTGAACCATCACTGTCCAAACCGCAGGCTGAAACTGTCGTTGAAAATTTTTAATCCGACTGTTCTCGGAAAACCCGAAAACCCCTGCCTATGACTGGTCTTTGATCCTCCGTTCAAAGTAAGTTTGAAAAAAACCCTAAATGTATTCCGCCGTTTGGTCTTCGTAAAGCAGCCTCACGTGCAGAATGCAGGTCTAGACCTAGGTGTTTGTATCTGATTTTTCCAAGTTTTCCGGATCAACCCCCCGTGGACCTTTTTCACACCAGAGATTCGTTTTGATCTTGCAGCTTTTCGAAAGAGTGTACCACTCTCTGGCGTAAAAAGGCATTGTATCCCGAGCTCTGTTTGAAATTTCCATCCTGTCAAAAAAGTTTTCACTGACGGTTCCAAGTCTGAAGATGGAGTGGCCTGGCAGCCTATTTCCCTGGGCTCCTTCTCAGATACTGTTGGAACATATTCATTTCAGATGCTTCTGTCTATTCTGCTGAACTTACTGCTTGGTTTTGGCTTTGAAGATAAAACTCACATTCTTCAAAGAGGGACTTTCTGGTCTTGTCGGATTCGCTGTCAGCTTTGGAGGCCATAGCTGGCCGCAACCTTCAGCATCCAAACTTTTACCTTTTTTTTGAACTTTTTAGTAAGTTGAGGCGACGGTTACAACATTACTCTTGCTTGGGTTCCTGGTCATGTTTGGCATCGGCGGGAACGAAATGGTTGATCGTTTAGCCAAGAACGCCACAAAGAGAGAAAAAATGTCCAACACTTATATTTCCCCTGCTCAGATGTGAAACCCAAAATTAACGATTATGTGAGAGACCTCTGGGAGGAGGATTGGAACACACAGACGAATAACAAACTCTTTCAGATCCGTCCAAACCTTAAGGACTTCCCCCCTCTACGTCGGGTGGTCGTAAAGAGGAAACGGTTCTGTCCAGCTGCACACCGGCCATTCGTATTTTACCCATTCTTACCTTTTAAAGAGTGAAGAAGCTCCGGGTGCATTCATGTCATGCCCACTCACAATGAAACATGTTCTTTTAAGAATGTTGGACTTGCACGATGTGAGACACAAACATTTTACAGCGGAGTCCAAGAAATCCTGTTCAGGGATGTCCCACCTGACGTGATCCTTGAGTTTTTGAGAGAGATTAACATTTTTCATCTGATTTAAGATTTTACCCGGGAGAAAGATTTTTAACAAAGTTTCTGGTGCGTTTGTAGACGAATGTCATTTAACGAGATGTTTTGAAAGTTTTTTTTTTGTGTTTTTTTTTTGTAATGACTGGTTGAGTTGATTTTAACGTGGGTTTACAGCCCTGATGTGGCCCTCTGCGGTCGGCTGGGCTATAAGCAACATTATCTATCATGTTAAAGTGTGGGGGGGGGGACGGGGTGGGGGTGGGGGGGGGTTTGAGAGAGGAGAGGGGACAACAGCAAAAGGCCCTTTCAGTGTCCACTCTTCTGTAACACAAGCCGCTGATCTGAGAGTGTAGGACTCACCACGGACATGTGCAGACCAAGACAGTTTGTGTTGTGTTAAAAGTGATAGTGAAACTTTTGTGATGAGAAAATGGATATTGACACAGAACCATGGCTTTACCATCAAGGATCGTGAGTACACATGGGGTGTGGTGTGCGTGCGTGCGTTGCGTGTGTGTGTGGTGTGCGTTTGTGTTTTGTGTTTTGGGGTGTGTGTGTTTGTTTGTGGTGTGTGTGTGGTGGTGTGTGAAGTCGTGTGTGTGTGTGTGTGTGTGGTGTGTGTGTGATCTGTTTTCTGTTAAGTCATGCATGCACGTCAGTTTCAATTCAGCTTCTCTCTCTCTCTCTCTCTCTCTCTCATCGTCTCTCTCTCTCTCCCTCCCTCCCCTCCCCGACCCACCTCAGTCTCGTATGCCGGGGTGTCGTGTATATGTTGTGTGGGTGTGTGTGTGTTTTGATATCTGTTTTGTTCTGTGAGTCATGCATGCACGTCAGTTTCGTTCAGTTTCTCTCTCTCTCTCTCCCCTCTCTCTCTCTCTCTCTCCCTCCCTTTCCCCCCCCCGCCTCGTATGCCTTGTGCAGTGTATAATGTAATTTTTAGTGTGTGTGTGGTTGTGGGGGGAGAGAGAGAGAGGGGAAGTGTGGTGTGGTGTGGGTGAGAGAGAGGAGAGAGAGAGAGATTGTTCAGTTATGAGTGCAAGCCATTGTCATGTGAAACATTTCTCTCTGATCATGCTTTTATTGATTTTGTATGTAGAAAGCTATCTGTGCCCTGTCAAGTTCTTCATAATGTATTATTAATCAGTCCTCCAGGGCTCCCACCTCCACTCTCCTCCCTCTCTCTCTCTCTGCATGCTTTATTTATTTGTGTGTGTACAAAGGTACCGTGCATGTCTGTTTCTTTATGTTTTGTATTCTCAATCAGTCATCCCCCCACCCCCAATCTCTCCCCCCTCTCTCTCTATGTCAGACTCTCTCTCTCCTCTCTCTCCTCTCTCAAAAACCCCCTCTCTCTCTCTCTCCTCTCTCTCTCTCTCTCTCTCAGTTTTTGCATGCGCGCCGGTGTACACTGTGCATGTTTCTTTTCTTCCCTATTGATTTTAAAGTGGTAATTGGCGTGCAGTGTCTTGTGTAGTCTGTTTACTCAACCATTCATCTCTCCCCTCTCTTTCTCGTTCTCTCTCTCTTCTCTCTCTCTCTCTCTCTCTCTCCTCTCCACAAAACCCCACACACACACACACACACACACACACACACACACACACACTCGACTTTGGGTGCAGCAGTTTTTCAAGCGCTGGTCTTGTTTTTGTTTTTGTTTTTTTCCATTAGTCCAGGCTGTTTAAAGTTCATACCTAAACCCACTCTGTAATGTTAATAATCATAATGAGGTATTGACGGTAAGTTTCTGCTTTTATGTACATATTGTGACTGCGCGGCGCATGCGTGCAAGCGTGTGCGTGTGTGTGTGTGTGTGTGTGTGCGCGCGCGCGCGCACGCGTACGTGCGTGCGTTCGTGTATGTGTAAGAATTCAAGCGCTTCTGCAACAGAAACCCCCCGGGGGTTGCGACCTTGTCGTGGTCGAGGGGCTTGCGCGGTCCCAGTGATCCCTTAGGCTTTGCTGGCGGGGGCATCAATACTTGGGAGATAGGCTGGGTTTTTTCACACTGCTTGTAGGCCTGAGATGTGAAGATGCTGTATGGCCTAAGCGAAAGGTGGTAAGAAGTTTTATGCCCCTGGTAGGGCTTCCCATGTCAGATAGGTAAGGGTGAGGAATCCTGACTAAGAGTAACCCGCCTTTCTCTTTTCTTGTTTTCTGCCTTCCCTATTTGGCCCTTTTCTATCTTCGTCCCCCCCTTCAAGTCTTCTTTTTCACACTCCTTTTTCTCTCTGTGGTCTCCTTAAGATCCGCCGCGTTTGCCGTGCGGTGCGACCGTGGGCGGGGAAAAGAGATCCTGGTGGTTTTTCACGATGTGAGAACACAAACATTTTACAGCGGAGTCCATGAAGATCCTGTTCAGGGGTGTCCCGCCTGACGTTTTCCCTTTGAGTTTTGAGAGGATTTTAAAATTTTTCATCTGATTTAAGATTTTAAAGGCACAAAGATTTTTAATGGGAATTTCTGGTGCTTTTTGTAGACGATGTCATTTAACGAGATGTGTGAAAGGTGTTTTTATTTTATTTATTTATTTATTTTTTTTTTTTTTTTTTTTTTAAAATGACGGTGAGTTGATTTTAACGGGGTGGGCAGCCCTGATGTGGCCCTTTGCGGTCGGCTGGGCTATAAGCAACATTATCTTATCTTATCTTCTGCAACAGAAACTGTTCAGGCAAACAAGCAAGGATGGTGAATCTGTCTTGCAGTTGACGCCACTTGGCACAGAAAATAGCTCAGGGTGTTGTGGACAGAGACAATTCCCCTTTTCTCGCGGTTAAAGCTGCCGGGGCCTGTGTAGTTGTTGTGTACCTAGGCGCGAAAGAAAACAGCAAAGCAATGTGTGTTCGCTAAAACTCCACGCTTACTCGAAGCCCCTTCAAGCGAACCGTTTTCGGGCCTTATCTCGACACTCTGGGGGGGCAAAGATACAAGACGCTCACAATTTGTTTTTTCTCCTTTTCCGTCTCACGCTTTGTGAAGACTGACTCCAGCGACTAAATGTAGCAGTAAGAACTGCCGTGCCCGACAAAGTGTCCAGACAGTCTTCAACCAATGGCAGTGGGAAAGTATCCTTGACTGTGACATCATTTAGGGCTCGGTAATCGATGCACCAGCGGACTGATCCGTCTTTCTTTCCACGGCAGTTCTGACTGCTGCATTAAGTCGCTTGAGTCAAGTCTTCAATAGCGTGAGACGGAAAAAGCAGAATAAACAAATTGTGCGCTGGGTCTGTTTACTGTTAGCGGTCTTGTGTCCGACGCCCTGGGTGCAGGAGATAAAAGTCTGGCGCTAGTACTGAAAGCATGGAGAATAGCGACTAACACTGCTTTGGTGTCTGTATCGCGCCTAAAGCTGACCATATTTACACAACGACTGCACACAGCCAAGCCCTGGTACACCGAGAAAAGCGGGATTGTCTTTCTCCACAATACGCTGTGAGCTATTTTCGCGTGCCGGAACGAAGTATCTGTTCCGAAGCGCTTGAATTCTTACACATCACGAACACATACGCGTGCGCGCGCGCGGCGCGCACACACACACACACACACACACACACACACAACATGCGCACACGCATGCACACATGCGCGCGCACTCACAATATGTACATAAAAGCAGAACTTACGTCAATACCCTCATTATGATTATTAAATTACAGATGTGGGTTTAGGTATGAACTTTCAACAGCCTGACTAATGGAAAAAAAAAAAACAAAAAAGACCAGCGCTTGACGAAAAACTGCTGCAACCCAAAGTCGAGTGTGTGTGTGTGTGTGTGTATGTGTGTGTGTGTGTGTGTGTGTGTGTGTGGCGCGCGTGTGTGTCTGTGAGAGAGGAGAGAGAGAGAGAGAACGAGAAAGAGAGTGAGAGAGGAATGGTTGAGTAAACATGACTACACAAGACACTGCACGCAAATTTACCACTTATAAAATCAATAGGGAAGAAAGAAACATGCACAGTGTACACCGGCGCGCATGCAAAAACTGAGAGAGAGAGAGAGAGTGAGAGAGACAGAGAGTGAGAGAGAGAGGAGAGAGAGTCTGACATAGAGAGAGAGGGAGGGAGAGATTGGGGGTGGGGAGGATGACTGATTGAGAATACATACATAAAAAACGGACATGCACGGATACCTTTGTACACACAAATCAATAAAAGCATGCAGAGAGAGAGAGAGAGGGAGGAGAGTGGAGGTGGGAGGGGGACTGATTAATAATACATATATGAAGAACATGACATGCACAGATAGCTTTGTACATACAAATCAATAAAAGCATGATCAGAGAGAAAATGTTTCACATGACAATGGCTTGCACTCATAACTGAACAATCTCTCTCTCTCTCTCTCTCTCTCTCTCTCTTTTCTCTCTCTCACACACACACAACAAAACACACACACACACACACTCTCTCTCTCTCTCTCTCTCTCTCTCTCTCACACACACACACACACACACACTCTCTCTCTCGCTCTCTCTCTCTCTCACACCACACACACACACACACACACACACACACACTAAAAATTACATATAACGGCATACGAGTCTGAGGCGGAGGAGAGAGAGAGAGAGAGAGAGAGAGAGAAACTGAACTGAAACTGACGTGCATGCATGACTTCACAGAACAAAACAGATATCACACACACACACACACACACACACACTAAAAATTATATACACGGCATACGAGTCTGAGGCGGAGAGAGAGAGAGAGAGAGAGAGAAGGAGAGAGAGAGAGAGGAGAGAGAGAAACTGAACTGAAACTGACGTGCATGCATGACTTCACAGAACAAAACAGATATCACACACACACACACACACACACACACACACACACACAACATATACATGGCACACGGCATACGAGACTGAGGTGGGTCGGGGAAGGGAGGGAGGGAGAGAGAGAGAGACAGAGAGAGAGAGGGGGGGGGGGAAGAGAGAGAGAGAGAGAGAGTGAGAGGGGAAGCTGAATTGAAACTGACGTGCATGCATGACTTAACAGAACAAACAGATCACACACCACACACACACACACACACACACACACACTGACTCACATACACACACACACACACACACAAACGCACACACACACGCACGCACGCCACACACACACACATGTGTACTCACGACCCTTGTAGGTAAAGCCATGGTTCTGTGTAAATTTCCACTTCTCATCACATAACTGTTCACTATCACTTTTAACACAACACAAACTGTCTTGTTGGCACATGTCTCGTGGTGTGTCCTACACTCTCAGATCAGCGGCTTGTGTTACAGAATAGTGTGACACTGACAGGGCTTTTGCTGTTGTCCCCTCTCCTTCTCAAACCGCCCCCACCCCCACCGTGTCCCCCACCCCCAAAACTTTAACATGAAGTACACTTTGCCCGTTTGAAAAAAAAATCTAAAACAAAAACTATAGTTGATGTTCAGTAGTTACTCTCACTTCATGTAATAATTTTAAAACCTATATTTATCAATATATGCATAATCTTGGAAATAAAGGTCAATATTTCTAGCTATTATATACACCCATCACAAACATGCAATTCAACTTGTATCAGTGAACATATGTCAACTTGAAAGTAACATTATAATGCTCTTACGTTCTCTCTCTCTCTCTCTCTCTCTCACACACACACACACACACACACGCACGCACGCACGCACGCACCCACGCACGCATGCACACACACACGCACACACACACGCACGCGCACACACACACAAACACACACACACACAAAACACAGACAACACACACACACACACACACAAAGCACCCTAATGGTACTTCCAACAATACACTTTAATTTGAATTTGCCGATAGAAATAGTAGTAGTGGGCTGGAAATGAAGTATTATTTTAATTATAATAATTATTCACTTATTATTGTTATGCCTACTACCATTACTGTTATCAGTAGTATTATTTTGCTTGTAGTAAATATGTTATCCTCTACGTTTCCCTTTAATTAGGCCTACATTGCTCTACATGCAACCATAGTACATATAAAATGCAGCAACAATGAAGAAATATGTATATATACAACGGTGTAAATACGGCCCCTTTACAAATGCTAACTAACTTTTCATTCACAAAGATTTTTGCCAACGCCTGGCTGGCCTACTTCGGCCAAAGATAGTTCGCGCGCCAGTTCGCGCGCCTCCCCTCCCCGTCTTTGCTTCGGCTTACCAGGCCACGGCGCGCGCACCACAGCCGGTCGCAAAGTTCTGTCAGAAAGTTTTAAACACGAACTTAAAATTATGGTACTCACAGAGGAAAACTGAAATGCCAGCTTTTGTCACACTCTCAAGTACTCACTGCGCCATTGCTTTCATACAGAAATTATAGTTAAAAAACTTCTGTACAGTAAATATAACTTAAAGATGTTGCACCACCAGTCTCGAAGCGTCCAAACACACACAGCGTCTGGCGTTGCGGTGGCTGACTCGCTTCGGCCTCGCCAGAGTCAAAGGCAAAGCGTTGAGCGCACTGAATGCAGTGGCTCTGAGTGTGGCGGCGCCGCCGTGTTTCGGATTTAGTACTGGCGCTGACGCCCACTCAGATACTGACTCCTGAATGACACCAGCCTTCAGCATTTTCTGTAAATGTGCTCCTCCTCTCTGCGAATACTGCAGGCGTACGGCGCATTCTTAGCTTTATGGGCTTGGCTTCACCAGTGTCGATTGAGTGCTCGATACCGGTGAAGTTCCCTAAATCAAATTTCATCTGCAGCAAACACATCCTGATAATCACATAGGAGCTTGGTCGACTCCACCTTCTGATTCTTTGTCAGGTGTGTGCTGGAGTCACTAGCCAACTTCTGCAGATGCTCCCGGTGCTTGGTCCTTCGGGGGTGGCTTAACCCCCACACGTTTCCATTCTGCAGCTTGCTTCCCCCCTTACCATTTGTTTACAGCTTCTATACTGAACAACATTAAAAACGCACCGTTTTGATTTGCCGATTTCCCATTTGGAAAAAATGTTGTATTTGGATTTGGTATATTAACACAATTTTTAAGGGACACAGATTCACACTGCCTCGGTTTTTCCGCGCTTGCCGACGTTCGTGTGACGCCCACGTGCAACTCGCCCAAAACACTTTTCTTGCCACTGGGGCCGAGACTGAACGTAGCACATCTGTTTCTTTGTCTCAAATGGTGAGTTTGAAGTCATGCCGACTGGAAAACGGTATCAGTTGTCATTCGACCAGGCGAAGTGGTTCGAAAACAATGCCGCGACTGTCTGTGCAAGAACGCGAGCGAGCCATTGGAATGTTAATGGTCGGTATGTCATCGAGAGAGACAGCCAGACAACTGAACTGCAGTCACTCTACAATTGTAAGGCTATCACAACGTTTGGCAGCAACTGGTTCCACCACTGATCGGCGCCGAACGGGCCAACCTCGTGTTACCACACCAGCGCAAGATTGATACATTCGACAGCTTCATCTTCGTAATCGATTCCTTACAGCAGCAGAAACATGTCGCCAGGTGGTTGGTCGACGGGGTCCAGTGTCTGGACAAACCGTTCGACGTCGATTGCAAGAATCAGGGCTCAATGCAAGACGCCCTCATGTTGGCCCAGTGCTCACCCGTAGACACCGTCAGCAACGCCTGCAGTGGGCCAACCAGCATCTGCCATGGACACGACGTCAGTGGAGAGCTGTGCTGTTCTCTGACGAAAGTCGATTCGCGTTATCTCATGCTGACGGGAGAATGAGAGTCTGGAGGCGTGTCGGGGAACGCTACGCCAACTGCTGTGTGTTTGAAGCCAATAGATGGGGAGGGGGCAGTCTGATGGTTTGGGGGGCATTCAGTCATGACTACCGGACACCTCTGTACTTTTTTGACAACCATGTGAATGCCAACACGTACCAGCAGGTGCTGCAGAACCACGTCGTCCCACTGTTTGGCCAGCACCTGGAGCTGCAGTTCTTCCAGCATGATAATGCACGACCCCACACCGCAAGAGCCACCGCTGCGTTTCTCCAGGCGAACAACATTGCCGTGTTGCCCTGGCCATCTCTGTCCCCTGACATGGCTCCCATTGAACACGTCTGGGATGAGCTGGGGCGTCTTGTGGCCCGTGGAAGACGTCCACAGACGCTCGATCATTTGAGGCGTGCACTGACCGAGGAGTGGGATGGACTGCCACAGGCGTTCTTGCACAACCTTGTCTACTCCATGAGGAGGCGCTGCCAAGCGTGCATCGGGGCAAATGGCGGACACACTCGGTATTAGAGCTCGCGGACGGACATGCTCGTCGTGGTGTACTTTTTGACAGGGACCCTAGTGAAGTCACCAGCTAATTTCAGATGAATTCGGCCATTCTTGTCAAGAACAGACATTTTGTTTAATTGAAAAATGGATGCGTAATCAAATATGCTTACTTTCATTAAATAATTCTGTACTACCAACGTTGTCTGGGTCTTTTGGCAAGCGGTGCGTTTTTAATGTTGTTCAGTATACTTTCAGAGGAAGAGTTCTGCTGTACCGGGTCCATAATCTCCTGCACTTCATATGCAGTGGCTAACAGCTCCCCTTCCGGATGGTATGGTACCTGTCACTGGTGTTTACCAGGCAGAGGATTGGATCATCCCCGGACTTCCGCACCGTCCTCGGGATTAAGAGCTCAGAGCCCACCGAAGACTCAGTGTAGTAGTCCTGAAGGACTGTATCCAATCTGCCGGTTATCCTCACGACAGTGTTGGGTGGTACCACAACTTTACGGGCAGCTGTAACCCTGGCTATGGTTGGCGGTCCCTGACCAAAATTCATGTCTAAAGGGATAATTTCGTCCCCTATCAACAGAGTTTCAGCTCTCATGTCGTGAATCGCCCCCCAATGATGCAGAAGATCATGCCCTAACAGCATCTCGTCAGCAATCGGAGCCACATACAGCCCCTCTCTGAAGGTTGACTGGCCAATCTTCAGAGGTACAGGTGAGCGGTGACAAAACCCTTCAGAGTGGAACCCTGGTCAGCCATTTGCATCACCACTTCCTTCAGCTTCTTGTGTTTTTTTTAGAAAGTCTATCATACACAGAAGTGGCAACAATGGTGCTTTCTGCCCAGAATCCACCCTGGCCTTAACCAGAATCTGAATGTCACCTACCATGATGTGTACCCTGGAAGAGCCTGGACAAACCCTATTAACTCGGATGACTTCAGGCTGTCGACCAATTGCTTCTGATGAACCCTTTCCCTGACTTGCCACAGCGGTATTTGGACCAGGGGCAGTTTTGTCTGCTAGAGAACCCTGTGGACACCAGGAATGCCAAGTGCTATCTTGGCCTGCATAGGCCATTGGGCAGCCGAATCTTGGAAGTCCGTCGATTCGGCTGGGCAGGGTAAGGGATGACACGCCTTTGGAGTGGTGACCCTCCGCCAACACTTTATAGGGGTTCCAACTTCGAAAAATTCTGGCCCTTGTGTATTTCCGGCTCAGAGGATCAGCCACCATCCCCAAACCTTTGGCGTTTAAAGACCCTTTTTTGGCCTGACTGTCTGTATTGCCCTCTGTTGCCCTCCTTTGCAGCCAATTTTGATAACGCTGGCAGTCCTTTTTCAGGTGGCCCTTCTGCTGACAGAAGAAGCATTTCACCCGGGAGTCCTGGGTGGCGGTAGCTTTTGGATTCAGGGAAGAAGTGATTTCCTTAGTTTTAGTTCCGAGAGCTGCAGAGTAAGCCTCTCTATGGTCTTCTGCAGACCCTCGAACTCTTCCCTGGTGACAGGTGAAACTGTCCCTACCCGTCCTACCCGCGGATCTTCCAAGTACTTGCGCCTCCTGACACCCACTGCTTGTGAGATTGCTGGAACTGTTTGACTTTATTCACGGCCACCTCAATGGATTCGGGTTCCTCCAAACAGACATGTTTCCTGCCTCCTTATCCAAACTCCCTAGGCAGAACTTGTTGATGGCTTCGTCTCGGACATGCTTCTCAGGCAGGGTATGGTTATGCTGACGTTGCCAGCGTAAGCACCCTATCAGCCCAATCATCCAAAGATTCCCTGCGTTCTGGTGGGCCTGTTGGAAACGCATCTGGAAGTCCCCACGTACTCTTTGGCCCCAAATCGAGCTGCAAGCTTCCCCATCAACTGATGGTAAGAAAACTCACTGCCAGCTGGGTGAGCATTGTGAAGAAATCCAGGGCCTTCCATTCTAGGCACCAACCTAAGTAGTCCCCACTCTCCAGTTCCGACGAGCGGAGGACTACCGGTAGCTGTCAAACTTTTGCTGGAATGACTGCCAATTAGTCCATCCATCGAACTGGAGGTTCTTTGGCAGCATCCGGGTGTCTCCTCTTGGTTCAGAGAGGGGGGCTAACGCAGGGACCTCTACACTACCACCAAATAAGAGAGGCGTATATGCCCCAACCTGAACTTTATCTTGGCGATAGGGACGATAGTACTGACTGTCGCCTGCCCGGACGGCATGCCCATAAGTTTGACTCGGAGGGAAGGGATGTCTTACCTGAATCACCTCCCGCCGCCGCCGCTGTTCATGCCCATCGCCACTCCGCTCGTGATCCCACCAGCCCTGGTCATCCTGGTCAAATCTCCGGCCTCTTGCACCTCTCTCTGCCAGTGACCTAGATCCAACCGGACTGGAATAGAATTCCCATAGAATTCACGATATCGGCTATCCGGCAATGCCTTTTCGAGGTACAATTGCCCGGAACCTCTCGTGTGTGTCTGCCGTGGGCGTAACAGAGGCTCATACGATCCCTTGTCTCCGTGCTACGGGAAACAGACAACGACCCAGAGGTAGACCGTTGGCAAGTACTTCTACCTCCGTCCTCCGGTCCAGAAACAGGAGTGCGTCTCTCCACCCAATTTTCCGTTCGCAGCTCTTCTGACTCGCGGACGGAAAAGCTCCGATTCAACGTATTGCGAGTCAGACGGGGTTGGGACAAGGCTGTGGCCACTTTATGGGGTATTCTGGAATGACTGGGCTGGCTTGGGGTGACTGGTCTTCCGGTTTCATTCTTTAATGTGGCTACACCAGTCGCCACCGATCCTTCAGTAGTACCCCCCCTGGTCCCCAAAGTTAATCAGAGAGAGAAGGTAAGGGCTCACGTCTCCGTGCAGCACGGACGTCAAATTGGTAAAGCGAGTCCTCCCTCCCTCTCTCAATTCTGACCAACTGGGCAGCCCTCTTAGGCCCTATCCCTGGTAGCATCTGACTAAGCTGCGATGCAGTGGCTAAATTAATATCAGAGCCATTAGGGGAGTGACTATTTCCGGGATTTTTCTCTAATGTAGGTTTTTCCCACTCCCTTGAAGCTAACTGCAAGGTTACAGTATATGACGTATGCTATTATCTGTGTTAAATAGTGTTTGGGGTGTGAGCAGCAACACAGTTCCAATAACTAGGACTAACATGAATGCACGCACAATAAGCTACGGTAATCCACTTCTGACACCATTAAAGTGTTTACCCTACACTTTAAAGGGGGGCTTAGTGTGACAGTCTAACTTGCTTAATTTATTCCTAGTTTTGGGGTTTTTTCTTCTCATGCACAAAAGCATAACACGAACAGTGCAACCGCCTGCATACGGGAATGGCAGGGGGGGGCCCGTTGTACACGCTCTGTCCAACCCAACTTGCAGCTTTCCTCGGGGGGCGCAGCTAGGGCGCAACCGGGGAAGGCGAAGGCCACGTCTGGTTCCGAGGTATGGTGGTTGGTCACGTCGGTTTTTGGGTCTCCAAACCCCCACACTCCCCCCCTTGCTTAAGAAAGGGAGGGGCGTCCGCAATGGTCGGGGGTTGAAGTGTCTGGTACTTCTCCTTCGGAGTTTCCCTCGAGGGGTCGACTCAGGGGTGACGAGAAAGGTGACGCTTCTCCCCCCCGCCCTGTCTGTGGTGATGAGCAGCTCATGCGAGGTGCCCCCCGGGTTCCGGTGGTAAACCCGAGTGCGTATGCGCACACACTCTGCGCACTCTTTTTTAAAAAAATTTTTATTTATTTATTTTCAAATTTTTTTCTTTTCCCCCGTTAACGTTTTATCTTTTTCTTTAAAGTGTTTTTCCCCCCACTTTTTGAAAGGGGGGCTTAGTGTGACCCTGTCTAACAAGTGCTTTATATTCCAGTATTGGGGGTTTTTTCTATGAAACAAACGCAAACCACGCACACAGTGCAACCCCCTCAGTCTGGAAAGGCGAGTGGGGGGCAGTCTGGGCGCACTCTGTCCGCCGAGCTTGCAGCTTTCCTCCAGGGGCAAAGCGGGCGTAACCCGGGGAAGGGGAAAAGCCATTGTTCCGCAGGTTTGGTGGGTCTGGGGCGGTGGTGTCACGGACGCCCACGTCCTTCTTGTGAAGTAGAGGAGGGCGCCGCGATGGTAGGTGAAAAAGCCCGGTTGACCGACTTGGGGTTTTAGGACCGATTTTGGGGGTGTGAACTCGTCGGGGGCTGCGAGTCGAGTGTCGGCTTCTCCTTCCCGCCCTATCGTCTGCTGATAAGTGAGCACTGCTCATGCGAGGTGCACCTTCCGGTTCCGGTGGTGAACCGAGTGCGTATGCGCACTGCACTCGTGCGTCACTACATCTTTTTCCCAAATAGCGCAATATCATCAAATCTTTATAATTATCAAACTTCTGTTATCAATACAATTACACCTTCACTGTAATTGCTTTAACCAGTTTACAACCCCAACTGGTACTCACCTTCTAGGGAATAAGCGACAAGTCTACCCTAGTAGACTTCCAGTCTACATCTACACTCTGTACTTGAGTGAAACTTGCCACGCCAGGCATATTACACCCACCAAGGGTTAAGCACACCCAAACCACGGTTGCATCGGACAAACCAGTCCAATCATAAATAGCACACCCAACCCAGGGTTGCATAGGACAATCCTAGTCCTAGTTAATGTGGTTACATTTAGACATCCTCCTATGTCTGTGTCCAGAGCTCCTCTGAAGTAACAGTAATCTTCCACCCTTTCTCACATTAGGTGAACACACTTCACAATCCACTCAGCGTCCTACTCTTCCACATCACTAGCGGTTGCACTCCATGAATACAAAAAAAACATCAAAACCGTAGGTTCCATGCCACAATTGCAAAAATAACAATCTCTTAACACTCTTCTTTGACATGAAACTTTTCCATTCACTTAACACTTTTCTCATTCACATGACACCCGAGTTCACTCCGTATTGATATGTTTAATGCTTTCTTTTTTTTTAATGTAGAAGACCAGTGGTTTCCAAGAAAGACTAATGGTCATTTTTATGTGAATTTCATATTTTCACTATCTCGTTTTGTATTGATGTGTTATAGGATGTATATGCTTCTTAAAACGTAGTATGACTAGTGGTTAGCAACAGTGACCAGTTTGGAAAACGTAATTGCTTACTGTTTATTATATGAATATTTCTGTGCCTCTTGCAATTTAGATGACCAGTGGTCAGTGACAATTACCAGTGATCAGTTTGATGCCAATTCCATATGATATTTAAACAAACATGTTTGACACAGTGTTGTTGCAGTGGTCAGTGGCAATGACCAGTGATCAGTTTTATGCCAATTCCATATTAAAAAAACGTTTGACAGAATATTGTATGGGCGTTTCTCTCTCCTTATAACGCAGATGACCGGTAATCAGCAGGAATGACCAGTTTTCATTTTGAGGTAAATTCCATGTTTTTTCTATTTGATTGCATATTATTGTGTGATGAGCATTTTTTTTTTCAACCTTTCATGACGTAGGTGACCTGTGGTCGCTTTGATGCAGTGTCTTATCTTTCTATATTTTTTAGTTAAGGTTGTATAGATTCCGTATCAAAGAGATCATGAACACCACTGAACTGACCATGTACAGTAAAACCCTGTTAATCGAAAGAGCCTTTGAACCACCTGTGGACTTTTAATCATCCGAATTTAAATCATCCGCGTGTTGAGTAAATCTAAATTTTTGCCCAATCTAAAACAAATTCAAAATAAACCCAACAAATTGAAATTAACTGAGCAAGTCGAGTAGTCCCAAGGAATTTCAGTTAACTGGGCTTTGTTGCAGCATTGGCATTACTAGGAACCGAAAAGGACGAGAGAGAGCGTGGGTGGGGAATGGAGGAGCAGAGTGGAAGTGTGTTTGCTTTGAATTAAGCAAGCACACATTTTTTAAATTATCTTTTTGCAAAAAGAAAAAAAATGTGTTGAATCCAGCGCTTGAAATTTTCTGGGTTTTAGTTTGGTTGGGACTAAGATCTCGCTTGCAGCTAACCGATAATTCAAATGAACCAAATTTCAATTAACAGCGAGAAAGAACTCTGGCCGGTACTTAAAACCCTTTCACCGCCAAACATGTTTTGTGAAAATGAATTTTTAAGAAATAAAACACTGGAAAACGCCCTGTTGTCGACTCTGCAGGCAACCAAATGACTTTGTGATTAATGGCAAGGATACACCCCCCCTTGTGCAGATGTCAAGTAGTAGCTTTTATCTCTTCGAATAAGAGAGTAAGAGTTGTCTGAGTTACGTCCCTTTATTGTTGAGTAAACTTGACATCGGCAGTTGATCACTTAAAATTATCTGGGAATTGAAATTTTTCCGAGTTCATATAAACCGGATTTTACGGTGTAAATGGACAATGGATCTTGGGTCCCATTTCCTATAGAGATATGATTGTAGACCTACTGTCTCACGGATATTTGGTTGACTGGTCTGCATTGTTCAAATGCTTCCGGCTGTTGCACGACAGTGCCCTAATAATGCGTTACTGCAACACGGCGATGCCCTTCGTTTTTTTTTTTGTTTTTTTTTTTAATTAATCTTTTATTGCCACTGTCTGACATAACAGACTGTATATGGCCTAGGCCAACACCTTTTTGGTATTTGTGGATATCTTCTTGTGGACATTCTCTCATGCACCAGAATATGACAATAAATGTCGTAAAGGATTTCTAATCTCAATTTTCAAAGAAAATGGTCTCTGTACATCGGACAGGTGTATACACAAAGCGGTATGCTATGAACAATGCTGGAGAATGTTTGGTTAATTTTTGAAGAGTGAATCGCCAACTTGGGTCAGTCTGCACAAACACTTTTCAATGACGAGTGCCCAAAGAATCGGTGGTCGTTCATCGTCATGTCTTTCTTCCTGAACCTCATCACTATCTCTTTCTTCCTGAGAGAAGATCGACCCCATTGTTTTGCATGCGATTGTGTATACACTCATAAGCATGTGTTGACTGAGTGTGATGATCTCGGTGAGATCAGAGGAAAATATTTTGATAAGATGTCACTTGGTGAGCTTTTTAGAAATGTGCAAGTATCTGTGATATTTCAGTTTTAAGAGATGTGAACATGTTTTATAAAATTTAGTTGTTTTTGTTTTTACATTTTAAGGTTTGGGCAGATTGCATATGTGTTTGTATAACTCGATCATGTAATACCCTCATGTATAGCTCCGAAAAGCACCTTTTTTATGGTGGAAAGGGCTTGGCCTTATAACTATCTCTTTCTTCTTGAACATCATTGCTTTGCCTTTCTTCCTGAACGTCATCACAAATGTATTTTTCGTGAAATCCATCGCTTCTCTTTCTTCCTAAACGTGATTGTTATCACTTTCTTCCTGAACGCAACGCCATATCTTTTTTTTTCCTGAACGTCATCACCGCCCTTTTTCTTCCTGAACTTCATCGCTATCTCTTTCTTTCTGAACGTCATCACTATGTATTTCTTCCTGCAGAGACCCAAAGGTGACTCATCGGAGGTGTAAAATGCGAGGGGCGACCCCGCCTGGATGTGAAGAGAAAAGACTTTGAAGGAGGTTTTACGAAAACCCCTTTTAATGTGTTACAGGGGAGTCCATGAAGATCCTGTTCAGGATGTCCCGCCTGATGTGATCCTTGAGTTTTTGAGAGAGATTAACATTTTTCATCTGATTTAAGATTTTACGGAAGAAAGATTTTTAATGCAATTTCTGGTGCTTTCTAGACGATGCATTTAATGAGATGTGTGAAAGTTGGGTTTTTTTTGGGTTGTTTTTTTTAAATGACGGGTGAGTTGTTTTTAAGGGTGGTGACAGCCCTGATGTGGCCCTTTGCGGTCGGCTGGGCTATAAGCAACATTTATCTTATCTTATCTGTGTCGCCGGGCGACAAATTGGGCAGGGGCGACAGATTGGTCGTTAACAGACGGCAACAACTAACATTGCCCACTAAGCGTGATTTGGCAAGAGGAGAGGTAAATGTGCCTAAAATTCAATTTGCTACTGCTCTACGATTACTGTAATACAAAAAAAATGCTTTACTATATCAACTGTTTTTACAGTTATTTTTCGTCGTATTTTCAGAAAGTAGAGATTTCTTTTTACTGAAATACTGTTATACGTTGCTGATAATAAGTCGAAAATTCACTTTGTTTCAATGGGGGCGTTTCGCTAGCTTATGTTTGTTTTTGTTTTGGTGTTGTTGCTGGGTGTTTTTTTTTAAGAGAAGAAAGTTGCCATGAAAAGTTCACAGTGACGCACAATGTATGACACTTCGACGAGTACGATCTCACATAGTAGACTTCAGTACAAATGAAAATGCATGTACAGTGGGTTCCTCGTTAGACTTCAGTACAAATGACAATGCATGTAAAGGGGTTCCTCGTATCTGAACACAGCTCGTAGGAATGTAATGAAACTACTTTTTGCATTTTATTTAATTCTTATTTTTTGTTTGATAGATTTAATCAGTTGTAACAAAATTTCATTTTTTATTACCCACTGCACATGTATATGCGAGTGCGTGCAAGCTTTCATACGTTTATACGCATACACACATATATGCACCTACAGGTGTGCACATACAGGGGGGTTTTCCCATCCTTAAAGAATCTAAAACTGAATCTAAAATCGAAATTCGGACAACAAAGATCTGTTCTTCTGTCTGTCTCTCGCTCGCTCTCTCTGTCTCCTTTTTTGTTGCGACATGTTATACTGTCAACACAAAATAATGCTACAGCTGTAGAACAAAACGGCATAGTCTAGCATGGTCGCGGGTATTGTATTAACAGATGCACAGACACCATTCAAATGCCCGCCCTCATGGAGGATTGGTGTGTCCTAGCATTTAAAGGTTAACAAGCGTCAACTGCGAGTGGGTTTTACGTATCACGGGTCCCGATAAAAAGATACTTTCCAGCTTCTGAGAGGTCACATGACATGCTGCGAAAAGGGAAAATCTGTAAACTGATCCCTGATGGCTGCTTTGTGTTTGGTTTCAGTGTTTGCTTTGGCTTTCGCAGTTTCTTCTGTTTTCTGCTTACTCGATGGTAAAATGCAAAGCCTGCGTAGTCCACTGACGCTTGAGGGGGTACAGCTCTCTCTCTCTCTCTCTCTCTCTCCTCTCTCTCTCTCTCTCATGGAATCGTTCGTGACAACCACCCCCCCCACGAAAACAAAAGCAAAAAGAAACAAAAATTTAAAAGAAAAACATGAACGGATGAAAAGCAAGGAATAAAATAAGTAAGAAAGATATGATGTTTCAGGGCTACCAACCATTTTTGTAATTGAAATTACAAGAATCGTAAATGTTGTCAAGTATCTTTTTTAGGGTCGAGATGAAGAGTGAAGATGTTGTTGTCATATTTACCTATACCTATCGATCTATATTTCAACCTATCAAAGTATATTTATCGTTTTGTATGTTTGGGGTTCCCTTGGCAGTTTAACACATGGCAGAGTGCACGCATCCCTCTCCAGAAAAGCTAAAGACAGGCAGAGTTTCGAGTATCTCGGAGCAATTGTTTCAGATCGGGGATCAAAACCTGAAATGCTCCCAGTGTTGCGCAAACGACTGCAGCGCTAGGGAGACTAAGAACTTTCCCGAATAACAGAAACATCATAATCCGTTCTAAGATCAACTGATGCGCTTCCTGGTCATTACCGATTTCTCAGACAAAACGAAGACCTGAAACAGATGGCACGGGGATGTACAAAGTCAAGTGGACTTGCCAAAACCATTTTACAAGGAACATGCGAGGAGGCAGAGGGAGAGGGAAGACAGAGAATGAGATGGAAGGACAACATAAAATGCATGGACCGCCTCGCATTTAACAACTGCCTAAGAGCGTCCCGAGAATCTGGGGGAGTGGAGGAACTGGTTGCGAAATCTTCTGTGGCACCCCAATGATCTTCAATACTCCGAGATAGGGGGTGATCTGCACAGAGCCAAAGCCATTTAATAGATACTTAGGGGCATCTTTATTATCCGTCCCAAATTCTCCGCTGCTGGCTTATCCAGATAAGTCGACATGTTTTTTTGAGTTTATGACGACTGTCAAACTTTTCGTTCATTTAAAGTGTTCGTATAGCATCCGTTCTTTTAAAAGTTTAACATCACCAGCCGCCGTGGCGAAGTGGTTAGCGTCGCGGACTCCCGGGTGGGAGGTCGTGGGTTCGAATCCCATCAAATCAGTGGTTTTTTTGCCCCGACCGGCTCCTACCCAAGTGAGTTGCTGCGACTCAGTTGAGAAACTGGGACCACACAGTCGAGTTTCATCCACTTAATGGATGCGTTTCTGAGAGTGTTGCCCCAAACTTCCTGACCAACACTGCAGGTGCCTGTATCTCTCGGGCCTGGTTGACGCCAGGTATATATTGAAAGGAAGCGTAGAGTACAGCCCTGTCATGTAGTCTCAGACCAAATGAAATCCGTAGCATCATCTTAATCATCCTCATTCTCATCGATCAGCAAAAAAAGGTCTCAAATTCTGTGGCCCTTCATGCCCTGCTCTCATGGTGACCTCAGTTTCGATGTCCTCTCCACGTCTGTGGCCTGGTTTGCTTCCGTCGGGGTCACCGGTATCGGCGAGTCCATGGGGGCTGTCGTTGGGAAACGGACGTGGTGCGCCCTCCGGAGGGGAGCTCACTCACGCCGGCTCCGCGACTAAGCAATTATTGTTCGTCAGAGGGGCTTTAGTAGGTGGTGTCCTGCGTATGTTAGATCAGAACAGGCGCCACTGAACACCACCGAAGTGACTCGGCAG
The DNA here is from genome assembly GCA_018398815.1 of Conus ventricosus. Taxonomy (NCBI): domain Eukaryota; kingdom Metazoa; phylum Mollusca; class Gastropoda; order Neogastropoda; family Conidae; genus Conus; species Conus ventricosus. The sequence goes on along the minus strand of CM031598.1, from coordinate 41,018,733 downwards.
CAGTGCAGTGTCTCCTCCGGTGGGTTGCCTCTTGACGACTTGACATTGACTGCCCCCTGTGGATTGCCGGTGCTGTGGCGGGCCGACCGGGCTGTGGCTGTGGACGGGGTGTCGGAATGAGCGGCGCGTGGGTGCACTGCCTCTGAGGTGGTGCAGAGGTTGGGACAGCAAAAAAAAAAAAAAAGTTTAACATCATCATTATTATGATATACCAGTGACGTAAACTTAGCCATGCGTAACTTGGTTGTTATGCATGTTTGTGATCATAATATTCATACTACCATTAATTTTGGCATTTCAAACATTTGACGGACCCATCTGGGGATCCGGTCGTACTTTTTTCTAATTAAAAGTTAAGGATTTTCACAGTGCATACAAGAGTGTGAAGAATTTCGTGTCTGCAAATACGTTCAAAACGGGTTGTGTAGATAGTGTGGGCCTTTTTGTACTTGTGTCAGTCTGTCAACGACTAACATGGAAATAAGCTTAATAGTCACGATAACACTTTTTGTGGAAGAAGAAACTATAATCTGAAAAGACAGGATTATATCAACCTTGCCCTCACCCTTCACCACAGATACCCCTTCCCCCTATCCAGGACTTCTGACTCCCCTTTCTGCTTGTTTTTTTTTTTTTACGTAAATCACAGTGGCAAAAAAGCTAAGTAACGAATTTCAGTTCAGACGAATTTCAGTTCAGTCGGCATCTGAACTCCAGAGACCTGAGTGCACTTCAGTTGCAGCCGCTGTTTGGCGCCCGTTCCAAAACTTTGGAATCCAAGGGTTTTTTTCTTCTTTTTTTTTTCTTTAATAAAATTGTATCGAGGAATGTTCCCTAGTAGAAAAAAAGGGAGCTGCAAACTATATTTGAGCACAGTCGGTCCCTAAACAGCACAGTCCGAGTGGATACACGCAAGGAGAAAACAAAACGAATGAGTGCAGTTTTACTACATCCCCGTCCCACTCTCCTCCCCCCCGCCCCCCCCCCCCCCCCCCCCCCCCCCCCCCCCTTTATAACGGAGTGTGACATGAGCGACTTACAGCCCTTATAACGGCGATGTTTAAAAGCTCAAGAGGGAGAAGAATTCCGGTAGGAAGCAAATAAGGAAGGAAATTTGGGGGAAGAGAAAAAAAAAGAAATAGACAAAAAGGAAGGAAAGAAAATGGAGAGGAAAGTAAAGAACAGAACAGAAAAAGTGTCTTCGATTTCATAAGAAGAGGCAATTGTTATTTTAACCCAAATCAACAAATATTGCAAGTTGACGAAGTTTAAAAGTGAGACGATTCTCCGTAGACATTACAGCTTTCTACGCTGTTCCTTTCCCCAAACCCCTATGGATGGCGTCAACTTGCTCAAATTAGAGGGAAAAATGACGTCGACCTACATGGATTTTTACTTACCGGATGTGTGTAGAAGCTAAACAACTTTATATTGGTTTTCATCGAATTTTGGATGACGTAAAACACTTCGTGTATGTTTGTCGTTAAAAGGAGATGCACTCTAAGGAGCACAATCGGCTAAAGATTACACGTAACGCTTTGATATTTCAATTCGCTTGCTCTCATTCCATCGCTCGCGCGCGCGCGCGCACACACACATACACGCACGCACGAGCTTTTAGAGTGTTGAGACTTGCATGATGTGAGACATAAACACTTTACAGCAGACTCTGTGAAAACCCTGTTCAGAAATGTCCCACCTGATGTGATCTTTGAATTTCTGAAATTTTTAAAAATATTTTTCATCCGATGTAAGATTTATAAAGAAAAGGGGTTAGTTACTGCCACAGGTACAGGCAAACAGATTACAGGACAATCGGGTGTGTCACGAGTTTGTCACGAGGCCTATGACGATTGGCCCATCTAGGGTAGTAGAATTATTCATTTATTTATTGTCGTTGTTGTTGTCGTGTATCCGTTCCTTAGTGTGGCTTGTGGTGCGTTTGCACCTTAATGTCGTTCAGCTCAGGTTAGGTTTACTTTCTCTCTCTCTCTCTCTCTAATTCCACTGCCCGTGCAATTCATCCTGCAGGATCACGGGTGGCTGGTACCTTTCGCTTGAACTGGCTGTCTATCGGCCTCTCACCTGTCTTGTAACCTGCTGCACGTGTAACATTCCTCTTAGGCTTGAGGTATGCTCACTGTGACGTAGCGTGGCATGTTGGCTGCCATCGTTGAGGGAGGTTTTCTCTTCACTCGAGCGGAAGATGTCCCTGAGAGCGCCTGCTCTGTTTTTGGTTCTACACCACTTCGTCGAAGGTACGGTCGGTACCTTCATCCCTACGGTCGGCCTGTAGGGGAGGGACATCACATCACGTCATCTTTTTTCCGCATCTGCTCTGCTGTCCTCTCAACTGGACAGAGGGCAGAGAGAGTCGCTTGACCCGCCACTTTGGGTCACCCACGGGTAGCTGGTAAGCATCAGTTTCGTGGTTTATTTGTTGTTGTTTTTTGTTGTTAGCCGGCTAATTCTTTTCTTTTGCGCAATTTCTTTTGTTTTTCAAAATTATAAAAGAAATATTGTTTGAGACCACTTTTTCTGGTTAATTCAATCTTTAACCTGGCCAGTCAAAATTATATCCAAAAGTCTTTCTCCTTTTTATGCATCTGGTGATGCGGTAGTCGGCGGAGAAGGGGGAGAACCTGGTGATTCAGGGTTGGTACTTGCTTGGTCTCGCTCGTCCGCCCCTGTCACAATTGCCGGTCTCGCATTCTTCGGCCACCGTCTGTTTGTGCGTGCAAGGGGAACGAGAGTTTTATGTTTGCGAGCGTGCGTACGCATGATTAGTTGTTTGGATGCGTGGTTGGAGAATTGTGTCATTTTGAAATGTTGTTATAAAATGTGTGGATAATTGTGCCATTGAATTATTATTATTTACAAATGTGGTGGCAGTTATAGAGCAGTGGTTGCTGTATCTGATCAGTTCCTAAGAAAGGAAAATGTTGAACGTGAGTGAGGGAAGGATGAAGATATAAATTGATATTTGTTTGTTTAGCCTGTTAATGTAACCTCTTACCTGCTTCGTGTCAGGAGACCTTTAGCAAACGTTCCTCGTTTGGTTTGTTGACTGTGTTATGCTCAGGTCTGTGTTAAGCTGATGTGAACAATTTATTCAGTAAACACCTCCCCTCGCCCATCATGCGAGTGGCTGTTAGGATTAAGCAGCAAATATCAGACCGTACTGACTGCGGGGTTCCAGTACCCTTCTTTCTCCTTTCCTTCCAGTTCCTTCCTTCTCTCCTCCCGGGGGCTCCACCCGCTGCTTGCGCTGTTGGGGCCGCGCACTGGTTGAGGAGCACGTGGACTTGGCTGGATGGTCCTGGCCCTGTCCGGGACTTTCCGCGACAACGCCCTGTCCCACGGGAGCCATTCTCCACCGTCCACGGACCTCCTGCAGTGCACGTGACCGGGTGTGGGTAACTCTGTGTCGTGCCATTTTGGGGTGCGCGTGTGTCAAGGGTGTCGGCCTTGAAACTATTCAGGAACAGACCCGGTTTGGGGGCGCCTGAGTCGACCCGGTGCTCTGGAAGGACTTTGGAGAGACAGAGGTGTGGGGGAACCACGTGAAGCATGGAAAGGAATGCGTGTGTTGGGATGGTTGATTGTGATTGTGCATGGTGTGTGTGTTGGAATGCTTGTTTGTGACTATGTGTATGGTGTGCGTGTGTTGAAAAGCTTATTTGTGATTGTGCATGTGTGTGTGGTTGGAATGCTTATTTGTGACTATGTGTGTGCTGGTGTGAATAAATGGTGTGTTGTATCGTAATCTTTCTTGTGTGGTCTCTTGCGAGGCGTGTGAGGTCAGTCACTCCCTTCACTCCCATCTAGACCGATCCTGTCAGGGCAGACCTTCAGGGTCGGTCGTGACAGGGTGTAAGATTTTACGGAGGAAAGATTTTTAACAAAATTCCGGGTGTGTTTTTAGTGTTTTAAATAGTTGTGTTAGTGATTTTTTTTTTTTTTTAATGACTTGTGAGTTGACTTCAACGCGGTGACAACCCTGATATGGCCCACGGCTGGGCTAAAAGCAACATTACCTTGTACATAGGCTCGCGTGCGCGCATACACACACACGGACACACACATGCACGCACGCATACACACGCACGTACGCACACACACGCGCGCGCGCACACACACACGCACGTACACTTACAGAAACGCACGCGCGTGTACACACACATACACTTACAGAAACGCGTGCGCACGCACGCGCGTACACACACACACACACACACACACGCACACCATTGAAGCACGAGTAGGTTCCATTCGTCCACATGAAATGCTGTTAGACCTGCCTACGCAAAACACCGTATACCCAGATATCTAAACTAAGTGCTACACACACGCGCACACACCTGCAAACGCGCTGACACAGACACGTACATGCGCGTTAGCACGCGCGCGCACACATGCATGCACACATGCACACTTGCTCGCACTCGCGCATACACATACACGCGCGTGCTCGCGTGTACCTCTATCAGGGATGAAAACACCTCCGCCGTCTCCGCCGTTATTTTTTCGCATCTCCGCCGAAAGAAAAAGTCTCCGCCGAAAAATTATTCGAAGAGTGAAGCTCAGAAACATCTCAACTTGTCTGCACAGCGAATTTCTTCTCTGTCGGTAATGTTCTCAAATGGCGTAGTTCTCATTCTGCTTCCTTCCAGTATCATTTCTCATCATGGCGTCGATTAACAGCGAGAGTTTGCCGCCAGTGAGTGCAAACAAAAGAAAAAAGAAAGAAGTATGTGAACCACTAGAAGACGAGTGGCTGCAGAAGGACGTGTGTGACCGCAGAGTCACGGATGTAATAAGAAAACATGACAAAGACGGCGAATTTGAAGTGTTTTGCGAGCCTTGCCAACAACGTGTCTACTTTGGTAGTGGTGGCTTTGTGGCAATAAATCACATCGAGCGTCCCAGTCACCAACAGAAAATGTGTGTGTTTCCCACACCATTACAGCATGTTTTCAGATCATTGGGCATGCAACAATCTACGTTTAATATCCAAAGATAGTTTGACTCCTACTCTGATTTTTCTACAAGTTACATTTCCATGATAGTTTGATTCTAACTCTTACTTAATAGTACTTTGAAGTCCTTTTTTGCAAAAAATTGATAAACACTCAAGCTTTCGGGTCTTAGACCCTTCATCAGGAAACAGTAAACACAAGGGAAAAACAGGATAACAAAACAACGGAGGAAAAAAACAACAACTTCGAACCCACTGGAGAGATAAGGAATTGAGTACTTCTACTCATAGAGTCTTCAAAGCAAGGGAAAAAACGTCAAAGTGACAAAAACAATACAAAAGAACAAATGACATCAAAATAAACTGATGTCACAACAGTATTGTGTAACACTTTTCCCCTGGCATAATGCAAACGTTTGCTACATGTGTTAGGTGTCTGCTAACAGCCCCCCTATGAAATCCTTTTCCACCAGCCCACTCCCCCACTACCTATATACTTCCTCTACTCCTCCTCCTCCCCCAACCCCCACCCTCACCCCACAACACACATACCCCACACACTTCGCCCCCTCCCCACACCCCCGTCCCCACCTCACACACACACACACACACAAACACCCCCCCCCCACCCCCACACACAAGCACCCCTCCCCCCCCCCCCCCCACACACACACACACGCACACACAAACTTGTCAAGGGGGCCGGGGGGGATATGATTAGTTGTGTGTGTGTGTGTGGGGGGGGGGGGTGTACTGTTGTGACTCAGTTTGTTTTGATATCATTTGTTCTTTTTTGTGTTTAGTGTTTCCTGACGAAGGGTCTAAGGCCCAAAAGCTTGAGTTTAATTTTTTTTTTAAGGACTTCAAAGTAATCATTTTTCATATTGTGTTTATTGAAGTCCAGCAGTCGTTTTCATACATCTGATTTACTTAGTTTTATTTCCCACTCTGATTTACTTATCTACAGGCCTTATTCTTTATGTCCTGAAAGCACTGTTTGTCAAATTTTCTTTAGCTACAGTTCTGAGGATTCATCATACTAAATGTTTGCTTTGTCTCAATTGACATAGTTTCTTTCCACATCAGTCTCAGTCTTCATGGTGTTGAAAGCTGTTCTATAGAATGAGTTGTTTAGAAGCAAGAAAGTGATTTCTAAAGATTTTTATGCCTTATTTAATACAAAATGTGCTTCAGCTTCAGGGGCGCTGCTCCCTGACCCCCGCCAGGCTGTTGCCCATGGACCCCACTGGGGGCCCATGGTGAACCCCCAGATCCCTGCCAATCTCCTCTTTTTTTTTAAAAACTGTTTTCATCCCTGCTCTATATTAAAACTTCCGACCAGTATAGTAACATTGTAAAAGCACCAGGGATGTAAACACTATAAAATCTTGTTTGAAGTTATGGATACATACTAGAGAAATAAACAATAATTCTTATCACAGCTGGCCAAGTGCAATCTGTATAAAAATCCTTTCAGTAACTTATGAAGACAATACTGAAAAGATTGTAGTTCTACATTTTATTGTATCAAGAATGAATGAATAATTAGATTTTTAATTAAAACAAAACATTGCGGAATGAAGCCATTGTTGTAAATTTGAGCCGAGTTAAATACCGTAAACGATTTAAATATATATAGTATGATTGAAAACATCAAACGAACAAAAGAAAAAACCAGAAGTTCGTGAGTTGATAGCAGTTGCAATGAAGCTAGCAAATTGGCAGGGGAGGGGGGGGGGGGGGGGGGGGGGGGGTGGGCATCAAAGATGAAGGCGTTGGTATGCGAGCTGGGGCGGATGAAAGATGGAACTAATTGCAAGGAGTCTTTGAGATAGGAACAGCAAAGTTGGCATACGTGTGTGTGAATCGGCATGGGGTTGATGTGAAAACATGTAAAAGGTAAGTGAAAATGGTTCATTATGTCGGCACTAGCTTTAGCACATCAATTCCACGCCAAGACTTGAGAGTCAAAACTGCTTTTGAGACACGGCGAAGACAAAGGTTTTAAGCTCGTTGCGTCGATGTCGAAGAGAGACAGTCGACAGACTGAAGAAGGCTGTCGCAGCCAAGGAGAATCGAACTTTATTACATGACCCGTAAGCTCAAAACAAGACGTGATCCTGAATCATTGTCTGATTATGTTCGCATCGTTCTTAATCCTTGACGGTATTTTGGTTACCAAAATAATGTAGATTTATCGTTTTGCTTACTTAGCTGCGTTTGCACTTGGCTTCGCATCTCTCTCTCTCTCTCTCTCTCTCTCTCCTCTCTCCTCTCTCTCTCTCTCTCTCTCTCTCATATGTACGCGCGCTGTTTGTGCATGTGTGTTTCTATATGCGTATGTTCCTGTGTATCCGTCTTTTCCTCATTCTCACGCGCTTTCCTTTCTGCTTTGTGTTCATTTTTTCTTCTCCACACGTGCATTTATGTATCATATTTCTCTGTCTATTGATGCGTTCGTGCATCATTTCCCTCGTGTTATTTAGTCAGTCGGCGAGCGATATAGATTTCGTTGGATTGTCTTTGGGGAGTTTCGAGTGAACGTTTATTGTCCATCCTTTTGAGAGGTATTGGATTTAAAACTGAATAATTCGTGAAAGCTAGAAATGTGAATGATGGGGTGTGCTTCTGTGTTCCCCTGGGAAAGAACATTGCGTGCACGACTCCCTTAGATCACCCGATTTTTCGGAGGTTTGTTACAGCTTTACGAGTTCGTCTAGACTGAAGTCTCTCTTAGAGGATTGGATCTTTTGAGAGGGATGGTAGGGAATGGTGGAAGAAGAAGAAGGTTTAGACCGGGTGGGGGAAAAGGAGGTTGATAATGGGGACTGTTTGTGATCGCAGAAAATGTTTTTGAGGATTATGTGTGCGTGAGAAAGAGAGAGGAACGGAAAATGATTTGTTATTTAACTCTTTTTCTGTACATGTATGTTCGCCTGTCTGTCCGTCACACACACACACTCTCTCTCTCTCTCTCTCTTTTTTGCCCGAGGAAGTGTATGGCTAAAAATTTTTCCCTATTCCCATTCAGTGTGTTTCTGTCCTCTTTTTTGCTTCTTTGCTTTACGTCGTATGTATCTTTCTACCCTCCTGGGGTGAATAACGTTTCGGTTTTCAGCCAAACAATAACAGCAGAACCCTCACTCCCACCCCGTCTCCCGATTCCCTCGAGATCCAACCAAATTCCAGTATCCATGTCTGAAATAAACCTTATTTAATGTTGTTTTTTTCTTCGATAGTGTGTTTTGGAATACACATTCGTTGCTATTCTGATGCGTTCAAATCACAGAATTTATACTGGCAAAAAAAAACACACACACACAAAACCCGAGTATTCCTTTTACGGCCTAATATATTAGTCTATTACTCTTCAAGCTCCAACTCACGAATTACGAGAAACATCTGCATTCCCACCTTTCTGATGTAAGAAGCCGCGTCATATCTACTGATTAAAAAACATCAAGGTAAACGAGTGTTACGTAAGCTGTCGGTTTATATTGACGCATTGTAATCACATCACAATAAGTGGCATGTTTATTGTTGATTTCATTGATGAACTTCGCTGTGTAATTTAATGCTGCTAGTAGTGTGTAGCACACCAATACTGAGAAAAAGGAGATGCAGTAATGACCCTCTCTGTCTGTCTGTCTCTCTCGCTCGCTCGCTCAGTCTCTCTCTCTCCATATATATTGATATATGCATGTATGTATCCTTTGATAACTGTAAAAGAAGATGAATTTGTATTTCTTTAATCAAAGTATTATTTTTACCGTTTGGTTCATCGTTGTTTTGATGTTGATGTGAACTACAAATCGGTTGCAACATCTTATGATTTTGAACGTATGTGTATGTCTACCAATTTTTTTTTGAAGTTTTAGCTGACTAATTACGCTTGAACCCGTTTGGAGTCGGCGCCGGTTGAAATAAAAAGGATGTATTTGCTCATCGTTTGCTTTGGAATTAATATTTATTGTTGTTACTACCGCCAACACCGTCCACCTCCTCCTCTCTCTCTCTCTCTCTCTGTCTCTCTTCTGTATGTCTGTCTCTCCCTCCCTCACCCCTCACTCCTTCCCACCACCTCTCTGTCTCTCTCTCTCTCTCTGTCTCTCTCTCTTCTGTATGTCTGTCTCTCCCTCCCTCACCCCTCTCTCCTTCCCACCACCTCTCTCTCTCACACACACACACACAATTCTTCTCTCTCTCTCTCTCTCTCTCTCTCTCTCTCTCTCTCTCTCTCGCTCGCTCACGCGCTCCCCAGTGCATGTCATTGTGCATGTCAGCTTGTCCATGTGTAATCTCTCTCCCCCATTACGTCACCCTCCCCCATCCCCCCCTTTCTCTCTCTCTCTCTCTCTCTCTCTCTCTCTCTCTCTCTCTCTCTCTCTCTCTCTCTCTCTCTGGCTGCCTGCCTGTCTGTCGCTCTCCTCCTGCTCCTCTCTGTCTGTCTGTCTGTCTGTCTCTCTCTCTCTCTCTCTCTCTCTCTCTCTCTGCCCAACCCTTTATCCTCCCCCACCTCTCTCATATCTGGAGGATGGAGGAGAGCTCGGTTTGAACTGCAAATCTCTCTCTCTCTCTCTCTCTCTCTCTCTCTCTCTCTCTCTTCTCTCTCTCTCTCTCTCTCGGGTTTGGCAATGGATAGAGGGGAGCATGATTAGACACAGGCCACGCACATAATCAGCATGTAAACAGTTGTCGGTGCACAAGGAGGAAAAAAAAACGGGAGAAAAAGAAGGAACAGCAGCTTGGCATACAACAGGTGTACGGCTGGAACGCTGACAGATAAAACGCAGGTATCCTCATCAAATGAAACGCTGGCATCGTTACTGATATTTCACAGCTGTTCTAAAGAACCCCTTCGCCAGAACTAAATGTCCTCGCGTGTTCCCATCAGTGTCCCTGAGATCAGTTGATGGTAACGGGAGATGCTAGCATTTGACTGCGTGCTACAGAAACGCTTGTTCCAAGATGTCTTCCCGGATATTATGATCAGATCGAGTCCAGATGGGTGAGTGTTTTGTTTCAGTTTAGTTGGGTTTTTTTTGTTGTTGTTGTTTTTTCTTATCTGAACATAACGTGGATCGTTTCATTTTGGTCTTTCCCCTTCATGAATTGACGTGGTTTAGGTTGGCGCTTTAGATCTGGTTGAAAAGTGAGACGACTGCAGGCGGAAATCTAAACAAATCTTAAATAAATGTCAGCGAACCGCCAAGAGAAACGTGGACAAACGAGTCGCAAGACAAAACACGGCGCGTTTCGACCTCTTAGGTCTTCTTCAGGCAAGATCAGCAAATAGGACAATGCGCTTTAGTTCTAGTAGGGTTGGTGTAGTTGGAAACTGACGCAAGAGAGGAAGAAAGTTACTAGATCGCCAGAGGAATAGGACAAACAAGCTACAGGTCACGTGCCTTTCGATCTATTGGCCTTCTTTAGGCAGGACAATACGCACACCGTAAATTCACTATCAGGTCTGTTCCAGTTCGATGCCATAGTGACCAAGTTACTGCTCTGTACATCATTTTTGTGTTACAGTAGTTAAGTTACATTTTGGTTTGAACTCTAAATATAGCAGCACTCTCTCTCTCTCTCGACTGATGGAGGGAAGCCTGGTTAGACACAGACCACGCTTAATCAGCATGTCAACGGTTGTCGGTGCACAATGAGGAAGAAATAGAAAAAGAGAGAACAGCAGCTTGGCAAACAACAGGTGTATGGCTGGAACGCTGACAGAAAAGATGCAGGTATCCGCATCAAATGAAACGCTGGCATCGTTGATGATGTTTCGCAGCTGGCCTTAAAGAAATGCTTCACCAGCACTAAATGTTCCCACGTGTTCCTGTCGGTATCTCTGACAGAGTGGATAATTACACAAGATACTAGGATTTGATAATGAACGAACTCCAAGTTTCAAGATGTCTTCTCCTCTGTGATCAGACGAAATCCGGATTCTTTTAAGTGACCATAATTTGAATCGTTTTGCATTGGTCGGTAACCCACAGGAGTTGATCAAGGTTTTGCTGTTTTATTCTGGTCACTTTGGTCGGTAACCCACAGGAGTTGATCAAGGTTTTGCTGTTTTATTCTGGTCACTTTGGTTGGTAACCCACAGGAGTTGATCAAGGTTTTGCTGTTTTATTCTGGTCACTTTGGTCGGTAACCCACAGGAGTTGATCAAGGTTTTTGCTGTTTTATTCTGGTCACTTTGGTCGGTAACCCACAGGAGTTGATCAAGGTTTTGCTGTTTTATTCTGGTCACTTTGGTCGGTAACCCACAGGAGTTGATCAAGGTTTTGCTGTTTTATTCTGGTCACTTCGGTCGGTAACCCACAGGAGTTGATCAAGGTTTTGCTGTTTTATTCTGGTCACTTCGGTCGGTAACCCACAGGAGTTGATCAAGGTTTTGCTGTTTTATTCTGGTCACTTCGGTCGGTAACCCACAGGAGTTGATCAAGGTTTTGCTGTTTTATTCTGGTCACTTTGGTCGGTAACCCACAGGAGTTGATCAAGGTTTTGCTGTTTTATTCTGGTCACTTTGGTCGGTAACCCACAGGAGTTGATCAAGGTTTTGCTGTTTTATTCTGGTCACTTTGGTCGGTAACCCACAGGAGTTGATCAAGGTTTTGCTGTTTTATTCTGGTCACTTTGGTCGGTAACCCACAGGAGTTGATCAAGGTTTTGCTGTTTTATTCTGGTCACTTCGGTCGGTAACCCACAGGAGTTGATCAAGGTTTTGCTGTTTTATTCTGGTCACTTTGGTCGGTAACCCACAGGAGTTGATCAAGGTTTTGCTGTTTTATTCTGGTCACTTTGGTCGGTAACCCACAGGAGTTGATCAAGGTTTTGCTGTTTTATTCTGGTCACTTCGGTCGGTAACCCACAGGAGTTGATCAAGGTTTTGCTGTTTTATTCTGGTCACTTCGGTCGGTAACCCACAGGAGTTGATCAAGGTTTTGCTGTTTTATTCTGGTCACTTCGGTCGGTAACCCACAGGAGTTGATCAAGGTTTTGCTGTTTTATTCTGGTCACTTTGGTCGGTAACCCACAGGAGTTGATCAAGGTTTTGCTGTTTTATTCTGGTCACTTTGGTCGGTAACCCACAGGAGTTGATCAAGGTTTTGCTGTTTTATTCTGGTCACTTTGGTCGGTAACCCACAGGAGTTGATCAAGGTTTTGCTGTTTTATTCTGGTCACTTTGGTCGGTAACCCACAGGAGTTGATCAAGGTTTTGCTGTTTTATTCTGGTCACTTTGGTCGGTAACCCACAGGAGTTGATCAAGGTTTTGCTGTTTTATTCTGGTCACTTTGGTCGGTAACCCACAGGAGTTGATCAAGGTTTTGCTGTTTTATTCTGGTCACTTTGGTCGGTAACCCACAGGAGTTGATCAAGGTTTTGCTGTTTTATTCTGGTCACTTCGGTCGGTAACCCACAGGAGTTGATCAAGGTTTTGCTGTTTTATTCTGGTCACTTCGGTCGGTAACCCACAGGAGTTGATCAAGGTTTTGCTGTTTTATTCTGGTCACTTCGGTCGGTAACCCACAGGAGTTGATCAAGGTTTTGCTGTTTTATTCTGGTCACTTTGGTCGGTAACCCACAGGAGTTGATCAAGGTTTTGCTGTTTTATTCTGGTCACTTTGGTCGGTAACCCACAGGAGTTGATCAAGGTTTTGCTGTTTTATTCTGGTCACTTTGGTCGGTAACCCACAGGAGTTGATCAAGGTTTTGCTGTTTTATTCTGGTCACTTTGGTCGGTAACCCACAGGAGTTGATCAAGGTTTTGCTGTTTTATTCTGGTCACTTCGGTCGGTAACCCACAGGAGTTGATCAAGGTTTTGCTGTTTTATTCTGGTCACTTCGGTCGGTAACCCACAGGAGTTGATCAAGGTTTTGCTGTTTTATTCTGGTCACTTCGGTCGGTAACCCACAGGAGTTGATCAAGGTTTTGCTGTTTTATTCTGGTCACTTCGGTCGGTAACCCACAGGAGTTGATCAAGGTTTTTGCTGTTTTATTCTGGTCACTTCGGTGGGTAACCCACAGGAGTTGATCAAGGTTTTGCTGTTTTATTCTGGTCACTTTGGTCGGTAACCCACAGGAGTTGATCAAGGTTTTGCTGTTTTATTCTGGTCACTTTGGTCGGTAACCCACAGGAGTTGATCAAGGTTTTGCTGTTTTATTCTGGTCACTTTGGTCGGTAACCCACAGGAGTTGATCAAGGTTTTGCTGTTTTATTCTGGTCACTTTGGTCGGTAACCCACAGGAGTTGATCAAGGTTTTGCTGTTTTATTCTGGTCACTTCGGTTCTAAGGTAAGGTGACTGCAGGCAGTAGCTGACGGAAGAGGGGAAAAAAAGTTACCAGATCGCCAAATAAGATGCAACATAGACACAATGCGTTTTCGCCTTTAAACAGCACGCACGCACGCGCGCGCGCACACGCACACTTGCACACGTGCGCGCGCAACAAAAAAACAAAAAAAAAGCAAAGGAAAATGTGGCAAACAATGCGTTTTCGCCTTTAAGCAGCACGCATGCATGCGCGCGCACACGCACACACTTGCACACGTGCGCGCGCACCAAAAAAAAAAAAAGGCAAACGAAAATGTGGCAAACATGTCTTTTTTGTTGTATTGGGTATGTCACTTTGCACTTGCATTAAAAAAGGAAAGTCATTCTTGGTATTGTTTGCTCTTGTTTTCCCAGTATGTCGGTTATACTTGTATGCCTTGCTTAAAGAATACAGTAGGTCGAAACCGTTGTTTGTTTTGTACCTTGTCTGTTCCATTCATCTGGCGGTACAGCAGCTTGACGTTTGCTCACCGGGTTATTCATCTCGTACTGATCTGAACTCTCTGAAAGCCAGGATGTGGCCTTTGTGGTTGGCCAGTTGGGCTATAAACAATGACTTGAACCGAGCTTGGCTGGTGTTTCTGTCAGCCAAACTGGAGATCAAGTGAACGCCCCGTCCGCCATGGGTCCTCTGGGATTTCACAGACCGAAGTCCTTGCGGGAATCGTGAAGCAGCGTGTGGAGTTGATCTTGGTTGGATTTGGAAGATGGTGTCAGGATGAAGTGGGAGATTTACGTCCCTAGGATGAAGTGGGAGATTTACGTCCCTTCAACCTCCTTCTCTTTGGGACATGTAGCTCATCCACTTACAGTGTCTAGTGGAGTTACCTTTGCCCAGTATATAGGTCTAATCACGTTTTCTCTTGGGGCGGTGTTCGGTCCGACTTGCACAGAATACATGCCTCCATCGGTATGCCGACTGTACCCGCAGGCCAGATATTCTCATGACTACGTTTCTCGTAGATGAGAGAAGATGGTAAATGCGCGAGTCATTTTTTTCCACGCTGGAAATACCCGTAACTTAAATTGACATTACTTCATTGAAACCTGACAACTGAGGAAAGACGAAAACCAGCGTTTTCTTTTAAAAGCAGGATTTTGGGAGTTCATCGTTCTGTTTTCTGTTCTGTCCGTTGCTTCGCATACCTGTACAGTAGGAAAAAGGTTTGGATTAAAAGACTTGAATTTAGTTAATGAAAGTATGTCGTCATACATGTTTTGTTTTAGCACTTTCAAAGCAAGTCGGATTTTTAAAGAAAGGAGTGTTGATTCTATCATACAAGCAGTAGCTGAAGATCGTAGGCTTTGAATTTGTGTCTGTTGATGCAGCGTTCAATAGTTTCCACGTTCAGTCAATCTGTGAATGAATGTCCAGTCAAAAATCGTTGCTAACGTTATTTTTCGGCTGAAGAGGGGTTTCTTTTTTTGCCTACGCCAAAAATACCCCAGCTCATATTACGTTAACGAATTTGCGTAAGGAGTGTATCATCTGCGTGAATCAAGGAATGCATACCTCGTACGCAATAAATATCAAAGTTAATTTGACATTTACACGAAACTGAGCACATATAGAGTAGGCGAGAAAGAAGGCGCGTGCGCGCGAACTGAGCGCATATAGAGTAGGCGAGAAAGAAGGCGCGCGCGCGCGCGCGCACGCACGCACGCACACACACACACACACACACACACACACACACGTATATTGTGTTCATAACTGTTTCTGTTCTGTCTGCGCGTTTTTATATCTGTGCGTGCCTGCGTGTGTATGTGCACGTGCGCGCGCGTGCGTGCGTGGGAAAAATTGGGTGTGGACGTAGGTGTGTGTGTGCGCATGCGTTTGTGTTGTGCGTGTGCGTATACACGCGCGCGTGCGGATGTGTGTGCTTGAGAGAGAGTGTGTGTGTGTTATCGTCTTGGTGTCGTTAATTGCGTTCCAATTACTTTCTATAATTTCGGAGTTCCAGCAGTCTGTTTACATTTTGCTTTGAACTGTACATGGGGTATCTTTTTTCATTCGCGGTTTGATTTACCAAGAGGATGGCTTTTGAACTGTCTTCATAAAGAAAACTGACGGAACAACAATGTTCGTGTGGCACAGTTTTAAAGAAGACTTGAAAACGGTCGTTTCACCAGTGCAGTCAATCTCGGGAAACTGTGTCCACTGATTCGATTAACCATTTAGATTATAATGTGTGTTGCTTATATTGTTCAATGATGACCATTTCCCCCCTTTTTTCTGTTTCACATTCCATGCCACTTTCATTCATTAGCATCACCCCCACCCTCTTTCATTCTGGCCACGGCCACAACCAGGCTTTCACACCGCAGCCTCAGCACCGAAGCGAAGCAACTTTTCTCGCCGCACACGAGACTTGGTTCATGATTTTTTTTTTTTACTTAAACAGAAGACTCGATCTGAGAGTGTGCATGCAATTACAAACCGAATGAAGACTTGAAACGGAGGACCTTGTTTAAAGAGCGCGCGCGTTTTTGTAATCCAGTAGTCTTGTTTGGATGTTCACACAGACGCTAACAAACTGCTGTATAATTATAGGAGGAGGATGTTGGGGAGCTTTTACACCATCATGGCAGAGTTGCAGTAGGAGTCGCTCAGCAAAAAGTGAATTGTCAAAATACAGTCCAAGTCCACCGATTCTCTGCCTCTGTCGCTATCTCTGTCTGGTCGTCAGTCTATCTCTCTCTCTCTCTCTCTCTCTCTCTCTTCTTCTCTCTCTCTCTCTCTCTCTCTCTCTCTCTCTCTCTCTCTCTCCTCTCTCTCTCTCTCTCTCTCTCAACGTTAGAGAAGCGCATAGGCCAAGTATATTTTCACATCTGACGTAACAAGCACATTTTTTTCAGCGAGGTTTGCTGAAAGACATTTTAAAGACAAACGTGAAACCTCCAGACCGCACTAAGACCGGTGTTGCTATGAAACTGAAACCAAACCGGTTGCAAGCGTAGACGAAGATACATCTAGGATAAAACGTCCACATTGTTAGGTCATGTACTGCTCAACCAGAAGACTTGCTATGAAACTGAAACCAAACCGATTGCAAGCGTAGACGAAGATATGACATCTAGGATAAAAACGTCCACATTGTTAAGACATGTACTGCCCAACCAGAAAGACTTCGTGTATTATTCTCCTTTGACTGCCTGTACAGAATGCAAGGTTCGTTATACATGACACTCCACTACCTGTATTGTGCAGACAATACGGCTTTTTTTCGGATAGAATACTTTTTTTATATATGTGTGTGTGTGTGTGTATGTGTGTGTGTGTGTGTTGTTGTTGTTGTTGTTTTTGTTTTTTGCTACACGAGTTCTCAGACAGCGCCAGCTTTTTGGTCGTCACCTTCGAATTAACATGTTACAGCATGCCAACATTCCCTTTTGTTTCTGTGCCATCACCATCATTTGTTGCTGTTTCCTTTCTACTTTCCGTCGCCTTGTTTTACGATGCAGCGTTGAAGCATCCATGCAGTAAAAGTGGACGACGACATAAAACACGATTGATTCTGCCCTCGTTCATCGGCCCCCCACACACGCATGTGCACCAATCGTCCCCCCCCCCCCCCCCCCACCATCAACGAAGGAGGTACAAAAAAAACCCTTTGTTATGAAAAGTTATAAAGAGAGGCAAGAGTGTGAAAAAGTCGTGTCTGCTAACAGCTTTTCATGTGTCGCAGATGGAAATCTGATAGTTGTTATCTTAGTAGGTTAACGATTCTAGGCAGGCATTGTTTTCAGCAACTGATGGTGCGGACAGATGAAGCAACAGATTGTGTACACGTTCCAGTGCTTTATTTGCCTTACAGTGCGTTGCATTATATTTTTGTTGGATCGGGTGATGTAGAACTGCTTTGTAGGCTACATTCAGTATTGTGCTGTGGTGTTTTCTCGTTACACCAGGTCTCTCTGTGTGTGGAATTGGGGCAGCTTTCACCAGAGGAACGCTTTGCCATGACGTGGTCCACCCACTTTTTTCTGCCTTCGCGTGTTTGGGATGATCTGTCCTTTTTGTTGTTGTTGTTGTTGTTGACATTTCGGATACAGTTTAAGTGGTGGGGGCAATTCGGGTATAACGTCCACTCCCACCTCGAGTGTTACGGGCAGATCGGGAAAACCATCCCAGGGCAGTAAAAGGGGGAGATGGGGGTGGATGGAGAATGGGGAAGTAAAGAACGTTTCTAAATCCTCCTTAACGACAACACGTGGAGGTGGGCAGAGAAAAGGCCAGTTTTGACTGGGTGGTAGTAAGACTGGAACTCCCAGTGTTTGAAACAGAACAAGGTGCTGTACTGAGCCACCCGTTCACCCCCACAACTCGCTTGTCGCCCCGTATTGTTGGATGCGAACAACGAGCATGCCGCGTTAACACTGCCGCGTATGCTCTTTTTTCTCAGAAAGACTATTCCTCGGGCCACCAATTAAGACTGCCATTCCTGATGTCTTCTGAAATACCAGCACCTAAGCCGTTATTTGACATTGCCACGTATGGTCTCCTCTGAAAGACCAGCACCTAAGCCGTTATTTGACATTGCCACGGATGGTCTCCTCTGAAAGACAAGCACTCAGGCCACCACATACAACTACCATTTGTGGTATCCTCTGAAAGAACAGCACCGAGACCATCCCTTAACACTGCCATATATGGTCTCCTCTGAAAGGCTAGCGCTCATGCCATACTGCCATAAATGGTCTCCCATGAAAAGCTGACACTTAGGTCACCATTAAAACTACCATAATTATGGTCTCCTCAGAAAGATTAGCAGTCGGGACACCACTTAACACTGCCATACATGGTCTACATTGAAAGACGATCATTCAGGCCACCAGTTAACACTGCCATTATGGTCTCCATTGAAAGACGATCATTCAGGCCACCAGTTAACACTGCCATTATGGTCTCCATTGAAAGACGATCATTCAGGCCACCAGTTAACACTGCCATTATGGTCTCCATTGAAAGACGATCATTCAGGCCACCAGTTAACACTGCCATGTATGGTCTCCATTGAAAGACGATCATTCAGGCCTCCAGTTAACACTGCCATATATGGTCCCCATTGAAAGACGATCATTCAGGCCACCAGTTAACACTGCCATATATGGTCCCCATTGAAAGACGATCATTCAGGCCACCAGTTAACACTGCCATACATGGTCCCCATTGAAAGACGATCATTCAGGCCACCAGTTAACACTGCCATATATGGTCCACATTGAAAGACGATCATTCAGGCCACCAGTTAACACTGCCATATATGGTCCACATTGAAAGACGATCATTCAGGCCACCAGTTAACACTGCCATATATGGTCCCCATTGAAAGACGATCATTCAGGCCACCAGTTAACACTGCCATATATGGTCCCCATTGAAAGACGATCATTCAGGCCACCAGTTAACACTGCCATACATGGTCCCCATTGAAAGACGATCATTCAGGCCACCAGTTAACACTGCCATACATGGTCTCCATTGAAAGACGATCATTCAGGCCACCAGTTAACACTGCCATATATGGTCTCCATTGAAAGACGATCATTCACGCCACCAGTTAACACTGCCATATATGGTCTCCATTGAAAGACGATCATTCAGGCCACCAGTTAACACTGCCATATATGGTGTCCATTGAAAGACGATCATTCAGGCCACCAGTTAACACTGCCATATATGGTGTCCATTGAAAGACGATCATTCAGGCCTCCAGTTAACACTGCCATATATGGTCCCCATTGAAAGACGATCATTCAGGCCACCAGTTAACACTGCCATATATGGTCCCCATTGAAAGACGATCATTCAGGCCACCAGTTAACACTGCCATACATGGTCCCCATTGAAAGACGATCATTCAGGCCACCAGTTAACACTGCCATATATGGTCCACATTGAAAGACGATCATTCAGGCCACCAGTTAACACTGCCATAATATGGTCCCCATTGAAAGACGATCATTCAGGCCACCAGTTAACACTGCCATATATGGTCCCCATTGAAAGACGATCATTCAGGCCACCAGTTAACACTGCCATACATGGTCCCCATTGAAAGACGATCATTCAGGCCACCAGTTAACACTGCCATACATGGTCCCCATTGAAAGACGATCATTCAGGCCACCAGTTAACACTGCCATATATGGTCTCCATTGAAAGACGATCATTCAGGCCACCAGTTAACACTGCCATATATGGTGTCCATTGAAAGACGATCATTCAGGCCACCAGTTAACACTGCCATATATGGTGTCCATTGAAAGACGATCATTCAGGCCACCAGTTAACACTGCCATATATGGTGTCCATTGAAAGACGATCATTCAGGCCACCAGTTAACACTGCCATATATGGTCTCCTCTGAAAAGGCTAGCACTCGGGCCACCACTTAACACCGTCATCTATGGTCTCATGTATAAGACTAGCGTTCAGGTCATCACTGAAAACTGCTGCGTGTGAGACTTGGTGATCTTCTCGCCTCCTCCCCGAGGTGCGTTATCCATTGTCGCCAAACCCCCCCCCCCCGTTCCACCTCCGCCTATCCCCTCTCCACCGTGTGGAGTCACGGAAAGAGAGCAGACGCTCAGAAAGCAGCGATACCTGGCGCTTCCATCAGCACGCGTTCAGGTACAGAACAGGTAGAAAGGATTGTATCTGTTGGTTTTCGTCCAAGTTGCATTGGGTCAGACCTCGGAAGGCTCAAGCGGTGAAAATCCCAGACTGGAAATGACGCCACGGCAGTGTGCGGTGTTTGTTCAGGGCGTATTATATTGTGCTGTATTGTATTGCGGGTTTCTCTCTCTCTCTCTCTCTCTCTCTCTCTCTCTCTCTCTCTCTCTCTCTCTCTCTCTCTCTCTCTCTCTCTCTCTTCTGTGCGCGAGTGCTCGCACGGCAATGTGCTGCGTTTCTGCCGGTGCTGGGACGTATTATTTGTGTTGTAATGGACTGCGGCTCCGCTCTATTTGTCTCTGTTTTCTGTCTCTCGCCGTCTCTCTCTCTCTCTCTCTCTCTCTCTCTCTCTCTCTGTATATGTACAGTCTACTTCGTTTATAACGTCGCCGGATATAACGTCACCCCGTTATAACGTCACCCAAAGACCGGTCCTGGCGCAATTCCTTCTTTCCAAGACTATTTTAACCTCGGATATAACGTCACCGGATATAACGTCACCCCGTTATAACGTCACTCATCCATGTCGGTTATAACGTCATACCAATCCCCACGGCAGTTTGCAAAATCATCGATTACAGCGGCTTCAGCTGCAGCCTTCAGTTACAAGTCATACAACTTCACGCCGGATGTGCCCCTCACTCTCTCTACCCTACCCCCACCAACCTCTCCTCCCTCTTCACGCTTACGGAACCTGCTCTGGTTTTCCCCGCAGTCTCTGCCCCATCGCACGTACATTTCACGGATGTGACATGACGGTTTTGGAAAAATGGCGACTGCTGCTAAGGATGCTGCGAAGAGAAAGTCTCTTTCATTGAAAGAAAAAATTGACATCAAAAAGGCTGAGGATAATCCTGTCCTGTCCACGACATGCATGCATGGTTACTCCTGCGCGAGCGCGTGCGAATGGATCTGTCTACTTCTGTCCTTCAATCACGCATATTAAAAAAAAAAAGAGTCGATTATTGAAATGACGGTAGGAGGAGGTCGAAAGGATGAGAAGAGACTACGACGTTTTTGTTTTGTTTTGTTTTGTTTTCGTTCGTAGTATACTGACTACAGCTGCCCTCGGCGTGGACTGAGCTTCACTTTCAACTGGTCTTGTCGACTGAGTAGGTCGCTCAGGCTAAATTTTAAAGGTAAACACTAAATGCAATGAACCGACAAACTGAGAAAAGTGATACTGCACTATTATGACTATACTTGTAAAGCGATGGACGTTATATCAGGTGACATTATAATAATAATATAAGCCAAATAGACAGTAATTATAAGGACCCATGAAGTTCTCGTCATTTTCATTTCTTCGGACATCAAGGACAGGTCAAGATCTAGCAGAATATGAATAAAAACACTGAATAAACATCCTCCGAAGACGGAGTACGGCTGCGCTGCCTACAAGGCGGGTAATAAAAAATGGTCGTGCACGCAATCTTTCCACTGTGGATGACAGAGTCACCTTTCTCTGTACCAAGTGACCCTGTGAGTGTTTAGCGCAGTATGAACAACAACAGCAACTGAATAAACGTGTCTCTTCTGCTTTTTTCTGCTCAAAAAAAGAAACGACAGCTGACACAAGTAATCGCATTTAATCATCACATGATAGTGGAATTGCTAACGACAGCCAAGTGTGTACATGAGGCTTAAGTCGGACACCCTAATTAAAGAGATTGCCGACGGCGACCGAGTCTAACGCACCATTCAGAAATACAGGCAATCTGTTAATTAAAGAGATTGCCGACGGCGACCGAGTCTAACGCACCATTCAGAAATACAGGCAATCTGTTTGAGAAACGGTATTCACAATATATTCGACAGCCGTGTGTGTCCATATGGCCAATAACGTCGATCACTCTTAATTAAAGAGATTGTCGATGGGGCCAGACAGAACCCGACACACAACTAAAAAATACAAGCAATCTGTCTCAGACTCAGCACTCACAATACTGTACATTGATGCGACTGCAGAATTTCGGGGAAAATTTTGTGTATGAAATTTTGTATTCATGGTCTAGCTTTTAGAAACATGCGAAGAAGAGAATATCTCAGAATTTTGTATACAAGGAAGTGAACCACAGATTATTGTAATAAGTTAGTTTAAAACTTACAGCAATATGTTGTTGAGTTTTAAACAACAGTAATTTTGTACTTTTCATTTCTGACACGGTTTTATAAATAGTCAGTACTTAGAAAGGGACATAACTCTTGGACTCCGGTTATAACGTCACCCGCGCGTAAAAGTGACGTTATAACCGATAACCGGATATAGCGTCACCGGATATAACGTCGCTCAAAAACATTCCCCGAGGGGTGACGTAATATCCGAGTCGACTGTATTTGTGTGTTGATTAATGTGGTACGAATGGACGACACGAGACTTCCAAAAATGGTCTTCTCAGAACTGGCAGCTGGAACAATGAACACTGAGTGGCCACTCAAACGCTTCAAGAACTGCCTGAAAGTATCACTGGCAGCCTGTGGCATCCCGCATCAGGGCTGGGAAACACTTACTACAGACCGCAGTGCCTGGCGACTTGCTGTCCACAAAGGAGCAAATAGCTTCGAAGAGAAGCGTTTGCAGGAACTGACCAGAAGCGCCAAGCCCACAAAGAGAGGAGACCTGACCCAATGACAGCTGTTGCATGCCCCGAGTGCGGACGTATCTGTGTGTCCAGCTTTGCGCGCACACACGCGGGGTCACTGACGTCTTCGACGACCACGACGGACATCCGTGAGATGAGATAATTTGTATAAATGTTACAGAATGTTATGTTGCGCAGTCTTCTTCTATATTGCGCGGCTGTCTTTGTTATGCTGTATTGTGCCGAGTGATGTGTATCGCAACACGTTAGCGATGAATAATCCATTGTAACAATATAGATGACAAACTAAGGAGAGGCTTATGGTTGCCGACCTTTCGATAAAGTGTGATAATATGAAGACTGGTTGCGAGCTGGACAACGTACACCTCTCGCGTCATCCCGTCAGCAGAGACCCGTGGGGAGCCGTGACACACGTGAACACGCGCGTTCCGGGTTACGACTATGTGTCCTTCACGGCATCAAAATGGGCAGGGGCGGATCGGGAAGAGTAGGGGAGGGAAGCTTGGCGTAGCCCAACTTCTCACCAGATACCCCGTGCACGTTGGGCAGCGCAGTCATTCAATACTGACGCAGATCTTCTTGCACATGCTTTTTTTTCCACACGGAAAGATCATTCGGCTACTGGTAGGTGTGCACGTGTGTTCTTCTGATCTTAGAACAAAAACAACAACAACAAATCTGCTCCATATCCCACGCAACCACGCTGCCAGGATTCTAACACGTTGTAACCAGTTGGAAGTGGCACTCTCCTCGCTGATAACGAGTGGGTGATTGAACTGAAAAGAAAAGAGGAAAAAAAAATTTTTAATGGGGAAAGGTGGGGGATGGGGATGGAAGAACTCGGGGAACGCAATCAAACAAAACACAGGCGAGAAGTTTATCACATCGTATACGAAAGACTGTGCGAAGTAAGATTTTTTGTCAACCATGAAAAGTGATCAGTTGCATGCGAGTGTTTGAATTCGTTTGTATGGGCTGGATTGAAGATACAAGAATCTCTCTCTCTCTCTCTCTCTCTCTCTCTCTCTCTCTCTCTCTCTCTCTCAGCGTATGTCCATGCTAGACGACTGGGATCGGTCCATAAAGCGTGCGTATGGTGCGGTTGAGACGGGCCCCCGCACAAATGTTTTTCTTGTTTTCATAAGAGTCCCATCATCATAGTCCTGATCGTTTTCGGCAGAAGTGAAAGATGCTCACGGGCAACTTACGATGGGCAAGCTGTCAATTTCTGAAAGACAGCAGCGGTAATAAGACGTCCATAGGCACATGAAAAAATGTTCCTGAGATGGTCTTCCGTGTGTGTGTTCGCGTGCGTGCTTCAATCGTCAAAAACTGACAGTAAAAAAACATTTTCTGATGTCTTTCTCATAGACCCAAGATGCCTTTTGGGGTAGCTTACGACTCGATCCATATTTATGAAAAACGTACTGAGAAATAATTTCAGAGACGAGTCTTTCCCCAGTTGGGATGGTTTGGGGGTGGGGGTGGTAATGTTCTTTTTCTTTTTTCAATCTCTTCTTTTTCTTTTTTCAATCTACCTTTTTTTGGACGTTCTGTATTGCCCTGTATGTTGAGGCCTTTGTAACCATTTACTTGTCAATTCTACAAAGACCTTTCCAAACGGTTTTTCTCTTCACCCTGTGCCGGGATGGGGGTGGGGGTCTTTCAGTGTAACTGTATCACAGTCTGCCAGAATTTAAATGCTGTAATTTTTCTCTTTTCTGACCTTTCCTTTCAATCTGCCTTCCCGTTGTTTTTTTCACTGTCTCTCTTGCTTTACCGATGTCAACCGATTCCCTGCAATTGTCTCCCCTACCAACCTTCGCTCTAGAAAATTTGTTACAATATATTACATGGCAGTGTTGTTGTTGTTAGTGTAATCTGGGATTAGTTAATGAGAGTTTAATCTCTGAAAAGGTCACCAGCTAATGAGTTTACAGTTCCATTTGGCAGTACGGCGATTTCAAGTACTTCAGTTGCAATGAAATATTTGGAAATAATTTTTTAAATTAATCATTGTCAGTTGTAAACTGTGGATGATAATCAGATGGAAAGGCTGGAGCCCTCGGTATCGATGTGCATTTTGGAGACGTCTTCGTCATTTAGCTCTTCGAACGTGACAGGCCTTTCTTTGACAGAGTGGTCACAGCCATGGGAGGGACCTCTGTGGCTATTGGGGCAAAAACACAGCAGAAAGAAACACTGTGAGAACATTCCAGAGTAGAGTTTGAGTCTTCAGGGCGTAAGGGAGGAGGGGGTCTTGGGTTCCAGCCCCTCGCTCCCCCCAAAAACGAACAACAAACAACGCACGCACGCACACACACACACACACACACGCGCGCACACACTTTCCCCGCTTTTACAAAATCTACTACTAGTACTGCACCCCGACCTCAGTTTAGTTTGGAATAGCACCCCTCCACTAGAGCTCGATTCTTCTGAGGTCTTTAATCACGTATGCCATTCCAAAGAAGGTATGAAAAAGCGCAAAGAGATGAACTGTGTTGTTGCGGTCTTGTGCGTGTTATTTTCCCCCCGAGTCAAGCTGTTGTGCTTAATTAAACTCCTTGTGTATCTAACGTGTAGCACTCGATGCAGAAACGTTCTATTTTGTGGACACTGAAGCGGCGATTGCGAGTCAGCCTGGAACAGGCACATTCCCCGTCACATGTTGCCGACATCTGGGCTAGAGGACGGGGTCATGCAGAGCTGCTGTCTGACTGCCAAGTACAGATGGAAACATACAGAGCTACTTTCTTACTGCTACATACAGACGGTTCATACCGAGCGACTTTCTGAGTGCTACATACAGACTGGGTTTATGCAAAGCTAATATATGACTGTTGCGTACAGACCAGGATCATACAGAGCTACCATGACTGCTACATACAGACTGGTGTGTGTGTGTGTGACTGTGCGCGCTCGCGTGCGTGTTTCAAATTTGATGTGATGCTTTAAGCGCAATGGCAGAGGCTTCAGAATCGGCTTGGTGATAATCGCCCAACGAATCGCAGAAGCATTGTTGAGATGTGTATTTTGTGAGTTTGCCTCCTTTTTGTAATTTTCTACGCGTTGACAGACTTGATGTTGGCTCTTTTGTGGTCGGCTCGGCTATCAGCAGTACACATCGAAATGAATACTGTTGTTGAATGGTGTGCAGTGATATCGTTGCTCACGGGACGGTGATGTTAGCTCTCGGTCAAATATGATGCCCCGAATACCAATTCTGTTTTTGTTGATGTCCTTGATACTGTTGTCCAGTAGGTGTCTTGAAGTCGGTCAGCACCCAGGACAAAGGCGCTTCTGTTAGGAAAGGATAGTAGGGTATACATCCCCGTCTTGTGGAAATTATGTGCTGGCAATTTCTTCTTTTCTGTCACACTTCCCACTGCCTTTTTCTTCCTCTCTTGTGTCGTCCTTTGTTTGTTTGTTTGTTTGTTTTTTTGTTGTTGTTGTTGTTGTTGTTGTTGTTTTTTTTTGGGGGGGGGGGTTTGGTTGGTTTTCTTCCCTGTCGGTTCTCTTTCTTTTTTATTTCCGGCCTGGCTCATTCACGTGACTTTGTTCGAGAAAGTCTAACTTTTTGCTCTTTTCCAATCGCCAACCCTCAAGTTCGCCCCACCAGCCAGTTAGCGGCTCCCTCGCACTCTGACAAATACACCCATCTCCATCACGTACAAACTCGCTTGTTAGCTCAGCAACCCATAAAACTCGCCAGCTCGGAAACACTTTTCTCATCGCTTAAGCCACCCGAAAACGTCACGTATGTGGCCTCGAGTGTGAGGGACCGTGTGATGGTGTGCCAGGCTGGTCGATGTCTGGAGCACAAAAGTCGATCTCCCCAGCTTTTGGTCTTGAGAAGCCTGTTCTCCTTTAGTTGAACCCACAAACCTCTGCATTTCATCTTCCCTTTCGTGCCGTGAAAAGAATTCGAGCGATTCCCCATCTGTTGAATATTAGTACAATTTAGTATAAACGGAATGTATTCATATTATAAAATCACACACACACACACACACACACACACACACACACACACACACACACACATCACGAGAGCAGTAACACACTCATGGTTTGTGACTTGCTCAGACATATGTTGATATCATATGGCCTGAGTGACAAGTGGTGAACACTAGTCAAGAACATTTACAGTTCAAGTTGTTGCTGTTGTGATATTTTGGTCATTACTTAAGTTAAATCGTTTAGTTTTTTAAAAAAAAACGATCAAATACGCGTTCTTCATAGCTCTGCCCCCACCCCCTTCCCAAAGACGACGATGAATTGTCTGTTTTCTCTTTTTAAAAGAGATATCCCGTGAATTCATGTGCAAATGATTTGGCTTTTAGTAAATGACAATCAAATATACTTGTTTTCCTTTATCTCTGCCCACCTTCCTACCTCCCCCCACCCCTCCCAAGATGACGACGAATTATTTGTTCTTTACTCATTCCAAAGAGAAATCGAGGAATTCATAGCATAATCATGAGACGACAAGTCCAACACACTTCGGGAATAACGGATTTTAATTTGATCCGGTAGAGAGTTCCAGTGTTCTGTGGTATAGGGAGTAAACTATTTTCAGTGTTGCAGGTTTCAGTCCTGTATTTTAGAATTACACACTCGGAGGGTCAACGTCGGTGATTGAGATTCTTCAAGAAACCAATTGGAGAACAGGATCTATCACGAAGTTTGGGCACATTTCTTAAATCATTTTGAAAACCTTTGCCTGCGTCAACTTTCTTTAAGTGGGCAAAACCTGGATTCATAGCACGGTTTCTTGTGATTAATTCTGCGATTAGTTTTAATACTTTCAGATGCAAGTCATCCCCAGAGGTTGACTGGGTGTTAGAACGATTAGCCTTTTCGAGGAAGAAAGCAACATGGTAGGTCTGTATTAGAAATAGGTTTCATGTAACCTGGCAACAAAGTGGAAGCGAGCTATCCATTCTGCAGTATCTGGCAAAATGGAAACTAGCTGTCTACTCTGCAGTGCCCCCTTGGCACTTGCCTTGAAGTGTATCATTAATACCAGTTTGGATACGTTTCCGAATCACTAGTTGACGACAGCATCGAATAATCGTAATTTACAGTCAGATGTATATTATGCCAAACCCTCTTTTCTCCTGGCATGTTAACTACATAAAGTAAAAATATACTTCAGGAAATAAAAAGAAAATGACAGGACAGAAAGCTAATGTTATACACTGAAGCATACTGTTTTTTTAATGGTTGGTTGATCATTCGGTTGGAATGTATCACAATTTAGGTTCCTCGTGTTTCATCACTGCCAGCCAGTGTTGAATAAGGCCACCGCCGAAGAGGTCCATTAGCATTGGTGGAAACACTGCCTGTGCTGTTTCAAAAGAGGACATTGAAAGCACAGCTGGAGCGCGGAAATATAAACTGCTTTTGGTGTCGCAAAGAAAGACATTGGGAAAAAAAAAGAAGTAAACAATGTAACAAATTAAAAAAGGAAGGGGACCATGGTGGAGTGAGAGGGAGAATGGTTATGAGGATGGTGATGATTAAAGGCCCATAGTAAGGTAAGGTAATGTGGCTTATATAACCCAGACGACCGCAAAGGGCCATATCAGGGGCCGTCACCCCGTTGAGGTCAACTCACAAGCCATGCATTCACACAACCCTTTAAAATACATCTTCACTTCTAAAAACACACCTGAAATTTTGTTTAAAATCTTTCTACTGTAAAATTTCAGATCAGATGAAAAATGTTACTCTTTCAGAAATTCAAAGATCACGTCAGGTGGAACATCTCTGAACAAGGTTTTAATGGAGTCTGCTGTAGAATGTTTATGTCTCACGTCAAGCGAGTCCCAACACTCTAAAAGAACATGTTTCATTGTGAGTGGTATATGACATGGAAAGACCCATAACAAAATAGCTGTCGGAAAGTGAACTCTCAAACGATCACCGTGTCTGGGGCATGGCATGGTGGAGGGGGTGTCGATGAACAGCAAATGATGAAATGATTGGCATTTCAACCGTAGACAATTAATTCACTCGTCCCCAGCACAACGTCTAGGTCCGTCCGCTCGCTCTCTCATCCCCTCGTCGGTCGCCAACACGGAGGAGAGAACACAGTTTAAGGAAAGACGACCACCACAACCACATTGAACAGAAGCCAAGGAGGCAGACACATGCGAGCGCTGAGCCGAGTGAGAGAATGTGTGTGTGTGTGTGTGCATGTGTACGGGCGCATGTGCTATATGTGTGAGGAAAGAGGGAGGAGAGAAACAGACAGGCTAGAAAGAGAGAGAGAGAGACGGGGACAGCGACGGAGTTTCTTTCTCTGTGTTGGCAGACGTTTCTTGGCACGATCCAAGAGTATCCGTCAATCCAAGTAGGCCTCCGTGGATTCTTGGACACTGCCTGGTATGCTGTTTGAAAACCGAGCTCTCGCTCCCTTCCCGTCGCTTCCATTTCCCTAACCCCCCCCCCCCCCCCCCCCCCCCCCCCCCCCCAACACACACACACGAATATACCTCTGCCTTTTCGGTCTCTCTCTCTCTCCTCTCTCTCTCTGGATGTCTCCGTATTTGCTGCTCTGTCTTTCTCGCTCGCTCGCTCTCTCTGGCCACTATTTTGACTGGAGTAGAATGTTTCTCTCTCTCTCCCTCTCCCTCTCTCTCTCTCTCCGGATGTAAAAAACCGCATCAGTGCTTATCTATTATCCTCGTAAATAAAGAATTTTGTCTTGTCTTGTCTCTCTCTCGTGTGTTGCGCTCTCGCTCTCTGTCTCGGTGTCTGTCTTGCTGTCTCTGTCTCTGTTTTTGTGCGTGTGTGTTGGCAAGTACTTGTACACATGTATGTCTATGCTTTACGTGCTTGTGTTGAGTGCTCTCACAGATGCAAGTGGATTCAAGCGAACTCGTTATTACATACATGTACATGCCTCTTGAGTGCGCGCATGGGCGGATGTGTCGAGTTGCCAGCATGGATGTGGGCATACATGGGTGAGCTATGTGTGTGCACGAGTAGGCTACATGCGCGTGTATGTGTGTGTGGGTCTGTGTGTCGGCGGATGATGGTGGTGGTGGTGGTGTGTAATGTGAGCAGCATTAATGTGTTTGTACGTATACGTGTACACGGTAGTGTTTGTGCACGCGCGACCACGTGCGCACAGCTGGCATGAGAGAATTACGTTTGTGGACCCGTGCCACGTGCCGTGTGTTCGCGAACGTACGCGCGCGTGCGTGCTAGCGTGCCAAAGCAGCCAAGGACGCTGCTGCGATATCCTACACACCCACACACACACACGCAGCGGTTTTGATTCTCATCATCTCTGGGCAAATCGCAGTGGTTCGTTCAAGGCTGAATCGTACGCGCCTCTTTTTGGTAGCCAAAGTCCACGTTGTCGCGCGATCCGGACAGTCTCGTAGGAGCACTGGTTGTTGTCGGTTTTCCGATTTCATTTCACTCGTTTTGTTTACCTGTGAAAATAATGGCCGAAGCCACAGTCCATGTTTTTCGACAGCAAGTTTGCTTTTTGGGAGGTTTTGTTTGAGTTAAAGAGCTGTTGCTAACTTCACGTGTGTGTCTTTTCAAATCTGGTTTGATTGTTTTCGCTCGTGGAAGTGTCCTAAATAGTTTTCGTGTGCATTTCAGTGCAGGTGACAGTTGCAACGGCAGTTGTGATTGTGGATGATACTGGTTTACAGTGTTCTTTGAGTTGGGAATTGAAGAACTGCGTGTCTTTTCATCATGTCACGAGGAAAATTGGTGAGTGTGTGTGCGTGCGATCGCGTGCGCGTGTCTGTGAGTAGCGTATAGGTGTGCGCACGTGCATGTGTGGGCACGCCATATGCTTGTTCTTGCCGTAATCCCTGTCCTGTACAGTTCCCTCTGTGTCTGTCTGTCTGTTTGTCTGTCTGTCTGTCTGTCTGTCTCTCTCTCTCTCTCTCTCTCTCTCTCGCGCGCGCGCGCGCGCGCGCGCACACACACACACATATACACGCGCGCACACACACGCACGCACACACACACACACGAGCGCGCGCACGCACAAACACGCGCGCGTACACACACACACGCACACACACAATTGATTTTAGATGGTAGGATTGGCATTATCTTGAATTCAGTAAACAGATTTTCGTTGTAGAGGTAGTTGAAACTGATCATTCGGTAAAATCTTATCTTTCAGTGACAATAAGCAATGTGCTATAAGCACTTAGCAGCTAACAGGGGAAAAAGTAACGAAGTTTTGAAATTGGAATGTATGATCTTGCTGGGGGGGGGGGGGGGGGGGGGATGTGGATGGAAGAGGACAGTCGGACAAACAGAGAGAGAGAGAGAGAGGGGGAGGGAGACAGAGTGAGCGAGAGCAACACACACACACACACACACACACACATACGCACACACACACACACACACACACACACACACACACACACACACACACACAGACGCGCAGAGAAAGAGAGACGCACAGATAGAGACGGGTAAAAAGAAACTGACACAAAGAATGCACCTACACACGTACACGCATAGATTGAGGGTTGCTTGGTAGAACACGACTCCAGGCAAATAGAGGTGCACGCTTGCGCGCGCGCGCGCACGCACGCACGCACCACACACACACACACACACACACACACACACACACACACACACACACACACACACACACGGACATCTAGGAGAACAGATGGGGCACACACACATACGCACGCACGCGCGAGCACACACACACACACACACACACACACACACACACACACACACACACACACACACACACACACACAACACAGACGGACATCTAGGACAACAGATGGAGATGCCCCGTCTCCTCTGCTGCAGCATCTGTCCACAAGAATATGTCGATAGTTGTCCTCAGGTCTTCTCTGCTGCTGGGACACATGTTGTACTCTGTGTGTCGATGGCACGTGGGAGTGTTTATGGGGGAAGAAACGGGTTTGGGAGAGGGTGGAGGAGGAGGGTGGTGAATGGGAGAAGGGTGCGGTTGGTTGGCAGGGGATGTGGTTGCAGTGATGTCTCTCTCTCTCTCTCTCTCTCTGTCTCTGTCTCTCTCTCTCTCTATCTCTCTCTCTCTCTTTCTCTCTGTCTGTCTCTCTCTCTCTCTCTCTCTCTCTCTCTCTCTCTCTCTCTCTCTCACTCTCTCTCTGAGAATATCTGCAAGATTAGGATGGTATAGGGAGGAAGGGGGTGGGGGATGTGTGTGACGTCGCTTTATTTGTAAGGAGGGTGGGGATTGGGGGGGGGGGGGGGGTGAATAAGGAAAGGCGACTCGTGTTTTTTTTTTTCTTTCTTTTCTTTCGTTCGTTCTTCTTTAATTTTCTTTTCTTTTTTTCTTCTTTCTTTTTTTTTTTTTTTAGTTCTTGTTGCAAACCGCCGAAGGTGGATCTTGTGTATGTACGATCTATAAGTTGTCTTTCTTTATGTTCGGCTGATCAGAGTCGTTCGGCTGATCAGAGAGTCTATAGAAATCGAGTGCTGAATCGAGAGAGAAAAAAAAGTCTTGCATTGCATGGTACTTGTCAGGTTAGCAGTGAGGGGAAAAAAGAAATGAAGCCGAGTAACCTCCTCTCTCTCTCTCTCTCTCTCTCTCTCTCTGAGCCAATCAATACAACAATTCCCCCGTGCGCATGTCCAGAAGCGCGAGATGACGGGTGGCTTGTTCATTTCCGGATGTTTGTTTTGCGTGTGCAGAGAAGAGTGTTGTCGAGCAGAAGGCAGGGCGTTGTGTATATTCACAGCAGCCCATGTAGAAAAGCGGATCAAGCCGGAGGATCGTTCGCCGTTTATTTACCGACGTTGTCCGGAAGGCATGACGGGAAGCCAGAGCTCATATTTTCCTGTTGCGCACAACAACATAATACGTCTGTTTGCCAGCCTGTCTGCATGTCGCTCTGTTTGACTCTCTGTCAGTATGTATGTATGCGTGCATGCATGCATGTATGTATGTGTATATTTATCTATGCATATGTACATCTTTTTGTCTTTAAATCAGTTTGTATCAGCTTCGTGTGTGTGTGTGTGTGTGTGTGTGTGTGTGTGTGTGAGAGAGAGAGAAAGAGAGAGAGAGAGAGAGAGAGAGAGAGAGAGAGAGAGAGAGAGAGGAGAGAGAGAGAGAGAGAGAGAGAGGAGCGTGGGTGTGGATATATAAGTACTTACGTTCGTGCGTATGCGCGTGTGGATGGATACGAAACGCTATTCCAGAATGGGGAAGTTGAGACTAACGACCTACCGGCGCGAGATTCCGGACACGTTATTCCCGGCCTAAAATCTGTGTGGGTTCGTGGTGATGAGGTACCGTTGTCCAAAGGCAGAATCTTAGCGTGTTCGCAGGCAGGACTGTCGTGGATGTTCGTTGTTCCCAGCCAGAAGTCCGAGCTGTGGTCGGTCCATCCAGTGTCGGCCCGAGAGTTGATGTTTCCTGTCTTCTGTATGGGAGAGTCCCCCTGCTTGAGGGTTGTCGATAGAAATAAATTTGTCTTCACAGAACCTGGAAACCGCAAACATGAAACGCATGAAAACGCAAACATAGTACTCCTCAGATGGCTAACAGCTACAGAACAACACCAGTCTGGAGTGCAATGTTTCGTGTATTTTTTATGAGCGGTATTTGTGACGCGTGAAAGAGACATAAATGTCGAAATTTTCACTCGTGTATTTTGCATTGTGTAGTACATAAGCATTCGTTTGCGGCCATGTTTTAGGTGTTGTATTTTCTACTATTTTCGGGAACTCTGCAGACTCTGTTTCACAGTCTGGAACTTTGTTTTGAACTAACCCTGAAACGACACGCCGGTCTCATTGCTAGTGGATCCTGTCGTATATGAATTTCTGCTTACTAGTCTGACCAAACATTAAAAATGCGAAAGGTTTCCGAAGGAAGACTGCACATAATAAAGTGAGTTGAATCCACACCCTGACGGATTCTGTTTTTCTGCCTCCAGGAGAGGACGTCGTTGCCATGCGATTCTGTTTCTGCCAGAGAAGGCAACGGTCGTTGCGCTCCCTGACGGATTCTGTTTTTCTGCCTCCAGGAGAAGGCAACCGGTCGTTGCGCTCCCTGACGGATTCTTTTTTTCGCCTCCAGGAGAAGGCAACCGGTCGTTGCGCTCCCTGACGGATTCTGTTTTTCTGCCTCCAGGAGAAGGCAACCGGTCGTTGCGCTCGTACGGATTTGATTTTTGCCTTTAGTCACAGCATATGATTGATGGCAACCCGTTTCGTTGCACGCTTATCCGATTGAGGTTGTCAAGCACCATGTTATAGCCTTTAGTCACAGCATTATCCTATTTGATGGTTGTCAAGCACCATGTTATAGCCTTTAGTCACAGCATTATCCGATTTGATGGTTGTCAAGCACCATGTTTAGCCTTTAGTCACAGCATTATCCGATTTGATGGTTGTCAAGCACCATGTTGTAGCCTTTAGTCACAGCATTATCCGATTTGAGTTGCAAGCACATGTTAGCCTTGTCAAGCATTATCCATGTGGTTGTCAAGCACTTTGTAGCTTAGTCAAACATTATCCGATTTGATGGTTGTCAAGCACCATGTTGTAGCCTTTAGTCACAGCATTATCCGATTTGATGGTTGTCAAGCACCATGTTGTAGCCTTTAGTCACAGCATTATCCGATTTGATGGTTGTCAAGCACCATGTTGTAGCCTTTAGTCACAACATTATCCGATTTGATGGTTGTCAAGCACCATGTTGTAGCCTTTAGTCAGAGCATTATCCGATTTGATGGTTGTCAAGCACCATGTTGTAGCCTTTAGTCACAACATTATCCGATTTGATGGTTGTCAAGCACCATGTTGTAGCCTTTAGTCACAGCATTATCCGATTTGATGGTTGTCAAGCACCATGTTGTAGCCTTTAGTCACAGCATTATCCGATTTGATGGTTGTCAAGCACCATGTTGTAGCCTTTAGTCACAGCATTATCCGATTTGATGGTTGTCAAGCACCATGTTGTAGCCTTTAGTCACAGCATTATCCGATTTGATGGTTGTCAAGCACCATGTTGTAGCCTTTAGTCACAGCATTATCCGATTTGATGGTTGTCAAGCACCATGTTGTAGCCTTTAGTCACAGCATTATCCGATTTGATGGTTTGGATTTTTTCTTCATCTTCGGCAGTTCGAGCCTAGTCGTTAACGGACAAAGAGAGCATCATGAAGTACTTTTTGACGGATTACACAACACTTTGGTTTTCTTTCTTTGGTTTTCTTTTTTTTTTTTTTTTGTTGAGAAAAACAAATTCTGCTCAATGTATGAACATAAATGTGAAGGAAAGAAGGAGGTGGGATGGGGAACAACATAAATTTAAAAAGAAGAGAGGGGGTGGGGGTAGGTCAGCCACAACTAATAGGTGTGCGCATAAAACCCGCGTAATTGACTTGCATTTACAGTTTTGTACTTATACATGTAGCTGGCCTGTGATGAAGGAATAGCGGCAACGGTAGCAGAAAACAACACACAAAATTGTAGCGATAAAAATGCCGTATTCCTGTGATAACAATTCTCTGAAATTGGAAGTATGGAAGAGCTTATGAAAACTGTCAGCACAGCAGACATCTTGAATATGAGTAGGCAAGCAGTTACTTATCGGGTACAATTTGACGGCCAATGATTGCTGCTTTTGTCATTATGATTTGACCTTTTTTGTACCGTACAAGGTTTTTTGTTCTCCATGATTTTAGAAATCGGTGTGACCGAAGTATCTTTTTGTGAAAGGTTTGGATTCCCCGCCAGGTGTGTTACACTGTACTAATGGTAGGTATCTAGTTTACAGATCTGTCCTAAGTTCTAAATGTGTCAGGCTACAAACATGTTTGATATAAAGCGAAGCAAGGAGTCGGACTTGGGACTGTAAGCAGCTACAAGTGCACGGGAGCAGGTGCGACAGATGAAGGGTCTAAGCCAGAAGTCCTCTCCAGAATGGCCCAGGTATTGACATTGCCCTCAAAAATGAAGACTACCTGGAACGATACAATCTCTGTCAGTCACAAATAAGAATCATACGCACATAATGATCTACAAAGAAAAATCCAAGTATATAAAATGACCTGCTTCGGCGAAATCCCTGGCATCTCCTACTAAAACAAAGTCGCGCGAGTGATGAAGTAAAATAATCGAGGCAGCATTGGGCTTCCTTTGAAGACCTGCTGACGACAGTCTGAATTATGAGATGAAAACTGAAATGGTATAGTCTCGTCTCTCCATCATCCGGCCTCGTTAAAATCATCACGTGGGTCGCTGTACCATGAAGCAGAACAAGGGGCAGATGGCGAAAGAGGTGGGGAACAACATCCAAAATCGGACAGGCGTGAGCTTGGGTTATTCTTAGCGAGCGGTAGAGGAGAAGCGGGGATGGAGGAGGATTATCGGTTAAAGTAGTGCCCCAACGACCCAAGGGCTATGGGACTGATACTAACTGACGATGATGATGATGCTGACTGACTAACAACGATGATGATGGCTTCGTGCTCCTCAGCCGGCGCAGTGTCGTCCAGATGCAAGGATAACGTATCCCTCTATTCCCCAACACTCTCACCACTTCCCGCAGGTGTCGCAGGTGTTCATCTTGACAGGTGTGGAGAGCTGTGTCGATCGAGCCGTTTATTATTTGGTGGTACAAGGTTGATTTTTGTTCCGTTAGTTCACGTACTCAGTCAGGTAAGGTCCTTCTGTGCAACTCTGTATGTCTGCCCGTCTGTTTCTATGTGTCTGTCTGTGCATATGACTGCGCCATCTCTCTCTCTCTCTCTCTCTCTCTCTCTCTCTCTCTCTCTCTCTCTCTCTCTCTCTCTCTCTCTCTCCATTACCCTTGACAGGAATAGAACGTTCACGATAGTTGCAGATGCACGAGGTATAGAGCCACGTCTTAATGAAAATGAACTTGAATTCGTTGGTTATTCGTCGTGTTGGAACAGAACTGCAATATGCAGCATGTTCCAGCGCGTTCAAACAGACACTGGTGCACAGATAATTAGCATTTACGATGTGTCGGATGCCAGGCAAGTGTAGAAGATGGTGCACGTGTTGTTTTATGTTGTACAGGGAGAGTAAGCGCATGTTGTTTTCCCTCTCAACGAACGAAAGCACAGTGAGGGAAGCTGCAACTGTTTGGCAACAGTCGAGATTATTTTATTTCGTGTTGTATTTTACACATGAGGCTAAATGTGTATGTTCAACTGGTTATTACGTGTCACGACCGACCCCTGAAGGTCTGCCCTGACAGGATCGGTCTAGATGGGAGTGAAGGGAGTGACTGACCTCACACGCCTCGCAAGAGACCACACAAGAAAGATTACGATACAATACACCATTTATTCACACCAGCACACACATAGTCACAAATAAGCATTCCAACACACACAACATGCACAATCACAAATAAGCTTTTCAACACGCACACCATACACATAGTCACAAATAAGCATTCCAACACACACAACATGCACAATCACAAATAAGCTTTTCAACACGCACACCATACACATAGTCACAAACAAGCATTCCAACACACACAACATGCACAATCACAAATAAGCTTTTCAACACACGCATTTCTTTCCGTGCTTCATGTGGTTCCCCCACACCTCTGTCTCTCCACAGTCCTCCGAGAGCACCGGGTCGATTCAGGCACCCCAGACCGGGTCTGTTCCTGAATATAGTCTTTCAAGGCCGACACCCTTGACACACACACACACCCCAAATGGCACGATGCAGTGCTAACCACACCCGGTCACGGGCGCTGCAGGAGGTCCGTGGACAGTGGAGAACGCCTCCGGTGGGACGAGGCGCCGCCGCGGAAAGTCCCGGACAGGGCCAGGAACATCCAGCAAAGTCCACGTGCTCCTCAACCAGTGCGCGGCCCCAACAGCGCCAGCATCGGGTGGAGCCCCCGGGAGGAGAGAATAAAGGAAGGAACTGGAAGGAAAGGAGAAAGGAGTACCCGTCGGACGAGGCGTTGTCGTTGATGTTCCCGGACAGGAGGTAGAGTCATCCAGCGAAGACCGTGCGCTCCTCACACACTGCGGTCCCAAGAGCGCAAGCCTCGGGTGAAGCCCCCGGGAGGAGAGAAAAGGGAACTGGAAGGAAATAAGAAAGAGGGTACTGGAACCCCGCAGTCAGTACGGTCTGAACTTGGCTGCTTAATCCTAACAGCCACTCGCATGATGGGCGAGGGGAGGTGTTTGCTGACTACATTAGTACCACCAGCTCAACACAGACCTGAGCATAACACAGTAAACAAACCAAATGGGGAATGTTCGCTAAAGGTCTCCTCACACGAAGCAGGTAAGATATTGCATTAACAAACAATTTATACCTTCATCCTTCCCTCACTCACGTTCAACATTTTCCTTTCTTAGGAACTGAACTAATACAGCAACATTGCTTTATAACTGCACCACAATTGCAAATAATAATTCAATGGAACGATTATCCCCACATTTTATAGTAACATTTCAAAATGACACAATTCTCCAACCACGCATCCAAACGACTAATCATGTGTACGCACGCTCGCAACATAAAACTCTCGTTCCCTTGCACGCACAAACAGACGGTGGCCGATGAATGCGGACCGGCAATTGTGACAGGGGCGGACGAGCGAGACCAAGCAAGTACCAACCCTGAATCACCAGGTTTCCCCATCCCGCCGACTACCGCATCACCAGATGCATAAAAAGGAGAAAGACTTTAAGATATAATTTTGACTGGCCAGGTTAAAGATTGAATTAACCAGAAAAAGTGGTCTCAAACAATATTTCTTTTATAATTTGAAAACCAAAAGAAATTGCGCAAAAGAGAAGAATTAGCAGGCTAACAACAACAAAAAACAACAAACCACGAAACTGATGCTTACCAGCTACCCGTGGGTGACCCAAAGTGGCGGGTCAAGCGACTCTCTGCCCTCTGTCCAGTCGATAGGACCAGCAGAGCAGATGCGGAAAAGATGACGTGATGTGATGTCCCTCCCCTACAGGCCGACTGTAGGAATGAAGGTACCGACCGTACCTTCGACGAAGTGGTGAAGAACCAAAAACAGAGCAGGCGCTCTCAGGGACATCTTCCGCTCGAGTGAAGAGAAAACCTGCCTAAACGATGGCAGCCAACATGCCACGCTACGTCACAGTGAGCATACCTCAAGCCTAAGAGGAATGATGCACGTGCGGCAGGTTAAAAGACAGGAGGGAGGCCGACAGAGACAGCCTGTTCAAGCAAAAGGTACCAGCCACCGTAAACCCGCAGAATGAATTGCACGGGCAGTGGAATTAGAGAGAGAGAGAGAGAAGTAAACCTAACCTGAGCTGAACGACATTAAGGTGCAAACGCACTACAAGCCACATTAAGGGACGGATACACGACAACAACAACGACAATAATAAATGAATAATTCCACCACCCTAGATGGGTCAATCGTCATAGGCCTCGTGACAAACACGTGACAAACCCCCTTCTAAAAGCATCTGTTTCTCTGAGATACAGTGCTCCTTTGAACCTTGCGCATGTGCAAATTCACAACAATGGGACCGAACCCAACCCTCTGTGATCGACAGAGTACGATAAATCCAATACAAACATTCCACGATAGAATCATACAGGGAAATACACAGTACTACACTTATCTATCAACCAAACTAACCTTCAGACAATGAAAGTAGCAATCCGAGACAGTGATGATTCACTACCGACAACTGTCACTACACAGACCAAAAAAGGGGAATAACCCTGGCTGAGGGGAATTGTCCTCTGACTGATTTCCCAATGGGTGTGCTGACTGCGGAGCTCGGCTAAGATAGTCAGCATCCGTATTGCTGGAACCATTGATATGGCGAAAATGACTCTGCAGTTCCACTGCCTAATCATGAGTCGACGACTGACTGGCCGGATCGGTCCAGGCACTGGAGAGGATGATGATCGCTCTCCAGTACAAACTTCCGGCCGTACTTCTTGGGCACGCCAGTGCGCGTCCAAATCTGCAGCGAGCCTCAGCAACAGTAGGGGTATCGATAGTCCTAGGCGGGCAGCCTCTGGGTATCGAGTCGCGTAGTCCACCACTACCAAGATGCAGCGGTGACCGCGATCGGTATGGTGGATTAATGGGTCCCATCAGGTCGACACAACCTTGCTGAATGGCTCCCAACCAGTGGCACTGACCCTAGGGGAACACGCTTCAAGCGACCCTTAGGCGTTTGTCCGTTGGCAGACATCGCAACTGCGGCAGTACTGCCTAACCTGCGAATTCATCCCCGGCCAGAAAAAGTCTTGTCTTACTCGCTCGAGAGTCGCTTTGAGCCCATATGACCTGCCATAGGTGAATCATGGGCCTGCCGGGGAGAACAGATTCTCTCAAGCTTTGGGGAATACTAGCTGCTTGGCCACACGATCTGCTGAGTGAAAACCCTAAAGAGGATCCCCTTGTGGAGCTTGAAGCTCACCTTGGCGTGTCGGGCAGACTGAGCGGGATGATCTACCAGTTGTCGCAGGCGTTGGACATCCAAGTCCCTGGCCTGAAGACGGACCATGTAGCAGGATCGGCCCTGGCCAGAACCTCGTCAGAGATCGCCGAAGAAAGGGACGCAATTCCTATTCCTGCTTCTTAGCTTTGGCGCGTGTGGTAACTCCACACACGCCTGTACGGGCAGATCCGTAGACACGGACTGACTGCGTCCGTCCGCAAAGGTGATAGTATTCCCTATGAGAAGGGAATACATAGGTCGCTCCACCGCGATGGCCCATACTTCGCCACAGAAGTAGGGGGTGGAGATAGAAATGAGTACAGAAGGACGGGTGGAGTTAAAACAGCTCCAACCCGCACACATCGTAAACTGGCGCCTCGCTGAGCCTCAGGGGAAACCAAATCCTTGTCCACAAAGATCGTTGATGCTCCGAATCCCTGATAGTGTCGTCCAAGGAAGAACCCAACAACAGAAAGAAACACTGGACACTCCGTACCACCAGAAGCTGGGATGGAACCCACGTTAGCCGAGGCTCGAGGACGCTGGAAAGGACTAGTCCCATGACTACCGGCGGCTTTAGGACAATCTTTCCTAATGTGGCCGGGACGACCACAAAGAAAACACAGTCGCGGTGCTGAGGTCCCCGATTGAACTGCCTGCCTTGTTCGACCGCTGGCAGTCGTCGGCGCCTTATTGCCACTAAATCCTGTGAGGGTTCTTCCTGTCCGTATTGGGCGATGCCCATAAGCTCTACGGGCTTCAGCAAACACCTCAGCGGTATGAATCGCAGCCGCGAAATCTGTGGTGCTGTCTCGCCTATACGGATCCTCAACTCTGGGGACACGGTGTTGGTAAGCTGTTCGATGAGAATCAGATCCTCAGCTCCAGCTTAGC
This sequence comes from Conus ventricosus, assembly GCA_018398815.1. Taxonomy (NCBI): domain Eukaryota; kingdom Metazoa; phylum Mollusca; class Gastropoda; order Neogastropoda; family Conidae; genus Conus; species Conus ventricosus. The sequence continues at coordinate 40,977,765 of CM031598.1, read as the reverse complement.
CAACTGACGCCAGTACCCTAGCGTTTTACGCAGCCTATCTCCAAACTGCACGAATGTCTCATCGTTATTCTTTTTCATTGGACTGAACTTCCTCCTGTACGTCTCTGGGGTAAGGTGGAAACGCTTACGCAGAGCCAATGCATGTCTGCATAAGATGCGCCTTCATTTTAGAGTGAGCACACACTCCTCTTGCAGTACCGACAACCCAGAGAAAAAAAGGTGCATGGCCTTTTGTTCCTCAGACAATTGGTATGAAGCAGCTACCTTGTCAAAATGCTCTAAGAACATATCAATGTCCTCACTAGGTCTGAACTCTGGAAGCTTTAATTTTGGGCCTCTAACTCTATCACCTGCCTGTTGATTAACCCCTGACTTACAGATGCGGGGCCCGCGAAAGAAGTTGTTCCATCTCTTCCTACGTAGAGCCTCCTGTCTGGCAGCCTCCTCTCTGTGCAGAGCTGCCTCTTCCCTACGCTGATCTAACTCTTCCCGACGGAGGGCTTCCTGTCTGGCAGCCTCTCCCCTACGCAAAGCTTTTTCTGAGGGTCCCCTCCTACGCAAAGCTTCCTGTCTGGCAGCCTCCTCCCTACGCAAAGCTTCCTGTCTGGCAGCCTCCTCCTATGCAAAGCTTCCTGTCTGGCAGCCTCCTCCCTACGCAAAGATTCCTGTCTGGCAGTCTCCTCCCTATGCCGAGTTTCTCCTCCTACGCAGAGCTTCCATCCTATCTAGCTCTTCCCTCCGCAGGGCTTCCTGCCTGGAAGCCTCATCCCTACGAAGGGTTGCCTACTTCCCTACGAAGGGTTGCCTCTTCCCTACGAAGGGCTTCCTGTCTGGCAGCTATCCTCTCGTCGCTGTTGCTCTGGAAACATCAGGACAGAGGCGATATCCTGGGTGGGATTCCCTACTCCCGACACGGGAGGATGTCCCGTTTGACCCGTCCCTTGGGTCTCGACTTTCCCATGAGGAATGTCTCCCAGGCATACTCTTACGAGGGGAAGCATGGAGAAGAGAGGGTTTCGGTTTCTGCGACTCAACAGAAGCCCACAGTTGCTTCGCTATACTCTGACGCTTCGAGCGGAAGTGCCAGTCGGGGTCTCAACAGGAAGATCCCCCAGCGAAGAAGTAGTGAAAGTACTCACTGGACTATCGGCTACAGCAAGGGATAAGTAGAAGTCACTGTAGTCGAAGTACTGGTACTAATAGTAGGGACTACATTCTGAAGACCTTTCTTCTTCGACGCACGCGTCGCGATACCACCAGCACCGGACTCGCCATGACAACTATATCCTACGGTTCTCAAATACAGGGGAAAGACAATTCCACTTGAAAAAAAAACAAATACCGCTCGGATATGTCAACGTCTCTTGGTGACTGATTGAGAAACAGCAAATAAAAAAAAACGTCAACGTACAATGTTCGGCTGCTCCCACTCTGGCAACCCGCGCTCCACAACACGAGCAACAGTGCGGTGGGGCTCACCGACAAAAAAACAAAACAAAAAATATGTCCAGGCTGCTCCCACTCTGGCAACACCGCGCTCTATAACACGAGCAACAGTGCGGTGGGCTCACCGACAAAAAAAAAAAATATGACAGAAGGAATCCGGAGAAAAGAAAAAACGACACTAACGTCGATACACCCACCTGTGCTCAATAACCACCTGGTAAAGAAAACTGGTTAACTACAAAACAGGCATGGCAGACTGAGCGGCAACAGAGGCAAGTCCTACGGCCGTATCTGCGTGAGGCACCCGGCGGAAAGAGGTCTGGACGCGGTCGATCCCCTTCGTCTCGACTCGACTCCCCAGTCACACCGGATGTTCCTTCAGGCCACCAGAAGACTCCCTACACACTAGAGTCACCCAGCCAACCACCACAAACAAACACGACAAACTGAACTGAACATATACAAAACAGACAGAACTGGACAGGCACTCCGCGAAACGAGAGAGAGACAGCCAGAGCCCTTCACATCCCGACGAGCCCCCACAAATGTCACGACCGACCCTGAAGGTCTGCCTGACAGGATCGGTCTAGATGGGAGTGAAGGGTAGTGACTGACCTCACACGCCTCGCAGAGACCACACAAGAAAGATTACGATACAATACACCATTTTATTCACACCAGCACACACATAGTCACAAATAGCATTCCAACACACACAACATGCACAATCACAAATAAGCTTTTCAAACACGCACACCATACACATAGTCACAATAAGCATTCCAACACACACAACATGCACAATCACAAATAAGCTTTTCAACACGCACACCATACACATAGTCACAAACAAGCATTCCAACACACTCAACATGCACAATCACAAATAAGCTTTTCAACACACGCATTTCTTTCCGTGCTTCATGTGGTTCCCCCACACCTCTGTCTCTCCCAGTCCTCCGAGAGCACCGGGTCGATTCAGGCACCCCAGGACCGGGTCTGTTCCTGAATATAGTCTTTCAAGGCCGACACCCTTGACACACACACACACACACCCCAAATGGCACGATACAGTGCTAACCACACCCGGTCACGGGCGCTGCAGGAGGTCGTGGACAGTGGAGAACGCCTCCGGTGGGACGAGGCGCCGCCGCGGAAAGTCCCGGACAGGGCCAGGAACATCCAGCAAAGTCCACGTGCTCCTCAACCATGTGCGCGGCCCCAACAGCGCCAGCATCGGGTGGAGCCCCGGGAGGAGAGAATAAAGGAAGGAACTGGAAGGAAAGGAGAAAGGAGTACCCGTCGGACAGAGGCGTTGTCGTTGATGTTCCCGGACAGGAGGTAGGGTCATCCAGCGAAGACCGTGCGCTCCTCACAACACTGCGGTCCCAAGAGCGCAAGCCTCGGGTGAAGCCCCGGGAGGAGAGAAAAGGGAACTGGAAGGAAATATTAAGAAAGAGGGTACTGGAACCCGCAGTCAGTACGGTCTGAACTTGGCTGCTTAATCCTAACAGCCACTCGCATGATGGGCGAGGGGAGGTGTTTGCTGACTACATTAGTACCACCAGCTCAACACGACCTGAGCATAACACAGTAAACAAACCAAATGGGGAATGTTCTCTAAAGGTCTCCTCACACGAAGCAGGTAAGATTATTGCATTAACAAACAATTTATACCTTCATCCTTCCCTCACTCACGTTCAACATTTTCTTCTTAGGAACTGAACTAATACAGCAACCATTGCTTTATAACTGCCCCACAATTGCAAATAATAATTCAATGGAAACGATTATCCCCAATTTTATAGTAACATTTCAAAATGACACAATTCTCCAACCAACGCATCCAACGACTATCATGCGTACGCACGCTCGCAAACATAAAACTCTCGTTCCCCTTGCACGCACAAACAGACTGTGGCGAAGAATGCGAGACCGGCAATTGTGACAGGGGGGACGAGCGAGACCAAGCAAGTACCAACCCTGAATCACCAGGTTCTCTCCCATCCCCGCGACTACCGCATCACCAGATGCATAAAAAGGAGAAAGACTTTAAGATATAATTTTGACTGGCCAGGTTAAAGATTGAATTAACCAGAAAAAGTGGTCTCAAACAATATTTCTTTTATAATTTGAAAACCAAAAGAAATTGCGCAAAAGAGAAGAATTAGCCGGCTAACAACAAAAAAAAAAAAAAAACCACGAAATGATGCTTACCAGCTACCCGTGGGTGACCCAAGTGGCGGGTCAAGCGACTCTCTGCCCTCTGTCCAGTCGATTAGGACCAGCAGAGCAGATGCGGAAAAGATGACGTGATGTGATGTCCCTCCCCTACAGGCCGACTGTAGGAATGAAAGGTACCGACCGTACCTTCGACGAAGTGGTGAAGAACCAAAAACAGAGCAGACGCTCTCAGGGACATCTTCCGCTCGAGTGAAGAGAAAACCTGCCTAAACGATGGCAGCCAACATGCCACGCTACGTCACAGTGAGCATACCTCAAGCCTAAGAGGAATGATGCACGTGCGGCAGGTTAAAAAAGACAGGAGGGAGGCGACAGAGACAGCCTGTTCAAGCGAAAGGTACCAGCCACCCGTAAAACCCGCAGAATGAATTGCACGGGCAGTGGAATTAGAGAGAGAGAGAGAAAGTAAACCTAACCTGAGCTGAACGACATTAAGGTGCAAACGCACTACAAGCCACATTAGGGACGGATACACGACAACAACAACGACATAAATAAATGAATAATTCCACCACCCTAGATGGGTCAATCGTCATAGGCCTCGTGACAAACTCGTGACATTACGTATCTTTTCTGTACAGACCTTGAAGTATTGCTCATATAGAGGAGTTATTTCCACCTTTTCGTATGGGCAAAGTCAATGGTTGGATGATCTCTCCTTTCCCCTCCCCTTATTACCCCCCCCCCCCCCACACACACACACACACACACACACATCTCTCTGTCTGTCTGTCTGTCTCTCTCTCACTCTCTCTCTCTCTCTCTCTCTCTCTCTCTCTCTCCTCTCTCTCTCTCTCTCTCTCTGTCTGCGCCTTCCTCTCATTAACTTCGTATCTAC
>CM031598.1:40955737-40963237 GCA_018398815.1 Conus ventricosus | reverse complement strand
ATACAATGACATTTGAGACTAATAGATTGAAATGAACAGTGACAATTAACCTATGAAATAAACACTGACAATTAACCTATGAAATAAACAGTGACAATTAACCTATGAAATAAACAGTGACAATTAACCTATGAAATAAACAGTGACAATTAACCTATGAAATAAACAGTGACAATTAACCTATGAAAATGAGTAAAGAGTGACGGTTGGCATTATCAGAATTCAGTAAACAGTGACGGTTGGCATTATCAGAATTCAGTAAACAGTGACGGTTGGCATTATCAGAATTCAGTAAACAGTGACGGTTGGCATTATCAGAATTCAGTAAACAGTGACGGTTGGCATTATCAGAATTCAGTAAACAGTGACGGTTGGCATTATCAGAATTCAGTAAACAGTGACGGTTGGCATTATCAGAATTCAGTAAACAGTGACGGTTGGCATTATCAGAATTCAGTAAACAGTGACGGTTGGCATTATCAGAATTCAGTAAACAGTGACGGTTAGCATTATCAGAATTCAGTAAACGGTGACGGTTGGCATTATCAGAATTCAGTAAACGGTGACCGTTGATATGGCCCTTTGCGGTCGGCTGGGCTATAAGCAACATTACCTTACCATACCACCACCAGAATAAAGAATACAGTGATAGTAAACACGATAAGAGTAAGGGGGGAAAAATGACATTACCAGAATGAAGAATACAGTGATAGTAAACACGATAAGAGTAAGGGGGGAAAAATGACATTACCAGAATGAAGAATACAGTGATAGTAAACACGATAAGAGTAAGGGGGGAAAAATGACATTACCAGAATAAAGAATACTATGAGAGTAAATAGGATCAGAACGAAGTAAAGAATGACAGGTAATACCACTAGATTGAGGTATAAATAGTCACACATTCAGATTTGACGCAGTGAATAAAGGATTGGATTGTAGTATTTGACTCTCTTGTTTCCTTAACCACAGCATCCTGTGACTGTCTTGGCTATAAACAACATGAATTAACTCGAAACCTTAATAAAGTGAATTGTGCAACTTGACACTGTCGTTAGTCATTCAGCAGGTCCGGCACTACACTTCGATCGGTGAAGGCAGCCGCCACGTTTGAGACCACCAGACCACAATGATAACCGCGGTTAAGTTATTAACCGACATTTTGTCACGTAGGAGTGAAGGCCTATTATATCAGGCGGCTTGACAGCCCAGTTCTGCATGCTGACAGGCCGTCTGTTATTGTCTGTCACCGGTGCCACTGCTGCCGTCAGTGTTCAGGGCCTCTGGCACCCTGGGTTCACACCTGAGGGGGGCGAGGCTGTGGACGTGAACGCCCGAGTCAATCATGGCGATTGCCTATTACTTATGTATGAGTCGTTCCGTACGCTTGACAAATACCGCGCATTCTGTGGTCCTGACATTTGGGCGTGGTGCTTATTTTCAGTGTCGAGTTCCGGACATTGGAGGTTTTGCACCGATGATTTTGTCGTCGTCGTCCTCGTCGTCACGGTCATCGCCATCATCTATGTCACCATCATCATCATCATCATCGTCGTTATCATCATCATCATTATCTCCCCCAACCTCCTCCTCCTCATTATCGTTATCATTATTTTTACTCCTCCTGTACCACCACCTTATCATCATCATCATCGTCAACATCATCATCGTCGTCGTCGTCGTTGTCATCATCATCATTATCATCATCATAATCATCGTCGTCGATGTCGTCATAATTTTTTCATTATTATCATCGCCATCATCATAATCATGGTCATCATTTTTCATCATTATCATTGCCGCCGTCATCATCGTCATCATCAGTCTCCTTCATCATTGTGGTAACGTAGGCTCTGGGGATGCCGTGAATCAATGATCTATACCATTCCTGGTGTTCAGTCACACACAAGAGGTCAGGTAGTCATACACAACAGGTCGGGTAGACACACACAGCAGTTCAGGTAGACACACACAGCAGGTCAGGTAGACACACACAGCAGGTCAGGTAGACACATACAACAGGTCAGGTAGTCATACACAACAGGTCAGGTAGTCATACACAACAGGTCAGGTAGTCATACACAACAGGTCAGGTAGTCATACACAACAGGTCAGGTAGTCATACACAACAGGTCAGGTTGTCATACACAACAGGTCAGGTAGTCATTTACAACAGGTCAGTTTGTCATGCACAACAGGTCAGGTAGTCATTTACAACAGGTCAGTTTGTCATGCACAACAGGTCAGGTTGTCATACACAACAGGTCAGTTTGTCATACACAACAGGTCAGTTTGTCATGCACAACAGGTCAGGTAGTCATGCACAACAGGTCAGGTGGTCACGCACAACAGGTCAGCTAGTCGCACACAACAGGTCACTGGAACCAGTCCTTTACGTCGTCTTTCCAGGACGTGTCCAGTCTGGTCGTAGGGTGTCCGCCCGGGTTTAAACTATCGACAGTCGACCGTCGCTCTCTCTGTGTATCCGGCCCTTAAACCTAGAACGAACATCCCCTCCCTCCTCGTCATAAAATAACGCCAACCTTCAAACCTTCCTTTTTACTTATATGATACACACCTCTTTCAATTCTGTTTTCGTCTTTCTGTCTGTACTGATTTGTTCCAAGTTATGAACTGAATTTTGCGAATGATGTGCGCAAGCGCCTTGTATTGTTCTTGTGCACTCGATCAAGTGCTACATGAGCACTATGATGACGATGATGATGATGGTGATGGTGATGATGATGATGATGATTATGCTTTTGGTTGCCTTGATTGCCGCTCTGTTCTGCGCCCCTCCTCCCTGGCCTACACCCTCACCCCCACCCCTCTTTTTTTCTCCTCAATATTCTTTTTTGTTCTCTCTTTCTCGTTTCGTGATTTCCTTGTTCTGATTTCCTGTTCATTCAGCTGTACGTTTTTTCTCGGTTACTAGGTAGGCAGGGTAAAAAACACGCGTCCTGTGTGTGTGATACGAACGCATTCTGCAGAAATGGGGAGAAGCATAGTTCTACTCCCACGAATGTAGAAGAAGGACGAAGAAGGAAAACTTCAGAGGGAAACGAGGACACCGCGCGCCCCGACCTAGCGCAAGACCTGGTTTTGATGAAACCGAATACTGCACACATCTAACCAGCTAACATGATGAGCCAGATGAGGTGACTGAGGCGTTGATCATCCCACGCCATTCCGAGCATACAGAGAGAAAAAAATGCATTATTGATATTTCCTAGATGTCCCTGAATATGTCAAAAGGTCATGGTGATAATTGATCGGGTTGACAGTAAGATGCAATAGCAGTAACATTAGTGGCAGTAGCTTGCAATGTCGACAACGGTGACACTGAAAACAATAACAGCAACAAGAGTAAAAGCAACAACTATAAAAATGATTACGACAGTAGTATAGTAGTAGTAGTAGTAGCAGTAGTAGTAGTAATACGGTGATGATGATATGTACACACACCACTGAGTGAAATCCTAAGGTTTTTTTCCCTATCAGATTCAAATCACCGAAAACAGATCGGTTTTCGTCATTGACCAAGATTCCATATGACTGACTTATTCACGTGCGGATAGACTGATTGATTCCTTCCTTCATCGTTTTCTAATTTGCCGTAACCTGTTAGTCATTGCTCTCGCACTTCTCAACCCGGCTTCCTCATAAACGGCCACAGGGTCTTTCTGTCGAAGGTCCAGAACCGGCATTCCAGAAAGAACTCGCAAACAGCCACAGGGTCTTTCTGTCGAAGGTACAGAACCAGCATAGCATTCCACAAAGAACTCACAAACAGCCACAGGGTCTTTCTGTCGAAGGCACAGAACCAGCATTCCACAAAGAACTCGCAAACAGCCACAGGGTCTTTCTGTCGAAGGTACAGAACCGGCATTCCACAAAGAACTCACAAACAGCCACAGGGTCTTTCTGTCGAAGGTACAACCAGCATTCCACAAAGAACTCACAAACAGCCACAGGGTCTTTCTGTCGAAGGTACAGAACCGGCATTCCACAAAGAACTCACAAACAGCCACAGGGTCTTTCTGTCGAAGGTACAACCAGCATTCCACAAAGAACTCAAACAGCCACAGGGTCTTTCTGTCGAAGGTACAACCAGCATTCCACAAAGAACTCACAAACAGCCACAGGGTCTTTCTGTCGAAGGTACAACCAGCATTCCACAAAGAACTCAAACAGCCACAGGGTCTTTCTGTCGAAGGTACAACCAGCATTCCACAAAGAACTCACAAACAGCCACAGGGTCTTTCTGTCGAAGGCACAGAACCAGCATTCCCAAAGAACTGTCAGTATCAGGGCACCGATAGTTCATGCACCAGAGAAACGTAGCACCGTTCAATGGTACTGGTAGTTTCCCATGAACTACCGCACCTCTCTCTCTCTCTCTTCTCTCCTCTCCTCTCTCTCTCTCTCTCTCTCTCTCTCTCTCTCTCTCTCTCTCTCTCTCTCTCTGTCTGTCTGTCTGTCTGTGTGTGTGTGAGCGAGAGATAGACAGACAGACACAGAGAGAGAGAGAGTCTGCATTAATTCACAAAAGCCTTGTACTCGAATGCTATTTCGAAAATACGATAGCGACTCTTGGGAATAATGCTTTAACTTGTGGCATTGATTATTATTTTTTTCAAAACGACCAATTAAGAACCAGACAATGTACCTATCAACCAGCCAGCCAGACTACCTGTCTACCCTCTATCCCTCCCTACCTCCTTCCCTCCCTGACTGAGAAAACCAGCTGTGACATGGTAAGTTTTGGGAGAGACTCCAACAATGCAGATCAGTATGGGGACATACTAGCGTCTAAAGGCGACAATAGCCGATTTCCTCAGGAAAACGGATATGATTTTCATAGAAAATAGCGCAAAGACGGAAAACGATTATGATGATCATGACTTTTTTTAATTTTAGGGATCAAGACTTTTCCATGTTTCATTGAGACTAGCAGCCCTTGCTTTGAGGATCACAATTTCCCCCATATCTTCCTTAAGATAACTCTTATCCGTATTTCCCCGAGGGAAAGAAGGTATTATCATGAGGAAAACGTAATTAACAGGGAAAGCAGCTTTGATCGCCGTTTCCCGCGAGAAATGCAAATGGGGTCGGCTAAATAGGAAGAATAGTTATGGTCTTGTGGATCACAACAAACCTCGAGGTCCTGGACAGAGCTAAGATGACCAGCATCGAGGCCATGATACTGAAAGCCCAGCTTCGTTGGTTGGTCACGTGGTCCGGATGGATGACCACAGGCTGCCAAAGCAGCTCATGTATGGCGAACTGACCTTGGGAAAGCGGAACCAAGGCAGACCACGCAAAAGGTTCAAGGACTGCGTGAAGTCCAACATCAAACACTCTGGCATCCCTCCCAAACAGATGGGGCTGTATGCTATGGACAGACCAGACTGGCGCGCCCTCACCATCCGGGCGCGTGACAACTTCGAGGAGAAGAGGCGAGCTGATGTGACTGCAGCACGGGCAAGAAGAAAGGCGTCAGCCACCAATCCTGACCGCCCCGGACAGTTTCCTTGCTCCCACTGCACCCGCGTCTGCCGATCAAGGATTGGCTTAACCAGCCACCTCCGTGCCCACACAAGACAAGGACTTGGCTCGTGAGGACAGTCATCATCGGATCGATGGACGACCAAGAAGGTGTGGATCATACCAGTTTTCCTGTTTGTTTTCCACTGGTAATTTATGTTTCCATTAAGAAACTAAAGAAAACGGGTAGTGATCCGTAGTGGAAATAAGGATAACAGCTTTACTGTGGGGAAAACATTTGTTACTCTCAGGGACAAGCATAACCCTGTTTTTCCTGAAGGATAATGGGCGTTTTCCAAGGCAAACAGCTGTCATTAGCTCATGAAGCTAGTATGCTGTCATGAGTTCAGTGAGATGGTGGTCACATTTTGTCAGAGTGTGTTAGGGTAGAAGCTGGATGTCACACTCAGCGTCCCAGTGAAGGGCAAGTGGTACAACTGTTGCAAAGGGCGGGGAGGGCAAGCTACGTACACTGTCGCGACAACTGTGATTACACGTAGAGTCTGTAGTGCTCTACTGCATCATCCGTTTCCGGCCAACGGGTGTGGCGGTTGCAGAGTGGGTGGTACCTAGGACTACCATCAGATCAGCTCGTGAGATCAGTGCTTTGAAACTCCGCGAAACTTGGTGGGTGGAGGATGTTTTTATTTGTTTGTTTGTTTTTGCAGGATCTACATAATGTACAGAACTCGACCCCATTTATCTTTTGGCATGTGTGCGTATGTGCCCGCCAAAGATCGAACTTCATGCATTAAAGAACACATGCATTGAAGAACCCGTCAGGATTCTCAAGATTGCACAAACACAAAAATCCTTCATATCAAATCAATTCAAAATCACATTTCTGGCCCATTCGACAGAAAGAGCCCACAGCATATCGAAAATAAGCCCTCATTACCATTTAAAACGAAGAAAAGATGAAACCTTGAAAACCAGATGTATAAACCAGGTTCCTAGTTTAACTATCGGTTTAGAAAAAGACGAAAAGGACAAAAACAAAACAAAAAAACCCATCCCAAGATAACGAGACGGCAGAATCGAACGGAAATACTGACATTTGATCTGAAAAGTAGAACATTTTCTCAGACACAGCCGTACAAAAGAAGGTGCTGGTTTGACAAATCAGTGAGTCGACTGTGCCCAGCCCCAGAGCCAGCCCTTCCAATAGAACAGAATGCGGTATACAATACACAGTAATGCTGTACAACAAAATGTATTGCAAGACGATACTTTGAACCGCAAAATAGAAGACATTGCAAACTAGGACTCTTCAGTGCACCACGATATATTACAAAGTGATAAATAGCAACACAATATAAATGGTAACACACTGTAGAACAATGCAACTTAATGCAACACATAACGCTTACAATCCGTGGCATCGCAAAGACAGCTCATTCACTGTAGTATATATTACGATAATTTTGCTGCGCAGTTCAGACCAACAGAGAGCAGTACAAGGCTATCGATTCATGATGGCAATTAACACCGTTAACTCCTAGTCTCGTGACTCGCAGCACTGCCAGCCCCCACACTGAAGTGCGAGTGTTTTGAGGCCACGTGGAAAACTGAACGTCTGAAAGTCAACATGCATCTGGCCAACTACAAACAGGAACAAAGAACTGGTCAATAATCATTATACCGTACAGGCTGGAGCGGCGACGGGGATGGGAAGGGGGAGGGGTAAGGCAGAGAAGGAGGAGGAGGAGGAAGGGGAGGGGCCAGACGTGAACGATAGTAAGATTGAACGTTAGGGTGATGCCCTTTACAGACAGAGCAAGATAAATGGTTTCGTTTTGTGTCGATCCGTTAGTGTATGCTTTAAAAAAAAAAAAAGTGACGTGCTGTGAAAGGGTGGTGCACGCGCGCGCTACTCTCTGTGTGTGTGTGTGTGTGTGTGTGTGTGTGTGTGTGTGTGTGTGTGTGTGTGTGTGTGTTGCGCGCGCGCGCGGG
>CM031598.1:40943237-40950737 GCA_018398815.1 Conus ventricosus | reverse complement strand
GGGAGAATGATCGTCTGCTAAGAAATGGCTGCCCCCGTAGATCATAAGTGTGGTTTTGGACTTTTTGTTCAATGACAGTTATTATATGCATTTTGGTTTTTTACCGACGGCTGCTTTGAATTATTCAATTTTTAATTCTAGGGATTTGACCACTAAGAGACTCCTCTGGCCAACAGGCAATTTAGGCACATGTGAACGAGGCAAGTGTCGACAAGTCCTACAGAACATGATATAACTGGCTGAAGAAATAGGGAAAACTACAATTAAAGTAAAATAATCGAAGGAAAGTACTAACCTGATGCATGGAAAGCGGTAAGGCTTTAGTAATTTATCCATGGGGATGCTAAACCCAACGAACACGAACAACACAAGTCCAACACCACATGAACAGGACCACAGAAATACACACACTGAGTGTCAAAGGTTATCATGGCAGACCCAAGATTCGGGGTTTTCCTTTCTTTTCCACGGTAGATGGCGCATGCGCAAACATAGTAAACATAAGATGCTTAAAAATAGCACGGCCTTCCGGAGAGTTATATACCTATATTATGTTTAAAAGGAAGAACGTACAAAGAAGCATTTGTGTACAATTAAGATGAATTTTGCATGTACATACTGTCATGGAAGGATGTTTTGTTGCAGTCATGGTACATTTTGTTCTTATTATATAAAATTGTTTTGTTGTTGTTGTTTTTTTCTTGTTGCGTACTCATGTGAATAGGCTGATGGCCTCACATTAAAGTCACGAGTCACGAGTCTCTCTCTGTCTCTCTCTCTCTCTGTCTCTCTGTCTCTCTCTCTCTGTCTCTCTCTGTCTCTCTGTCTCTTTCTGTGTCAGTCTGCCTGCCTCTTGCTCTCCCTCCCTCCCCCCATCTCTCTCCCTCCCTCCCCCCATCTCTCTCTCTCTCTCACTCTCCTTCCCTCCCTCCCCCTCTCTCTCTCTCTCTCTCTCACACTCTCCTTCCCTCCCTCCCCCTTTTCTCTCTCTCTCTGTCTCTCTCTCTCCTCTTTCTCTCTCTCTCTCTCTCTCTCTCTCTCTCACACACACACACACACACACTCTCTCTCTCTCCTCTCTCTCTCTCTCTCTCTGTCATATAACACCTTGCTTTAGTGTCTAGGTGCGCGTGGGCGCGCGTTTGTGTGTCTGTGTGTCTTTGTTTGGAGGTATACATATACATGCGCGCGAAGTGAGGCAGGAGGAAGGAGGGGAGGGGCGATGTTTTTGTGCCACATGCGGCGCGCTAGCGCGTGTGTTTGTATTGTGTGTGTGTGTGTGTGTGTGTGTGTGCGTGCGGGCGTGCGTGCGCGCGCGCGCGTGTGTCTATGCGTGCGTGAGCGCGCGCACGTGTGTGTGTGTGTGTGTATGGGTGGTGTGTGTGTGTGTACGTGTATGCGCGCGCACGTGTTTGTGGTGTGCGCGCGTGCTTTCATGCAAGTTTTTGTTTATGGCTATATATACACGTGCGCTGAACTGGGATAGATGAGGGAGAGAGGGAAGGGTCGTCCATGTCTGTGTGCCATGAGCGGCGGTGGGGGTAGGGAGGGGGGGGGGGAGAGAAGGTGGATTGTTGATATCTGTGTCTGTCTGCGGTTGTTGATATGATATGAAAGAGATCAGAGGGTGGATGGGGAGAGAGAGAGAGAGGGGGGGGGGGGGGCCGTTTAATTTCCTCCTCCCCAGATACGTATCCGCAAACATCTGCTGGTTACAGACTGAAACTTGCAATATCCGAACACATCTTGCGTACATATGGTTGTGTTGAACGATTGTTTTGTCTGTTAGGATGGATCGGTGTGTGTGTGTGTGTGTGCGTGTGTGTGTGCATGTGTGTGGTGTGTATGTGAGTGTGTGTGTGTTTGTGTGCGCGCGTGTGGTGTGTGTGTGTGTGTGTGTGCGTGTGGTGGGTGGTGTGGTGTGTGTGTGTGTGTGTGTGTATGTGTGTGTGTGTGTGTGTGTGTGTGTGGAGGGGGTTGGGGATCTAATTCATATACACAATGCCACATTTTGGTCGGTCACCAGACTCGTTAGTGTGCGCTCAAGGCAAAACGAAAAAAAAAACACACACACAAACAAACCTACTTGGGGCTTTCTGGAGAGCGAAGATCCCCACTAAGATCCGGCGGATTCTTTATCCGCCCTTTGACCCGGATCTTCACCACGGATCCGCACCATGGATCTACACTGTGGATCTACACTACGGATAGACACCATGGATCTACACCAGGGATCTACACTACGGATCTGCACTGTGGATCTACACAACGGATATACACCAGGGATCTACACTACGGATATACACCAGGGATCTACACTACGGATATACACCAGGGATCTACACTACGGATATACAACAGGGATCTACACCAAAGATTTAGGCCTTGGATCTACACCATGCATCTACACCTTAGGATCTGCAGCACATCTGCACCATGGATCTACTACGCGGATCTACACCACGGATGTACACCGCGAATCTACAGTATGGTTCCACACTAAGGATGTAGACTAAGGGTCTGCACCACGGATCTGCACTTGGGGCCTGCACCACGGATCTGCACTTGGGGCCTACACCACGGGTCTGCACTTGGGGCCTGCACCACGGATCTGCACTTGGGGCCTACACCACGGATCTGCACTTGGGGCCTACACCACGGGTCTGCACTTGGGGCCTACACCACGGGTCTGCACTTGGGGCCTACACCACGGGTCTGCACTTGGGGCCTACACCACGGATCTGCACTTGGGGCCTACACCACGGGTCTGCACTTGGGGCCTACACCACGGATCTGCACTTGGGGCGTACACCACGGATCTGCACTTGGGGCGTACACCACGGATCTGCACTTGTGGCGTACACCACGGATCTGCACTTGGGGCGTACACCACGGATCTGCACTTAGCGCGTACACCACGGATCTGCACTTAAAACCGTGAATGTTTGAAGGAAAGTAAGGATACAGGATGGGGGAAATACGTAGGGGGAGGGGGGGGGGGGTGGACTGCTGGACGTGACTTAGTGTATGTCCCAACATTTTCTTAGCTTTTCCTTTCTTCTGTGACTGGCTATCCATGTTCGCCGTACTGCCTTTGGTGGGCGTAAACTTGGGTGTAACTAGCCTTCCGAAAATATATCATATGTGCATGTGAAAATGTGCTCGTGAGTCGGCTTCAGAAGCTGAATATATACACAGGATGTAAGTGTCACACACACACACACACACACACACACACACACACCACACACACACACACACACATACAGAGTCTCTGTGTGTGCATATCCAGCAAAGCATTTTATGTGCAGTGTAATGTTCTCTTCTTCTTCCTCTCCTTCTTCTTCCTCCTCCTTAACCTCATGGAAAGTCAGCAGAGGGCTGCATTGAAGACCTGTTCAGATTCCTTTAGCTCTGTCAGCTGTAAACCAGGGATTGGGTTTTTGCTGATGGTTTACACTGTCTGTTTTGGATTCTTGCCAATCCATCGCTTTTCAAGCTTTCCAGCTGGTTCTTTCCATCAAAGATACTTTGGAGGATTATTCTGGCGAGCACACTAAGGCCTGTTATGTGGTCCTAGTAACGTAGTTCTGTTTTCTTGACCGATGTTACGGACCTTCATATTATCCGGTGTTCTCTCGGTGTTTTTGTACACTTGACCATAGTTGATACGATCAGTTTACCTGTCTAGTATCTTTCGCTAACACCTCATTTCCACGGTCAGGATTCGTCTTTCCAGACCCGCTGTGAATGTCCATGGTCCATGTCTCACGTGTAGACAGGAAGATGGACCAGGTGTACGCAGGACTGAGGAGATGGTATCGTCCTTCCGTACAGGTTTCCGGTTGGACAGCGCTGATGTTGTCTTCGCTGCCCTTTACAGGATTGCTGGTTTGGATCGCTCTTTGCTACAGATGGATTCCAGGTAAGCGAACAGTTGCACAGTTCCTGGCTTCTGTACAGGGATAGATATATCAACAGTGATGATGCTGTTGTGATCGGTCTTCACAGTGCTGATCTCCATGCTGTATTTTGTTGATGTTTCATATAGTTTTTGAACAAGCTTGGCCAGTTCTTGTTCACAGCCTGCAAGGCCAACTTGTTCACAGCCTGCAAGGCCATCTTGTTCACAGCCTGCAAGGCCATCTTGTTCACAGCCTGCAAGGCCATCTTGTTCACAGCCTGCAAGGCCATCTTGTTCACAGCCTGCAAGGCCATCGATGACGTTTGCTGAAGTTCGTGACGTTTTTTTTTTTCCAGTGCTGACTGTGCAGACATGATGTTTAAGTGTGTCAGTCATGATGTGCTTAAGGAATATATCACAAAGTAAGGGAGTTTGAAGGCAACCCTGACGAACCCGAACTGAAGTGTGGAACGACACCCCAAAAGCATTCTCTGTCCGTAGCGACTTGATGGTTTATGGATGGTGTTAACTTTTGCCCGATGTTGATTTCTCCATTGTGGTACCTAAGGCCTCCTGCCAGATTCTGTCAAACACCTAAGCCTATCAAGATGTGGCAGAACTCTGATGCTGGAGCTGTTTTTTGCAAAACGTATGCAAGTTCAAGATCTGTTCCATTAGAACCCCCCCCCCCCCCTTCCCTGCAGAATCCAGCCTGTTCTTCAGCAGTATCGGCATCGGCTTCAGGCTTAATCAGTTCCACATGATTTTCATCTTGCCTTTGGCATGGCTTGTCAAGCTGACAGTGCTTTTATTCTGGCCGTGAAAAGATTTCATTTCTCGAGAAGGGTGACGACTAGTGATTGAGTCCATTGTGTGGGCCACTCCGTAGTGTGCGAGATATTTTTTTTTCTACAGATACCAGTTAGGTCACCACTTACTGCCTGTCCGCTGTGGACCGAGATTGCTGTTGGAATGTTAACACCTGGAGCTGTTACTTCTTCACGGGGTATTGAAAAATCATCTGTATTTGATGGATCTCATACATCTCTGTTGCTCTTTTTAGGTTCGGGTTTTCATCTTCACACACATGTAAATGCTGCAACAATCATCTTCACACACATGTAAATGCTGCAACAATCATCTTCACACACATGTAAATGCTGCAACAATCATCTTCACACACATGTAAATGCTGCAACAATTATCTTCACACACATGTAAATGCTGCAACAATTATCTTCACACACATGTAAATGCTGCAACAATTATCTTCACACACATGTAAATGCTGCAACAATTATCTTCACACACATGTAAATGCTGCAACAATCATCTTCACACACATGTAAATGCTGCAACAATTATCTTCACACACATGTAAATGCTGCAACAATTATCTTCACACACATGTAAATGCTGCAACAATTTTTTTTTTGCGCAAACGTTGGTACGCAGCGTAGTGAGGAGCTGTAAAACAGAGCGGAAGTGTAACACTGTCTTCACACACACACACACACACACACACACACACACACACACACACACACACACACACACACACGCACACACACACACACAAACACACCGCTTCCTTGAAGACAGTAAATCCGTAGCACCATGAAACTTGTTCGTGGAGTACACATGTGAAAACAATACGTGTTTCTGTGCATTCTTTTTTGTTTCGATATTAATTGTATATTGGTTTGACCAACCTTTGCAGTTTGAAGAAGGGCATGCATCGGTTTTGAATTTTTTGTCATATCTGTATAGAATAAACAGTTTGTCTCTCATTTCTGTATAGAATAATCTGCTTGTCTCCTCAAAGAGCAGTATAGACTTAATCTGTTGTCGGTTTGAAGTACTTCTGACCATTCTCACTCACGTGCTTTGAATAAGCTGACATCCATTAATTTCTCAACGACCAATGGTTTGAACCACTTTACAGATCAACAAGTTGCTCGAAACAGGAAGCTCAGAATGGTCTTGTTTTAAACGAACCCACTGACCAACATATGAACAAGCTACCCCAGAGACAAAAAATTAATGGAAGCAGAGGAATCCAACAGCATAGCAACCTAGAGACCTACAGGTTACAGAGTTGATCCCCAACAGGAAGCTGTAGATACCAGTGGAAAAAGAAACACCCGAAGGTGCTGGGGAGGACCCAGAGAAGCACCGTCTTCACCTGCCTTTAGAGCAGTCCTGTACCACCCTTGGAGGCCTGCGCTGTGTTGACGATGGGTACAGGCATGCGCAGGACACTCCATTAAGATATCAAGGGACATAACTGCTCCTGAACAGAGGTAAATTAGACTACAGGATGCAGCTCATAACAGCCTTAAAGTAGCATCCCCATGGGTGTACCAGCCCGTATTTCATGACTGCAGAGCCCACCGGCGAAAAACACCACCCTCCAGCTGCCGAGCACACCCCACAGACCCAACCACCCCTGCCCACGGACAGATGAAGACGGTGCCACTCCAGACACAGCCAAGCTTTCGCCATACGGTCTTATGTGCCCTCAAGAGAGAATCCAAAGTTGTAGTCTTTCCCACTGTCAACAGGACTTTCCCTGTGGTCAGTGGGTCTTTCCTCACCGTCACTGGACCTTTCTCCAGGGTCAGCCAAGTTAAGGCAAAGAAGAAAAAGAAACACCCGAAGGTGCTGGGGAGGACCCAGAGAAGCACCGTCTTCACCTGCCTTTAGAGCAGTCCTGTACCACCCTTGGAGGCCTGCGCTGTGTTGACGATGGGTACAGGCATGCGCAGGACACTCCATTAAGATATCAAGGGACATAACTGCTCCTGAACAGAGGTAAATTAGACTACAGGATGCAGCTCATAACAGCCTTAAAGTAGCATCCCCATGGGTGTACCAGCCCATATTTCATGACTGCAGAGCCCACCGGCGAAACACACCACCCTCCAGCTGCCGAGCACACCCCACAGACCCAACCACCCCTGCCCACGGACAGATGAAGACGGTGCCACTCCAGACACAGCCAAGCTTTCGCCATACGGTCTTATGTGCCCTCAAGAGAGAATCCAAAGTTGTAGTCTTTCCCACTGTCAACAGGACTTTCCCTGTGGTCAGTGGGTCTTTCCTCACCGTCACTGGACCTTTCTCCAGGGTCAGCCTAGTTAAGGCAAAGAAGAAAAAGAAACACCCGAAGGTGCTGGGGAGGACCCAGAGAAGCACCGTCTTCACCTGCCTTTAGAGCAGTCCTGTACCACCCTTGGAGGCCTGCGCTGTGTTGACGATGGGTACAGGCATGCGCAGGACACTCCATTAAGATATCAAGGGACATAACTGCTCCTGAACAGAGGTAAATTAGACTACAGGATGCAGCTCATAACAGCCTTAAAGTAGCATCCCCATGGGTGTAGCAACCTAGTACCTAGAGACCTACAGGTTACAGAGTTGATCCCCAACAGGAAGCTGTAGATACCAGTGATATAACAACCAACAGACCTACAGAGAACAGGCTGTCCCAACCTACAGAACTACACGCTGCGACAACCTAGGAAGTTGAGGACCGTGCCGTAATGGGGAAACCGGAAATGATCATACCATTGTTAGTGGCTGACCCGGAAGGA
>CM031598.1:40933237-40938237 GCA_018398815.1 Conus ventricosus | reverse complement strand
CTTTTTCATCAAATCCCCGCCATAGATCCGCAGCAACATTGAACGGCCCAAGCCTTGTGTCGCGGTTAATGTTTCCGTCAAGTTTAGGTGAAATCGGTCCTTTAGTTTGGGGCTTCATCCTGGATACAGCATAGATAGATACACTGCCAGACTGACGCGGGTCAGAGCCCAACCTCGTGGCTTTAAGGTTAAAAGAAATAAACGGAAACGGCGAGCAAGCACGCGCGCGCACACACACACACACACACACACACACACCCTCTCTCCCCCTCTCCCCTCGCTTCCTCCCCCCATTTTACCCCTTTAAGTCATCCCCACTCCCACCTACGCTCCACCATTTTCCCACCCTGCCCAAAAGTAATAACAAACACAAAGTTTCCCAAAAAAAGAATGATAGGAAAAAAAAATATGTTGAACAAAGAAAAATGTATGTTCTGATGATTGACTGAGCACACGACGCAGCGTTTCGCGGCAAATGTGACGTCGCATTGAACATGCTTTCCATAAAGAACGCCCTGTTGGTATTGATTGAAGTGACGGCGACGAAACAGTTCACTTACCCGTCAAGGCCGCTGGCATAGAAAGAAAAGAAGGAAAGAAAACCAGAAGAACATTGGAAGAGGCGTATTCTGCGTCAAAATCGAACGAATTTGGAATCCGACCTTTCGAAACCGTGAGTAAGTGAAACGAGGAACTAGTTGGTCTGGTGGTAGTGCGCTGGGTTCTTATCCCGGGGGGGGGGGGGGGGGGGGGGGGGGGGGGGGGGGGGGGGGGGGGGGGGGGGGGGGGGGGGGGGGGGTGGTCGGGTTCGAGACAGCCGGAGTGGGAGAGACTTTTCTCACCGGCATTTTTAACATTTATTCAGACTCCACTCCCACACATAGTCTTTCAAAGTTGGTGACCCCCCCCCCCCCCTCCCCCCTCCTCCCTTCCCACTCGTGCGTGAAAGGATGCATTAAAAAAAAAATCTGACATGCATGTTAGATCCTGTTTCACCTGTCAGACGAGCAGGCCGTGGTGTGCCGGTGGAAACGGGTGACAGTATACAAGAGTACACAGTAGAATCCTTGAAATCTATTATTTTCTGCCAAGGGAAGTAATAGTTTGTACAGGCTGAAAAGTTACTACCCTTTTATTTTTTCTAGTACTAGAATAAGAAACACACACAACACACACACACACCACACACACACACACACACAATATCAACACTGATATTATGTGAAAGGTTTTTTTTTTTTTACTTTTTTTTTTTTTAACTTCTATGAAATTATGTACAAGCACAATTATTTCTCCGTGACAATACTTCACGGTGTTCATGTTCAGTGGAAAAGTTGTAATCAATAATCTGGTCAATAATGTGAACCCGAATCCGCTGCTCCGAAAGGAATTTTGCATTACGAGCTGAAACATTTTACTGTGTAGTTGTTGATCATGCTGAACAATCAAAATGTTTAGCTGCTGATCTTGCTGAACAATCAAACTGTTTAGTTGTTGATCTTGCTGAACAGTCAAACTGTTCAGCTGTTGATCTTGCTGAACAAACTGTTTAGCTGTTGATCTTACTAAACATCAAACTGTTCAGCTGTTGATCTTGCTGAACAATCAAACTGTTTAGTTGTTGATCTTGCTGAACAGTCAGACTATTCAGCTGTTGATCTTGCTGGACAATCAAGCTGTTTAGCTGTTGATCTTGCTAAACAGTCAAACTGTTTAGCTGTTGATCTTGCTGAACAATCAAACTGTTTAGCTGTTGATCTTGCTGAACAATCAAACTGTTCAGCTGTTGATCTTGCTAAACAATCAAACTGTTTAGATGTTGATCTTGCTGAACAATCAAACTGTTTAGCTGTTGATCTTGCTGAACAATCGAACTGTTCAGGCTGTTGATCTTGCTGAACAATCAAACTGTTTAGATGTTGATCTTGCTGAACAATCAAACTGTGTAGATGTTGATCTTGCTGAACAATCAAACTGTTCAGCGTTGATTTTGCTAAACAATCAAACTGTTTAGATGTTGATCTTGCTGAACAATCAAACTGTTTAGCTGTTGATCTTGCTGAACAATCGAACTGTTCAGCTGTTGATCTTGCTGAACAATCAAACTGTTTAGATGTTGATCTTGCTGAACAATCAAACTGTGTAGATGTTGATCTTGCTGGACAGTCAAACTGTTTAGATGTTGATCTTGCTGGACAGTCAAACTGTGTAGATGTTGATCTTGCTGGACAGTCAAACTGTTCAGCTGTTGATCTTGCTGGACAATCCCGGGTCCGAACGTTTGAGCCACAATCCACGTCATGGCCTCACACCTACATTTGTCATAGCTTCTTCCTTGAAGCAGAAGCCATCCGTTGACGAAGTGTGGTAAACATTGTTGCAGTATTCTTTCTTTTTTTCCACCCGTTAAAGTACAAAGAAATGGACCTACGAACGCAGCTAAAACATACATAGCATTCTCGGATTAAGGTTATGGTCAAAGCCTCATAGCTTCAT
Source organism: Conus ventricosus (assembly GCA_018398815.1). NCBI lineage: Eukaryota > Metazoa > Mollusca > Gastropoda > Neogastropoda > Conidae > Conus > Conus ventricosus. The sequence goes on along the minus strand of CM031598.1, from coordinate 40,935,741 downwards.
GGCCGTCGGGGCTGTGAACTGTGAGAGAATGGCCACGTCCAGTGCATGGTATGATAGAAACCGTGGGTCATCCCTCGCTTCCGCCGCCTTCACCATCCCTGACCTGAATTAAATACGCATTATCTGTTGGGATGACAAGAGTTTTCCAGCCAGTTTTCCGTGACGTAGAGAACAACGTAAAAGATCGCTGGAGCACCGTGTGTGCACTCTTGCCCGCGACGAGAACAGGAGAAAGGAGAGAGAACACAAAGAAGGGACGAAGGAAAGGAAGAAGCGAAGTGTTCCAGGCCCCGGGCGGCGTGTGTGTTGCATTGTCTGACGGGGGGCGGCCCTTTAGGTCTATTCCCTTTAGGTCTATTCCCTTTAGGTCTATTCCAGTTAAGTCTATTCCTTCCAGGTCTACTCCCGTTAGGTCTACTTTATGCCCATTGGTTCGTAAGTGCCGCGAGATCTACTAGGAACACCTTTTCTTTTCCTCCGAGGTCTGCTGTTTCACATCTAATTTCCCATAACAGCATAAGAGCACAATGTATGATATTTACACATTATGATTTTTTTTATTAATGTTCTCGTAAAACTGGTGTTTAAAATGGTTTAAAAACGAAAGTTCCATCAAGGAAAATTTGGTGTTTGATCTGTTTTACAGGGTCTATTGCAGTTTGACTGTGAGAGCAATTGCGTCCATGTAAGACCAGATGTCTCTGGGCACCGTTTCTGAACTGCTGCAGTGTTCTTGCCAGGCGTTCTTCTTTCATTCTTGCAGCTCTTTTTCTCGGTGGAGGAGCATTGCCCACCTGTAGTAATCGAAATGCAAGTTCCGTCTCAGCTTGTCTCTGCCTCAGGGCAGTAACGGACGCATAAATGTTTGGATGAGGCGAACCGAATCGTCTCCTGAAGGCAGAATGAAAAGATTCCAAGTGATTGTTAGTGCGAATCCCGTCATTTTCAAAGTTCTCAAATGATTCCAGAGGTCACGACTGAAGACTGACCGCACATCATCAAGCCAGGTAGACACCATATGGTCGCACAGCTCATCGATTCCTGGAACTTCACCTGGAGCTAATCCATGAAGTTCCATCCAGACGTTGTCGAGCTCAGCAAGCGGAACCAGAGGCAGCACCGCCAAGCGTCGAACAAACTTTTTTTTACCTCCGGGGAATCGGCGTACGGCCCCGCCAGTCCCAGAGACTGGACCTAAAAAAGAATAAGGGACATCTAAGGGAATGGTGAATCAATGTCAAAGGCTTGAGAGGTAGATGAGTACAATTCGATTAAGAAAAGCTTAAATAACGTCGGGATTTTAAAGCCGCCCAAGTGCGACTTTTGATATTTAATAGCACACAGTGAGTTCGTAATTATCATAGTTTTAATTTACTATTTACTATTTTTAGCAGTAAAGTACCAAAGGTAACCAATCGGCTATACTAAATACTAAAATGCCAACGGCTTTTAAGGAATACACTAAACAGTACGTGAGTAGATTTAAAGGTCCTCTATTGGCGGTACTGTAATGTCTACTAACAGACTTGGAAGGAACAGACTTTAAAAAAAAAACACACGTAGACTTACTGGGAATAGACTTAAGAGGATTTTCATTTTGCGGTGACATCAATGGGTAGATCAAGCGGGAATAGACCTGTAGGTACCTCCTCGTCTGACGAAGCAGGCCACGTGAGTCATGCCATCTGAGCCCGTCAAAACTCCTGTCACCTGTGCAGAGGCCGGGCATGGTGAAAGGTTGAAGGCAGACGGCCGGCAGACGACTGGTCGGCTGTGCTGTCAGGGTCCCTTCACAAAGGCCAGACATGGTGAAAGGTTGAAGGCAGACGACTGTCGGCTGTGCTGTCAGGGTTCCTTCACAAAGGCCGGACATGGTGAAAGGTTGAAGGCAGACGACTGATCAGCTGTGCTGTCAGGGTCCCTTCACAAAGGCCAGACATGGTAAAAGGTTGAAGGCAGACGACTGGTCGGCTGTGCTGTCAGGGTCCCTTCACAAAGGCCAGACATGGTGAAAGGTTGAAGGCAGACGACTGGTCGGCTGTGCTGTCAGGGTCCCTTCACAAAGGCCGGACATGGTGAAAGGTTGAAGGCAGACGACTGGTCAGCTGTGCTGTCAGGGTCCCTTCACAAAGGCCGGACATGGTGAAAGGTTGAAGGCAGACGACTGGTCAGCTGTGCTGTCAGGCTTCCTTCACAAAGGCCGGACATGGTGAAAGGTTGAAGGCAGACGACTGGTCAGCTGTGCTGTCAGGCTTCCTTCACAAAGGCCGGACATGGTGAAAGGCTGAAGGCAGACGACTGGTCAGCTGTGCTGTCAGGGTCCCTTCACAAAGGCCAGACATGGTGAAAGGTTGAAGGCAGACGACTGGTCAGCTGTGCTGTCAGGGTCCTTCACAAAGGGTACCGGCAGGGGACAGACAGGCAGGGGAGATCAAAGTACATGATGATCTGGTTATTTGAGGTCGTTTTCTTCGTCGTGTGTGTGTGTGTGTGTGTGTGTGTGT
>CM031598.1:40923237-40928237 GCA_018398815.1 Conus ventricosus | reverse complement strand
TGTCTCTCTCTCTCTCTCTCTCTCTCTCTCTCTCTCTCTCTCTCTCTCTCTCTCTCTCTCTCTCTCTCTCTCCTAAAACATTCTACTTTTGTGTCTTGCATATAGAGTCAGTATCCCGCCAGTGTGCACGGATTCTGTTCAGATATGTGTCAACCTGTTTGCAAACACTTGGGGAATAACCCCAGTAATACACGCTGGCGCTGCTGTATCAACTAATTCAGTGAAAGACCGTGAGGACCAGGCGAGTGGGCAAATCAGTTACATTAAAACCCAAAGTGTTCTCACGTTAACTACATCATTCAGTGTAAAATCCACCGACTGTCGTCAGCTGTCTTTTTGCCGTTTAGATACCTTTTTGGTTGTTGAAAAGCCTTTTCACATTCATTTTCTTACTGATTTGTTTTAGATGTCAATTGTTCGCTTGTTATCTGTCGAACAAGCAGTTGACACACTCCATATTGGACACTAGTTGTCTGTTGTGCGGCGTCTCCTTGCAAACGTGGCAATTTATTTGTGTTGTTTTAGGGCTTCGTTACGTTCATGCTTACTTTTTCATCCTCACTGTCAATTAAACTGAAGTCCTGGCAGCCTGGTGGGTTTTTTTTTCCAGCCATGCAAATGCTGACAGATCAGTTATAACTTGATATATGTCATCATGTGTAGGAAATGAAAGCAGTCGTTCATTGTTGTTTTGAGGGCGGGACTGGACGTGGCTTCTTTTGGCTGAGCTGTGACGGCTCCGAAAAAGCCCCGTGTTGTGTGGTGGGAAGAGCAGAATGCAAATAAAAATGAAGTGAAACATTACGTCACGTAAATCATGCATGGACTGTGTGCTGAATATGAACAGTTCATTTTCATTATCAGTTTTGTTTAAGAAGCACACATGCGTATTCAGTTCACCCGATTGACACAGACACAGATACGTAAGTGTGCCCAAGGACAGACGCACGCACACACATACTGGTACACTCGCACGAATGCAGATTCTGTTTATCTGTCTCTGTCTCTCACTTTATGTGTGTGTCTCTCTCTGTCTCTGTTTGTCTGTCTGTCTTTCTCTCTCTCTCTCTCTCTTCTCTCTCTCTCTCTCTCTCTCTCTCTCTCTCTCTCTGTCTCATACGACCCGCCTCCTGCCTCTCACTCTTGTCTCCCCCCCCCCCCCCTCTTCATTTTCAATCTTCTCCCCACATACTCGCTGATGCGCACTCTCTCTCTCTCTCTCTCTCTCTCTCTCTCTTCTCTCTCTCTCTCTCTCTCTCTCTCTCTCTCTCTCTCTCTCTCTCTCATACGACCCGCCTCCTGCCTCTCACTCTTGTCCCCCCCCCCCCCCCCTTCATTTTCAATCTTCTCCCCACATACTCGCTGATGCGCACTCTCTCTCTCTCTCTCTCTCTCTCTCTCTCTCTCTCTCTCTCTCTCTCTCTCTCTCTCTCTCTCTCTCTTCTATCCACACACACACACACACACACACAACGCGCGCGCGCACGCACGCACGCACGCACGCACGCACACACGCATGCACGCATATACATGATCTGTCACAGCTGTTTACGTAGTGAAGAATTATTGCCAAGATAAAACGCCCACAAACAGCAGTAAACAACTAACGACAGGACGTGTATTGCATGTTCGTGTCTGTCCATCCGTCTGCAATGAGTCTACCACGTGCAGTCTGCAACAACACTGGAACGGGCCACGTTTGAACTGCTACATGCAAACCAGCTGTAACCTGCTACATGCAAACCAGCTGTGTAGCTGTTTAAAAGGCACATTTCGGAATAATATATGATAAAAAAAATCCGCCCGTTTGAAGAGGTTAGCATGTAATTCTTACTAACTATCAACTCTACCTGAGGCGTGTGAGTGTGTGTGTGTGTGTGTGTGTGTTTTGTTTAGCACATCCGGTAGAGCGTTTTTGGACTAGCACAGAGTGACTCTCTCTCTCTCTCTCTCTCTCTCTCTCTCTCTCTCTCATGAAACTAAAGTTCTCTCTCTCTCTCTCCTCTCTCTCTCTCTCTCTCTCTCCCTCTCTCTCTCTCTCTCTCTCTCTCTCTCTCTCATGAAACTAAAGTTCACGTACAGTCAACTCTGCGTTGAAGTCTGAGCCGGCAGCTAATACTAAGAAAATAAAAAGAGAAGAAATCTGTCGATTTTGAACTTTAACCGAGGGGAAATACTGAAAAAAGAAAAAAGAAAAGAAAGGGCACTGGGAAGATCTCTTACCACAGCCGCACGGATCCTTCATTTGCCCTTGGATCGATCTCCTCAACACAGATCCATATCACATTTCAGAAGCTGGCCTTTGGGACACATGCTGTCTCTCCAAGAGCGTCTGTTAAACTCGGTTAAGATTTGGATTCATGTCCATAACAGACAGGCAAACAGACACGAGGGAAAACATAGTTCCCGTGGGAATGTAACTATGAAGGCGCTGTGCAGCTGGTTCGAAATCTCTGCCAGAGATGGAGTTGATGACAGGAGGAAAGAGCAGTAGAAGAGGAAGACAAGAGAGGGGTGGGAAGAGAGATGGAGTTGATGACAGGGGGAAAGAGCAGTAGAAGAGGAAGACACGAGAGGGGTGGGAAGAGAGATGGAGTTGATGACAGGGGGAAAGAGCAGTAGAAGAGGAAGACAAGAGAGGGTGGGAAGAGAGATGGAGTTGATGACAGGGGGAAAGAGCAGTAGAAGAGGAAGACAAGAGAGGGGTGGGAAGAGTCAGAAAAGAGAGAACAAAGGAGGGGGGGGGGGGGGGGGGGGGGGGGGGGGAGGAGAGAGAGGGAGGAAGGAAGAAGAGGAAACGGATGAAGAGAAACAAAACAAAAGAGGAATTCCTGTGAGAGAATCGTATTTTTCAGATGGCACAGTTCGCTAATCGTTCCTCATTTCTGTGAATTGCAATGTTCGTTGATCGTTCCTCCTTTCTGTGAATTGCAATGTTCGCTAATCGTTCCTCCTTTCTGTGAATTGCAATGTTCGCTAATCGTTCCTCCTTTCTGTGAATTGCAATGTTCGCTAATCGTTCCTCCTTTCTGTGAATTGCAATGTTCGGTAATCGTTCCTCCTTTCTGCGAATTGCAATGTTCGCTAATCGTTCCTCATTTCTGTGAATTGCAATGTTCGGTGATCGTTCCTCCTTTCTGGGAATTCGTCTTTTGTGGAGAAAATTGCTGCCGTGTGTCTCCAGTGATTTTTCTTGTTATCTCCTTCATCCCAGCTCTGTCGTTCTCTACCTCGTTCTCCGCTTCACTTCTCATCGTCCTATTCTCCCATGTCTCTTCTTCCAATGTCCATTTTCCCTAACGTCCCATCAACGTGCACTTTCTTCTTTTCTTTGCCTTTTTGCCTCACACACACACACACACACACACACACACACACACACACACACACACACACACACACACACACACACACACACCAACGCACGCACGCACGCACGCACGCACGCACGCACACACATTTCGTACACACACGCACGCACGCGCGCACGCACGCACGCACGCACACACACACACACACACACACACGCACGCACGCACGCACGCACGCACGCACGCACGCACGCACGCACACACACACACACACACACACACACACACACACACACACACACACACGCAGCACGCACACACATTCAGTCGCATCACCATCATCAAAAGGTATTTCAGCTAATAACTTAACGCTACCATTTTTCGTAGAATTCTACTTCAACCACAGCAAACGATAAACATTGATTTAACGCTTTTGAGGTAGTAAAAGCATTGGTTTTTTTTTTGTTTTTTTTTAATTTTTATTCCTATCGTTTCTTCTTTCACGGTTAGTGACATTGATCTTGTTCGTCCTTAGACAAGCGCGCGTGATCTTAGTGATTTAAATGGTAACATTCTAAAACCTTGAACTTTAAATATTACAAACTTCAAAACTTACTCACAGCTTCTGGAGGGGGAGGGGGGGGGGGGGTAGTTGAGAGAGAGGGAGCTTCTTTGGTGAAATTAATAGGACACATCCGTTTTTTTCTGGACAATACCAAAGTCTTTGTTATGTTTCAAACTCACATAATTTTACCTTCACCACCAGAATACTTATACTACTTACTACGAGTATTTCTACTACTGTCACTGCTACTACTTTTAGGAATCATCATCATCATCGTCATCAAAATCATCATCATCATAACAACAACAAGCAAGAACAACGACGGCGATGATGTGGTGACGATGATGTTGGGAGGCATTTCTGTAGATGTCTCTGACATCTCAAAGCGCTTTACAATGTTAATTGTATGCAATTCACAAACCTGCGTCCAACCCAGCTGTCTCTGTGTTCCTGTGTTCCCACATCCTTCTCCCCCATTTCCTTCCCTCCTTTCAAGTTTTCCATCCCCCTCCTTTCACGTTTTTCCTTCCCCTCTTTTCAAGTTTTCCCCCCCTCTTTTCAAGTTTTTCCTCCTCCTCTTTTCAAGTTTTTCCTCCCCTCCTTTCAAGTTTTCCCTCCCCCTCCTTTCAAGTGTTTCCTCCCCCTCTTTTCAAGTTTTCCCTCCCCTTCCTTTTAAGTTTTCCCTCCCCCTCTTTTCACGTTTTCCCTCCCCCTCCTTTCAAGTTTTCCTCCCCCTCCTTTCAAGTTTCCCTCCCCCTCCTTTCAAGTTTTTCGTCCCCTCTTTTTAAGTGTTCCCTCCCCCTCTTTTCAAGTGTTCCCTCCCCCTCTTTTCAAGTTTTCCCTCCCCCTCCTTTCAAGTGTTCCCTCCCCTCCTTTCAAGTGTTCCCTCCCCCCCTTTTCAAGTTTCCCTCCCCCTCCTTTCAAGTTTCCCTCCCCCTCGATTCCCCTCCTTTCAAGTGTTCCCTCCCCTCCTTTCAAGTTTTTCCTCCCCCTCCTTTCAAGTTTTTCCTCCCCCTCCTTTCAAGGTTTTCCTCCCCCTCCTTTCAAGTTTTTCCTCCCCCTCCTTTCAAGTGTTCCCTCCCCCTCCTTTCAAGTGTTCCCTCCCCCTCCTTTCAAGTTTTTCC
>CM031598.1:40908237-40910737 GCA_018398815.1 Conus ventricosus | reverse complement strand
CTCTCTCTCTCTCTTTCCTTTCCTTCCAACCCTTTTCCACATTCTACATTCTAATTTATTTTCTGACGACCAGTAAGAAACTTTACCATTAAAAGTTTGCGCGCGCACGCACGCACGCACACACACACACACACAACACACACACACACACACCACACACACACACACACACCACACACACACACACAATGTTCCCTCTCTCTGACTCGCACTGTCTTTTCTAACATGGTTGCCCAGGGCTCAGACAAATGAGACTGTCCCTCCAGTGAAGATCAAAGTGGAGGCCTGTTTTTACAGGCCAAGTCGTGCTGGATCTCAATGGAGGTGATAGAAATTGGGGCTGCTGTGGGGTGCGGGGGGGGGGGGGGGGGGGAGAGTAGGTAAGGGGGGGGGGTCGAGACTGGGCTACTAAGAGAGAGAGAGAGAGAGAGAGAGGAGTCATTCTCAGCGTAGCCTCCTTAACTGTGCAATTTAGCCACGAAAAAACGTACGGGCCTCTCAAGGGTTTCAATTTCTCCCCCACAGACCTGCAAATTACCCAGTTTCTGATCCAAATTGTATTTTGATAATGAGGAGATGAGCTTATCATATAGTCCCACCATCAGTGCAGGTTAGAAGGAAAAAAAAGAAAGAAAGTTGTCGGTGTTGAGAAAGGGAGAGATTAAAACTTTATAAACAGCCCTGAAAGAAATGACCAGAAGAGAGACTGCGGGTGAAATGGTTTTTAGGTTTAGTTGCAAACCACGGGAATTTGGCGGCTTAAAAGTCTCTCTCACGACCCATGAATCAATGGGTACTTCATTTCATTCAGGACGTTCAAGGCGGCGAAAGGAGAGGGATACACTCTGCCTTCTGTAATACTATGCCCTGGACAAGGTAAATTTATAATTGACTGTCATGGGGTATGGTATGTGAACCTTTAGCGTCAGACGTGCATTTAGAGTGCAGAGAAGGTACTTTCTGAGCGGTAGAAAAAGGACATTGGTTACCATTTCAAAGAAAAGCGATTTAGGAGCAGGAGCTGCGCCATTTGCTGACGCGTGTGTGCGTGCGTGCGTGCGTGCATGCGTGCGTGTGTGTGTGTGTGTGTGTGTGTGTGTGTGTGTGTGTGTGTGTGTGTGTGTGTGTGGTGGCTGGCTGGCTATCTGCATGCGTACGTGAGTATGTGTGAGTATACACAAACTAATTTCTCTCTCTCTCTCTCTCTCTCTCTCTCTCTCTCTCTCTCTCTCTCTCTCTCTCTCTCTCGCTCACTCATATACGCACGCAGACACACACACACACGTATATGCGCTCGCGCGCGCGCGCGCACACACACACACACCACACACACACACACACCACACACACACACACACACACACACACATTTGAATGTGTATGCGCTGCGGAGAGCGAGAGAGAGAGAGAGAGAGAGAGAGAAGGAGAGAGGAGAGAGAGAGGGATAGGAGAGAGAGAGAGAGAGAGAGAGAGAGAGAGAGAGGTATGTACGGATGGCAGTAAATGACAGTCGCACATGGAAATGTGCGATTAATGAATAGAAGCGCTTGAACACTCCCCTTTGTTATGTACACACACAAGCAATACATGTAGGCACATGAGCACACAGATACGCATGCACAGATTAGCACAAATAAACACAGATATGCCCACGCACGCACGTGCGGACGCGTGTGCGCACCCATACACCCACACACCTACACATACACGCACACACATACACATACATACAAAGGCACGCACGCACATCAGACACAGAGTTTCTGGTGGGTTTGCCCTATTCTGTGTTTTTTGTTGTTTGGGTTTTGTTAGACAACGATTGTAATAGTGAATTGAGTTGATGTATGTTCCAGATCTTCAGAAAAGAAAGAACACCTGAAGAAATTTGGTTGAAAAAAAAATCCTTGTCATCTTTAACCTTTCGTCACACACACGCACACATGCACACGCACACACGCACACACACACACACACACACACAAAACACACACACACACACACACACACACACCACACACACACACACATTTCTTCCTGTCAGCTCTAGCTGTCTGTCTGATTCTGTCATAATCGTAGTATATTTGGTTAATAAACCACAGAAAAGTAGACAAAGACAACAAAGTAAGGGAAGTCATTTATCAGTCTGTTGTTTCTCATTCCTTCTATTGATAAACTTTAAAACAAAAAAAGGGGGAGGGGGGTAGCAATGAAGTTATATGGAAATCCGTGATAGCCTTGTACTGAGAGCATACGATGACCTTCTGAAAAGAATGCAATTTTATAGCTCTGCGCTCGCTTTCCCCTCCGCTGTCAACCACCCCTCCCCCATTCATCCGAAGGAAAGCTTTCTGATGACCCTGCACACAGTGTTGTCCTGAAGGGAACTCTTCTTTCAGTCTGAGCTGGACGCGTGTTTCGGTGCTTTCGCTCCATGGTCAACAGACCCTGGAATGGCTGAAATACGTTGTGGTCAGCGGCAACAAAACCGAAGCAATGCGCA
>CM031598.1:40865117-40902617 GCA_018398815.1 Conus ventricosus | reverse complement strand
ATGCCAGGTCACCCACACCCCATGCCAGGTCACCCCCGCACCCCATGCCAGGTCACCCTGCACCCCATCCCAGGTCACCCCGCACCCCATCCCCCGCCTCTCTTTTGCCTCCTCTCACATCCAGGTTAACAACAACTTCAAACACTGAGCCGCAGACAAAGGTCAGTCGGCCTCCCATGTAGTCTGGGCCTTGGAGGCAGACTCTGCTTCTGGCGCTGACCTTTGTACTGTTTCCATCATCCTTCCCTCCCCTTGGCTCTCCTCTCACCCAGCTTCCTCCCCTCTCTCTCTCTCTCTCTCTCTCTCTCTCTCTCTCCTCTCTCTCTCTCTCTCTCTCTCTCTCTCCCACTGCTGTCTCCCCATATCCCCACACTCACCCTTCCACCCTCCCTCCCTCTTCCTGCAGGTGTGAGTGACAGGAGTGAGGGGGGGGGGGGGGGGCGGTGTCAGGATCAATGATCTGTTTGTTGACAGAGTCTGTGGCAGAGGATCAGAGGATTAGGCCCAGGCTGCCGTCCCTTTCAGCTTCTTCCTTCCCCCCCCCCTCCCTCTCTCTCTCTCTCTCTCTCTCTTTCTCTTTATGATTTCTGCTTTGTGGGTTTTCCTCTGTGTTGTTGTTGTTGTCTTTTGGTTCTTGCTTGTTGTTTTTATGCATGTTTTTTTTTTCCATCTGTTCTTTCTTTGTTTTCTTCCTGTCTCTCTTTAATTTTTGTTTTGTTTTGTTTGCCTTTAATTATTTTTTTTTCGATTTGGATATGTTTTCTTTCATTCCTTTCTGTCATTCGATACTTGCTTTGTGGTTTTATTTTTCTTTGATTACTTTTCATTATCAATAAGAACGGGTAAAAAGCACGGTGGATATATATATATATATACATATATATATATATATATATATATATATATATATATAGAGAGAGAGAGAGAGAGAGAGAGAGAGAGAGAGAGAGAGAGAGAGAGAGAGAGAGGTGTTTGTGTGTGTGCAGGGGATGGGGTGGGGTGGGGGGTTCTAAGCGAGTGTGGGTTCGGAGAGGGGATGACGGGGTTCAAGGTAACACCATTTTTTTTTTTTTTTTTTTTTTTGCTGTCCCAACCTCTGCGCCACCTCAGAGGCAGTGCACCCACGCCGCTCATTCTGACACCCCGTCCACAGCCACAGCCCGGTCGGCCCCGCCGCAGCCCCGGCACCGGCAATCCACAGGGAGCAGTCAATGTCAAGTCGTTAAGAGGCGACCCACCGGAGGAGACACTGCACTGCTGCCGAGTCACTTCGGTGGTGTTCAGTGGCACCTGATCTTATCTAACATATGCAGGACACCACCTACTAAGCCCCCTACTGACGACAATAATTGCTTAGTCGCGGAGCCGGCGTGAGTGAGCTCTCCCTCCGGAGGGCGCCACCACGTCCGTCCAACGACAGCCCCCATGGACTCGCCGATACCGGTGACCCCGACGGAACCAAACCAAGGTCACAGACGTGGAGAGGACATCGAAATTGAGGTCACCATGAGAGCAGGGCATGAAGGGCCACAGAATTTGAGACATTTAAAAAAAAAATGCTGATCGATGACAATGAGGATGATTAAGATGATGCTACGGATTTCCATTTCGGTCTGAGACTACATGACAGGGCTGTACTCGACGCTTCCTTTCATAATATATCCTTGCGTCAACCAGGCCCGAGAGATACAGGCACCTGCAGTGTTAGTCAGGAAATTTGAGCAACACTCTCAGAAACGCATCCATTAAGTGGATGAAACTCGACTGTGTGGTCCCAGTCTTCCCATCTGAGTCCGCAGCAACTCAACTCTGGGTAGGAGCCGGTCGGGGCAGAAAAACCCACATGACTTCTGATGGGATTCGAACCCACGACCTCCCAGCCGGGAGTCCGCGACGCTAACCACTTCGCCACGACGGCTGGTCAAGGTAACACCATTCTTGTGACAGTCGGACAACCTTAGCTTCCTCAAGCTTTACATCTCTCTCTCTCTCTCTCTCTCCTCTCTCTCTCTCTCTCTCTCTCTCTCTCTCTCTCTCCTCTCTCTTCTCTCTCTCTCTCTCTCTCTCTGCATGTGAGTCTCTGTCTCTCTCTCTGTCTCTCTTTCATTTGTCATAAATTTTCCAATGTTTCCTTTCTTTTTTCCCCTGTATTTCTTTCGACTCTTCCCGCCTCACCCCCACATGTCTTCCAACTCCTAAGATTCTTCCTTTCATTTCTATTTCTCTTTTTCAGGTTTTCGCATCTTTGATCCTTGATATCTTTGAATTATTTTGTCTTCGTTCTTTTCTTGATTCTTTTCTTGAAATTCTCTGTACGCCTTGTTCTCTCTCCCTCTCTCTCTCTCTCTCCCTCCTCTCTCTCTCTCTCTCTCTCTCTCTCTCTCTCTCTCTCTGGCACGTTTCTTTTGTAGCTTCACCCTCTCTTTTCTTAAAATCCCTAACTTCAGCAAACTCTGCATTTCTTGCTCTGTTTGCTTTTTTTTCTGCCTTTTTCTGTCGTTTCTGGCGCTGTGAAATCTGTACTGCTCTCTCCCTTTTTGATGCTTATGTCTTTGAAATCACAGAATGTAGACTTACATGTCGTCCCCGAAGACATAATATGGTTACCGTTATGTTGGGCTTAAAGACGGTCACGTTATGAAATATCTCACCAGTTATGAACTTCAGACCAGTTACGAACTTCGGAGTTTTAGGAGACGAATGAAGAACAACACATTCTCTCTCTCTCTCACTCAGTGTGTGTGTGTGTGTGTGTGTGTGTGTGTGTGTGTGTGTGTGTGTGTGTGTGTGTGTGTGCGTGTGCGCGCGCCTTTCATTTTTTGTTGATTTTTTTGTTCTTTTTTCTTTTGTATGGATATCCGTTTATCAGTTAGGAGGGAAAAAAAAAAAAAAAACCAGGAAGAAGCACGAAGAAAATCCTGCATGGAAATGGAAACGACATAATGACATATTTCAGTCTGGAGTCCTATTTTTCTTGTGAATAATTTACAACACGCTTTTCCTTTTGTTTCGTTTCGTTTTTCTTTGGTATCTTTTTCTTTGTATCTTGTGTCTTATTTTGTTTGTATTTTTATTTACATTTTTTCTCCTCTTTTTATCTCTTATCTTCATTTCTTCCTACGGTGTATCAGAAACTTTATAATTAGAAATCGGAATGCACTAAGGATGATTTCAACCAGTATGAAATCCAGTGTTCTATATTAGTACAGAATTAAGCACTTGAATGGTATTGTCATTCTAAGAACACACTGTTGTGAGATACTGAATAGAGACTTCCTCGTTCTAATGTTTGAGAACCGTTTTCTTTTTCAGTTGTTGTTGATGTTGAATAGTGTAGCCATGAAAGGAAATCTTAAGTGAGGTAGCGAACAGCAAACTCTGAATAACAAACAAGAGAGGTTATTCTTGCACCCACAATTAGACAGTTGCACGTCCTTAATTCCACAATTAGACAGTTGCACGTCCTTAATTCCACAATTAGACAGTTGCACGTCCTTAATTCCACAATTAGACAGTTGCACGTCCTTAATTCCACAATTAGACAGTTGCACGTCCTTAATTCCACAATTAGACAGTTGCACGTCCTTAATTCCACAATTAGACAGTTGCACGTCCTTAATTCCACAATTAGACAGTTGCACGTCCTTAATTCCACAATTAGACAGTTGCACGTCCTTAATTCCACAATTAGACAGTTGCACGTCCTTAATTCCACAATTAGACAGTTGCACGTCCTTAATTCCACAATTAGACAGTTGCACGTCCTTAATTCCACAATTAGACAGTTGCACGTCCTTAATTCCACAATTAGACAGTTGCACGTCCTTAATTCCACAATTAGACAGTTGCACGTCCTTAATTCCACAATTAGACAGTTGCACGTCCTTAATTCCACAATTAGACAGTTGCACGTCCTTAATTCCACAATTAGACAGTTGCACGTCCTTAATTCCACAATTAGACAGTTGCACGTCCTTAATTCCACAATTAGACAGTTGCACGTCCTTAATTCCAGACGAATGCTGCATATGACATTAAATCTTCGAGCTCAAATGACAGTATACACAGGATAAACAAAGAAACGTGGAGAGAGAAAACAAAAAAGAAAAAAAAATGTCCCAAGGCTGCCCATATACCTCGCGCCGATATTGTGTGTCATTCACCGGGTGTTCTTTTTGACAAGTGCTTAGGATTAAAAAATATTTAAAAAATCTATGCCAGTCTTGCATAAATGTCTGTTCTTGTTTATTTATTTCTTCGCTGCTTGTTATTTGCAAGTATCAGGCGCGAGGTTTATGGGCAAAACTTGGAACTTTTTTTTTTTTTTTTTGGGGGGGGGGGGGGGGGGGAGTCGGAACAAGGGAAGGAGGGATGTTTCTTCGTTTGTTGTTTTGTTGTGCATGCGTTGCATTGTTGTTGTGTTGTGCATGCGTTGCATTGTTGTTTTGTTGTGCATGCGTTGCATGTTTTTTGTTGTCTCGTTCATTGTGTTTGTGTGCATGCGTTGCATTGTTGTTTTGTTGTGCATGCGTTGCATTGTTGTTTTGTTGTGCATGCGTTGCATTGTTGTTGTGTTGTGCATGCGTTGCATTGTTGTTGTGTTGTGCATGCGTTGCATTGTTGTTGTGTTGTGCATGCGTTGCATTGTTGTTTTGTTGTGCATGCGTTGCATGTGTTGGTGTGCATGCTTCATGTTTTTTGTTGTGCATGCGTTGCATTGTTGTTGTGTTGTGCATGCGTTGCATTGTTGTTTTGTTGTGCATGCGTTGCATTGTTGTTGTGTTGTGCATGCGTTGCATTGTTGTTTTGTTGTGCATGCGTTGCATTGTTGTTGTGTTGTGCATGCGTTGCATTGTTGTTTTGTTGTGCATGCGTTGCATTGTTGTTGTGTTGTGCATGCGTTGCATTGTTGTTTTGTTGTGCATGCGTTGCATTGTTGTTGTGTTGTGCATGCGTTGCATTGTTGTTTGTGTTGTGCATGCGTTGCATTGTTGTTGTGTTGTTGTGCATGCGTTGCATTGTTGTTGTGTTGTGCATGCGTTGCATTGTTGTTTTGTTGTGCATGCGTTGCATTGTTGTTGTGTTGTGCATGCGTTGCATTGTTGTTGTGTTGTGCATGCGTTGCATTGTTGTTGTGTTGTGCTGTGCATGTGTTTGGCATTGCGTTGTTGTTGTGTTGTGCATGCGTTGCATTGTTGTTGTGTTGTGCATGCGTTGCATTGTTGTTGTGTTGTGCATGCGTTGCATTGTTGTTGTGTTGTGCATGCGTTGCATTGTTGTTGTGTTGTGCATGCGTTGCATTGTTGTTGTGTTGTGCATGCGTTGCATTGTTGTTGTGTTGTGCATGCGTTGCATTGTTGTTGTGTTGTGCATGCGTTGCATTGTTGTTGTGTTGTGCATGCGTTGCATTGTTGTTGTGTTGTGCATGCGTTGCATTGTTGTTGTGTTGTGCATGCGTTGCATTGTTGTTGTGTTGTGCATGCGTTGCATTGTTGTTGTGTTGTGCATGCGTTGCATTGTTGTTTTGTTGTGCATGCGTTGCATTGTTGTTGTGTTGTGCATGCGTTGCATTGTTGTTGTGTTGTGCATGCGTTGCATTGTTGTTTTGTTGTGCATGCGTTGCATTGTTGTTTTGTTGTGCATGCGTTGCATTGTTGTTTGTTGTGCATGCGTTGCATTGTTGTTTTGTTGTGCATGCGTTGCATTGTTGTGCATGCGTTGCATTGTTGTTTTGTTGTGCATGCGTTGCATTGTTGTTTTGTTGTGCATGCGTTGCATTGTTGTTTTGTTGTGCATGCGTTGCATTGTTGTTGTGTTGTGCAGCGTTGCATTTGTTTACAGTTTGTTGTGCCCTAGGTTGCATTGGTTGTAATTTGCTTGTGACATGCGTTTCATTGTTGTTATATGTTGTCATAGCTTGCAATTAGTTGTTTTAGCAAGCGTCTGTGAATAAGACATAAGATTATGGTGTAAATGTCTCGCTGAAGCAAGGTACATTCCTGTTGCTATTTACACTTCATGTAATCAACTGTGTAGATGAAGTATTTTCATGAGTCCTCATACCCTTTGAATAACTGCTGTTCATTTCTATAGTAGCAATCACGTGTCTCCGTGAACTAATGACATTAATTCTACTTTCTGCAGTTGCATTCTCCTCATGTAATTTTACTAATCGTTGCCTGATATAACCTGCCCGCCGCAATTGTTAATCTATGTAATTGACTATTCGATGCAGTGCCTCTGTGAATTGTATAATTAACCCTGACATAACCTCCTGCCCTATTGTCTCTCCCTCTGTCTGCCTGTCTGTCTCTGACTGTCTGTCTGTGTTGTATGAGTCTGTATGTGACTCTCTGTCTGTCTCCTTCCCTCCCCTCCCTCCTTCTCCCTCCCTCCCTCCCTTCCTCTCTCTCTCTCTCTCCCTCTCTCTCTCTCTCTCTCTCTCTCTCTCTCCTCTCTCTCTCTCTCTCCCGCCCTCACTTTCCATCGTTCTTTTCCCCTGCCACCTCTTTTCCCTTTCTAATTCATTTTCTGACGACCAGTTAGAACTTTACCATCAAAAGTTTGTGCGGAGAAACTCGCTCACACACACACACACACACACACACACACACACACACACACACACACACACACACACACACACACACACACACACGCGCGCGCGCACAGGTATACACACTCACCTACATACTCATACAAACAAACACACACGCTTGCACGCACGCACGCACGCACGCACGCACGCACGCACGCACGCACGCACGCACACACACACACACACACACACACACACACACACACGTGTTCCCTCCCTGTGACTCCGACTCTCTTTTTTTCTAACATGGTTACCCCAGGGCTCAGACAAATGAGTTTGTCCCTCCAGTGAAGATCAAAGTGTAGGCCTGTTTTTACAGGCCAAGTCGTGCTAGTTCTCAATGGAGGTGGTAGACTTTCAGGCTGCTTTTTATGTGGGGGAGGGAGGAGGGGGTAGGTCGGGGACTGGATTACGACGAGAGAGAGAGAGAGAGAGAGAGGGAGGGAGGGAGCGAGAAGTCATCTCCAGGATAGCCTCGTTTCATATACAATTTGGCCACGAAAATTGCAAGTGTTTTCAGGGTCCCAATTTTTTTTTTTTTTTTTTTTTTTGCACAGAGATTAAATTTGCCTGGTTTCTTATCTCAACTGTATCTTGATAGAGAAAAGATGAACTTTTTAATATAATGCCTGCCATCAGTGTAGTTTTATGAACAGCCCTAAACAAAATATAAGCCCCGAAAGGGGGCTGGGGGTCAAATAGTTCGAGCGTTTTGTTGCAAACCACGGGAATCGACGGCTTAAATATCCTCCCTGGCGACCATGAGTCAAAGGGTGCTTGATTCAGTTCGGGGGAGTTAAAGGGGGGTGAAAGGGAAGTGCTACACTCTGCCTTCCATGATACCGTGTGACCTTTAGTAATTCACTGCCCATAGGCTGTGGGACGTTAACCTCTACTCTAACAAGTGCGTGCTGAACGCAGAGAAGATGCCTCCTGATGGAAAAAATAAACAGGACATTATTTGCATTTGAGGAAAAGCTACTTAAGAGCAGGAACTGTGTCAGTTACTGAGGGATGTGTGTGTGTGTGTGTGTGTGTGTGTGTGTGTGTGTGTGTGTGTGTGTGTGTGTGCGTGCGTGCGTGCGTGCGTGCGTGCGTGCGTGCGTGCGTGTGGAGAGTCTTAAAACACGGTCAGTAACGTTGCTTTACCCACTTTGTATTCCTCGAGGATGGATTTTAGAGGAAGGTTCAGCCTTGCATGGCGGCAGAAGAGTTCAGCGTCAAAGAGTTCTGATAGGACACCCCGCCATTTCCTTACATATTCGCTGATTTGGGCCTCCACTGATTTCACAGTTCTGGTTCTGATGTCAGACATCAGTAAAGGCGACAGAAGCTTCGAAATTAGCATGACCTGCAAACACCAGACCCTCCACTGACCTGCAGACACCAGACCTTGTATTTGTCAAGGACCCTCCACTGACCTGCAGACACCAGACCTTGTATTTGTCAAGGACCCTCCACTGACCTGCGAACACCAGACCTTGTATTTGTCAAGGACCCTCCACTGACCTGCAGACACCAGACCTTGTATTTGTCAAGGACCCTCCACTGACCTGCGCTGCAGACACCAGACCTTGTATTTGTCAAGGACCCTCCACTGACCTGCGAACACCAGACCTTGTATTTGTCAAGGACCCTCCACTGACCTGCAGACACCAGACCTTGTATTTGTCAAGGACCCTCCACTGACCTGCAGACACCAGACCTTGTATTTGTCAAGGACCCTCCACTGACCTGCAGACACCAGACTTTGTATTTGTCAAGGACCCTCCACTGACCTGCAGACACCAGACCTTGTATTTGTCAAGGACCCTCCACTGGTCTACTGTCTGCAGGCTTTCTTCTGCCATTTGCTCGGTTTCCTGTCCACTCTTTGTGTCTTTCAAGGAGTCATCACCCCACTTCCCAAGGCTCTCGACTGGTTATTCTGTTACAGCTGGAATGGCTTAGTTGGATGCAATGAATGTGGCTGTTTTTGCTATTTTTCTTTTTCATCCTTAACGTATCAGCTGACTTGTTTTCCAGCGTCAGTGTTTTGTGTGTCTCATTGTCTAGGTGGAAATCACGGTTGATCATCCGTGAAGGCCTTTAGAGGGGGCCTATGGTATTAATTCCCGAGATCTGGCGATTTTGTACAGCTCATGGGAGTCTTCAAGATGACCTTTATTTCCAACACAAACAGTATTGGAGAAATTGCATAGCCCATTGCTGTGCCAGTCTACAGACTGGTCCAGTCTGTCGTGTATTCTTTTCTGGAGAAGCTCATTGAGAAGCTGTGGAAGTACTTCTTCAGCTCTTCTCTGGTGTTCTTTGGGACATGAATCATCTCGAGGGCCAGTTGAGTCATCTTGCGTGGAACTGATCCATATGCATTTGCCAGATCGAGCCACACTACGTAGAGCCCCATTTCTCTGCCCTGGCTCTTTGGATCGCATCCCAACTCATGGTGGCATGTTCTACATAGCCAGTGACGCCAGGGATGCCTCCTTTCTGGACAGACAAATCCACGTACGTAATTTCTGTCAGTTATTTAGTCTTCCTTGACAGAAGTGATTTGTCCCCTCGACGTTCAGAAATGGTGTTGGTCTTAACTGGTTGATGTGACTCGCGTTTTGCTCTTTGGGAATGCACACTCTATCAGCTATCATCCATTGGTCGCTGATCATCGAATTATTGCTCCACGCTGATCTTATAATTTTATAGAACCACTCAAAGACATTAGGACACTTCTTATACAGCAGATATGGTGTTCCATTTGGCCAAGGCGAAGATTTGGCTCTGTCTTTCTTAATCACTCCTTTACCTCATCCAGTACTGGCGGTTTGTCATTGAACTTTTTTCTGGCGCTGCAGGCTGCACCAAGCCCTGGATTTCGAATAGTGCTTCGCTTTGAGGGTCGGAGTGTGTTTTTTCGGTGATGCTGCTTGAGAGTCTCTTTCAGTGTAACAGATTTGGTCTGCTCGAATAGTTTCCTTTCAAGCTAGAAAGGACCTCTGAAGAAGCAATCTCTTTTTTTTCTTGCTGTCCCAACCTCTGCGCCACCTCAGAGGCAGTGCACCCACGCCGCTCATTCCAACAGCCCGTCCACAGCCAGAGCCCGGTCGGCCCCGCCGCAGCCCCGGCACCGGCAATCCACAGGGAGCAGTCAATGTCAAGTCGTCAAGAGGCAACCCACAGGAGGAGACACTGCACTGCTACCGAGTCACTTCGGTGGTGTTCAGTGGCGCCTGTTCTGATCTAACATACGCAGGACACCACCTACTAAGCCCCCTACTGACGTCAATAATAGCTTAGTCGCGGAGCCGGCGTGAGTGAGCTCTCCCTCCAGAGGGCGCCACCACGTCCGTCCAACGACAGTCCCCATGGACTCGCCGATACCGGTGACCCCGACGGAACCAAACAAGGTCACAGACGTGGAGAGGACATCGAAATTGAGGTCACCATGAGAGCAGGGCATGAAGGGTCACAGAATCTGAGACAGTTTTTCTAATGCTGATCGATGAGAGTGAGGATGATTAAGATGATGCTACGGATTTCCATTTCGGTCTGAGACTACATGACAGGGCTGTACTCTACGCTTCCTTTCATAATATATCCTGGCGTCAGCCAGGCCCGAGAGATACAGGCACCTGCAGTGTTGGTCATGAAATTTGAGCAACACTCTTAGAAACGCATCCATTAAGTGGATGAAACTCGACTGTGTGGTCCCAGTCTTCCCAACTGAGTCCGCAGCAAACTCAACTCTGGGTAGAGCCGGTCGGGGCAGAAAAACCCACATGACTCTGATGGGATTCGAACCCACGACCTCCCAGCCGGGAGTCCGCGACGCTAACCACTTCGCCACGGCGGCTGGTTCTGAAGAAGCGATCTTGGGTGTTCTTGTTTTTGCTCCTCCACCTCCTTGCTGATTCTGCTTTACTGGGGGCTCTGTGTTGTGCTGGGGCTCTGTGTTGTGCTGGGGGCTCTGTGTTGTGCTGGGGGCTCTGTGTTGTGCTGGGGGCTCTGTGTTGTGCTTTTAGGTCTCCCAAGCCTTTTGTTTTCAGCTTCTAAGGCAGCCTGTGTCTGTTGGGTTTTTTTTGTTTTTTTGTTTTTAGATTCTCCTTTTTTCTTTGAGATGGTTATCGATCTCTTGCTGCTGTCTGGGTTTTTTAGGAGGTGTCTTCAGTTTTGGTTGTTGCATAGGCGTCCTCACAGGTTCCGTATACAGTGTCTCCAAATGTGGCTTATTCGTGCTCCAGTGTGCTCTTTCCTATCAGCGCATCCAGTCTTTGGACTCCTTTTTTCCATCTGATTTCCCCCATTCCACTTGCGGGTGGCAAGGTGAGTTTCAGGCGTCCGACATCCACGACCTGTACACGTTCCCTGTCTGACAAATCGGCGTGGATGTTCTTGATACTGTGGTTTGAATCTTGGCCATGGTTTTCCGACGTCTGATCTGTTCGCGGGGTGCGGTGCTGTTTATTCATCAGAATCTATATGTATCCCTTTTTCGCTCTGTGGATCTTCATGCCGCGCCCAGTAGGGAATTTCCTCCACAGACACATGGGAATTCTACTTGTTCGTTCCTCATAGTCCGTTGTGCATTTCCAGTCGAGATCGGGTTGGCGCAGATGGTTTCATCATTTTCTCTCCCTCATGGTCAATCCTGAAAGCGTCTTTAGTTTTTGGTAGTCGTAGCAAGTTTGAGAAGGGCAAAGTGGGGAGCTAGCCTATAGCTCGTATAACCCGTAAGTCTTCTCTCTCCCAGGGTCATCCAGTCTTTCCCAGGCGTTCTCAGAACTCTTCCCGGACGTCAGTGGTCTAACAATAATTCGGTAGGAAGAAACTCTAGGGAGAGCTTGACAGCAGAAGGTTGTCAGAGAAGAACCCCTCACCCAGCCCCACCCCCACCCCCTTCAGACATGGGGGTGTGACTGTTGTGCTCGAAATTGAGAAGAATCCCAAAATTTCACAAGAACCCGCCATGGTAGTGAAGTCAAGGAATACAGTCCGGTGGAGCCCATTGCACAAAGCAAACACAAAAGCGTAAGCACATCACAACACAGCCCAGTGCAAGAAAGTAGAACAACAGCTGAATTCCGACGGATTTTCTTGTTTGTGGACGATATTAGAAAATATGCAGGGGGGGGGGGGGGGGGGGGGGGGGGGAGGGGGGGGGGGGTAATCGGTGTTATAGCTCGCGTTCAGTGAAAGTGACCCCGCTGTTTTCATTAGACGGATGCCGCCGGTGGTGCGCCGAAAGCAATTGGCCCAATCAGTCAGCTTGACAGTTCAGTCACAGAGAGAGAGAGAGAGAGAGAGAGCCAAAAATGGGTGTGAAAAGGTGCGCCTTGGATGCAGACAGCCAAAATCCCGATCGTAATGCTGGCTTGCCCTTCACATATTTGCCTCTTTAGGGCTATTGTTTGACCCATATACCGAGGAAAGATACTTATAGGAGAAATGGGCAGACAGGCGTTATCTTCCGAGATTTTCTACAGAACAGGTGAGCTGCACGCAAAGTTACAGTGTTCGGTATGTTATGTAGCCCAACATCGATCAGGTGTAAGTTTCAGTTTCAGTTTCATCAAGCAGGCGTCACTGCGTGCGGACCAGTCCAAATACGCTATACCACATCCTCTTAGTTTTGAGACCACACTGCGCATGACTTTAAGCCGACGGATAAAAGGATTAATGACTAAGATGAGAGAATTTAAGAAGATGGTCTCGTGGTTACGACTTGGCAGATGTCTGACCTACGCATTAGCCCAGCGCGCTGGTCAGGCTGGTGATACCGTGTTAATTTACCGTCGGGTGAACAGTGTCCGAATACCAAGCGAAAGAACCGAGCTATGCATCCAAGACTTCTCTTCCGTGTGCAAGGAGAGGCGGAAGAGTGCATATATCTACATTGTGTTCCTTTCTTGTACGGTGTTCTCATGTTGCCCAGCAGTCTTTCAGACTTGATAGTTTGGCGTTGCGTCGCATCACACTATCATACTGTTTTGTGGTGCCTCGTGTTGCATTGTTCTGTGTTGCATTTAGAGTGCTGTATTGAACGTGGTGCATTGTATTGTACTGCATTGTATTCAAATTGCATTTTATGGTGCCGAGTTGTCTTGTATTGGCCTGTAATGAGTTGTGCCGTATTGTATGGCACTGTGGTGTATTGTATGGCACTGTGGTGTGTTGTATGGCACTGTATTGTATTGTATGGCACTGTGGTGTATTGTATGGCACTGTATTGTATTGTATGGCACTGCGGTGTATTGTATGGCACTGTGGTGTATTGTATGGCACTGTGGTGTATTGTATGGCACTGTGGTGTATTGTATGGCACTGTGGTGCATTGTATGGCACTGTGGTGTATTGTATGGCACTGTGGTGTATTGTATGGCACTGTGGTGTATTGTATGGCACTGTGGTGTATTGTATGGCACTGTGGTGTATTGTATGGCAGTGTATTGTATTTTGTGGTACTGCGTTGTACTGCACTGTATTGTATGTTACGGCGTTGCATCGTATTTAGCGACAATACACTGCACTTATTGCACTGTGATGCATTGTACAGCATTGTATATTGCTGTCTTGTATTGTTCTGTATTGCATTGTACTGAACTGTTGCGTATTGCATTGCATGGTAATTAATGTATTGTACTGTACTATATTGTACTGTATTGCATGGTAATTAATGTATTGTACTGTTCTGTATTGTACTGTATTGCATGGTAATTTATGTATTGTACTGTACTATATTGTACTGTATTGCATGGTAATTAATGTATTGTACTGTTCTGTATTGTACTGTATTGCATGATAATTTATGTATTGTACTGTACTATATTGTACTGTATTGCATGGTAATTAATGTATTGTACTGTTCTGTATTGTGCTGTATTGCATGGTAATTTATGTATTGTACTGTACTATATTGTACTGTATTGCATGGTAAGTAAGTAATGTATTGTACTGTACTGTGTTGTGCTGTATTGTGTTGCACTGGGTTGTATTGTGTTATATTGCATAACTTCATCATCACAAGAGAATTCTTTGTGTGAAAACCCCACTGCTCGCTCTTGCCGGGAAAGTGCGTCACATGGCTGGCTGTTCGTTTTGTTTGTTTGCTCTTGGTTTTGTTCACACATCAGTGTGGATGCCTGTACACTTCTACCAGAGTCAGCTTTCTTGTTGTTTGCCCGTGACTCCTTTTCCCTGTGCCGACTGCATGTTGCGCCTGGTAGACCTCCATTCATCCTTTGCCCTGAAAGACTAGCTCTCAGACCACTGTTTGAAATTAAAACATGGACAGGGAGAGATGGACAAAGCACACGCGCGCACGCACACACACACACACACACACACACACACACACACACACACACACACACGCACGCACGCACGCACGCACGCACACGCACACACACACACACACACATACACACACACACACACACACACACACACACACACACACACTGACCACACACCAACCGAGGCTCAAATCGAGGACGCCAGTATTTGTTGGTGTTGTTGTTGTTGTTTTTCAAGGCGATGCTTTACCCACTGAATGCCCGCCGCACCACATGTCAGGACAAGTGCGCTGCCTTTCTGTCCCACAGAAACCTGGCTTCAGTGTCAACATGTCAGGACAAGTGCGCTGCCTTTCTGTCCCACAGAAACCTGGCTTCAGTGTCAACATGTCAGGACAAGTGCGCTGCCTTTCTGTCCCACAGAAACCTGGTTTCAGTGTCAACATGTCAGGACAAGTGCGCTGCCTTTCTGTCCCACAGAAACCTGGCTTCAGTGTCAACATGTCAGGACAAGTGCGCTGCCTTTCTGTCCCACAGAAACCTGGCTTCAGTGTCAACATGTCAGGACAAGTGCGCTGCCTTTCTGTCCCACAGAAACCTGGCTTCAGTGTCAACATGTCAGGACAAGTGCGCTGCCTTTCTGTCCCACAGAAACCTGGGTTCAGTGTCAACATTCTGAGGCGCGTCTCACCTTCATGTCAGTGTCAGGTGCGTGTGAACAAATGATACATGGATTGGCTTCATCAACAGAGCAGTTTCATGTGTTAATTAATGCGTCAAGCCGCCCGCATTAACACCAAGAGGGTCGACACACCGGTGACATCTGTTAATTAATCACGACGGATCAACAGCAGCTGCGCGCGCTAGCGGTTCGTTATTCGTTATTGCTGGCGCGTGCGAATGTTGAAGCGGGGAGGAGGGGCAGGTAAGGTTAGTGTGTGTGTGTGTGTGTGTGTGTGTGTGTGTGTGTGTGTGTGTGTGTGTGTGTTGTGTGTGTGTGTGTGTGTGTGTGTGTGTGTGGTGACCTTGAGCTGTTATGAGAGACTTGTTTTGCACTGCTGTCAGTGGTATTGTTAGCGTCCACAGACTATCCACAAACTTGAAAAAATAATGACAGGGACACACTCATAATACTCTCTCACCCCCCTCCCCATCTCTCTGTCTCTCTGTGTTTGTCTGTCTGTCTATCTCTTTCACACACACACACACACACACACACACACACACACACACACACACACACACACACGAACGCACGCACACATGCACGCACGCACGCACGCACGCACGCACACACACACACACACACACACACACACACACACACTAACCTAACCTCCCCCTCCTCTTCCCTTCCCCCCTTCAATATTCGCACGCGCCAGCAATAACAAATAACGAACCGCTAGGGCGCGCAGCTGCTTCGTTCTTGAACCATGTCCTATCTTTCATCAAATTTTGGTTGAAATCAGTTCTGTGTTTGCTGACGGACCATTGCTCTGCCCATTGACCAAGACTGGCACTAGGAACCGGCACCATTATCACGCATCTCAGTTCCTTGGTCACACCGTCGTTTTTTCACCGTGTTTTGTGATCATTGGTTCTCCTGTTTTGATTGTCAGACAGGAAAACATAAAAACTACACCCCACTGGTGAAGACATTACCTTTTGAGCGAGGATAATTCAGAGTCACTTCCGGTTCTTAACTTACGACCCCCTCCTCTCCTTCCCCCTTCAACGTTCCTCTCTCTTTTCTGTGTTTTCTTCTACCTTTTTGTTTTCACTGTATGTGCACGTGGATGCGGCCTGTCCCTTCTTCTTCTGTCGCTTCTCCCCTCGGTTTCCTTTGTGTTGACGTGCCTGCCGGCGGGGCCAAAGCATGCAAAAACAACGAAAGCTGTTTATCTGTTTTGAATCACGTGTTTTTGGCCTTTACTTACCCACTGCCTAAGCGGGAATCACCCGGTGTAATCGACACTTAGAGTAAGATACATCCCTTCTCCAAAAGAGGATTCAGTGCTGGTCTGCGCTGTTAAATACTTGTATCCCCACTGGAGTTGGCTGACTACGACAAAATGTGTGCGACTGGTAAATGTAAATGGGAGTTGGACTTTTCACATTTCGTATAACATTTCACTGGTAGATTAGATGTTGGGTAAAAACTTTTCCATGTATTTCATCCAGCCTACTTTCTAAGATTGTATTTCTCGGCAATATAAATGTGTTTTAAGGAGAGAAAAAGAGGGAGATGTAGAATAGTCCAGAGGATATGAACTAGCCGAGGCCAAACTGTATCCCGGGTATGAAGTGGCGTACGCTAGCTTATATCCGGGGTATCTTCTGGCCTAGGCCTCTTTTTACGGGGCACACCCTGGACGAGGCCAGTTTATACGGGGACTTGCGGTATAATATGCACGTCTGTGTGGGCGGGTGGGTGGGGATGGGTGGAGAGTGTTGGTGGTGGTGAGTGATGATAGGTGTGTGTGGGGGGGGGGGGGGGTTATTATTGGTAGCTACTCTTGTGTGTCACTGCCTTCACACACACACACACACACACACACACACACACACACACACACACAACTCACACACACACACACACACACACACACGCACACACGCACACACACGCACACACGCACACACACACACACACTCACACACACACACACACACACTCACACACACACTCACACACACACACACACACACACACACACACACACACACACACACACACACACACACACACACCTCTCTAAGTTGAGCCCTGAACTGAGTGCTCAAGGGTGGGCAATTTGTTCCACAATGTTAAAAAAATACGTGACTTCTCGGTACAAATTGACCACCCGCCGGGGGTGGTCAATTTGTACTAGCTTTTGCGGTACAAATTGACCCCCCCCCCCCCCCCCCCGCCCCCCGATACAATTTGTCCCCGGGTGGTCAATTTGTACCGGGTGGTCAATTTGTTCCGCTACAACTATTGAGGGACCTACTATAGGGCAGTGCCTCTGGCCTGTCACACAATTACTTTCGATCATAGTGAATGATGTCATCGTATGAAGCGCTGAATCTGTGGCCTCTGGGAGACATGGTAGACACTGGAAGTTGAGCTGCAATGCAATTTTGACACGTTGGGTTTGCTGTAGATGCGCCCACCACGAACTGCCTGAGGCAGTGGCGTGCCAATGTCGGATGCAAGCCGGGCGAGCGGTGCTTCAGTTTCCCACTTCCCCGCGAAGATGAAGACATTGTCCAACATACAGACCTTAGTTGTTTGTACCGTTTCTGTTGTGTTAGTAGTAAGTATAAGAAAACGGTAAGCCCTGTTCTTAATGAGATCATGCGAATGTTCGGGAAAATCCCCAAACTATCTTGAAGTAAAGACATAAAACTTTGAATATGAAAAATTAGTGATACGATACATTTGTCGATGTCTGTTAAACTGGACCTTACATCTTTTTGTCGTCAAATCAGATTAGAAGCAGATGACTCATAGTGTGTTTATCATACAGCTATTTGAGAGGAGGGTCCAAAGTATGTGTGTGTCAAAAGACATGCTTTCAGTGCCATTCGCAGGGTTTATCCCACCCATATCCTTACCTTAACCGTCGCACCAGATGCAAAGTGTGACACAGCTTCTCTTGGCACTGAACTGAAATGAACTGAGCAGAGCGAGACGCTGTCTGCTGTCAGTCTCGCACAAGAAGCCCGATAATGTGAATACCACAAGAAATAGGAAAACTGCTATGCAGTAGAGAAACTGTGTACTGGACCATCAGAAGCGAATCAACGTGGGAAGACTCCAAATCGGACATTGTAAAGGCATGGAACATCAGTGTTGACATCGTGTTGAATGCTTGGTCAGCGAGGGGGTTCTAAAGTTTTCATTCAGAACTTACATGAACGACATTCTGTGCTTCCTTCTGTACGTGGTAGTTGCAGTTAAAAGGGACAAATGAAGAAAGAAAAAAAGAAAGAAAACGAGTTGTACATATTGCGTAAGGGTCTCTGAAATTGTATTGCCTTTGACGTACATATTTCATTTCGGCAAAATTGTGTGGTATGCTGCAAAATGTATCAAAAACAAAAGTTATCAATCAGCAGTCATACTCAAATTGAATTTCTTTATTTAGAAAAAAAAAATCACTGTATAAGTCATTTTGAACTGAAAACTGCGTGGTTAACTGTTTGTTTTTGTTTGTAAATGAAAGAAATGGCACGTTGTAAACGCATGTGAAGAAAATGATATCGGCCAGCTGGGAGGAAGTTGTTTTCGGTGACAGCCATAGAACTTCGAACATACGATGGATTACTTTAAAGCTTACACAAAAAATGTCATTATATTTCACCTAAAGGCAATAAACCAAGGAATGTACAGGCAGGGAAAGGAGGGAGAGGAGAGGGTGATAGGAAGCCTTTTTGTTTATTTGCATATGTGTGATTATATGTCTTTGTGTATAGTGTGTGTGTGTGTGTGTGTGTGTGTGTGTGTGTGTGTGTGTGTGTGTGTGTGTGTGTGTGGTGTGTGTGTGTAGTGTGTGTGTGTGTGTGTGTGTGTGTGTGTGTGTGTGTGTGTGTGTGTGTAAGCGCGCGCAATTTGTTTGATTCCAAAACACACACACACACACACACACACACACACACACACACACACACACACACACACACACACACACACTATACATATGTGTGTTAGCGCTCGCGTGCGTTCGCGTTTATATGCAACATTATACTAAAGTATTGAATATGCATCAACAAAAATCAGTTTTTACTGAAACATCATTTCTCACTATCCCTACCCCTTCGCCCACCCCTACCTGATTCCAACCCCGCATCCACCCCCACCTCCACCCCACCACCCGGACCCTTTTCCTCTCCTTTCCCTATCTTCATAAAAATCAGCTTCTCGCCGTGGCTGGTGCGCGTGCGCAGAGCGCCCGGATATTTCCCCTGATGCAGTTCGACTTGCTGGACGTTTTTGGCGCGTGGCGACAAGATGGCGACAGGGAGAAATGGAAGCCAGCGGTGGGGACGGACAGGGAGGGGTCACGTGCGGAGTTAATTGTCTCTTCGGAGCTTCTTTCTGCTGTCGTTTCTCTTTTCCGATGGTATCGGTGTACCGTGTCAGTTGTCTGTCCGTGCTTGACACGCGTATGGGAATGGGTGTGCGAACGCGCAGACAAGCTTACAGGCAGCCTAGCCAAACACGCACACGCATAAGCACGCGCGCGTCCGCACGCACGCACTCACACACACGCGCACACGCACGCACACACACGCACGCATGCACCACGCACGCACGCACACACACACACACACACACACACACACACGCACGCACACGCACGCACGCACGCCACACACACACACACACACACACACACACACACACACACACACACACACACACTCACTCACTCATCCTTACTCACCAGCGCACACTGTGTGTTTCATAATATTCGAACTGTAGCCTTTGGTAGCTGCTTTTATTGTTTTACTATGATGAATGCGTGAAATGTTACAGAATGCCGCTGTCAACTCACCACGCATTAAAACACAAATAAACCCAGACAGTTTGTGTCATATGTAAAAAAAAATAAAAATAATCATGCGAATGTCCATCGATCATGGCACACACAGACTATGCATGGTGTGAGCGAGTCCTTACCGAGAAGAAGAAAGAGTGAGTGGGAGTGGGAGGGAATAGAAGCATGGAGGCCCACTTTAAAAAAAAAAGAAAGAAAAATGTAGGGGAAAATTAGAGGTAGAAAGACCAACAAAAAACAAAACAAAACAAAACAAAAAAGAAAAGAGTTATAATTCCTGACGCCAGTTACTCTTTGCTTTTAGACGGCAATTTCGTTCACAATGACGTGTCTGGCTAACGACCTCCAGGCTTCGACAGGACGTGGTATGCGGATTCCCTTGATCGTTTCTTCTGTCTTTAACATACATTCTAGGTTCGGTTTCCCTCCCGCTGGCTAACAACAGGTGTGTTTTTTTCCACAACTACGGACGTTTGATTATCTCGATGCCGACGTGAGGCCCGCTCTGTTGAATCACATTTGTTTTAACTGAAAAGAAGAAGAAGAAGAAAATGTGAAAAAATCCCTCAATGAATCAAAAAAAAAGATTGTGGGGAAGGGGGTTGAGTGGGGTCAAGTGGGGGGAATGGGAGGGGACTATCCTACAATGACAAAATGAAAGGGTTCATGTGACGAGAGAGAGAGAGAGAGAGAGAGAGAGAGAGAGAGAGAGAGTGGGGGGGGGGGGCGTGAAAAACATGGAAACAAAACTTTGCTATAAGGCTTACTTTTCTTTAGGGGGGAGTTGGGGCGGGGCTTGAGGGGGGGGGGGGGGGGGGGGGGGTATAGGGGATTTTTTTTTTATCTTGCTGCATAGGCACACACATATAGACATAGAATGGTACACAGTGGTTACAAAGTTGCAATGTGTATAGCCAAGGAAACACGTAAGTAAACGATAGAAAGAAAAAAAAAACTGGAAGCGGAAAATAATGTCATGATAACGGAAATAAGATTGAGCCAGGAGGTTTCAGTTTGCAAAGTTCATTACAAGAGAGAGAGACAGAGAGAGAGAAGGGGGGGAGAGAGAGAGAGAGAGGCTTGGGAACATGAACAGGGCGAGTACAGCACTTGTGCAAATATAATGTTTTGTTTGTACAGACTGAAATGCTATGCTATCTTCACCATCAAGGTAATGAGGTAAACAACCAGTATGTGTTGTGGAGACCATTTGTATATGCAGTATGTTCATACCTTTTCCTTATTCTAACCTTCCCTTGATGCTTTGTGAGACTATTGGATCGAGATGTTCTCCTGTGGTAGTGAAAATGCCATAGGATCATCTGTCTGCTGGATGTCACGGGTGGATGACTACCACGAGGCGGGGTCCACTGATTGCTTTCACACGGGAGACGAAAGTCGGCTATGGACAGTTCTAGGTGTAGCCAAACATACCTGTGTACAAAGCAGGTTTCCGTCCGTGCTTTCCATAATGTATGGGTGACGGGGTTTATGTGTGTACTTCAACGTTCTTCTCTTCGTCACCACCCCCGTGCACCCCCCCCCCCCCCCCCTCCTCCTCCCACGCCACCCTCTCTGACTCTGAACAGGGATAAAATTGAATACTTTTCCTTTTCTTTTTATAAAGAAATTATGGTTAATCCGCCAGACGAAAGGGACGAACAAATTACAACACAAAACACCACGCGTTTCGACCTTTGTGGTCTTCTTCAGGCAAGATATACAACATTCAGGGCAGTGGAAACGAAGCACGAGCCATCACTTCTCTTTTCACATTGGGCGCCAGGTCATCTTGCGCCTGATTTATGAAGACAGGCGATTGCTCGTTCTCTTGCACCCAATTTGGGAACAGAAGCGATTTCTCGTCTTTCGTTTCCATTGTCCTGAATGCTGGTTATCTTGCCTGGAGAAGACCAGAAAGGCCAAAAACGCGTCGTGTTTTGTCATTGTAATTGATAATTCTTAATGTGGGATGGAAAGCTCCAGGCCGAAATGCCTTTTTGCTTCCCGTCACCTGACCGACCCTGTACACATCGCAGACCCAACAGCTCTGAACTTCTAGATGTCAGGGGAAAGCACTCGTGAGGGTTACGGTGGCGACGAGAAGTGGAAGTAACGTAACGGATGTATTTGCTTTCAGGTAGCCAGAGATGACCTTTCTCTTAAGAAAAGAAAAGAAAAATATCCGATCTATACACTCATTTTGGTTACGCTGCATTACCGGAAACAAACAATTTTTGCCTAAACGTTGCCTGTGTACTGGTTTATTCATTGGTTGCTTTTGATTATTTTTGGGACTTTGAATTGAGATATAGTTTTAGTATTCTCTCTCTCTCTCTCTCTTCATTGTATCTGAATGACGCCATCGTCAAAATCAACTTGTGTATGAATATATATAGTTTCCGTTTGTGTGTTGTAGACACTGTCACACGTCAGCTAGCACTATGGGATCCCGATGAGGCTAAATTAGTCTTTCTGAATCTGTAGGAATTCAGCTGAAACTATCAGTCGCGGCTAGTAAATATTGGTATTAATCTAAGTAATGGCATATATATATATATATATATAGTAATTTTGGTAATAGATGCATTGGTCATGATTGGTTTAAATGTCTATAATTACCATTTTATACTAATGATGTAGGTGTTACTCATTGTTTATAAATACGGTTTGTTTGATATTAAATCAGAGGTAAAGGTGTTCTTTTTTCTCTCTCCCATTCAGTACACCGTTACTGTAGACACACCTTAAACATTCAGTCGTGGCAGTCATGAATAGATACGGTTGGCACGATCTGGTTTTAGAAAATGCCATGGCAGAGCTAAATCAGTTCCATTATATATTGTTCATTTCCTCTCGGAAGTACGCACGTGCCAGATTTTCAGCAGGCTCATCAAAGCTGATGAAGTCACTCAGAGCATACAGAAAATCGCTGGTATGACGTCACCCGTCTCGTTTTGACCCTGAGACGTGTGCGTGTATGTTACGCTGTACCCGCATTCAGCACAATTATCCACCCACATGCGGAAACGGAGACTGGAAAGGAGAAGAAAAGACGTACAGCAGGCCTTTTCTTTTCCCATAGTTACTAAACCTCCAGAAATACCGACAATCGTGGTTATTTTCATAGAAAGCAGCAGTCATCCTACTATCAGTTACTTTGGAGCTCAGAATTAAAACTAGTTTTAACTGCAATATCTATAGTCTATTTTCATCTGTGATGAATTGGGGGTTTTTTCCATGTATACTGTCAGTCGATCTGAATGTGGTGTTTGTTCAAAGTGCCGTGTTTCGTTGTGCTTGATTTAGATTGTACGTTGTGTGCTCTGCCTGGTTGTGGACGTTTTCTTCCTTCTTTCTTTCTTTCTTTCTTTTTTCAATGGATGATTGGTTGACGCGGCTGCAAACATTTCGAGTTTAATGTTGTAACCTCAGTGATATAAAGTTTAATGGGATTTTACCCAAACAGAGAGCAGGAAATGGGGTAAAGGAGATGGGGTAAAGGAGATGGGGTAAAGGAAACGGGGTAAAGGAGATGGGGTAAAGGAGATGGGGTAAAGGAGATGGGGTAAAGGAGATGGGGTAGAGGAGATGGGGTAAAGGAGATGGGTAAAGGAGATGGGGTAAAGGAGATGGGGTAAAGGAGATGGGGTAAAGGAGATGGGTAAAGGAGATGGGGTAAAGGAGATGGGGTAAAGGAGATGGGGTAAAGGAGATGGGGTAAAGGAGACGGGGTAAAGGAGACGGGGTAAAGGAGACGGGGTAAAGGAGATGGGGTAAAGGAAACGGGGTAAAGGAAACGGGTAAAGGAGACGGGGTAAAGGAGACGGGGTAAAGGAGATGGGGTAAAGGAGATGGGGTAAAGGAGATGGGGTAAAGGAGAGGATCAGAGACATGTAACACATTGAATTTGTCATTGCCAAAAGGTCATGTGACTTATGGGTGGTGGCGATGGGGGTTGACAATTTAAAAAAAAATATTGAGATAAGTACAGTGGTTGACAAATGATATCAGTTATAATTAATATCAAATATACTTACATGCCTGAAAGAGACGAAAGTGTCAAAATGTTGGCAATCAAATTCACATCAGCACTACATGGTACACTTTTGAATATTTAACCATCCGAAAGATGTCACAGAACTCGATCTTCCTTCCTGAGTAACACACACGTGTTCTCTCTCTCTCTCTCTCTCTCTCTCTCTCACGGCTTTCAAATATGAACCGATCACAAATGACAGGAGTTGTCTTTCTTGAATTCAAAGAGGCGTTTGATCTTGCTGATCATTCCATTCTTTTAAAGAAACTCTCTATCAACTTGAACCATTCCTCAACAGTCTCATTATTCCAATCGTACTTGAATGATAGGACTCAGTATGTGGTGCTTAATGGTAAAACCTCCGCTTCAGACTTTGTCAGACATTGAGTCCCACAAGGCTCAGTACTAGCCCCCCCCCCCCCCCCCCCCCCCACCCCCTCCTTCTATTCTGCATCTTCATCGATGATTTACCATTGTCGATAACAGATGAAAACGTCACGACAGATCTATTTGCTGATCACTTGTCACTCCAAACGAAAGGTAGTAATCTACAGACAATGGAAACTTCTCTCCAGGAAAGTCTAAACGACGTGTCAGACTGGTGTCATTCAAACTCAATGGTCATACACCCAGGCCAGCCAAAACCAAATCTATGATTATAGCTACCCGCCAAAAGCGCCAATTGACTCCTGTTTGCGTTAAACATCAGTTGAATAGCACTTCTATCGAAGAGGTAGATGAGCATCGTGTTTTAGGGGAAACGATAGAAAAAGAATTGACATTGCAATCTCATTTCAATAATGTATGCAAGATAGTCTCAAAAAACTTTTCCTGTTATCTCAATCAAATCGCTACGTGAACAACACTGTGCTTAAACTTTTCTTCAATGCACACATAATGTCACGTATCAATTGCGCTTCAACAGTGTGGGACGGGAGTAGTGATGTTCACAAAAAGGCTGAATTCTCTCCATAGACGTGCAGCAAAACTACTCCATCCAGCCGTACCACTAACAACCGACGAAAAACTGAAAGTGCTGAACGTACTTCCTCTGAGTAAGCAATTGGAATTCAACAACGCATCATTTACGTCTACAATCTTGACAGATACTATGCCATGTTATATTAATGCCATTTTTACAAGATTGAACAGCTTTTCTGGCTCGAAGAATTTCCTTCTCCCTACCCACGCATTGATCAATACAAAACAAGCCTAGCTTACTCTGGACCATACATCTGCCAGTCACTTCCACCTAGTCTGCAAAATACGAATACTTTAAAACTTTTCAAGAAACATTTACATAAACAGTCTATGTCTCAGTGATTTGATTATGCGATTAAAATGATTAGCGTCCATTTTCAAAGTCTTCAGTAAACCAGACTTTGAATACACCGTCTAAACATACAGCCTACTCCGTTTAATCGCTCATCTGCACTCCCACTCTGTCTACCACCCCCCTCGCCTACCTATCATTCTCTCCCCTCCTCCTCTGACCTTTCTCTCTGTAGTTTTGTTTGTTTGCTTGTTTATTTGTTTGTTTTTGTATGTGTAAGTTTGCATCTGTTTGACTGCCCACCATCTGTTTGACTGCCCACCATCTGTTTGACTGCCCACCATATCGTTACTACTTTTATGAACAGTCTGCTTATCATTGTAGAATTGGATTACAGTGTTGCTATGCTGAATTGTCAGTTTGAATGGTATATGTTGAAATAATGTCTGCATGACAAGGACAGATTATAAGACCAGGCTTTGGCCTAATATTTTCATCCTTACGTATTAAAGATCAATCAATCAATCTCTCTCTCTCTCTCTCTCTCTCTCTCTCTCTCTCTCTCTCCTCTCTCTGTGTGTGTGTGTGTGTGTGTGTGTGTGTGTGTGTGTGTGTGTGTTGGAGATATTTTCTAGGTCTTTGTGATAAGTTTTACATGAGACAGCACTATGGCTTCTTCTGATGACAGACAGACACCGTGCCAGATCTCTCTCTCTCTCTCTCTCTCTCTCTCTCTCTCTCTCTCTCTCTCTCTCTCTCTTTCTCTCTCTCTTGCACACACACACACACACACACACACACACACACACACACACACACACTGTCACTGCTTGCCTGTCTGTCTGTCTCTTTCTCTTTCTCAGTTACATCGTACATCGGGATTAGAATGCGAAAGCTGTTCTTATATCCTTGAAAGCTAAACAAATAAAAACACACACACAAAAACGGGGGAAAAAACAATACAACCAAAGCTTTTCGCCGTCTAATGATGTCCAACATTCCACAAGGCGATTCTGTGGATGTCCCAGGATGATACCTTCTCTTATTTGCATTACAGCCAAAAGATTTTAGTCTAAACTTTTGCTGAAGTAATCATATGGAACTTTTTTTATCACGTTAAAGTATTTCTTTGACTGGAATGCGATCAGTCGATCTTTAATTTCTGAAATAAAAGATGAAGAGAAGAGAGACAGACGCAAACATGCGCGCGTAGAGAGAGAGAGAGAGAACAGGAGAGAGAGAGAGAGAGAGAGAGAGAGAGAGTGTCAACCTCGGGGTATGTCAGTGGAGGAAGGACTAGCGCACAGCCCAAACACACTCACAGCTTGCTTACAATCTCATTCATATATCATGCATTCGTCAAATCAAACCACTAGTAAAGTCTATAACTTTACTACACATAATCATAGAAAACATCAATGCGCATGGAGTCAAACAAAATAAAACATTCTCTCTTTCCTTGAACTTCACAAAACCATTTGTCTAAATCATCATAACTAACCCGGTGTAAATAGATTTTTCTACTTTACCTGGCCAGGTGATCTTAAGCTATTTACGAATCACTGTCTTTTCCTTTTCTTCTTTTTTTTTTTTCCTTTTTCACTGTCACTTTCACAAACACCAGTCACGACACAACTGCTGGCACTGGTCAGGTTGGACTGCTGGCACTGGTCAGGTTGGACCGCTGGCACTGGTCAGGTTACTGCGTTGGCCTGTGGCTCTGCCTGATGAAAGTGGCGCTGCCAGTATGAGGTCGAATCCCGTTCAAATTGAACAGTGACTACCAGGCATCGATCTGTTCTCCTTCTTTCTTCCTGCATTAACGCATTGCACTCTCTCTCTCTCTCTCTCTCTCCTCTCTCTCTCTCCTCTCTCTCTCTCTCTCTCTCTCTCTCTCTCTCTTCTGGTCTGCTCTATCAGATGGACATAGTTGCCTTTTATTCTTTTCTTTTTTTTTCTCTTCATCGATTAGCAACTCTCTCTCTCTCTCTCAACATCTCTCCTTAGTCCTTCCCTGCAGACTCTATATGGTGCTAATGCTTCAACTCGGTTCTCTTTGCTCCTCTCATCTCTCTCCTTTTCCCTCGAGCAGAGACTACCTCGGGACCTCTCTCTCTCTCTGTCTGTTCTGTTCTTCTTCTCCCCCTCTTGTCACTCACTCCCCTAACTTTCTTATCCTATTCCTACCTGTCAAAGGGTGAGTACCATTGGTCAGAATTTTCCCGCCTTGTACCGAGGTTACCTCCCCTCTAATTTCATTGGACATGCAAATCATGAAGTCACATCTCCCCCGCCTAGCTTCCATGGTGGTCAACGGGTCATTTAATTAATTAGCTTGGTTTCACCCCCACTACACAATACCTCCCCTCTTCCTACTTTAGCCGGCGACGCCTGGCTTAACTGTGGGCACTGGTCTTGTAAATTAGCTGTATCAGTCTGACCTAGACGTAGCGATCCGTCTGGCCAGACCTATTGAGACGTCGGTCAGCCACTCAGTCTGTCTGCCGTCTCCGCAAGAACTAAAATAGCCTCCTCGCGGTGCTTAATTGCTGATGCGACGCATGAAGTCGTCTGCCTGGCGCCAGGATGTTTGAGTTCGGAGCTTAAGTCCAATTGAACTGGCTGGCGACTGACCACGATTTCGGTTTTCCTTTTTTTTGTCCGTGACAATTTCCCCTTGCAAAAGACTATGCTCACATTGTCTCAAAACAACGGTAAAAAAAACAACAACCGAATTTGCTGACACACAGCTACACGTGCAAGGTTTTGCAAAATAATTTACAACAAACAGTTTACAAATTATAAGCGTTATATCACTAGTTGAATATCACCCCAATGGGTCTTCATTGATGTGCGCTTTTGCCTTATTTCAACTCTTTTCTGATAACCTCTGTGCGCACCTATGCAATTCCCCTACCTGCGGATTTGCCACCTCTTCTTTCACAACTACTATGAAGAGCACAATCTAATATGATCACGATCCATGACACCTCACTGAGGAATTTCCATCCTCACTCATCGCAAACAGTGCATTACTACACAAGCGACTGAATGCTCCAAACATAACTACATTACATGAACAAGTCTCACAAAGAAAATATGAACCATAGCCAAATGGGAATGAACCCATATCCACTCAACATAACTGTAATCCACACATATTATTTACAAAGTACTATGCACACCCGGATATGACTGACTTCCTCTGAGTTGCAGCTTGCTAGACTACACGGCTTAATAGTCAGCTCCTACATTCTGTCGACCTGGGATGTACTGAACTCGATACCTGTAGGGCTGCAGTGCCTATGTGCTGAGTCTCATGCTGAATATTTGCGGAGCAAATTCGCAGGAAAAGTTTTGGTTTCCCATTCACATCAATTCGGTAATCCTGATCTACCTTTTCAATGATGGTGGAATGGTCCTTTCCAATGCATCAGCAGCTTGTTGTGATCCGTGGGAAGCAGTAACAGGACTTGATCTCCCACCTTGAGGGATTGCTTCCTCACCTTCCTGTCATATTGCTTCTCTGCACGACCCTAGCCTCCTGCAAACTTTCCCTTGCAACCTTACATGTCTCATACCTCTGCCCACCTTTGGAACAGGGCGAGATTGGGCCAATCAGATCAAACGGCCACTCTCCTGAATGGTGTGTCAATTAAAGGGGCTGTTTAAGAGGCGCTTTCCTCTTCACCCCTCTGTGGCTGACCTTTGACACACATTACATGACATGCAGAACCGCTTTATGTCTGCCATTGCCCTGGCCAATGAAAATCATCAAAGATTCGGTCAGCTGTTTGCTGGTGCCGAGATGACCCGCCATGAGTGACTCGTGACCCACTGACATGACAGTGTCACGATAACATGCTGGTACCTCTAACTGAGTTGTCACCTTACCTGTCTTCCCCTTGGTGAACACTCGGTACAACAACCCACCTTCACCAGAAATTCTGTCTCACCTCCTCTAACCACCTGTTTCTCTCCACCTCTTGCCAACTCCCAAGACTTCATGAGCGAAGGGTCTTGTTCCTGCGCTGCCCTAAACTCATCAGGCGACACACCTATGCCTGACTTCCTTGCTGGAACGACTAACGGCTTATCAACCTTTTCCTCCTTCTTGCTCCGTGTTGAACTGCTGCCCCTGGTGGCAGTCAACAACTCAGGATCCCCTGGATCCCTTGCACCTGGAATATTTCCAATGATCAAATCATAAAGGGGTTCCTCCATCACCAGCGCAGACAACTCGCCTGAGAAGTAAGGGGTACGTACTCTATCTTAGCAACTGGGAACTCTTCACAGTGCCGTCGATTAGAGTACAGGTCTGGATTTGCCCTGTCAAATCCCCTTCCTCGACCAGCGTTGTTCTTACTACACCACATGAACAACCGGTGTCCCGTAACACTTTCACCCTCTGCTGGCCAATCCACCCCTCT
Source organism: Conus ventricosus (assembly GCA_018398815.1). Classification (NCBI taxonomy): domain Eukaryota; kingdom Metazoa; phylum Mollusca; class Gastropoda; order Neogastropoda; family Conidae; genus Conus; species Conus ventricosus. The sequence goes on along the minus strand of CM031598.1, from coordinate 40,873,442 downwards.
TCCACTGTAATGAACCACTCAGCCTAGTGCCCTCCATCCCTGACACTGACTGCTGTCCAGTACTAGCCATAGGCCGCACTCTACCCTCTTCAGATTGGATCCCTTTTGGTTCCACTGCAGGTCGTTTCCCCTGGCGACCCTTATCAAACCTCTTGCAAGGCTGCTGCCTTCTGGAACCTCATGCGACAATCCCTCGCCACATGTCCCTTCTTGTGACAAAATGAAACACCTATTGTCTCTTTGTCCTCCCTTCTGCCCCACCACTGGGTTTGCAGACTTTGCAGAAAACTCCTCTAGTCTCCTTGCACTCTTCTCACCTGTGCCTGGCACCTGTTTCTCTCTGCACCTTAGTGCCCAAACGTGCCTCCCTGTACACCTCTGCTAACTTCAGCAACTCCCCGCTGTCTCTGGCTGTCTCTCTTTCAAATGTATAGTTAACTCTGGGCTGCAACCTGACAAAATCTGTTCTTTCATAACCAGCTCTTTCAATTCAGCGAACTCCTTTCTCGTACCGCTCAACTCAACCACTTCTCAAAATAGTGATCTAAACGTGCACCAAACTGAGTGTACGTTTCACCTGCTTGTAGTCTAGCTGATCGAAATTTCTTTCTAAACCCCTCCTCTGTGAGGTCAAATCCCTCATCAAAGACTCCTTCACAGCACCAAAATCAGATTGCTGGTCTGCTGGTAATGCAGTGAAAATCTGTAATGCCTTACCCGTCAGTAGCGCTGACAAAATGACTGCCCACTCCTCTGAAGGCCAACCCGACTAGTAGCAAACGTTTTCAAAACGACTGATGTACGCATCAATCGAATCTGATCCTTCAGAGAATTTTGGCAACTTTGGTCGGGGGGCATAACTGCGCACAGGGTCACTGGAAACTGAACTACCATCATCAGTGGTCTCCCTCTGTGTTCTCACTCTCTCTAACTCTAATTGAATCCTTAATCTTTCTTTCCTGCGTTTCCCTCGCCTGATTATCGTTACCTGAATCCTTAATCTTTCTGTTTCCTGCGTTTCCCCGCCTGATTATCGTTAGCCTGAATCCTTAATCTTTCGTTTCCTGCCTTATTCTTTCTGTCTCCTGCGCCTGCCTTATTCTTTCTGTCTCCTGCGTTTCCCTAACCTTTTCCCGTTCTGCTATTTCTACTGCGACACGGCGTCTTTCCACTCGCTCATCTCTTCCATCTTTATGTTGGGTTTCAACGAATGCTCGCAGCTCTTCTCCCGAGTAGCCTAAATCACGAGCGACGCTCACAAGTTGTTCAATAGGGTGTTCTTTTCGTCAGCCATTATATCTTTTTTTTCTGACAAGATTTTATTACTACGACAGCCAAACTGGTGGTTACCGACACGAGTGACGTAATAGCACAATCCTATGAATGATAATATTAGCTTGGGACAACGTAATTAGTTTTTATAAGACCCTAGCGCCTGACCCAACTATGAGAGCGAATTATAGGCAATCTGTGCGAAATAAGTATCTGGGGCTGAAATGCCAAGCCTAGTGTTACTATCTTGGAAGCAATGCCAAGCCTAGTATTTAACTATCTTGGAAACATACAGTAAGACACTACCTTGTTAGGATTACAATACTTGAATCCCACCCAGCTTCCTCTCTGAGAAGTTGAACAATTATAATAAATGGGCCAGAATATCCTGGCAGGCTCGCCAATAAATTGTCAACCTCGGGTATGTCAGTGGAGGAAGGACTAGCGCACAGCCCAAACACACTCACACTTGCTTACAATCTCATTCATAATCATGCATTCGTCAAATCAAACCACTAGTAAAGTCTATAACTTTACTACACATAATCATAGAAAACATCAATGCGCATGGAGTCAAACAAATAAAACATTCTCTCTTTCCTTGAACTTCACAAAACCATTTGTCTAAATCATCATAACTAACCCGGGTGTAAATAGATTTTCTACTTTACCTGGCCAGGTGATCTTAAGCTATTTACGAATCACTGTCTTTCCTTTTCTTCTTTTTTTTTTTTTTTTCCTTTTTCACTGTCACTTTCACAAACACCAGTCACGACACAACTGCTGGCACTGGTCAGGTTGGACTGCTGGCACTGGTCAGGTTGGACCGCTGGCACTGGTCAGGTTACTGGCATTGGCCTGTGGCTCTGCCTGATGAAAGTGGCGCTGCCAGGTATGAGGTCGAATCCCGGTTCAAATTGAACAGTGACTACCAGGCATCGATCTGTTCTCCTTCTTTCTTCCTGCATTAACGCATTGCACTCTCTCTCTCTCTCTCTCTCTCTCTTTTCTCTCTCTCCTCTCTCTCTCTCATCTCTCCTCTCTCTCTCTCTCTCTCTCCTCTCTCTTCTGTCTGCTCTATCAGATGGACATAGTTGCCTTTTATTCTTTTCTTTTTTTTTTCTCTTCATCGATTAGCAACTCTCTCTCTCTCTCAACATCTCTCCTTAGTCCTTCCCCTGCAGACTCTATATGGTGCTAATGCTTCAACTCGGTTCTCTTTGCTCCTCTCATCTCTCTCCTTTTCCCTCGAGCAGAGACTACTCTCGGGACCTCTCTCTCTCTCTGTCTGTTCTGTTCTTCTTCTCCCCCTCTTGTCACTCACTCCCCTAACTTTCTTATCCTATTCCTACCTGTCAAAGGGTGAGTACCATTGGTCAGAATTTTCCCGCCTTGTACCGAGGTTACCTCCCCTCTAATTTCATTGGACATGCAAATCATGAAAGTCACATCTACCCGCCTAGCTCTCCATGGTGGTCAACGGGTCATTTAATTAATTAGCTTGGTTTCACCCCCACTACACAATACCTCCCCTCTTCCTACTTTAGCCGGCGACGCCTGGCTTAACTGTGGGCACTGGTCTTGTAAATTAGCTGTATCAGTCTGACCTAGACGTAGCGATCCGTCTGGCCAGACCTATTGAGACGTCGGTCAGCCACTCAGTCTGTCTGCCGTCTCCGCAAGAACTAAAAATAGCCTCCTCGCGGTGCTTAATTGGCTGATGCGACGCATGAAGTCGTCTGCCTGGCGCCAGGATGTTTGAGTTCGGAGCTTAAGTCCAATTGAACTGGCTGGCGACTGACCACGATTTCGGTTTTCCTTTTTTTGTCCGTGACAGAGAGAGAGAGAGAGATTAGTAGAACAAAAATGTGTGAGATTTGATTATAATTCTCTCTCTCTCTCTCTCTCTCTCTCTCTCTCTCTCTCTCTCTCTCTCTCTCTCTCTTTTCTCTCTCTGAAAGATGGACATACAATGGATCTTTAATGCCTGTTGTTAATGTATATAAATATCTTGGTATCTACTTCTCCACGCGTTTGAGTTTTACCTTTGCTTGCAAGGATTTAGCTAGTAGGGCAAAAAGTGCATTATTGTGTATTATGAAAAAACTGTCATTGCTAAATAACGATTCCCTTACTTTGTTTTTGAAACTATTTGATTGCCAAATTCAACCTGTGATTCAGTACAGGGCTGAAATATGGGGCCTTGATGCTGCTGCTGTGCACTGTGAAAAAATCCATCTTTTTGCTCTAAAGAAGTTTCTGGGCGTATCGTTGCAAACGCCGAATGATTTGGTATATGGTGAAACGTCTAGATATCCCATGTATTTGAATTCTGTTGTGAAATGTGTTCGATATTGGTTAAAAATTGTTCAGATGGAGGATCACAGATTGCCACTCAAAGCGTATAGAATGTTGTTAGACTTGGATAATAGAGGAAAGAAAAACTGGGTGACAAATGTGCGGATGAAATTGTATGCGTATGGTTTCGGTTTTGTATGGATGAACCAAGGTGTTGGTGATATAAATGTTTTTATTCGGGTATTCCGAGAAAGATTAATTGATTGTAGTTGGCAAAACTGGAATTCACATGTGCAGAACAGTACCAGATTTGAATTTTATAGAGCGTTTAGTCATTTACGCTGTATACCTGTTTATATGTCAATGAAAATAGACAAACATATAAAACGTATCATGACTAAGTTCAGATTTGGTGTGTCTGATATTGCTTCTCATTATTTTCGCTACAGGCAGTCACGTGATACAAATCTGATTTGTCCATTGTGTCGAAATTCGAAAGAAGATGAAATCCATTTTGTATTAACTTGTCCAGTATTACAAGACCTCAGAGATCAATTCCTACCACAAAAATATTTCAAGAATCCTTGTTTTTTTTTAATTAGTTTTGTTAATGTCATCATCAAATGAGAATACTGTTAAACAGTTGGCTATTCATCTATATAAAGCATTCCAGAGGCTAAGTGTTTATGTAACATGATCAAGTCAGTGTCAATCTGCGACATGAATCACAATGTATATCCCCATTCGAAGGGGCTAAGGCCTTTATGAATAAACTATTTGAGTCTTGAGTCTCTGTGTGTGGTGTGTGTGTGTGTGTGTGTGTGTGTGTGTGTGTGTGTGTGTGTGTGTGTGTGTGTGTGTGTGTGTGTCTGCACAACTGTCTGTATCACTGTCTGTCAGTGTGTCTGTTTATCTGACTTCGTCTGTGTCCCTGATTGTCTGTCTGTCTGTCTGTCTGTAGTGCCATGTTGTTTTTTCCCAGTCATCCCCAACGTAAGCATCCCCCCTCCCTCCCCCTCCGCTCTCCCCTCCCCTCTGCCCTTCCCGTCAATCCTCCTGAAAACCTTAACCTCCATCTTTCTACTTCCACTCCCCCAACCCATCCCTACACCTGCACGTTATAGAAAATCCATCTGTAATCGCCCCCACCCTCCTCAACACGCCCTCTCCCACCCCCCCACCCCCCCTTTCTACGCATATATTCACTACCACCCACCCCCACCGCCCCAAAGCCCCTCCCTGTACGCTCGCTACCACCACCACCACCACCACCACCACCATCATCATCCGAGGCGACTTCAAAGACGGACGTTATTTTCCAAGCACGTTCGAAGGCTTAGCGACAGCCACAGAGTAAAATCGATGGGCGAATCTCTCTCTGGGGCATTGTAGTCTGTGGAGTTAATTGCTGGGGCCGTTGTCGACGCCTCTGTCTGTGTCACCAGGACCCCCCCCCCCCCCCTCCCCCAACGTTCACCCCATGTCTCCCTCTCCCTCCCTTCCTCCACGTTCATCCCGTGTCTCCCTCTCCCTTACTCATCCATAAAAAAAGGAAACCGTTACAAAACCCATAAAACCAGAGAAATAATAAATGTTTACTTTGAGGGAGAAGAGGAAGCGGAGGGGGGGGGGGTAGAGTTGGGAGGAGGGGGGGGGGTCGATTGTCAGAGAGGAGTGGGAAGAGAGGGAGGGTTAGCAGACAGGGTGCAAGTGCTTGATGTCGATTGGGATGGATATTTCATGCTACTACTACTACTTCTGTCACTGCTGTTATCATCATCATCATCATCATCATCATCATCATCACTGTTATCATTGTTATTATCATTATTATTACCGTTGTCGTTGCTGTTGTTTTAATTATCAATATAACTATCATTATTACTATCATTATATTCTGTAAATCATTCGCATGAATGTGCACACACACACACACACACACCCCACACACACACACACACACGCACGCACGCACGCACGCACGCACGCACGCACGCACGCACGCACACACGCACACACACACACACAATATGCGAGAGAGAGAGAGAGAGAGAGAGAGAGAGAGAGAGAGAGAGAGAGAGAGAGAGAGAGAGAGAGAGAGAGAGAGAGAGAGATGTGACATTTCACATCTGCTGAGTCAAAAGCTAATACAGGAAAAAGGTAAGTGTATCTGTATGTATGTATGTGTGTGTGTGTGTGTGTGTGTGTGTGTGTGTGTGTGTGTGTGTGTGAGAGAGAGAGAGAGAGAGAGAGAGAGAGAGAGAGAGAGAGAGAGAGAGAGAGATAGAGAGAACGGTAACGAGAGGGAAAGTAGGTAAGGAAGGAAGGGGACAATTAAAAAAAAAGAGACAAGCGGACAGAGAGACCTTCTGAACAATGGCCAAAACAAATAAAATGAAAAATTAAATGGAATCACAGGATACTTCCCTTTGCTCAGAAGATCTGATATCAGGGATCTGGACAGACAGGGAACTGGAGGACAGAGATCCATGGGATCTGGACAGACAGGGAACTGGAGGACAGAGATCCATGGGATCTGGACAGACAGGGAACTGGAGGACAGAGATCCATGGGATCTGGACAGACAGGGAACTGGAGGACAGAGATCCATGGGATCTGGACAGGCAGGGAACTGGAGGACAGAGATCCATGGGATCTGGACAGGCAGGGAACTGGAGGACAGAGATCCATGGGATCTGGACAGGCAGGGAACTGGAGGACAGAGATCCATGGGCAGGTTGTTGGAAACAAATCAGCTACACACGCATGGATGTGCGCGAGCACACGTATGTCATACCGCACGCCATTTCAAATAAGCATGCACGCATGCACGAGCGCGCCCCCACACATACACACGTTACACAAAACACGCACGGACGCACGCATGCGCGCGCGTGCTCGCACCCACACAAACACACACATATACACGCACACACATGCACACACACACACACGCGCGCGCGCGCGCGCAGGATATATGCATGCATGCCTACACACATTTGCAAATGCGTGTTGGTGCACACGTATATACAACACACACATTCCGGAAACGGTGTGGAAAAGAGACGCGGAGATTTCAGACGAAGAAAAAAGAGAGCAGGTTGGGGAAGAGAGAAGAGAGAGAGAGGGAGAGAGAGAGAGAGAGAGAGAGAGAGAGAGAGAGAGAGAGAGAGAGAAATACTGGAGGGAGAGAGAAATTGGGGAGGGTGGGAGAAAGGGAGGGGGAGGATGTTGTCTTGCGATAGGTGAGAGGACGGAGATTCCAAAAGTGTGTGGAAGATCCTGAAGGGGCGGGGTATAGAGCTGAGGGAGAGAGTGGTAGGGATGAAGAGAGAGAGAATAATAAAGACGGTGATAATTCATTCAAAAACGAGTTAGCCCTGTCCAAAGGGAGTGAAATCCATGAAAAGTGGATAACGATGTAAAAATGAAAATGATCGTATTATACTCGCTGTAACTGTGTAAAATGCACCAGTTATTCCCCTTGCAGCACTTACCGGGAAGAGTCCCTGATATGTTGAAATGACTATTCAGATAACTTGCAAAGTTTCTGGTTGCATTTTCATTTTTTATCGATAGTGACAATACTCAACGAATGTAAATAGTCTGTTATAAAATTTGATTAAAACAAATTCATTTTATAAGTCAATTTACGCTGGACAGTATAATTCACTATGAATTTCGTCCTATATTGTTGAGCGGCATATGTAACTTATGACAACTCCATTCTCACCATTGTATCTCTTAAAGTGAACGGGAAAGTTGGTTTGGAGAGAGAGAGAGAGAGAGAGAGAGAGAGAGAGAGAGAGAGAGAGAGAGAGAGAGAGAGTGTCTTGCAGACCAAAGTTCTGTTGGTAGGTTCAGGTGGATAGGACAGCACCGGAGGAGGTGGGCCACCACCCTTGGAGGAATATTACAGGCGCGCGCAGCGCAGGAGAGTCATTAATGTGGAACCTGGAGGACTGGTGGAGGGTGTTTGACTCTTGGGTGCCCAGTTTTCAACCTCATGATGGTCACCTCATCTTCGTAGGGGATGCGATAGGAACCGCCCTTGTGGTGGTGGTTGAGATGTTGGTGAGGCCATCTCTGTGCTTCTTCTTCACTATGAGCTGATCCTGTTTACAGATGACATCTTGCTTGAGCTGTCCTTTGAACGACTGTATTTAGTGGGCTGCGGCAGACTAAAGCAGCTGCAGGGAGTTTAAAGCCTAGTTCCAAGGGGTTCCTGGGAGCTTGCGTACAGGGAGGGGGGCATCAGGAAAGCTGAGAGAAAAAACGGGGGGGAAGAAGGGGGGGGGGGGGTTCTTTTCGCAGTTTGGGATGCTTCTACTTCAAACCAGTTCGCATCGATGTTGCAGCTGCGTAGATTGTTGCAGTTTGTAGGGACTGTTGCAGTTTGTATTGAGTATTGCATTTGGTGTGGACTTTTGCAGTTGGTACGGACTGTTGCAGTTTTTATGGACTACTGCAGCTGGTGTGGACCATTGCAGGCAGCACGGACTGTTGCCGTTAGTGTGGACTGTTGCAGTTGGTATTGACTAATGCAGTTAGGCCAGACGATGTCGGTTGCTATGGACTAGCAGATAGTGTGAACTGTTGTCGCTGGTACGGATTGTTACAGTTACTGTGAACTGTTGCAGGTAGTGTGGACTGTCGTCGCTGGTACGGATTGTTACAGCTACTGTGAACTGTTGCAGTTAGTGTGGACTGTCGTAGTGAATGAGTTTAAGAAAGATTCCTCTTCTTCAACCTTTG
>CM031598.1:40857617-40862617 GCA_018398815.1 Conus ventricosus | reverse complement strand
GGAGTCACGACCTGGAAGCGGCCCGGCCTCCATAGAATGTGAAGAGTTCAGGGCCAAGACACTTGGCTGAGGGTGGGATGGGGGTGGGGATGGGGGTGGGGATGGGATGGTTTCTTCTCTTTAGACCTTCCCCTGTTATGTCAAGCTCTCTCCTTAGAGTTTCTTTCTACTGGTGTGGTATGGTGTGGTGTGGTGTGGTATAGTATGGTATGGTATGGTGTGGTATTGTATGTTTTGGTGTGTGGTGTGGTGTGGTGTGGTGTGGTGTGGTGTGGTATGGTATAGTATGGTATGGTGTGGTATTGTATGTTTTGGTGTGGTGTGGTGTGGTATGGTATGGTGTGGTATTGTATGTTTTGGTGTGGTGTGGTATGGTGTGGTATTGTATGTTTTGGTGTGGTGTGGTGTGGTGTGGTATTGTATATTTTGGTGTGGTGTGGTATGGTATGGTGTGGTATTGTATGTTTTGGTGTGGTGTAGTGTGGTATGGCATGGTATGGTGTGGTGTGGTGTGGTATGGTGTGGTGTGGAGTGGTAAGGTATGGTATGGTATAGAGTGGTGCGATTTGGTATGATATGGTGTGGTTTAGTATGGTCTGGTATGATGTGATGTGATATGATGTGGTGTGGTATGATATGGTTTGGTGTTGGGTGGTGTGGTGTGGTTCGATAATTATGTACGGTGCGCTATGCTGTGGCATATTATGGTACATTGTGGTGTGGTATGCTGTGGTACCGTATAGTGGTATTTGATGTGACGCAATGTGGTATGCTCTGCTGTGCTGTGGTATGCAATGGTACAGTGTGGTATGGTACGCTTTGGTACAGTGGAATACTTCAATGAAGTAGACATGAACACGAGAACAATACAAAGTTTTTAAAAATCTTAAACACCAGGCCTCGCTCATGTTCTCTTGTAGAAAAGTCTTTTTCCGTCATTCTCTGCGATCAGCCAATCACAGAGTGGAAGTTGGGGTCACGTGGTCAGTAGCTGCTTTCAGGGCGTAGACGCAATCTTAGGGGAGACGACAGAGGTAAAAATGTTGGTTTTTTTTTCCCTGACGTAAACATACTGGCCAGACTTCAGACTCCGGCCATGATATTGTTTTGTAGAGACTCTGGAGGGTTCATCCTACTGGCGACTAATTTGAACTCCCCCCTCCCGCCTCCCGTCTGTTTGTCTGTCTCTCTGTCCCCCCCTCTCTCTCTCTCTCTCTCTCTCTCTCTCTCTCTCTCTCTCTCTCTCTCTCTCTCTCTCTCTCTCCTCTCTTTCTCTCTCTGTATGCGTTTCTCCTCTGCATAACGTTTAAAATTTTTGTCTCTGTCTCCGACACAAGTTGTTTCTGGACACTTAAAAGAACGATGTCAGTATCATCGGTTTTCAGTCAGTGTGTTGGTGCTCAATATTTTTTACTTCTTCACGGAGGTGCAGGCTGTAGTTTCAAACAAACAGCAATGCAGCATCGCAGCTTAAAAATGTCGCTGTTACGGATGGTGTGCGGTGCGTGTTTTGCTGTCTGACTCTCACCTGAAGAAATTTGGATGAATGTACGTCTTTTTCTCTACACACACCCACACCACACCAACATAGCTAGCCAGGCAACAAGTTAAGTTTGTTCCTTTCTTTTTGCTGCCTGAACCATCAAATCAAAACAAGTACATTACACATGACAAGGGCCATCAGGTGCATCAACGAACTCTCGCCACTACCATCAAGGGCGCGCAACAACACTAGGTACTACACTGTCACAACAACATATTCCTTTTCACACGGCAGGTCAGGCTGGCACCCCCAGCAGTGTCATCACAGACAGTCTATGCATTTGCCCGCGTCCAGCCCGAATCACACAGTCCCCACACAGCACAAAAGCCGCCCACGGAAGCAGCTTGTGGAGTCCTTCCTGGGACTCGCACACAACACAATAGGTTCACACGAACGTCGTCTCGACGAAGAACTCTGCACACACGATGTCCACTGACCACTCGGTCAGCTTCTCCACACCCCTCTGGGTGGAGACAGCGGCTGGGCACGGGCTGCACCCCACACCCCTTTGGCAGCTCTCAAAACACACGTCGTCGTTCCGACGAAGAACGCTGAAGCCCTTGAACATACACGATGTCTACTGACCACTCGGTCAGCCTCTCCACACCCCACTGGGCGGAGAAGGCGGCTGGGCTTGGGCTGCACCCCACACCCGGTTGGCAGTCAGTTCCAGGTCGGACACGGGGGCTTCACCGACACCTGGGGAACTGATAGCTACCTTGGTTATCTAGCCTACTTCCTACGTATTTATCGTTCTTGCTTGTCACTAGCAGTCACTCTTCACATAATGCATTTTACTGGAAATTGGGGAGAAGATACCCATAATAAAATCTACAAAGTTTTAATACAGTGGATGCATTACAATAGAATATTTTCTTTGATTAACACCATGGTTGTTTACATTTGAAGGAAAGGATTTCCACATGGAACTCTTTTTCAAAGTACCTAAAATACAATTGTTACATATAAAGGAACGAATTCCGTTTGTCCCATTTTATCAAGAAAAGAATGTTTTTATCTCATCACATCATCACTAGACGTGTCCAATTACATTTGAAGGAACGATTTCCGTTCGTCCCTTTTCATCTTTCCACAACAGGAATCAGAATACATTTTCCAATAATGTATGCACAATAATTTTCATTGCTCACTTCCAGAGCTCACCAACACTCACATCATATAATACTTTAGGGAAAAGATAAACAACACCTTTTTGTCAATAATACATGGATTCAGCTATACTGAGAGGCAGAAATTCCGCACAAACATAAAAAATCATGCACAAAAATCTCATTTTGCTTTAGCGTAGTTTCAAAAGTGTTTTCTTCTTCTATCGAAAAGCTAGACACGTGTTTTCCTGCTTGTTTGTATAGTGTGTTTATTTATTTGTCTTCTGCAGCCATTTTCTCAAAATCAGTTGAGGCATAGAGGCCAGAGTACGAGGAGCGGAATAACTAGGGAAATATCTCTTTCTGTATTGAAGTCCAATCAGTGATTTCTGTATTTTTCTTAACGTGATTCGAAGCGTCTTGTGTGTGCAATTACCTTAGAGCGTATGTCCGCTCCAAACGGATAATATTTGCAGTTCGGGAATAAGCTGTCAAAACAATTCAGACTCCAAGTTAACGAGGGACGCCAGTTTCTAAATCCTGATGAGAAAAAAGAAATTAGACCAGACACATTCAAGCTACAGCGTGTCTCCGTAAGTGTAGCCTACCCCCATCAAAGAAGGAATAATCAAGTTTGAAGTGCATAGTTGTTTGTAATCATGTTCTTTCTGTGTGTAGTTTAGTGGGCGTTGTGTGTGTGTGTGTGTGTGTGTGCGTGCGTGTGTGTGTGTGTGTGTGTGTGTGTGTGTTCGTGAGTGCGTGCGTGCGTGCGTGCGTGTGTGTGTGTGTGTGTGTGTGTGTGTGTGTGCGTGGTGTGTGTGTGCTGCTTGTTTTGTTTTGTAATACCCCCCATTTATTGTGGAAAAAGGACGATTCCAGCTTTCTACAATTGGTTATCATGACAAACAACATGTTTGGCTTCTTGACTTTCGAACGATTTTTTTCTTGTAAACAAATCCGTAAAAAATCCCAGTGTGGGAGAAATCAACTGAAAGATGAAAAAGTAGCAGGATAATAAAGAAACGAGCTCAGAAACAATCAGACAACAAAGAGACAAAGAAATATAAACATAGAAATAGAAGTTGATAATAAAGAAACGAGCTCAGAAACAATCAGATAACAAATAAAGAAATATAAACATAGAAATAGAGGCTGATAATAAAGAAATGATCTCAGAAACAATCAGATAACAAACAAAGAAATATAAACATAGAAATAGAGGTGATGGACTAATGATGAAACAGTTTTGAAAGAAAAAGGAATCAAAGATAAAGGAGAGAAAACAAATGCAGTTGGATTGATGGCAGAATAACTGCCATTGTCTTCTCTGAAGAATAAAATGTTTGTCTTTTTCATTAACAGTAAAAAGCAAATAAACACGGCACGGAGATTGTAACATATAATTTGTTTTTGTTGATGTGTTGTTATTGTCCTTGTTCTTGTTGTTGACGTGGCTGTGGTAGTGCGTGCGTGCGTCCGCGTGTGTGTGTGTGTGTGTGATTTTTTACCCTCCTTCTCAGAAGAACCCCATGATGTGAACGTCATTTCCTGTGGCCAGCCAATCACACGGCAAAAGTGGCGGAAGTTGGGTGATTGAGACAACGGCCGCTTTTTGCTCGTGACTTCGGTATCATTGCTGCCAAAACAGTCGACTTGTGTGAGTTCTCCATGCGGCTGCGAAAACAGAGGTCACAGCACTGCAATTTGCATTGATCGGCTCTTTGATCATTGTCACAGTGACAAGAATAATAATAATGAAAAATATATGGCGCCCGACCAGGATGACAGCTCTCAGTACCTTACACTGTTTGCACACGAGTATCTCCTTTACCATGTATTCGTATCAAAGCGACCGCCCGCTCACGGAAACCACGCACACACGCACACGCACGCACGCACGCACGCACACACACACACACACACACACACACAAACACACACACACACACACACTTTCGTGCATGTATGTAAACAAGGGTGCGCATGCACACGCACACATGAGCGTACACACACACACACACACAGGCATATACATACATGCACGCCCGAGAGCATTTTGATCTAGAATTGGTGGAATAATTTGAAATCGTTGTGCAGTTTAAAGGGATGCGGAAGCGACAGTGGACATGGTCTAGCTCAGTGTCGGTTTCAATATGGCGTCCCTGCGTGGGAACTCGTCCGTAATACTAAACCAAACTACGTAGACATATAGTCAGGCTCCTGCGTGCACTGCTATATTCATCTTCCTGTATAAGTGCGAGACACGGATCCTCACAGAATATCTGAAAAGAGCAATGCAAGCCATGGCCATAAGGTGTTACCGAAAGATACTACACTTAGATATTCTT
>CM031598.1:40827617-40837617 GCA_018398815.1 Conus ventricosus | reverse complement strand
AAAGCGTGGTTTGTGTGTGTGAAAACCTGGCCAGGTAAGAAGTAAATTTTTATTATAACCCGGATTAGGAAGAATTGATCTTTTATGTTGTGATATTTCATTTGTTGATTTAAATTGTTCATGTTTAATTATAAGTAGCATAGAAATTGTATTCTTGTTTCTAAAGTCGTGTTAGGAGAAAACGAATGCGTGACATCCCATTCCCAGAGAGAGGCAAAATGTTTTGGTGGGCGCATGAGTGTGCAAATGCGTGTATGAGTGCAAAGATAACCCTTTGGTGTGTTAAGCCTGACTAATAATACATCAACTTAGTGCACTTAAGCAATACCATCACGATTTCCCCCGTCCGGACAAAGTGGCGAGCCTCCAGGATTGCATGGCCCAAATTAGTTTCAGGAGGGAAACAAAGTGAGTACTAGAGTAGTACTGGGGCGAAGCGTCCACTAAAGGCAATTGTAATTACTTTTCTAATTTTTTCCTTTTAGTTCTTTGAGTGTTGAGTATTGACTTGTGTGTAGGGTGGTTGTATTAATCAAAGGTGTTCAGAGAAACGAAGAACGAGGTTCTAGCCCTTAACTCTCACAGAAGCTGTGGTTTAAAAATTAAGGCCCTTTGTGTTAGGAACACTACCACGGGTTTGGTGTACTCATAACGTTTAGTAGATAAACTGTGTACGGACTTTTTCCGGGTCTAAAAGGTAACTGTTTTAGGGGTGCTAAAACATATCGAAAAAAAGAAATGGCTGAAAGAAAGTTTTACTCCCTTTGAGAAACTGATGAGTTAGGGGAGAAACTGGGATATCCCGGGAGATGAACTGCGTAGATTCATTGAAACTCAGCAGAAGACTGAGAGAGATGAAAGGGCAAAAAGAAGGAATTTGAAAAGGAACAGCTCGCAGCTTCAAAAGTAATCTAGAGGCAGAAACTGCTGCGTCGAAGGCTAAAGCAAATGCAGCAGACGCAGAGAGTGCAGCTGCTAAAACGAGAGCAATGCAGAGAGTGCAGCTGCCAGAGCAAGAGCAGATGCAGAGAGTGCAGCGAGAGCTAGAGCAATGCAGAGAGTGCAGCTGCCAGAGAAAGAGCAGATGCAGAGAGTGCAGCTGCCAGAGCAAAAGCAGATGCAGAGAGTGCAGCTGCCAGAGCAAAAGCAGATGCAGAGAGTGCGGCTGCAAGGGCAAGAGCAGAAGCGGAATCTGAGATTTTAAAGCCAAACAAATTGAGTTGGAAAGATAAAATCTGAAAATCGTAGTGAAATCGCCCACCATTTCTGAGTCAGTAGGCCGCAGACTAAATTGCGCACCTAGACCTAAACTCCCACTGTTCAGAGAAAAACTGATTCGATCGATGCCTATATCAGTCCGGTTTGAATCGTTTTGCCGAGCACGAGGGCTGGCCCGAAGATGACTGGGCAATAAACCTGTCTGCCTTGTTGACAGGTCCGTGCGTTACACACAGTTTCCAACTTACCCAAAGGTGATCAGAGAGTTTTTCGACAAGGTGAAACAGCAGACTAAAGGCATATGATTTGACTGAAGAAGGTTTTAGGCGTAAGTTTCGCGAGGCGAGAATCGAACAGGGTGAGACATACACTCAGTTGGGAGTTAGACTGGACCACTATTTCAACAAGGGGGTAGAACTGAGTGGAGTGGACATGATTTTGAAGGCCTCAAGACACTGGTGAAAAAGGGGAACAGATACTTGATGGTTGGGGGACGGCCTTACCATCCACATTAAGGAAAAAGGTGCAACCCCCCAAATAGCTGAGGTACTTCAACGGCAGAGACTTTACCGTGAAGCAAGCTGACTTGCCAGGGCAAGGGGAAAACCCGAAGCAAAACCTAAAGATAGCAGGACTGGACATTCCTCACACAACGGGTCAGGATTTCCCGCCCGTAGGCCCATGCCGTCACGTAAAGCACACGAAGGTGAGCGCCGAGGGCCCCCCGGGACAAGATCGTAGACAAGCGAAACTTTTTTTCTTGTGTGGCAAGACCGCCACGTGGCCAGAGACTGCCGATCTAAGACCCAGAAAGCCGCTGCAATGCGCATCTTAACCGAAAGAAGACAGGGCAAGGACGGAAAGAAAGATTGTTTTTATTACTTCGGGAATGTGTCGCGTACCCCCTGATTCTGTCGATAACAGGGATGTGCATGAGGGAGTGGTAGGGGGAGTGTCGTCAAGCGTGATCAGAGATTCGGGATGCACGGTGTAATTTACCGAGAATCTTTGGTGAAGCAAGAAGAGTTCACAGGTGAAACACGAAAGTGTATGCGGATCGACGGGACAGCAGATGAATTCAAAATTGCTCGCTAGTTATAGACACCCCAAATTTTTTTTGCGGGCTTGTAAGGCTCTGGCGGTACCAAAACCATTGTACGACGTGGTCATAGGTAATATCCCGGGTGCACGAGAGTACAAAAACCAAATCCCAAGTTCCCCGGCCGAATCGCCAGGGGGAGAGAAAGAGGGGGCCCTGGTAGAGCCTGAACAGTGCTGCTCGTTTCGGAAGCTGAATTACCTATACAACAAGGTTGATTGGAGGAAAGTATGAATGTTATGAGAGATAGCGGTTCCCACATGTGCAGTAGTCAAGAGTTCCCTGGTGAAGGAAAAGGAACTGACAGGGGAAACCCGAATCTGTGCTATGATTGATGGGACAGAGCGGGAATTCCGGGGCAGAAGTGTTGGTCAAAACGCCCTTCTACAGTGGGCGCCTTGAGGCAATAGTAATGCCCAACCCACTGTGGGGAGATAATCATCGGAAACGTCACAGGATCCCCGGCGGCCTGATGATCCAGACCCTGCATTCTCAATAGCAGCGGCAGTTCTGACAAGAAATCAGCTAAAGAGGAATCGAGAGGAATAAAGCCGCTCGTAACGCCACCACCGAAACCAGGAAATTTATGGCCACCCCGTCGGAGATAAAAGAGGCGCAGGGAAACGATCCCACACTAAGAAAATGTACGAGGTAGCAATGGGAAGGCGCAGGATGCCAGAGGAGGAACGGTCGCATACAAGGTCAAAAAGGCCTGCTGTACAGGGTCTTCACAGCTCCAAGACAGCGAAGGTGACGTCCACAACTGTTAGTGCCAACCCGGTACAGAGATACGGTTTTAATGTCTCTGGGACATGAAGCACTGATGTCCGACACCTGGGCAAAGCAAAGGGCGGCTGACAGAATCATGAGTCACTTCTACTGGCCTGGCATCATGGCAGACATCAAGCGGTTTTGTGCATCCTGTGACACATGCCAGAGAACGGCCCCCCAAAAGGAAGAACAAAGAAAGCCCTTTAGGCACAGCCCTCTGATCGACACCCCATTCAGGGCGGGAGCGTGGACATCGTGGACCAACTCCCCTGCCTCGAAGTCGGGAAACCCGCTATATCCTGACGCTGGTTGACTACGCAACCAGATACCCAGAAGCCATGGCTCTGAAGGGCGTTGAGACAGAGAGGAATCGCCGAGGCTCTAGTGGAGATCTTTTGTAGGGTAGGGGTCCCCACGAAATACTGAGCGATAGGGGGACACAAATTTACCTCAGACCTATTCGGGGAAGTCAGCAGGTTGTTGGGGGTTAAACAACTCCCCACCACGCCTTATCACCCACAGTGTAACGGCCCAGTGGAGAAGTTCAATGGCCACACTGAAGAACATGCTAAAGAAGATGTGTGAAGAGAGACCAACAGACTGGGATCGTTATCTCCTGCAGTTCTTTTCGCGTACCGAGAGGCTCCCCAGGACAGCCTCGGTTCTTCTCCCTTTTGAGTTGCTATAAAAGGCCGAACCATCAGAGGCCCAGTGTCCATTTTGAAGGAATTGTGGACCTACGATTTAAGATGGAGAGGAGGTGAAAACCACCTACCAGTACGTGTTAGACCTCAGGAAAACGTCTAGAAGACACATGTTGCTTTGCACAGGAAAACCTCAGGCAGTAAGCGAAATCCTATCGTAGTCACTTCAACAGGAAGACAAAAGAGGAACCTGCAAGTGGGCGGATAAGGGGTTGCTGTTGTTTTCCAACAGACCACAACAAGCTCCTCAAAGCACTGGAAGGGACCATACGAGGTGCGGAGAGAAAGGGTCACTACGACTACAATGGACGTAAAGGCAAACATAAGCTGTTTCACATCAACAAGCTGAGGAAGTACATCGAAAGAGGATGTCAAACAGAGCTCAAAGAGCAAATGGGGGCAGCCAGCATCGACATCGGGAGCAGGACGCTGAAGTGGAAAGGAGAAATCATGATCTGGGACTGTGAAAAGGGAGAGAAAATTTCAGGACTTAAGATATTCCATGGGCTGGACAAGGGCCAGACAGAAGAGATAAGACGGGTATGCGAAGAGTTTCAAGACATTCTGACAGAAAGACCGGGTTCAAACGAATCTGGATCGCTGCCACATAGACTGACGACAAACACTCCTGTTCATGTTAAGCCTTACCCAGTCCCATATGCCACCAAAGACATAATCAGGGAGAGGTTAAAAAAATGTTGATATGGGATCATAGAGCGGTCCAACTCCCCTACAGTGCCCCCCGTGGTCATAGTCAGAAAAAAAACAGGGGATCATCGGTTCTGCATAGACTACAGAAGGCCCCAATGACATAACCAAAACCGATGCGGAAGTCATGCCAAACAATGAAGACTTGTATGCAGAACTGTCAACAGGCAAAAGAAAAATACTACACAAAGATCGATCTGAGTAAAGGCTACTGGCAGATCCCACTCACGGACGAATCAAAAGAACCCGACTGCGTTTAGCACCCCATCAGGCCTGTATCAGTTCAAAGTAATGCCATTTGGCTGGTTTAACGCTCCAGCCGTCTTCACAAGAATGATGAGGAAGCTGCTCAGCGGACTTGAGGGGATCGTCAACTTCATGGACGACATCCTCATTTCATCAGAGACATGGAGGAGCACACCGCTAACGTGAAGGGAGTGTTCAGAAGACTTAGGCAAGCAAGTCTTACAGCCCGCCCTGGTAAATGCCAAAAGGCCATCCAGACCTTGATTTTTCTCGGGTTTGTGGTCTGCGAGGACTCCAAGCGACCTGAGCCAGAAAAGGTAGAAAAGGGTGCTTGCTACCCCAAGACCCTCGACCAAAAAAGGAAGTGCGGAGCCTGCTTGGCTTGATAGGCTTCTACCGAGAGTTCGTTCCGAACTTTGCCGCCATCACTAGCCCACTGAGCGATATGGTGAAGAAGGGGCCCAAACCCAAATATGTAGAGTGGACTGAGGCAGCTGAGAGGGCACTGAAGACTGTCAAGCAGAGGCCCAGGTTCATATCCCATCCTGAAACTTCCAGACCTCTCCCAGACCATTCGTCCCCAGAACAGACCCTCTGGCGTTGGTTTGGGAGCCGTGTTGCTGCAGGGGCAGATGGAAAACTGTTCCCGGGGCGCTATGCTAGTCGAAAACTCAATAAAGGGGGAAACAGCATATGCCACCGTAGGAAAAGGAATGTCGGCTGTTGTGTGGGGAATCCAGAAGTTCCAGAAAGTATCTTTACGGAAAGGAATTCATATGGAGACGGACCACCGCCCCTGCGGTTCCTGCAAAGAGCCAACTGAAGAAAAACCGAGTGTTGAGATGGGCAATGACACTCCAACCCTACCGCTTCCACATCAAATACATACCTGGACGAGAGAATGTAGGGCAGACTATTTCAGCCGGGCACGTAAATATGTATGTGTGCGTGTGTCTTTTGCAGTGTCGCGTATGCGTACGTGGCTGGTTGCGGCCACGTGTATGAAGAGAAGGGGAAGAATTTCCGTAGAAACATAATGGTTATAGGCCACAACGACTTTGAGCTGGTGGAGATTTCTGATTTATGTTGATATTTGCTTTGATAGTGTGTATGTAAATTGATTTTTCTCTATAAATTTTTGTTGCAAGACAAATCTTGCGTGCGTTCTCTGGTGTAAGTAGGCTTATGAAGGCCGAATTAGCACTGGTTTAAATGGGGAAAATTTTGAGTTTCATCTCCTTGAATGTTTAAGTTTTAGCCAATGCAGGGCATTGTCTTCGAGTGGGGGGAATTTGTCAAGGAGCGTGAAACCTCTCACAAAAGGCATTAGACGCTTGGAGACAAAGGGACATTGTACGTGGTATACAAATAGGTAAATTGACCAATTAACCAGGTACGTTACCCACCGGCCACACGGCCGAAGTTTGGTCAGATGACAAACAAACACCTAGGAGAGAGTTCGGACCTGCCTGTGGCGAAAGGGGGAAGGGTTTTTAACCACTACGACCTCGGGGCCCCAAGTGAGCGCTAAAATGCTCGTCAGCTGAGGTTTTTGTGTAAATAGCAGTGAAGAGCAGGGGGGCCCTTTGGGTTGTTCAATGGTAAATTTCCGTGGGTCACTGTGTTTGGTTCTATTGTCAGGCTGGTTGATGCGTGTGGAGGTTTTTAGCAGCCCTCCTTAAGAATAATTACTGAGTTAAGTAACCACCGAAGTCGGCGGGAATGTTCGATGTCCAACTGAGGCTAAGTGAGTGTTTGCTAATCAATTAGGTGGGGTGTGTGTAAATGCTATGTGTGGGAATGTACGATGGAGAATTCTGGGGACTTGTGAACTAGGGGTTTTGAGAAGCAGCGTGGACAAAGGCATGACCCGAAGGGGAATCCTTTGTTTCCCTCCCTAATAAAACTGAGGGGGAACAAACGGGGAGAACAACACCAGGAAAAGAAGAGAGAAGGCAGAGGAGAGAGAGAGAGGAGAGGAGTGGCAGGACAGAAAGGGTCGAGAGAAACGTGGGCTGGGAATAGAAGAGACAGCAAGGTCTTAGAGTTAAAGACAAGCTGGAAGAGAAGGAAACTAAGTTTGAAGCCCAGAGGTGGGTGAAGACAGACAAACTGAATTTGAACCCAGAGGTGGGTGAAGAAGACGAAGAAGAAGAGTTCGACGTCGAGATCCCAGAAACGACCACGAAGACCCAGTCCTGAAGCCTGGAGCCAGTCAACCAAGGGCATCACCATCAAGCAGTGCTGAAGAAGACGTGAAGAGACTTTTTTCAAGAACTGTGGTGTGGTGTGAAAGCGTGGTTGTGTGTGTGAAAACCTGGCCAGGTAAGAAGTCATTTTTATTATAACCCGGATTAGGAAGTATTGATCTTTTATGTTGTGATATTTCATTGTGTGTGATTTGATTGTTCATGATTAATTATAAGTAGCATAGAAATTGTATTTCTTGTTCTCAGTCGTGTTAGGAGAGAAACGAATGCGTGACATCCCATTCCCAGAGAGAGGCGAATGTTTGGTGGGCGCATGAGTGTGCATATGCGTGTATGAGTGCAAAGATAACCTTGGTGTGTTAAGCCTGACTAATAATACATCAACTTAGTGCACTTAAGCAATACCATCACGATTTCCCCCGTCCTGGACAATCCCCCCCCCCCTTCCCTCCCCGTCTCCTGCCTCTGTGGATATGTGTAGAAACTTGGTGAAGTGCTGCAGCTCCAGTCTGTCCGGTGTTAGGTCTGCCCCACACTATCGCCTCCTCGCGGGGAGACTTACAGGATTGGCAAAGACTGCAAGATTCGTCAGTTTGTCTGTCTGTATGCCTGTCTACCCCTGCCCCTACCACCACCTCCACTTTCATCTTCATTCCCCTTACAGAAGGTCTGGAGGACTGGCCGTCACTGCCACTGATATTGATCTCAGCCTGTCCCGCTGTTTCTTTGTGGAAAACGTGCGGACGATGTGTGGTCCACCACCATCCCCACATTCCCCTCCTGCTTCCTGCCCACGCCGCCGTCCTTGACCTCCTTCCTAGAACAGTCGTTAGAAGATTGACAGACACAGTAAGGAAAGAAAGGAAAAGATGTTGTAAGCGCTACAACTGATGAAAGCTGAGACACCAGAACAAGAAGTGAAGCAAACAGAGTGGCAGATCTCACAAGCTGTGAGGTTAATTCTGAAAGTGAACTTGAAAAGATCGAAGAAAGAAAAGAAAAGAAAGGAAAAAAAACAACGAAAGACAAAATCAAAATTTTGTTGTTGTTGTTGTTTTTGTTTGTTGTTGTTTTGTTCTTATTCTTTGTTTCTTTGTTGTTGTTGTTTTTGTTGGGGTAGGGGTGGGGAGGTTAAGAAAACGTGAGGTGAAGAAGGCTTGAGATACGTTAGAAGAGAAGAAGAGGACCAAAAATGTTCCACGTAAATAAACTCCCAATATCTTTGCGTGGTTCAAACTCTCTGTCTTCCTTCAAGGCATCTCTTAAAACCACTCTCTTCACCTATCAGTAGAATTATCTCCTCCTTGCCCATCAAACTGATTCTGTGTGTGTGTGTGTGTGTGTGTGTGTGTGTGTGTGTGTGTGTGTGTGTGTGTGTGTGTGTGTGTGTGTGCGCGTGTGCGCGCGCGCGCAGATGCTGTTGTGTCCGTTGTTGTGCGACAGTGTGTGTAGATCATGTGTGTGTGTGTGTGTGTGTGTGTGTGTGTGTGTGTGGTGTGTGTGTGTGTGTGTGTGTGCGCGCGCGCGCGTGGTTGTGTGTCAATATGCACCCTTGTTTGTAGATGCATGGTAGTTATTGCAATATCCATCTTTTTATTGGTTTCATTTATTTTTCTTTAACTTTTTATGTATTGTAAGCGCTTAGTGCTTATTATGAAAGATTAAGCGCCATAAATCATCATTATCATTATTATTACGTACTGCATGCAAATGAATTTTTTAAAAAGCAGAAGAATATGATGATTGGTGAATCAACTACAGCTGAAGTCTGTCTCCGTGTCCGACGCCCACTCCTACACACTCTTTGGTCCTTAGACAAAGCGGAAGATTGGTGAATCACTGCAAATGATGTCTGTGCGCCCGCCCTCCTAAAAACACCTCCTCCTTCTACTCCTCTCTCTCTCTCTCTCTCTCTCTCTCTCTCTCCTCTCTCCTCTCTCTCTCTCTCTCTCTATCTATCTATCTATCCCCCCCCCCTCTCTCTCTCTCTGACTGGCTTACTGGCCTAGTCTGCCTCTTCTTCCTCTCATTCCTGTGTCCACGTCATTCTGCTGAACTCGCACCTGTCGTCAGCAGCCTTACCCGTCCACCTGTCGTGGTTGCCTGTCCTTTTATCATGCTCATCTCCTCCGCCCTCATCATGACAGTTTCCAAACTGTCCCCACCCCATCACATCCTTTTTTTTTCGGACTTCCAACCTCCCTGAATCCCAAGACACTGGAGGATTCATCCCGAGTAAGCAAAGTGGGATCCTCGGATGTGAATCCCTGACCATTCTGTTAACGGAGGAGGGTTTGTCAGGCTCCAAGATGGTAAAAAGCCTGGGACGTTGGTCAACCAGTGCAGCTGAAATGTGTCTGCCCGATGTTCCCCCACGTCCCTCCCACTTCTCCCCTCCCCCCGCTCCCCCCCCCCTCCCCCCCCCCCCCCCCCCCCCCCGCCCTCTTCTCACGTCCACTCCTACCTCGGTGGACATGTAGGGGGAAGTTTTGTGAACCGCTGCAGATCAAATCTGTCTGTGGGTAGTTCTGTCCTAGTGTGTCTCTCCTCCTCCTGAAAGACTGGTTAAGACTGCAAGCTAGGTCTGTCTGTTTGTCTGTCTGTCTGTCTGTCTGTCTGTCTCTGACCCACACCACCCTTTGCCTCCCCTTACGCATGCATTACTGAAACCCCACCTCTCCCTCCCTTTAACCCCCCTTCAACAACACCAATGCCTGCCTCTCCCCATGTTCTTTACAAAGTGTGTGGGTGATCGCCAACCACTGCCATCCCCTCCGTCCCCATTTCCTCATGCCGCCCCTCCCCCCCCCCCCCCCCCCCCCGCTCCCCAACGAAAAACCATGGAAAATGAACAAGCATTTGTAACTACTAAAACATGGAAACCAGAAAGAAAACAAAATTTGAAAAGATTTTAGAGTCAGGCGTTGATGTCATTTCTGTAACTAAACTCGGAATATCGCCTAAAAGAAAAGTAGGAAAGAAAAAAACAACAACAACAAAAACAATACCAAAACTCATTCTTTGGGCAGAAGGAGTTGAGGCGC
>CM031598.1:40812617-40815117 GCA_018398815.1 Conus ventricosus | reverse complement strand
GGGGGGGGGGGGGGGGGGGGGGGGGAACGTGGCGCTGTTACTGGAGGTCCTGGACGGGGGTCAGGGCCGGCCAGTCAAGACGGCGGGCTCCTCTACCAGTCCGCGGTCCCGACCAGAGCGTGGCCTCGACCAGCGCGTGGCACCATCCAGTCCGCGGTCCCAGCCAGAGCGTGGCCTCAACCAGCACGTGGCACCATCCAGTCCGTGGTCCCAGCCAGAGCGTGGCCTCAACCAGCACGTGGCACCATCCAGTCCGTGGTCCCAGCCAGAGCGTGGCCTCAACCAGCACGTGGCACCATCCAGTCCGTACTCCGGGTGAAGCCCCCGGGAGGGGGGGGGGGGGGGGAAACGTAGCTGGGAGGAGAGAAGAAAGGGAGGGAAGGAAGAAGGAAGGAGGAAGGAAGGGTACTGGAACCCCGCCGTCAGTACAGTCTGACCCATGCTGCTAAATCTTAACAGCCACTCGCATGATGGGCGAGGGGAAGTCTATCAAACGCCCAACAGCCCCAGCTCAACACAGACCTGAGCATAACACAGTAAACCGATCAAATCGTTAAAGTCTTCTCACATGAAGCAGGTAAGGGACTGCATTAAATCAACAGGCTATAAAACAAATATGAATTATCTTCACCCTTCTCTCACTCACGTTTAACAATTTCCTTTCTTAGGAAATAAACCAACACAGCGACCATCGCTTAATAACTGCCACCACATTTGCAAATAATAATTCAATGGCATAATTGTCACATTTTATAGCCACATTTCAAAATAACACAAATCTCCAACCACGCATCCGAACGACAAACCATGCGTACGCACACTCGCGAACATAAAACTCGTTCTCCTTGCACACACAAACAGACGGTGGCCGAAGAATAAGAGTCCGGCGAATGTGACAGGGGCGGACGAGCGAGACCAAGCAGGTTCCAACCCTGAATCACCAGGTTCTCTCCCATCCCCACCGACTACCGCCTCACCAGATGCATAAACAGGAGAAAGAATTTTGGATATAATTTAGAATGGCCAGGTTAAAGATTGAATTAACCAGAGAAAAGGTCTCAACCAATATTTCTTTTACAATTTTGAAAACAAAAGAAAATTGCGCAAAAGAGGAGAATAAGCCGGCTAACAACAACAAACCAAAACAAACAAACCACGAAACTGATGCTTACCAGCTACCCGTGGGTGACCCAGAAGAGGCGGGTCAAACGACTCTCTCTGCCCTCTGTCCAGTCGAGAGGACAGAGGCACAGGTGCGGAAAAAGAAGAAGTGATGTCCCTCTCCTACAGGCCGACTGTAGGAATTGAAGATACCGACTGTACCCTCGATGATACGGTGAAGAACCAAGACCGGAGCAGGCGCTCCCAGAGACATCTTCCGCTCGAGTGAAGAGCTAACCTCCCTCAGCAATGGCGGCCAACATGCCATGCTGCGTCACAGAGTGAGCATACTTCAAACTAAAAGAAATGAAGCACGTGCGACAGGTAAAAAGACAGGCGAGAGGCCGATAGACAGCAAGTTCGAGAGAAAGGTACCAGCCACCCGTGAACCTACAGGATGAATAGCACGGGCAGTGGAATAAGAGAGAGAGAGAGAGAAAGCAAACCGAAGTTGAGCTGAACTACACCAAGGTGCAAGCGCACCACAAGCCACATTAAGGGACGGATACCCGACAACAGCAACGACAATAAATTAATGAATAATTCCGCCACCCTAGATGGGTCAAACGTCGTAGGCCTCGTGACAAACTCGTGACACACACACACACACACACACACACACACACACACACACACACACACACACACACGCATACACACACACACATACACACACACACACATACACACACACACACACACACACACACACACACACACACACACACACACACACACACACACACACACAACGTAACCCACTTGGCCATCCTCACACCCTACACGCCCTGGCTCCCACCTTGATTTTGCAAACGATATGTAAAAACAAAATGTGTTCCTCTCCTGTAATACATTACAGCTTTTTCTTCCTTTCTTTGAACCTGCGTCTTCCTTTCTCCCTTGTAAGAGCTGGTGGCTTGGGAGGGAGAGGGAGGGAGATGGAGGGGGGAGGGGAGGAGAAGTTTCCGTGGAGGCGGCGATTATAACGATTGGGGAGATATGAAAGATCCAAACACACACAAAAAAAGTTCTCTTGGGCTCGTGCGCGGTCAATCAATAGTCGAGAAGGCAATGGCTGTGTTTTTTAGTGAAAAATATCGAACTTGGCTCTGAGAAAACGTGACAAATTGAGCGTTTTTCTTTCGCGGTAAAGAGAGTGAAGAGATATGAGGTAGAAGAGGAAAAAACGTCACACACACAAAAAGATGATAAATAGGGCAGTAATGACGACGATGATGTTGGTTGTGGTGCTGATAATGGTGGGAGGCGATGGTGGTGATGTTGATGGTGAACTTGATGATGATGGTGAGGGTAATGGTGGTATTAGTGAAGATGATGA
>CM031598.1:40800117-40802617 GCA_018398815.1 Conus ventricosus | reverse complement strand
TCACACACACACACTCACACATGCACGCACGCACGCACGCGACGCGCGCGCGCGCACACACACACACACACACACACACACACACACACACACACACACACACACATCTATTGCGCATCTTTGTATCCCATCCCAATCTCTCCCTTTTTCCCGTTACACAATTTTTTTTTTGGGGCGGGAGGGGGGTCTTCACTTTTCTTTTTACTCTGTAATTTTTACTTGTTTGAAGAATATGCCAGGGGAAGGAAGGAAGGAGGAGGGAAGGAGGGGGGAGGGGGAGGGAACAAGTTGCCGAGATAGGGGCGATGACAACGATTGGAGTGATACGAAAGATCGAAACGGAAGAAAGAAAATCTCTTCCCTGCCAGCTCATGCGTGCTCGATCGATTGTCTAAAAGGCAACGTCTACGCTTCTGTAACAATATTTAACTTGTCTCTGAGAAAACGTGACAAATTGAGCGTTAGCTTTTACTGCAAACATTCCATTCACTTCACACAAAGAAAGGAAGATGGGGATGGGGGGATGGCAGTCCTAGAAGTGGAGGAAGAAGAAGCAGCATCACACAAAGAAGAAGAGAGAAGGATGTCGACAATAGTGACGAATGTGGTGATGAAGATGGTGATAGTCGTGGTGATGATGATTGTAGTCATGACAGCAGTGATGAGGGTGGTAATGATTCTGACAATGATCGTAGCGATGACAAAGATGGTGGTTGTGACAACAATGGAAATGACTCTAATGGTAATGATAGTGGTGGTGATACTTGATAGTAATGCTATGATGGATCGTTGAAGATCCAACGAGAAGACTACCAGCAGCTTCGTGAAAGGCGGATGACGATAACGACGACAATCCATCCACAATGGGGAAATATCCCGAATAAGACTGACCACTCTCGAAGGAGAGGTGATGTTTGAGTTTCGTATATGATGTGTGAGGCATCGTTAAAGATTAATCCTGGAAGTAACTGCACATAGCATGCACCACACCTCACACTTTTCAAGACCAGACTAAACATGTTCTGCAGAATGTGCCAAACGTATTACAACCCGTTGTTCAAGAGCACCAGGGATGCTTTAAGAGTTACTACCCTTGGCATGTGAGTGGTTGTGGTTACTGTTATTTTGTTGCTGTTTCTGTTGTTTGTTGCCACCATCGTTCTCTTGTCTGTGCGCAGACCCCAGTTTCACAGAGGCTGGGGAAGGTGAAGTGATTGAACCAAACTGTCCATGTGTTAGTATTACGGCTTGAAATTCTTCCACTTTCGACGAAAAATCTGTGTGTGTGTGTGTGTGGTGTGTGTGTGTGTGTGTGTGTGTGTGTGTGTGTGTGTGTGTGATTCGCTGAAACTGAAAAAAAGACGTTTTGGATCCAAGAAAGCTGAAAATAGTCCGCCAAGATTTTTCAGAACATGTTATCATGATTTTGCTCTGTTAAGCCCCCACCCCCACCCCCTCCCCCCTCTCCCTCCCCAACGGTTTACACATTTTCTCTTTTTTCTTTGCAGCAGTTTTTATACCTGGCGTCACAAACCCCAAGGCCGGGCTGGAATTCAGCCTTTTTAAACGTTTGAAGAGGAACACTAGGTATCAACTACGTTGTGACGTCTATAACATGATTACTGTGTGGGACTTACATTGTGCAGTGTAACCTGCAATGTGTCCCAAACTCGAAAGCCAAAAGCATGTTATATGTCGTCTATAGTTCATTTGTCACAGGACATGACATTGTCTCTATACCCAACGTTTGCAATGTTGTAAAGCTTTTGCACAGCCAAATACATGGTCAACGGGTTGTCACAGCCAGTTGTGAGTTGTGATAGTCCCATTTATAGTAACAGTGTGACGATCCCGTGTGTATCAGTAACGGTCAGCGAGTCGAGATAGTTGAATCCATGCTAGTAATGGTCAGTGAGTGGTCACAGTCAGTTTATATCAGTAATGGTCAGTGAGTTTTGACACTCCAATCTGCATCTATGACAATTCAATCTTTATTAGCAATGGTCAATGAGCGATGACAATCCCAACTTAATCAGTCATACCCAATGAGTCGTGACAGTCCAGTCTATATCAGTAACAGTCAATGAATGAGTCGTGACAATCCAGCCTATGTCAGAAATAGTCAATGAATGAGTCGTGACAATCCAGCCTGTATCAGTAATAGTCAATGAATGAATCGTGACAATGCAGCCTATGTCAGAAATAGTCAATGTGTCGTGACAATGCAGCCTATGTCAGAAATAGTCAATGAATGAATCGTGACAATGCAGCCTATGTCAGAAATAGTCAGTGAATGAGCCGTGACAATCCAGCCTATGTCAGTAATAGTCAATGAATGAATCGTGACAATGCAGCCTATGTCAGAAATAGTCAATGAATGAATCGTGACAGTGCAGCCTATGTCAGTAATAGTCAATGAATGAATCGTGACAATGCAGCCTATGTCAGAAATAGTCAGTGAATGAGCCGTGACAATCCAGCCTATGTCAGTAATAGTCAA
>CM031598.1:40780117-40795117 GCA_018398815.1 Conus ventricosus | reverse complement strand
TCTCATATATGTAAGCCTCAAGAGTTTTAGCCAAGGAACAAAAAGAAGAAGGGGACACCCTGAATTTTCAGATAAATGAGGAGGCCGACAGACTGACAGAGGAAGGGAGCAAGCTGCCACATTAGGAGCTGGGCGTCACCAATACAGAGACCAACATCCTAAGTGAAGGAGAAGCAGGGGAGTAGATGGCTTTGAAATCAAGTAGCATCCCAGCACTTTCTCTGTTCTTCCTTCTCACCCGCACGTTGTCTGTGTGTGTGTATCTTGTGTTATTGTCTGTGCGATGTCTCTCTCTCTCTCTCTCTCTCTCTCTCTCTCTCTCTCTCTCGCTGTGAATGTGAGGTCTACATATACCTAGTCTATTTCTGACTTTCTCTCCAACACCAGCGCCTCTTTTCCCGTCCCTTTCACTATCATTTCTCTGGCCTCTGTCCTCTAAGTGTGTCCCCCAGACTGTCTTTCAGACAGAACAGGGACGGGATGGTGTGTTTGACTGACACGGACAAAGTGATAGCGATTGCGGGAAGGGGGGTTGAAGTGACATAGGGGGAATGGAGGTCTCCAGGGAAGGGGAGAGAAGGGTGTTCCATCCGCCTTGGGCAAAGTGATCGGGTGATGTGGTCAGGCTGATGGACAAGGTGAGGCAGGAGCGGTGTTTCCGCACAAATATCGTGGTGACCCGGAACTACTAGCAGACCACCCGACCTTCCGGTAGGAAAGCAACTAGATCATTTGCATTGAGTTAGTTTTTGAGAAAACGTCTGTAGAAAATGGTCAACCTCAGGGTTCTGGCGGAGGAAGAAGGGGATACCCTGAACCTTTGTGAAAGAGAAGCATGAAAGAATAAGGTTTCATCAACATCCCCATTTTTTTTTAATGCTTTCATGTTCAACCTTGCATAGTGCGCGCGCGCGCGCGCGTGTGTGTGTGTGTGTGTGTGTGTGTGTGTGTGTGTGTGTGTGTGTGTGTGTGTGTGTGTGTGTGTGTGTGTGAAACCAGTTCTATACCTCACTTTCTACTCGACTCCAGCTCCTCTTTCCCCGTCTCTTTCACTATTATTTCCCTCGCCTTCCCCTGCTAATTATGTACCCCAAACCAACTCCCAGACACAACAGAGGCAGGAGGGTGTGTTTGGCAGACGCAAAGTGATAGCAATTACCAGGAGGTGGTAGAGGTGATGTGGTGGACCAGGGTCTTCTGGGAAGGGGAGAGAAGGGTGGTTCATCCACTGAGGGCAGAGAGCCATATTGTAACGTGATGATCAGATTAATACACAGCAGACAGAGTCGGCCAGAAGCGGTGTTTCAGCACCAATATCGTGATGACCTGGAACCGGAAGTAGACTGCGTGACCTCCAGGGCCAGGAAGAGATTGGACTGTTTGAATGTAGCTGTGATGCAGAGGGCCGGGGTGTCGCTTAAAAAAGATGTTTTAGTTGGATTATCTGTTGTTGTTGTTGTCGTACCCTGGCTAAAAGACTCCAGGGATCATCCAAACAGCCGAAGTACTTGAACACTATGGTACAAATGCATCAGCTGGGGATGAGAACATTACGTGTGTGACCGTTTTTGATTACCCCGCCACATGGGCAGCCACACTCCGACTTCGGGGGAGTTGGATTATCTGTGCCTTTGTTCCTCTTTGATGGACTGTCTTGATCTTCCTACTGGTTGGTTAGTCTGTGTATCCATATCTGTGTACGGGTCCTCTCTCTCTCTCTCTCTCTCTCTCTCTCTCTCTCTCTCCTTAACTTACTCCATCCCACTGTCGCCCCTCACGCTCCCTGGCCCCCACCCCCACCCCCAGTCACATTCCCACCCGTTCACCCCCTCCCTCATCCCCCTCTCACATTCTTTCATATTTTGGTTCGGAAAAACTGAAATGAAAGTAGAAAGAAAAGTGGACTGGTTATGACGTTCTCGCCTTCAATCGCAGCAGGACAGGCCTGAACAAAATCGTTTCCGATGGAACATCAAATTGACATGTTCATTTGACCTTTCCTTCCCTGCTGAATGCTACTGACTATGTCATAGAGAGTGGGCGGAAGGTAGGGGGTGGTGTGGGAAGGGCAGGATGGGAGGGAGGGGAGAGAGGACAATGCATGTACGAATTGACCTTTCTGTCTGAGCAAAACTCTCTCTCTCTCTCTCTCCTCTCTCTCTCTCTCTCTCTCTCTCTCTCTCTCAACTTGTTGTA
This sequence comes from Conus ventricosus, assembly GCA_018398815.1. Lineage (NCBI taxonomy): Eukaryota > Metazoa > Mollusca > Gastropoda > Neogastropoda > Conidae > Conus > Conus ventricosus. The sequence continues at coordinate 40,792,921 of CM031598.1, read as the reverse complement.
GACAATTTGAAATTGTTCTCTACATCCAAAGACCCTGTTTCAGACATCCAGGTTTGTGCGAGTTTTTTTTTCTTTGAAAGCCGACATCGGTATATTTGAACGCCCTCCAGTTCATTCGGATGTTACTACTTTTTCATCTTCGTTCGCTTCGTAAAGCGTTCTTACCAGTGTCCTAGATGAAAGCTGCTGTGCTTCTCAAGTTCTCCATGGCTTGATGTCCAGGTCGTTAGTGCTGAACACACCTTGTCCCCTTCAGCAGCATGCTGTGGACAGCTTTGAGGGAGGTGTTCTGCTGTCACAGGTCCCTGATCCCATTGACGCTGTATGACTGCGTTACTGTCTACGCGAACGTCTGCAGCGATGGTAGCATTGTTCATCGTATCTGAATCGACTGGCGGATGGGTCATAGGCATGTCTTCATTCCGGCTATCCCCAAAAACCCCCCCCAAAAAGTACCCAACCTCAGGGGGTTTTAGGGCCCCAACCCCTTACGGGTTTGGATTTCCCCCCCCCCCCCCCCCCCCCCCCCAATTACCCCCCCCCCAAAAAAACCCCCCCCCAAAAAAAAACCCCCCCCCCCCCCCCAAAAAAAAAAAAACTCCCCCCCCGGGAGGGAACCTTTTTCCTTTTGGGAACTTTTATTTTGGTTTTTTACTTTCTTCCCCGCTTTCCCATTTTTTTTCCCCCAATATTTTTTAAGGGGGGGGGGAAAAACCCCCCAAAAAATTTTGCCCCCTTTTTTCCCCAAAACTTTTCCCCCTTTCCCAAATTTAACCTTCTCCCCCCCCCTTTCCATTTTAAAAAACAAATTTTTAAAAAAATTTTTGTTCCCCTTTTACTAAAATTTTTCCCTTGTTTGGCTTTTTTTTCCCCAAAAAAAAACCCAAAAGGGGTAAATATTGGCCCCTTTTTTGGGGGGGGGGGGCCCTTAAAACCCTTTTTCCTTTTTCTTCCCTTTTTTAAAAATTTTTTCCCCCCAAAAAAAAAAAAAAATTTGCTTAATTTTTGTTTTTTAGTTTCTTTTTTTAAAAACCCAAAAAATTTTTCCCCCAGATGGGGGACATTTTTTTTTCCCCAAAAATTGAACCATGACCGGGGACCTGGCTTTTTTTTTAAAACAAATGCCCCGGGAAACCCCCCCGGGGAAAAAAAAGGGGGGTTTCCCCTTTTCCCCCCAAAGGTATTCTTTGGTTTGGTAACCCTGGCCTTTAAAACCCCGGGGTTTTCTTCCAAAATTAAAACCCTTTCCTTGGCAAATGTTTTCATTAAATTTTCCCTTTCCCCGGGGTGTTTTCCACCCCAAAAAAAAAAAACCCCCCTTTAAAAAAGGGGTTTGTTTTCCCCCTTTCCAAAAAAAACGAAAAAATTTCCAAAAAAAGGGTTTTTTTTTGGGAGGTTTTTGGGGGGAAAAACCCAAAAGAAAAGGGAAAATTAAGATATTTTGAAAACCCTGTGGGCCCCGGGGGAAAAAGGGGGCCCCCCCAAAAAAACAAAAAAAAAAGGGGGTTAAAAAATTTTAAAACCCTTTCCCCCCCCCCCGGGGGAAAAAACCCATTTAAAAACCCGAATTGGGGAAGGGTCCCCAAAACAAAAAGGGGGGGGAATTAAAGGAAAGAACAGGGGCGGGGAAAAAAGGAAAAAAAACCTGGGGAAACAAGGGGTTTTAAACCCTTTGGGTTTGTGGGGGGGGGGGGTTTGGGGTCCCCCCTTTTTTTGGGCCCTTGTGGGTTGTTTTTTTGGTTGTGGGGGGTTTGGTCTGTTTTGTTTTTTTTTTGTGGGTTTTTTTTTTAAAAAAAAAGGGTTTTTTATTTTTTTTTGGGGGTTTTTTTTAAAAAAGGGGTTTTTCCTTTTTTTTAAAATTTTGTAAACAAAATTTTTTTTTCCCCTTTTTTTTCTTTTCCTTCCTTTGTTTTTTTCCCTGTTCCCCCCTTTTTGTTTTTTGGATTTGGCTTTTTTCCTTTTTTTCCCCCCCTTCTTTTCCCCCTTTCCTTTTTCCCCCTTCTTTCCCCCTTTCGCCCCTTTCTTTTTTTCCCCTCCCTTTCCCCCTTTCTTCCTTCCTCCCCCCCCCCCCCCCCGGTCCTTTTTTTTTTAAAAAATTTTCAACAAAAAAGGGGAAGGGAAAAAAAGGGACAAGGGACCCCCCCTTTAATTCCGGGGAGGGGGGGAAACCCCCAATCCCAGGGGGAAATCCAAAAGGGTTTTGTAACCTTTCTGATTACACCCCCCTTTCTTTTGTTCCCTTAATTGGGCGGGGGTTTTTTAAACGGGATTGAAGAAAAATGGGGGAGGGTTGGGGTGTGGGGGGGGGGGGGGGGGGTTTTTAAAGGGGGGTTGGAACAATTTTATTCCCTTACCTCTGCTGCTTGCTTCCCCTTCTTCTTTTCTTTTTAGTTTCTTTCCCCCCCCCTTTCCCCCCCCCCTTTCTCTTTCCCCTCCCCTTTTCCTTTTTTTGGGGTGTTTTTTTTTTTTTCCTGGGGCTCCTCTCTTCCCCCTCCCCCCTTTTTGGGGTTTTTTTGGGGGTTTGGGGGGGGTTTGGTTTGGGGAAAAAATTTTTCCCCGGGAAAACCTGGGGAAAAGGCTTCGGGGGGTTTGGGGGTTGGTTTAAGGGGGGGAAGCCTAAAAAAGGGTAAAAAAGAAAAGAATCCACCTTTTTTTCCCCCTTTTGGAAACCCACTCTCTCCCCGCTCCCCTCCTTTTTCCCCGGGGTTTTTTCCTCCCCCGTTTTTCCCTTCGGCCTTTCGTGGGGTTTTTTTTTTTCCCCTTACCCCCCTTTTCTTTTTCTTTTTTTTGTTTCCCCTTGTGGGGGGGGGTTTTTTGGGGGTTGGGTGGGGGGTTTCCACCCGAAAAAATTCGGGCAAAACCCCAAAACAACCCAACCACCCAAAAAACCCCACCAAAAAACCCCAAAAAAACCCCAAAATTTTCCCCACCCCCTAGCACCCCAAAACACACAAAAACCCCACACAAAACCAAAACACCACCACCAAAAAAACCCCCAACCACCCAACCCCCACCCCCCCCCCCCCCAAACCAAACCCCAAAAACCCCCCCCCTTTCCCCCTTTCCCTTTTGTCCTTCCTCTGGTTGTTTTTTTTTTCCTGTCTCTCCCGTCTTTCTCGTCCCCCCCCTCCCCCCCCCGTCCCTCCTCTCCCTCTCTCCCCTCCCCTCCTCTTTTTTCCCCTTTTTTCCCCCTTACCCCTTTTTTTTCCCCCTTTCCCCCCCTTTTTTTTTCTTTTTTTGTTTTCCCCCCCTTTTTGGCTTTAAAGGAAGGGCCAGCTTGAAAAAAAACGAAAAATCATTGGTTCGGGGTACAAAATTTGGGGGGCTTTTCTTTTGGGGGGGGAAAAAAAAAAGGCCCCAAAAATGAAAACCCGGGGAAAAGTTTTTGCTTGGCCCCCCCCCTTTCCCCCTTTTAAAACCCCCCCCCCCCCCCCCCCCCCCCCCCCCCCCCAACAACCAAAACTTACACCACAAAACACCCCCCCCCAAATGGGCCAAATGAAAAATTTGGGCACCACATTAACCAAAAAATAAAAAAAAACACACACACAAAACCAAAAAACCACGCCCCGCCGCCCCGCGAAAACCCGCCCCAACCCCCTAAAACCCAAAACACACACAACAGCCACCATCCCCCCAGGAAACCCTTGGGCCCCAAAATTATCCATTTTAAAAAAATTTTTGGAAAAAAATCACACACAACACACCACCCCCAAACACACCCCCAACACACCCCCAACCCCGCATCTTTCACCAAGCCCAGCAACAAAACCCGACAGGAAAACATACTTTAAAATCCCTTTCCCCTTTCACAACCCTAACCCGAAAAACACACACAAAAACACAAACACACACACCACCCAACAAACCCAAAACCCAAAAACCCACCCAAACCACCACACAAAACCAACCCACCACCACCACCCAAACACACAAAACAAGACACCACCCCAAATACCCCGCTCCCCCCGAGGCAACCGGGAACTAAACCCCCACAATACCACCCACCCCCAAAAAAAAAACCCCAAAACCACCCCAAAATAATTTTTTACCCCCCAAACCAAAACCCCAAACAAAACCACCACCCCCAACAAAAACCCCCCCCAAAAAAACCCCCCCCACCATAAACCAAACAAAAAACCCCCCCCCCCCTATTTTCTAAAGACATTTAATTTTTAAACCTGCGACCCAAAACCCAAGTCCTTTGACTTACTTCTGACTGTATGTTGTCCCTGTCATCCATATGTAGAACCGTCCTCTCCTTTCATCCTCTTCCTCTCAGTCTCTGCTCTCCTTACTTACCCACACATAGTGTTCGCCCCTCACGCTCCTTGCCCCACCACACCCCTATCCCAGTTCCACCCCGTTTACTCCTCCCTAACACCTCACTCAAATCTTTCATATTTGTTCGGAAAAACTGAAATGAAAGAGAAAGAAAAGTGGACGGTTATGATACTTCCTGCCTCAATCGCAGAATGCCTATACAAAATCTCGATGAACATCAAATTGACATGTTCATTTGACCTTTCCTTCCTGCTGAAGCTACTCGAGAAACTATGTCATAGAGAGTGGCGGAAGAGGGGGGGTGTGAAGGCGAGGTGAGGGAGGGTAGAGGACAATGCATGTACAATTGCCTTTTGCTGGCCAAAACCTCTCTCTCTACATCTCTCTCTCATCTCCTCTTTCATCTCCTCTCACTGGTTGTAGACAATTTGAAATTTTCTCTACATCCAAAGACCTGTTTCAGACATCCATGTTTGCGAGATATTTTTTTGAAAGCCGACAAGATAAATTGAACGCCATCAGTTCATTCGGATGTTACACTTTTTCATCTTCGATCGCTTTCGTAAAGCGTTTACCACCTAGATAAAGCTGCTGTGCTTCTCAAGTTCCCATGGCTTGATGTTCCAGGTCGTTAGAGCTGACACACCTTGTCCCCTATCAACAGCAAGCATGTGGACACTTAAGGAAGAGGTTTCTGTCACAGCGTCCATGAATCCTATTGAACGCTGGTAGACTGACGTTTAACGTCTGACCGCGAACTGTCTTGCAGGCGATGGGTTAGGCAATGTCTCAGTCAGTATCTAAAATCGCCACCTGCCCTCACCTTGTAGCGATTATTGTGTCGGGATGTCCGATGTCATTTTTGCCATGTAAAGGCTTGGGGTGGTTCTTATTTCTTCATCACAAATCAAAGGATGCTTCTTGGGAGCAGTTTTAACAGTATTATCCATCCCCTGTTTTAACCATTCCATCGACCCACTGAAATACAGAACTCAAAGCAGCAAGGCCGTGACTTAAACTGGGACGATGATAACAGTTGCGAACGAAAAAACATGGAAAATTTTCATGAGATTAAACATATGAAGCCTTCAATAGTAGATGGCCCTTATTTTGTTGACGAGGAAAGCCAAAAACTAAAAAAAGGAACGAATTAATGTTTAAACACCCTCGCATGAGGACAGAAGTGCCGCCATAACGTGGGATCAATAACGATTTCTCACGTATAAAAGCGCTCTTAGTATTGTTGATGAAGAAGGCGTAGACCCACAAGCTGATAAAGATGCCGCAGAAGGTGAAGGAGGACACAGATCCACAGATGACGGATTTAGCTTGAAAGACACATGAATGGCTGGAGATGGTATGGCTACAGCTGGATTACACTTTAGGTTTCAAACCACGCTGTACATTTGTGACCGTATGCATGATGGATTGTGTGGTGGTCTGTGGGGGGCATGCGTGGTTGCGTGCGTGCGTGTGGTGATGCTGTGTGTGAGTGTTGTGTTGTGGTTGTGGGTGGTGGTTGTGATGTGATGTGGTGTGTGTGTGGTGTGTGTGTTGTGATAGGTGACGAGAGAGAAGAAATTCCGAATTTAATCCTACCTTCTTCGTCAGTCCCCTTTTCTTCTTCCCCATTTACTGTCGTTCTCTTTGCCTTTGTTTTTAAATGTTTACCTCCGTGACTGTCAACAAGAAACTATTTGTTTGAAGGTCCATTTTTTAGCATTGCTTTGTCTTTGTACACTCCATGTTTTGGTTCTCTCTTTTGCTCTGCTTCTCTGCTTCTCTGTCGTCTGTCTGTCTTCTGTCGTTTGTCATCTCTCTCTCTCTCTTTTCGTCTTCTTCTCGACTCTCTTCTCTCATCTCTCCTCTCTCGACTCCTCTCTCACCCGCCGTTCATCCACTCGCATACACATTTCATACTGCACAGAAAAGGCAGAAAAAAATGGACTGATGTGGAGTGTCCCTATGCCTGCATGCATGGGCGAGACCGACTCGAATCCCGGAGTCGTGAAGCTGACCACAATGTGGTGGTTACCCACTCGAGTGTAACAGCCGTCCTTTGCCATTTTGTTCCCTAACATTCCGGTTCAGGGTGATGCTTACAAGGAGCGCCAGATTGAGGAAAAATAGGGTATGGTGGGTTGGTGTGGGTTGTGGGTGCAATGACGGTTGGGGAACAATGTTTCAGGTTGGCCTTCACCTCTGAGCATGCTTGTCTGTCATTTCATTATGCTTTCTATTTTTATTCCCTTCACTCACTGCCTCCTCGTTCTCTTCACACCAATCTCCTATTTCCTTTAGTTTGTTGTGTGTGGTGTTGTGAGTGTTTTGTTGTGCTGCTGCGTGCGTGCGTGCGTGCTGCTGCGTTCGTGCCTGCCTGCGTGCGTGTGCGTGTCGCGCTTGTGTGTTGTGTGTGGTTTGTGTTGTGTGTGTGTGCTTGGTCGTTTTGCGAAGAGTTTACTTCGCCGAAACCTGAAGAGAGCCTTACAGAAGGGGCGGTGGGATGGGGATATTGAAGGGGGGGTGGAGTGGCCTTAATGCGGTAAGGAGATAGAAGCAAGACAACCTATCTATTCTGCGCAACACAAATTTCCGTGATAAAGCAACACTGCTACGCCCTGCTCTCCCTCTCGTTCGTTTCTGTCTGTCTGCACTGCTGCCTGTCTGTCGCTGTAGTTGCTCTGTCGACTGCTCCTCTACCCCTCCTCGCGCCTCATCTCTCTCGCTCTCCCTCATTCTTTCTTCGCTCTCACACTCTGATTTGTGTGTGGTGTGGTGTGTGGGTGTGTGGTGTGTGTCCTACCACAATGGATGCATGATCGTAACCGCACGCCACACACACACCACGCACACACACACACCACACACACAAACACACACACACACACTACCCGACAACACAGCACACACACACGTACCACAAACACATACACACACACACTACACACACCTAACACACACACACATCACACACACGTACCACACACACACACACACACACACCACACACACACAAGCACACCAACACATCCAAACACACACACACACACAGCACTCACTCCGCTTAATTGGACTACTCTTTGTCCAATATCCATAACACGTGTGCCTCTTTTTTTTTCCTGTCCTTCATCACAGCAATCAGTTAACAATACGAAAAAATCTCTCCCCCCCCCCCCCTCGTTACCCTATCCTCTCTCGTCTCTCTCTTCTCTCTCTCTCCTCCTCTCTTCTCTCTCTCTCTCCTCTCTCTCTCTCTCTCTCTCTCCTGCTTTTTTTTCTCTCTTTCCTTTTTCTTCCCGTTTTTCATCGGACGTTTAATGAGTGACTGGCCAGGCTTTGACAAGGGAATAAAAAAATCAATTTGGTTCTTTGGGTAGAGGGCAGGGAGGGAGTGGTGATGGGGCTGAGAGTCGGGATGGGCGTGAAAAGAGAACGCAAGGCGCGTCAGTCGTAATGTTATATGACAGAACGGTTGAAAGATCCATGCAGCTTCCGGCCTCATCCCCCCCCCTCTCTCTCTCTCTTTATATATATCTCTCTCTCTTGTTTGTGTGTCCCCCTCCCCCCCCCCCCCCCCCATACAGACACACTTACACTATTCATGGGCTAGGAAACACGTGCACATATGTGCTCAGTCCATATAGAGGTTCCAATGGAAAAAAGATGTGCACACACATTCACACACACACACACACACACACACACAACACACACACACCACACACATGCACATGCACACGCACGCACGCACGCACGCACGCACGCACGCACACACACACACACATACACGCACACACACACACATACACATACACATACACGCACACGCACACTCATGCGCACCCATGGAAACACATATGGACACTCACATGTATGCACATGTGCTAATGTATAAAGAGTGCTTGTGAAAAAGATGCACACACATACACACACACACACACACACACACACACACACCGCGCGCGCAGACGCGCGCATACATTCACGCAAGCACGCGAGCAAGCACGCACGCACAGACATGTGCACATACGTTCACACATACGCACTTCTGTTACACAATTCTATACTCGCGAAATTGTGTAAGCACACACTTGTATAGATACGATCAAGTATCACACACACACACACACACACACACACACACACACACACACACACACACACACACACACACCCGCACTCACTCACTCACGCTTCTAAATGCACACTTATGAATTCAAGAGCACGCACGCATGCACGCTCACTCGCTCGCTCGCTCGCACGTATGCACGCACGCACTACACCACACCACACCACACCACACCACACCCACACACCACACACACACACACACACACACACACACATATAATATATATATATATAACACACGCCACCACACACACACACCACACACCGCACACACACACACACACACACACACACACCAACACACACCACACACACACACACACACACACCGCACTCACTCACGCTTCTAAATGCACACTTATAAATTCAAGAGCCTGCCTGCACACACACAACCATACAGAGAGCTACGACGTTGGAACTTTACTTCTGGCACTGATATTGCTGTAACCACCGTTCATCTACTGTGAGTTGTAATAGAAACCAGTCACCTCTCTTATGCATGCATCCTCTATCCTCCTAAGCAGGCAAACAGAAACACATCCATTCGCACACAACAATAAGGATCTGTGTTGAGTGGAGCGTCAGGCGCGATTCTAATGAAAACTCCAGTGTATACATGATTGTTTAGAAACCTTTCCATTTTCACTGTTTATTCGTGTAGATCAATGAACATGTTTATGTTACATGTACATGGATCTCCTGAACCACAGCTATCCACATTTACACATCAGAAACTGAAACATGTGTACCTACATGGCTCCTCTGAATCAACCTGTCTCTCCCGCATGTCTGATGAATAATTGTTTTTCATTGATAGAAAATATATTGGGCCCTGCTGGCACTTGGCCCTGTTACTCAGTACTGGAACACAATAGTTCTGGGACGAAATGGATTCACATTTTAAAAAGTGAAATCCACAAGGTCTAAGTAACGTCGAGTTCCAGGCTGGTCCCCATTGGGCCCTAGCAACATTACCCCTTTATGACGCTTGCCTTGCACACATTATGAGAACAAAAAAGCTTATTAAATCCTTGGAAAAGAAAGACAGATATCCTTCTACGAAAAATCACCAAGTAGAAACTCTGAACTCATTTTGAAAAATAGATGACTCCTTTTTGTCCAGAATGATCAACTTCTGTGAATGATACCAGATGACAGAAATAAAAGATGAATGGGACACAGATCTAATTGATGACCTGGGACAACAAATATGAATAGAATGGGCCAACAGAATGAAAAGAATGGACAACAGATTGAAAACGGATCGAAGCATTCCTTTGGCTGATACCGACTCTCAACATTCTATTCAAATTAAGTCAACATGGCGGCATCTTGCCCAAAAAACAGAAAACAAAAGAACAAAGATTTGAAGAATGACGAAATGCGAAGCCGATACCAATCTATCCTGTCTGCGCAACCGACTCCCAAACAGTGGAAATAATAACCATTGGAATAGGACACATCTTTCGTGCCTCAAATTCAGCATGACACACAGACAATTTCAGAATGACCGCTAAATGTAGCAAAATACTGCTCCTGTGCGCATAACAATGCTTCCAGATATAACAACTAAGGGAAATCAGAAAACCAATCCTCATCACAGGGCAACGCAAACAAATTGTCACGCAGTCGACATTTCGGAATTAATGATTTCAATCACACTTAGAATTAATCACCACTCAGGTTGACTCTGTGTTGCAAAAAACTTCCGAAACTACACAACGAGAGTCTACAAATATGCATATTCCTGCATGCGCACAGTTGTAGGTTTGTGTTTATTGTTATTCAAGAAAGAAGAAATATTATTTCATCGACTTTTGGAATTAAGCAATTTTAACGTCCGAACTTTTGGAGAATTAATAGAGATAGGATTTTTTTTATTTATCTGTAGGAGTCACAAAAACATTTTTTGAAACAGCACAACGACGGACTCTCAAACAGAAAGACGGGAAACAACCAGTTTTCAAAAGGAGTTAGTGGATGGATAGATTGAAAAACCAAATAATAGTAACGTTAATCTGCTTGTAAAAAAGCATGATTGTGAATACGGTCATGCCGACATGGGACAGAATTACTGCATATCCAGAAGAACAAATCAAGCAGACATGTGTGTTTTCAGAAGAACATGTAATTTGTACGTATGTTATGTGAATCGTGCGTCTTAATCTAAACCTGCTCGAACTGTTTAAGAAGAATCAGCTTGATAAGTGAAAATAAATTCATGAAACAAACCAGAGATCTACGTAAACATAGGATTTCGACAGATCGCATATCTACGTGAATACGTGGGAAAAAAGACCTTTGTAATAGTTCAAATGAATCGTGTAAGTTAGCATGCATTCCAGTGTCTTATTTTTCTTGTGTTTACTGGGTGGTGGTGTTTCAGAAGAATCATGTAATGTGTACACGTTTTATCAGATTCGAATCCGATTTTCTACATACATACGCTTTAAAAGAAGGAAAGGCTTGAAGGTTAATGCAAATAGAGTTTTCATGAGAATCGAGCCCGACACACGAGATTCTAACAGCCCACCATAAAAGTGTTAGTGAAACGCTTCGCATAGAGTGTATTACAGTGTATTGTTCATATGCAAAGATATTTCTCTGGTTCTACTAACCATTTGGTTTAATTAATCAACATTACCCTGATCCCTTGTAGCTCGTTTGCCTGTTTTTCCTTGTTTTTTGCATCTATTGGACTGTGTTTGGGGTGTATGGAAGATGTGCTTGCGTGTGTTTAGTAACCATTTGACCATTTCTCCAGTCCTTTTGCAGAGCAAGTTCGAAAACTGAAGTATGTTTCGTACGCAAATGTCATAAATACATGGAGATTCGAGAACATAACATTCTTTGAAAGGGTTTTTAATACCATCCAGTTTTCAAGGTTTCATTTCTTCTTGCTTCGAATGACAACCCCGCTATATGTGCGCTGGATTTCTGTGTTTTATAATACCTTCAGGAAATCAGGATCCATGATGCCTGGACAGCAGACTTGAGTTGTCAGATAGACAAAAAGTCATCCGTCCTAATCTCAACTGTCGAGTGATAAAAGTCACCCATTCCCACGCAAGTACAGCGTATTGTTCATACACGAATATATTTCTCTGCTTTCTGCCAACCATTTGCTTTGATTAACCCAAATTGCCTTAAATCCTTTGTGGCTCGTTTAATTTTTTTTCTTCTTGTTCTTACATTTATTTGACTTAGCATTTGTGGATGTATGGAAGATGGGCTTGCAGGTGTGTGTTTCTCATGTGCAGTCATTTATAGAATGGACCTGTGACCTAATCATCAAGCCATTCAGACTCAGTCTTTGTCTCTGCCTGTCTGTCTGTCTGTCTGTCTGTCTGTCTGTCTGTCTTTCTGTCTGTCTGTCTGTCTGTCTCTCCTCTCTGTCTGTCTGTCTGTCTGTCGTCTGTCTGTCTGTCTCTCTCTCTCTCACTCTCTCTCTCTCTTCTCTCCTCTCTCTCATCTCTCTCTCTCTCTCTCCCCCTTCTCTCTCTCTCTCTCGTCCACCCCTCCGTTGTTTTCGGCTGTCCACTCTCGGGCCGCTCATTCCGCCCCCCCCCCCCCCCCCCCCCCCCCTCCACAGCCACAGCCTGGCTTGTCCCGCCGCCATCCACAGGGGCAGTCAGCGTCAATTGTCAGGGGACATTCCATCAGAAGAGACTCTGCAACTGCTGCCGGGTCACTTCCATGGTGTCCAGTGTGCCTGGTCTGACCCAACAGCGCAGGACATTGCATACTATGCCCCCGTATTGACGGCAATGACATGTGCAGGACACTGCTTTACATGTCCCGTAATTGACGGCAATGACATGTGCAGGACATTGCATACTATGTCCCGTATTGACGGCAATGACATGTGCAGGACATTGCATACTAGTCCCGTATTGACGGCAATGAAAATGTGCGGGACACTGCATACTATGTCCCGAAATTGACGGCAATGACATGTGCAGGACATGCATACTATGTCCCGTATTGACGGCAATGACGTGTGCAGGACACTGCATACTATGTCCCGTATTGACGGCAATGACATGTGCAGGACATTGCATACTATGTCCCGTATTGACGGCAATGACATGTGCAGGACATTGAAATACAAATGTCCCGTATTGACGGCAATGACATGTGCAGGACATTGCATACTATGTCCCGTAATTGACGGCAATGACATGTGCAGGACATTGCATACTATGCCCCCGTATTGACGGCAATGACATGTGCAGGACATTGCATACTATGTCCCGTATTGACGGCAATGACATGTGCAGGACATTGCATACTATGTCCCGTATTGACGGCAATGACATGTGCAGGACATTGCATACTAATGTCCCGTATTGACGGCAAAGACATGTGCAGGACATTGCATACTATGTC
>CM031598.1:40767617-40772617 GCA_018398815.1 Conus ventricosus | reverse complement strand
ATGGGTCAGAGAGAAGTTGGAATGAGGGAAGAAAGGACCCGATGGGTCAGAGAGAAGTTGGAATGAGGGAAGAAAGGACCCGATGGGTCAGAGAGAAGTTGGAATGAGGAGGAAAGGACCCGATGGGTCAGAGAGAAGTTGGAATGACGGAGGAAAGGACCCGATGGGATACAGGAATGGGACGGGGTGGCAAGGAGAGAGAAATTGGAGGGGGGGGGGGGGGGGGTGAAGAGACCATGTTTCCATGATTTTCCTTTCAGTCTGTACAAATTACGTCCGTCTGTCTGTCTGTCTGTCTGTCTTTTTCTGTCTGTCTGTCTGTCGGTCGGTCTGTTGTCTGTCTGTCTTTTTCTGTCTGTCTGTCGGTCTGTCTGTCTGTCTGTCTGTCTGTCTGTCTGTCTGTCGTCTCTCTCTCTCTCTCTCTCTCCTCTCTCTCTCTCTCTCTCTGCATAGTTTGTGTGTGTGTGTGAGGGGGAGGGGTCTTCTTTCACTCTCAGATGGCAGCTGACGTTTGGTTTCTGGTGGGGATGTCGGAGTTGCATTTGTGTGTTTGGTTGTTGTTGTTGTTGTTGTGTTGTTGTTGTTGTTGTTTGTTCTATAGGGCCTTAACATTTCTTTTGATTCCATTGTGGGACAGATTGTCCATCTGTTCCTGTCCGGTTCTGTGTCGGTCATATGGCGGAATGTCTTGTTGTCTGTAATCCCCCAGTCGCTGGCACCCACTGGAGTATCGCTTCCTGCACTGCACTGCTCACGGCAGCGGGGCCCATGAAACTTGGAGGTCATATGGGTGAACCCACGTACTGAAAAATAAGCCAGAAGCAAAATCCTATACAAACCATTGTAAAAAAAATCAACCCATCTTGTTCTGATGGGATGGATGACGCGCGGAAAAGAAACAACAACAACACAACACAAAGCCGATATTGATATATGTGTAGACATCAACGGCATTACATTGAATGGGCTGCCCGGTGGGTGTGATCAAACACCAGTTCTTACGCCAGTGGTGAATTTTGAAGTTCTACCCACAGAATGAAGAAGAAGGAGACAGTGGCACCTCCCAAGCAAATAATGAGTTCCGAGCAAAGATAGTTTCGCCCTACGCAAAGACTGTACGCGCCTCCGTAGGGCGTACAGTCTTTGGTCCGACCGACCAGCAAACCAGGGGAGCAAACTGCCACAGGAAGGGTAGACCTCAGAAGAGAGCAAGATCATAATGAAGAGAAGGCAGGAAGGAGTTAGCTTCAGCAACATTCCATCGCTTTTCAGCTCTCGTATTCTCTTCCAACATTGCGCGCGCCCCCCTATGTATGACCAGCGCTTTAGGCCAAGGCGCAAGCCAGGCATCTGCTAAGTCGTATCAACAAAACCCTTGTCTTAAATCCGTTCATCTTAGTCATTGACTTATTTATCTATCAGCTGTTAAACTTTGTGTGATGTGGTCTCTAAGTCCAGCAGATGTTGTTTAGTGCACGCAGTGACATTTCTTAGATGAAACTGTAAATGCACGCGCGCGCCTCTGTCTGTCTGTCTGTCTGTCTGTCTGTCTGTCTGTCTTCCTCTCTCTCTCTTCTCTCCTCTTCCTCTCTCTTCTCTCTCTCATCTCTCTCTCTCTCTCTCTGTAGTTTTTCAAAAGAATGTTGCCATAAATCAGGACACATTTGGAATTTGAAACTGAATTATGATGATAATTCAGTGAAATCACTTGCCAGATACATTGCAGAGGCATTGAAGATACGCGCAGAAGTTATCAATTAGAACTTACGATGTTCAATTGAAAAATGAATGGTACAGGAAGTAGTAAATATTTTGAACTTACGATGTTCAATTGAAAAATGAATGGTACAGGAAGTAGTAAAATATTTTGGGTATCGTATTTACATATTTACTTTTATGAATAATATTAATCTGGATGGTCGTGATACTGGCCCATTCTGCTTGTTATTTCAAGCTTCCAATTGATGGATGTTTCTTTTATGTTGTTACTTTCGTTTTCGATATGATATTTCGTGCTTTACCCCCCATGTCACTAAGGCTGTATAGCTAATGACATTAAACATGTTCAGTGTTCAGTGTTCTCTCTCTCTCTCTCTCTCTCTCCTCTCTCTCTCTTCTCGCTCTCTCTCCTCTCACTCTCTCTCTCTCCTCTCTCTCTGTTTGTGTCTGTTTGTCTGTCTGTCTGTCTGCGTCTGTATGAGTATAGGTACTTGTCTCTTTGCGCATTAAAGACTGTATCATTTCTTCCACCCTACCTTCTTACCTCAAACCGTTCTCTCTCTTTTTTTCCATTATCATTTCTCACGCCCTCTGTTTTTGATTGTGTCCCCCGGGATTGTGCCTCAGACGTAAAAGGAAGTTATTTCTAAAACTAGCTGCCTTTCCTACATTAACTATGCAGCTTGGGTTTGTAGTAGGGTCAGTGATAATCGAACTGAGAGAACTTAACTCGTTGCACGGGAGGGTATCTAACCTCGTTATTGCCAACAGTTCTTTATCCACCTGAGAAAAAGAAATCAGAAATGCTACAACTGCAAAATAATCAACCTACAATAAACTGGTATTTATGTTCAAAGTCCATTCAGCTACTGGTGAGTTTGTTCAAACTGTGTTTCCCCAGACTTTCTCTCGGACATAACAGAAATGGGTCGATGTGCTTGACAGCCAGGCATAAAGCGATGGGGATTCTGCAAAGAGGCTGTAATGATGCAGGAAAGCAGGGAGGATGTTAGGTCTTTGGGGAAAGGACGAGAAGGGCTTTATAGCCGTCATGGACAAAGCGATATTGCCATGTGATGATCAAACCGATAGACAAGGTGACAGTGAGGTAGACGCTGTGTTTCAGCACCAGTATTGTGGTGACCCGGAACCGGAAGCAAACCGTTCGACCTTATGGGCGGGATGGTGGCTAGATCATGTTCATGTCATTGTGATAGAAAATGGAGTTGACAGATGGATTTTATTTTAAAGATACAAAGAGGAAGTTATCAGTTTTCATTTTCCTTTATATATAGTTCTGTCATTTTATCCATGACACTGATTATGTCTTCGTATCTCTGCTTACCTGTCAGTCCATCTGTGTTTGTAACCATATCCTCTCTGTCTGTGTGTGTGTGTGTGTGTGTGTGTGTGTGGTGTTTCTCACCTCGCACACACTCGCTTTTATATTGCTTTTCAAAGAGTTGAAAAGAAGTGAGTAGAAAAGTGGGATGATTATGGAGTGCCCTCCCTTAATGGCCTGCAGCACGGGCGAGAACAGACTCTTTCCCTGGAAGCGTTAACTCTCCCACAGAGTGTGTTATAACCCCTTCACTGGTGTTGACACGTTCGTTTGACATTTTGTTCCCAGCGAATTACGGGTTAGGGAGGCGCTTGAGGCAGGAGATTCGCTCTCTTTCACTCAAATTCTCCTTCACATTCTGTTATTTTTGGAAAGACTGAACTTTGCTAGAAGGGAATGGGGTGGTGCGTGTGTGTGTGTGTGTGTGTGTGTGTGTTGTGTGTGGTGTGTGTGTGTGTGTGTGTGTGTGAGAGAGAGAGAGAGAGAGAGAGAGAGAGTGTGTGTGCGTGTGTGTGTGTGTGTGTGTGTGTGTGTGTGTGTGTGTGTGTGTGTGTGTGTGTTCTTTTGTTAAAGACTCCATCATTTTTCTACCCAACTTTCTCTTTGTCTATAACCTTTCTTTGTTTCTTTTACCATCTTTCTCTCGTCTCTGCTCTCAAAATGTGTCCCTTGAGATTTTCTCAGATGCGTCAAGAAATATTTCAAAAACAAGCTGCCTTTTCCCACATTAACTATGCACTTTCAGTATGAAGGAGGGCCCGAACTGAGAGTACTTACCTCATTGAAGAGGAGAGCATCTAATCTTATGAGTCCCAAGAACTGTTTATCCACCGCGGAAGTTTTAAACAAAATTGGAAATGTTGCAGTTACCCAGACAATCAGCCTACAATAAACTGGTATACATGTTCAAAGCCCAAACTATGGCGCCACCGGATCTTACTGAGTTTGTTTAAACTGTGTTCACTAGGCTTACTTTTACACATGAAAGAGACGGGTTGATGTGCTTGGTAGCCACACATAAAGTGGAAATTACTGGAAAGAGGCTGTAATGATACAGGAAGGAGACTGGTCTTTGGGGAAAGGAAGGGAAGGGCTTTATACCCGTCATGGACAAAGCGATATTGCCATGTGATGATCACACCGATAGACAAGGGAAACAGAGGGAGTAGAAGCAGTATTTCAGCACCAGTATTGTGGTGAACCGAACCGGAAACAGACCGTTTGACCTTCCGGGCGAGATAGTGACAAGATTGTTTTGTGTGACTGTGATACAGAGGGGAGGGTGTCAGGTGGATTTTTTCTTAAAGAAATACAGAGTGGAAGGTGCGAGGGTTTTTTTTCCTTTACATACAGTTCTGTCACTTTATCCATGTCCTCGATCATTTCTTCGTGTCTCTGTTTGCCTGTTGGTCCATCCGTGTTTGTATCCATATTCTCTCTCTCTCTCTCTCTCTCCTCCTCTTCTCCCTCCATCTCTCTCCTCTCTCTCTCTCTCTCTCTTTGTGTCCCTTCCCACCACCTCGCACACACTCTATTAATATTGTCTTTCAGTGAGTGACTTAAGATGTAAGCAGAGAAGTGGGCCGATTATGGAGTGCCCTCCCTTAATGGCCTGCAGCACGGCGAGAACAGACTCGTTCCCCGGAAGCATTAACTCTCCCACAGAGTGTGTTATACCCTTCACTGGTGTTGACACGTTCGTTTTGTGACATTTTCTGCCCCAGGGAATTCAGGGTCAGGGAGGGGCGCGAAGGACGAAATGCGAGAGGGTAGCGGGGGTGAGAGGGGGACCGTCTCCCTCCCCCCCCCCCCCCCCCCCTATCTGAGTCTCCTCTCTCGCTCTTTTTCACTCGAACTCTTCTTCAAGTTCTGTCCTGTCTGCCAAGACTTTGAGAACCTCTCTCTCTCTCTCCTCTCCTCTCCTCTCTCTCTCCTCTCT
>CM031598.1:40715117-40760117 GCA_018398815.1 Conus ventricosus | reverse complement strand
TGGTCGTAGCAGCAGGGAACAATGGTGGCAATCATTATCATTACCATGGGAAGAATAACAATGATACAGACTTAGCTTGACAAACATTTGTGGGAGGAAACGTTGTTCCCGATGATCCGAAGCGAAAGCCGAGCATTCTCCACATCTCTTTGTCTTCTGTCTGCCTGTCTCTTTGTGTGTGTCTGTCTGTCTCTCTCTCTCAACACTTCATTGTTATATAATGAATACCTGTCGATGTTGAATTGCTGTGTTATTATGCTCATTTGTCAATATGAATGACATGTATTGAAATGATGTGTGCATAACAAGAACAGATTGTAACACTAAGCCTGGGTTTAAAATCTTTCTCCGCGAGTATTAGAGGTCAGTCAGTTAAACTCTCTCTCTCTCTCTCTCTCTCTGTCTCTCTCTCTCTCTTTCTCTCTCTCTCTCTCTCTCTGTCTCTCTCTCTCTCTCTCTCTCTCTCTCTCTGTCTCTCTCTCTCTCTCTGTCTCTCTCTCTCTCTCTCTCTTTCTCTCTCTCTCTCTCTGTCTCTCTCTCTCTCTGTCTCTGTCTCTCTCTCTCTCTCTTTCTCTCTCTCTCTCTCTCTCTCTCTCTCTGTCTCTCTCTCTCTCTCTCTCTCTCTGTCTCTCTCTCTCTCTCTCTCTGTCTCTCTCTCTCTCTCTCTCTCTCTCTCTCTCTCCTTCTTCTTCTTCTTCCCTTTACAAAGAAAGTTCTTTACGTTTCAACAGTGCACAATATACGATGAACTTCCTTCAAGTCACATCAAAAGAAAGTAAAAAAGTAAATACGAATAATACATGACGGATCAAGGTGAAAATGTACTTGCAGTTTAAAACAGTACTCAAACGATTTAAACTCAAAACAGAAGGAGGGGGAATCAGACGTGGTATTTTGATCTGTATACGTACGAAGACATTCTTTCCCTCACACACTTCGCGATGCCTCTTTCACACTCTTCACTCCTTCCGACCCTCTTCCACTTTTAGTTTTGGCATTTCCCTCTCCATTGCTCTTTCCTCACTTCACCATAACCTTATCCACCCCCTCCTCTCCCCCAACACGTATCAATCCTCTCCCCCTCTTTTTCCACCATCTCCCCCATCCTGTTCATGTATATCCTCGACACCCTCTCATCAGCTATACGGCTGCCAGACATTTGTTCCTGCTAGGCACATACTTACACATGATTATGTGCATGAGAATATTTGTCAAGTAAGGTAGGAAGAGCCGACTTGTACACTGGAATGTTTTTCACATGTAGCAGAATATCTGCCATATTTTCTGGCTTACATGTTGTTGTCTGTATTGCTGATGCTCAAGTGACAACGTGGTAAATCATTCTAACAATATTGTTCGTTATTTTTGTAAAACGAATACCAGATCTATGTATTAATCCTAGGTTTGATAAACAGTTTATTTATAAATCAGAATAGTGCCTCTTTAAACTACGACTAAGTTTTTGTCCATACCATATTTGTATATTTATTTTTAGAGAAACTTTATTAAGTATGCTTACTTTCGGTGTTAGTTTCAAAGCTAGGTGACTGAAGGCGGAAATTGAAGCACATTTTAATAAGAAACATATTGGTTCAACTAGACAATCCGGACAATAGAATTCAGGACAAAACACTGTATGTCTTTTGTCCTGTAATTTGTTTGTCCGGATGGTCTTGCTGAACCAACAACTTTTCTTTAAAAAAAAAAAAATCTACTTTCATTGATTTTACACGTGACAAGAAAAAAGGTAGCCCATGAAATTACGTGGTCGAGAATGTTATTTATTTACGTATCTAGTGTTCATTATTTCTGGGCATGGGTAATTCAAGGCGAGGGAGGGAAGGGGAGGGGGTCAGTAGGTAGAGGGGGTCAATAGGTAGAGGGGTCAATAGGTAGGCCTAATCGTTCACAACTATGCATTTTCTTTTATATACACCTTGATTACATCCAAGGGAGGGAAGGGGAGGGGGTCATAGGTAGGCCTAATCGTTCACAACTATGCATTTTTCTTTTATATACACCTTGATTACATCCAAGAGATGTGTGTAAAGTTACGGTTCAAGTGTAAATTGATTTTTTTTTCATCGTTACAAAAATGAAATTATTGCTCACTGCCATGAGCCTTAATCTCTTAATATGTAAAATTGTGTAATATATCACAACCGGAACCAGTTTAATGTTATTGCTTTTATTTTACGAATCAATCTTGAAACGTGGTTTGAAATACCAGATATGTAACTTTATATTCAAGAATGGGTTTTAATCGGGCTATTTCTTTTGTTGCAGTAATGCATTAGTCTTGATAATCGTATAATACTTTATTTTATTTGCATTGCCTTCACGGTCCGGACAGACTATTCGTTGGTTTACGCTTTCTAATCAATCTGTTATTGCTTGGAAAACAAGCTCAAACAGTGGAAATAGTTAACTTTTCTGGCCGAATCCTTATTGATCAGAAAGTTTCCGGATCTTACTAAGTAAGGAAAAGCACTCTTGACGGTCTGGTTCTTTTAAAACAAATACCCAGTATGTTGATTGCTGGTGACCGGCAGACAGAAATATCTGCTGAAATGCATCTCTGAATCCAAAACGCTGCGTTCCTCTCACGTCTCTATTGAGGTTGCTTTGCGTGTCGATATTTGTTTTCCATGTTCACACTCTTCGGCCCGACTGCAAAATTTAGTACCTACGCCCCGTTTGAATCAATAGTCGCCTCCCTTTTGTCTAACGTGTCTCTTCGGGTATTCCTTAGCTAAGATGGTAGATTTTCGCCTTCGTGTGGCTTTTGTCTGCTCTTACAGCAGATAAGCAAAAGTTCCCCTACGAATTTCAAGAAAACTTTGCGGGTGGTCTAACATGCGTATTTTTGTTTTGATCCGTGATGCGGGCATCTTGATCAAACAGCGGACTGAGGATTTCCGTTCAACCTTGGTGGAGGTCTGTATCTTCGAGTGTCCTTTTTGTTTTTTTCTCATGTCAGTTTATGTATCAACTGCCCAGTGGGTTGGGCATAGAATAGACCCACTGCCCTGCCATGCATGGGCGTAAAGAGGCGACTAGGCAGACCCTGCCGAGGATAAAGGGAGTTTGCGTAGGGCTAACAAAACCCTGCCTGTTAAAAAAGACGAGTTACAGAAGCATTGACGACAATTGAAACCAAAGCATTCACCTGGACAATGAAGGGTCTCCATCCGGAGAATTATGACGCAGTGCAGTTTGAACGCCGAAAGGAAGCTGCAAGGCCGACTCCCTTCTAAACACCCAGGACAACAACGATAGTAGCTCATGGAACATCGGGGGACGATGTTGGAAAAACAGGAAAAACCATCCAAGTGCGAGAAGAGATGAAAACTACAAAGATCGGAGTGCTAGGACTGAGTGAGACAAGGTGGCTACAATCAGGACAGTTAGACTTTCATCTGGAGACAAGCTGCTGTACTCAGGACACCACGAGGATGGAGCCCCCCACCTGAGGGTTTGTGGCCCAGATGTTGGCACCGGAGCACAAGGGGCATCATCGGAAGGGAACCTGTCAACTCCCGCATAAACCATCACAGCCAACCCCCAAGTTTACACGAAGAAGAATGACATCAGGATGAACATATCCAGTGCTATGCACCAATGATGCGAGAAGAGAAGAAAGATGACTTCTACCAGCAACTACAGACAGTGATAGACAAAAGAGAGGAGCAAAGGAACTAACCATTATGATGGGAGATTTTAACGCCAAAGCTCGGAAGGGACAACACAGGCTACGAGGACATCATGGGGACAATGGACTGGGACAGATAAACGAGATGGCTGAGCGTTTGCAGACCTGTGCGCCCTGAAACAGCTGGTGATTAGGAGGAAGCATCTGCCCACACAAGCGCATCACAAGGCCACATTGGATATCCCCGAACCATGTCCACGGAGAACCAGATTGCCCACATTGCAATTAGCCGCAAAATAGGAGATCATGGCGGGAAGTGAGTATGAGAGTGCTGAGTGTCATCAGACACCTCCTTTCTTTTACAACAGTTGAGACTTCGCCTCAAGAGCATTCACCAACACCAACAAACCACACGTACAAGGTACAATTGTCGGGACTGCTCGGGAACAGGGACACACAAGCCAGCATTCCAGACTCGCCTTTCAACAAGTTCCAGCCGCTATACAAGAGCTGATAGAGCCAGTGAGACGGACATCGAGGGACACAGTCGGGAACACTGCAAGAAGCTCTGGAATGACCACATGTGAAGAGATCTTGCAAGAAGAAGGCCAGACAAAGAATGGATCTTGCGACACCATCCACAAGTTGGTACAAGGAGAGAGAAAGGAAAGAAAGCTAATGACACGAGCCGAACAAAGAGCAGCTAGGGCAAAGGCACAGAAAGTGGCACACAGCAGCGAACGGAAAGAAGTAAAGAAGAGCATCAAGAAGGACAAAGAGGACTACTTTGACGACCTGGCCAGCCAAGCAGAGGCAGCAGCCGGAAGGGAAATCTGAAGGACTGTACCTGGTGACAAGAAGTGACGGTAAGATCCAGCGACAGACAAGCAGTGAAGGGACAAGAAAACGAAACCCACTTACACAACGAGGAAACAGCTGAAACGATGGGCAGAAACAACTTCAGGGAGCTGCTGAAACCGCCCGCCCCTTGACGCACCACCAGACATCCCACCTGGTAGAGACAGACCTCCTCCGCTGTGACAAACCTCAAAGGAGCGATCACGAAAGGCCATCATGACTCTGAAAAATGGGAAGGCTGCAGGGCCGACGATGATACCAGCAGAAGAAGCCATCAAAGCAGACATGAGACAGCTGTCAACATGCTTACAGCTCTTCAGAAAGATCTGGGAGGAGAAGGAGGAGGTACGGCTCAGTGGAAAGAAGGAACTCGTTCATCAAGCAGCCGAAAAGAAAGGGACCTCAGGGACTGCAGCAACTACCGAGGGATCATGCTCCTGTCAACGCCAGGCAAGGTTCTCAACAGGGTTCTACTGGAGGAAATGAAAAGAGGCCGTTCGACCCAAGCTCCGAGACCAGCAGGCAGGCTATCGGCCAGAACAAAATCATGTGCCGACCAGATCGCCAGCCATGCGCATATCGTGGAGCAGTCGCTGGAGAGTGTCACTCCCCCTTTACATCAACTTCATAGATTATGAGAGGCTTTCGACAGTGTGGACAGAGGAGATGCTGTGGAAGCTGCTGAGGCATTACGAAGTAGTTCCCGAGAGAGAAAGAGAAGTCATTCCCTTTCCGGTTGACCTACCGGACATGAATGCAGGATTGCCCACGCCGGCCACCTGTCCGAAAGTTTCGAGGTGAAGGACCGGAGTTCGGCGGGATGCCTGCTGTCGCCGTTTCCTCTTCTCCAGGTCATTGACTGGATCATGAAGACCACTACAACAGGCAGAAACAACGGTTATATATCAGTGGGGACACTCTGGTCGCAGCTCGACGACTTGACTTCGCTGATGACCTGGCGCTCCTGTCACACAGCCACAGCCAGATGCAGGACAAGACACTCGCTTGGAGACCACATCAGCCTGGACCGGGCTCACGATTAACAGGAAGAAGACGAGCCTGATGAATCAACACCACTGGCAACACACCAGTCCCAGTCGATGGAGAGCCCATCAGGAGGGGAGTCTTTCGTCTACCAGGGTAAGCGTGGGTTGACCAACAGGGAGGGCACGGACCGAGAAGGAGTCACAGCCCAGAATCGGCAGGCAATGCGCAGCTTTCGTCAATGCTCAAGAAACATTTGGGCATCTGGAGGAATCAGCATAAGAACCAAACTCCGCTCTTCAAACTCCAATGTGAAAATCAGTTCTTGCTCTAACGGAATGCGAGACGTGGCGAACAACACAGACGAATGCAAACAAAAGATGCAGACATTCTTCAAACACCTGTCCCTTAGGGATCTACAAATATCGATGGCAGGACAAGGTCCGAAACGAAGATCTGTGGAGCGTGCAGGACAGGAACCAGTGGCCACAGATACTGCGAAGGAAGTTGGGGCTGGATCGGACAACACCCTCAGGAAGCCAGCATTCAAGCACCACACGCAAGCCCTGACCGGGAAACCCGCAGGGGATAGAGAAAGAGAGGACGGCCTCGCAACAGCTGGGGACTGGAGCGAGACACTGACGGCGGAGTTGAAACAACAAGGGACAAACTGGGACTGGGAATGATCAGAAACAGCCCAGAACAGAGTGCGATGGCGAGAGTCGTTGATGGCATATGCTCCACCGGGGAGAGACGTGGCTTAATGAAAAATTATGTATTGCAACAGAAGGGAGACGTGGGAATTTCCATGTCAGTATTATGTCATCAACCGAAGGGAGCGTTGGAATTTTCATGTCAGTATTTGTATCA
Organism: Conus ventricosus; assembly: GCA_018398815.1. Classification (NCBI taxonomy): domain Eukaryota; kingdom Metazoa; phylum Mollusca; class Gastropoda; order Neogastropoda; family Conidae; genus Conus; species Conus ventricosus. The sequence continues at coordinate 40,753,753 of CM031598.1, read as the reverse complement.
ACCAGTAAGGGAGACGTGGCAATATATGTCAGTTTATGTATCAACAGAAGGGAGACGTGGGAATTCCGTCAGTATTATGTATCACACGAAGGGAGACGTTGAATTTCATGTCCAGTATTATGTCTCACATAAGGGAGACGTGGAATTATATGTGATTTCATGACAGTAATAGTATCAACAGAAGGGGAGGACGTGGAATTTACATGTCAGTATATGTATCACAAGACGAGGCGACGTGGAAATTTCATGTCAAGTATTATGTATCAAGAAGGGAGACGTGGAATATATGTAGTATTATGTATCAAAGAAGGGCGACGTGGAATTATATGTCAGTATTATGTATCAACAGAAGTGAGAGTGAATCCAAACCCCGCTCCTATCTATGAATCGTTTGCTTACAATTCGTATTGTTGTCAGTTACATTTTCAGTTTTGTTGGAAAAACTTTGCTACATAATATAAATTTTGTCACCGCTTTCCTCTTCCGTTTCGCTGTCTCACGTCTCTCCCTTCCCACCCTTAACTCTTTATTGAAAACAATCTTTTTTTTAATTTTTTTTTTCAAATTTTCTGACCTTTCCCTCATCTCAGCATTCATAACCTTGCTCTCTTTCCTCTTTCCCTTCTTCTTCCTGGATTTCCCTTCATTTCTCTACAGCCCGATATTACCTGTGTGCTGTATATCTACAGTCCGTTATTAACTGTCGTGCTTTTCCTCCTCAGCCCGTTTTCACCTGTCGAGCTTTTCCTCTACAAGCGTTTTAACCGTCGTGCTTTTCCTCCTAAAGCCCGTTATTACCTGTTCGTGCTTTTCCCTCCTACAGCCCGTTATTACTGTCGTGGTTTTCTCTCCTACAGCCCGTTAGTAACCTGTCGTGCTTTTCTCCTACAGCCCGATATTACCTGTCGTGCTTTTCTTCCTACAGCCGATATTACCGTCAGTTCTTCTCCTAGAGCCCGTTATTACCCGTCAAGCTTTTCTCTCCTTGACCTCCCCTCTCTTGTTCCTTCCAAGTCGTTTACTTGTTGTTTCACATCATCACGCCCCCCCCCCCCCCCCCCCCCCTTATTACCGTCATGCTTTTCTCCTAGAGCCCGTTATTACCCGTCATGCTTTTCTCCTCCTGTGAACCTCCCTCTCTTGTCTCTACCCAGGTCGTTAACTCTGTTGTTTCCTCCATCCTCACGCCCCCCCTTCCCAATTTTCCCCCCCCCCCTCCCCCCTACCCCCTCCCTTAACCCCCTCCCCTTTCACCCTTATTACCCGTCTGCTTTTTCTCAAGAGCCGCGATATCGTTTCGTTGTTATTTACCCGTCCCCGTCACGTCGACATGCGTTTTCTCTCCTGTGATTCCCCCTCTCTTGGTTCTTAGGGTCGTTTTGTATGGTTAACTCAGTTGTTTCACACTCCTCACGCCCCCCCCCCTCTCCTTTATTTATCAACACCTATTGTTTTTAACTCTTGTTTTATATCAAACTCACATTTAACCCTCCCGCGCGTCCCAAAGATGGCTAGTTGAAATGTCCAAAATGATGGCGCTTTCTGAGCGTGGGACAACGATTGTATTTTTGCTGTTCTAGTTTTACTTGATATACTTATCACTGGGTAAATAAAAAAATCAACGGTTTTTTTAAAACACGACTTTCAAGTCTTCAGTGTCAGTTTGCAACACAATACCATTGCGCTCAAGCTCCAGGGCCACGGTTAGGGCAAACGCAGAATGCTAAGACAGAAGGACGGTTAACTGTTAAAACACTCCGTTTCTACCTGGTACAGACACAAAGGGCAATTTCAGAGTCAGCGTGTTCAGTGATCTCTGCAAAATTGTTGATACTGGAAAACAGGCGAGTGCTGAAGAGTTAGACTGTGAAAGTACGTTTTTGGGGCTTTTTTCTTTTTTTAGCTTTATTTTGTCTTTTTTGTTGTCTTCCACCTTTAGCAAAGTAAGCACACCGATATATTCAATGGATACGGTGCGCAGAGGAGGGAGAAATGGGTCCCTGCACTCCGCGCCTTTAACCTCCAGTTTATTGACAGCAACCAAGAACACACACACCACACGCACGCACGCACGCCACGCACGCCCACGCACGCAGACACGCACACACCACACCCACACCCCACACACGCACACACACAAATAGACTATTACCACTGTTGCTGCTGCTAGTACTCTTCTACGACACGAAAATATTAGATCTAATAACCACCAATTGTAATATAATATACCCTTTGGTATCTCCTGTTTAGACGAGCAAGGTATTTTTCCGCCACGATCAATAGTCTGACATTCCATAGAGCAAAATCGCAGAACCATGTCACAGACATCGCTATCACCATGTAATTGGTCTCCTGAGGGCGGGCAGGAACGGCGAGTGGAGGAGGTCGAAGGAGAGATAGAGAGAGTGCAGAGAAAAGACAAACAGCAACAGCTTCTCTCGTTGGGATTATGGCCCATATGGCGACTACGGTCGATGGATATACAGCTGTGCGTACCCTTCTACCTTATTATTTAAAATTCATTTCTAATTTCTTTTCGAGTTGTGGTCATTAAATGATGCTCTCGCCGTTCGGAGAAAAACACCACTTCCATCCTTTTGATATGTATGCCTCCAAACACAAACGCGTCGTTCACTTATACAGAGTTGGCGGCACACCAACTCACAAGCCCCCCCCCCCCTGCGCGCGCACACAACACAAACTCACATGCTTGCCATGACACGCGAATGGGTTTTTTTAGATTACATGAGATACACACAACGGAATTAAAATAAACACAGGTAGTGTTTTTGCATCTAGCCGGTCAGTTAAAAAGAAATATAAATAATTACAAAACACACATGATTTGTGGTTAGTGGGCAATCTTCCACAAACGAAAACTCATCAACTCAGGAAACAGATATGCACATAAAGCACATTTCAGATGGGCCAGAGCTGATGTGGAAAAGGTCAGTGTGTTTCATCACACACCAACTCTCTCTCTCTCTTTCTCTCGATCTCTTCTCTCTCTACTCTTCTCTCTCTTCTCTCGAGTCAAAATTAACTTTCCGCTACGCATGGGAAGAATCTTAGAAAAAGGGAGAGGGTAAAAGGTACTATTGAAATTTGAAATCCTGAAGTAATAGGGAAAAACTGAATTGTACAGACTGTTCCCGAAAAGGCCTGTGTTGGTCAGCTGGGGCTTTGATTAAAATGGGACACTCTGACTCTGTATTATCTCTATTTCATTATCACTTGGAATATATTTCGGTACTTTCACTGGTCTGCTCTCTGCTGACGTTCGCCCATCGCACATCCACGCTTGTAGCCATTCCAGAGGACGTAGTGCGATGACGTTCGCACCCATGCACATTCCACGATGTAGCATTCCAGAGGACGAAGCAGTGCGATGCACGTTCGCCCCATAGCACAGTCCACGCTTTGTAGCCTATTTCATGAGGACGTAGTGGATGACGTTCGCCCCATCGCACATCCACGCTTGTAGCCATTCCCGAGGACGTCGTGCGATGACGTTGGCCCCCATCGCACATTCCACGCTTGTTAGCCATTCCATGAGACGTATAGTGCGATGACGTTCGCCATCGCACATTCCAGCTTGTAGCCATTCCGAGGATTAGTGCGATTCTCCTAAAATGCATACTGCATATAAAACCTTAGTTCTCGACCCATCCAATCTCTACCCACGCATATATTTTGTTCACATCCACAGTGTTTCCTCCTTGCTTAAACAAAGGGTTAACTTAACTGAGATAAGCTATACTGATCGTACAGGTATACTTTGTGTGTTTTTTTTTAACACAAATATATATCTTTTCTTCTGCAGAGGTGCCTTGTGCTTGTTTCTTTTTTCAATCGATCGCTTACGCATATCTAGTATCACCTAGTTTTTCATTGGGCCTATATTGCTTTGATTATATTCAAGATAATAACTATTTGCCCCCATCTTTTGACTTTTCGTCTCATCGTTTCTGTGAAAAAAATTCATTGTGGCTTGTACTTTTAAAAGTTGACCGAATAACTGTGCTTTGTTTTAGTTAGTCTGTGAGCTATATAACGCTTCACTTACAAAATAAGGATTTAGTATTGGGTTTTTTTTAAACAAGAAAAGGATGGTTTAGTCGAGCCGACCACACAGGTGTTTTCAGGGCATTTAGGACTGTTGAAAAGTCCCTGTGTGAAAAAGCACGCGCATAAACAAAATAATACGTTCATCTTCTGACAACTCCATTACATATCCGGCTGAGAATTCACATCTTTAATTAAAACTTTTTTTTTTACAAATAAATTTTTTATAAAAGGCAGGTAAAACTGCGTAAGGCTAAGGCACAGAGGCACTCTGCTTCATGTGATTATTCAATTCCGTTTTTAATTAGAATAATCAGAAAGGAAAAGAGTACTCAAAGATAACATGAACAAGGTCAAATGGGGGAACGATACTGCTCAGTGGACAGATGGTCTCCACTCTGGACAGTGTTCTTGCGTTATACTAGACACGTGGACAACATGTTATTGTCAGTTTGAACTACACTGGTAAAAAAAAAAAAAATCAACGGTTAAACACGACTTTCAAGTCTTCAGTGTCAGTTTGCAACACAACTACCATGAGCTCCAAGCTCCAGGGCCACGGTTTCGCAACGCAGAATGCAAGAACAGAAGGCCGGTTACAACTGTTAAAACACTCGTTTTCTTACATGGTACAGACAAAGGGCAATTTCAGCGCTCCAAGCGTGTTCAGTGACTCTGAAAATTGTTGATACTGGAAACAGGCGGTGCTGAAGGGTTAAGAACTGTGAAAGTACGTTCTTGGGGGCTTTTTTTTTTTTTGCTTTATTTTGTCTTTTTGTTCGTCTTCCCAAACTTTAACGCAAAAGTAAAGCCACCACCGATATATTCACTGGATATGGTGGAGAGGAGAGGAGAAATGGGATCATGACTAGAAGGCCTTTAAAAAATCCAAGTTTATCTGACAGCAACAAGAACACACACACACACGCACGCACGCACGCACGCACGCACGCACGCACGCACGCACACACACACCACACACACACACACGCACACACACAAATAGAATATTACCACTGTTGCTGCTGCTATTACTCTTACTACGACACGAAAATAATAGATCTAAATAACCCACCAATTTTAATATAAAATATACCCTTTGGTATCTCCTGTTTAGAGAGCAAGGTATTTTCCGACCAGATCAATAGTCTGACATTCCATAGAGACAAAAATCGCAGAACCATGTCACAGACATCGCATCACCATGCTAATTGGTCTTCAACTGAGGGCGGGGCGGAACGGCGAGTGGAGGAGGGAGAGAGATAGAGAGAGAGAGAGAAAAAGACAAACAGCAACAGATTCCATCCTCGTTGGGATTTGGCCCATTTGGAGACCAGGTCGATGGAATCAAGTGTGCGTTCCCTTTCCTTCCTTTTATTTAAATTTCATTTCTATTATTTCTTTTCGAGTTGTTGGTCAATTAAATGATGCACGCAGAAAGAGAGGGAAAACACCAATTAAATAAATTTTGACTATGTATGCATACAACCCACAAACGCGATCGTTCACTTATACAGAAGTGCGCGCGCACACACACACTCACAAGCCCCCCCCCCCCCCCCCTGCGCGCGCACACACACACACACCACACCTGCCTTTGAAAATGAACAAGCGAATGGGTTTTTTTTTTATTACATGAGATTAAAAAAAACGGAATAAACACCAGGTAGTGTTTTTGCATCTAGCTGTCAGTAAAAAGAAATATCAATAAATTACAAAAACACAATGATTCTGTTGTTACGTGGGCACACATATTTCAAAATAAAGAAACTCATCAACTCCAGGAAACAGTTATGCACATAAAGCAAATTTCAGATGGGCACGAGCAAGATGTGGAAAAGGTCAGTGTGTTCATCACACACACACACTCTCTCTCTCTCTCTCTCTCTCTCTCTCTCTCTCTCTCTCTCTCTCTCTCTCTCTCTCGAGACAAAATTAACTTTCCGCTACGCATGGGAAGAATCTCTAAGAAAAGGGGTAAAAGGTACTATTGAAATTCTGAAATCCCTGAGAAAACTGAATTGTACAGACTGTCCCGAAAAGGCCTGTGTGGTCAGCTGGGCTTTGATTAAATGACACTCTGACCTCTGTATTATCTCTATTTCATTATCATTGAATATATTCTCGGTACTTTCACTGGTCTGCTCTCTGCTTGACGTTCGCCCCATCGCACATTCCACGCTTGTAGCCATTCCAGAGGACGTAGTGCGATGACGTTCGCCCCATCGCACATTCCACGCTTGTAGCCATTCCAGAGGACGTAGTGCGATGACGTTCGCCCCATCGCACATTCCACGCTTGTAGCCATTCCAGAGGACGTAGTGCGATGACGTTCGCCCCATCGCACATTCCACGCTTGTAGCCATTCCAGAGGACGTAGTGCGATGACGTTCGCCCCATCGCACATTCCACGCTTGTAGCCATTCCAGAGGACGTAGTGCGATGACGTTCGCCCCATCGCACATTCCACGCTTGTAGCCATTCCAGAGGACTTAGTGCGATTCTCCTTAAACATGCATCTGCATATAAAACCTCTAGTTCTCGACCCACCAATTCTCTACCCACCGATATATTTTGTTCACATCACAGCTGTTTCCTCCTTGCTTAACAAAGGGTAACTTAAATGAGATAAGATATACTGACAGTTACAGGTATACTTTTGTGTGTTTTTTTCCTACAAAAATATATACTTTTTCTTCTGCAGAGGTGCCTTTGCATGTTTCTTTTTTCAATCGATCGGCTTACGCATATCTAGTATCACCTAGTTTTTCATTGGCCTCATATCTGCTTTTGATTATATTCAAGATAAATATTTGCCCCACTCCTTTTTGACTTTTCGTCTCATCGTTTCTGTGAAAAAAATCATTGTGGCCTTGTACTTTTAAAAGTTTGACCGACATAATGTGTTTGTTTTAGTTGTCTGTGTGCTTTATAAAGCTTCACTTACAAAAATAAGGATTTCAATTGGGTTTTTTTTAACAAGAAAAGGATGGTTTAGTCGAGCCGACCACACAAGGTGTTTTCAGGGCATTTAGGACGTTGAAAAAGTCCCTGTGTGAAAAAGCACGCGCAAAAACAAAAATTATACGTTATCTTCTGTAACACTCCATTACATATACGGCTGAGAATTCACATCTTTAAGGCAGGTAAAACTGCGTAAGGCTGAGGCACAGGCCACTCTGCTTCATGCTGATTAATTCAATTCCGTTTTAATTAGAATAATCAGAAAGAAAAGCGTACCTCAAAGATAACATGAAAAGGTCATATGGGGCGAACAGATACTGCTCAGTGGACAGATGGTCTCCACTCTGGACAGTGTTCTTTTCGTTACCTAGAACACCGGATCACAACAGGAAAATGGACAGATAAATAATTCTAAAAACGAAAAAAGTGTTAGGAGTGTTGCTAACATACCAAGCAAAAAATTGTTGTACTTTGGGGAAAGTAAACTTAAGGTTATGATGCCGACTACCGTCTTGGGAATTTGACTCGCGCGTTTTTGTTTTGTTCCTGCTCATGCCAGTTCTTGGTAATTTCTGAAGACTTTCACATAATATTCACTTTTGTCCATCTTGTACTGTGTATCTGATAAGCGTTACGATGCTTCGTGTGTGTGATTTTATATTTAGTTTGTTTTCAGTAACGGTGCAGTTTGTTTCGGTCTTCGTTTCCATTCTTTTGCCTTGGAAAACCGATTACAATATTTAATGTTTTAAGGAGTGTTTTTTCCCATCTCCAATAAATGAGGTGATGGGTTTTAGAATATAGACTTAAATCGGGGTTTCAGGAGTTGAGAGGAATTTTAAAAAATTAGGTTAGCTGCTACCTTGTCATTGTGCAAGAAGGTTCTCCAGATAAGCAGCTGGCAGAAATGCATCAGAAACCCTTTCACAGGTTTTTCTGAAGACCTATGTAGTATGGACATCCTGGCTGTAGACATACCAGTAAACACTCATTTCTTAGTCGCGCTACAGTTTCATCCGAAGTGTTGTCAAGCACAAAGTGTTATGACCACCTTCACACAAGACCCGTGACTCACGGTAGAGACATCACCAAGAGCTTCCCGAGACTAGTAGTTAAGATAGAGAATTTGAAGAGTGATTATGATTTAAACAAAAAGGAGAATGTACGGAACAGGTCTCGAAGTTGCAGAGCGTCGACTTCAAGAATATGTACAATTAATTAAAAGTACCAGAAAAGAAAGGGGAAGGACTGGGGACAAGAAGGGTTGGAACAGGACGGATTGAAAGGGACGACGTGGTGTTGAAGACGGCGGGAGAGGCAGAGACAGGGATGGATGGCGGCGGGGTGTGCGGAAATGAGACAGACGAGGGTAAATGGAGTTGTGGAGCGAGAATGAAACGTCTCGGTTGCAGGGGGGGGGGGGGGGGGCGAAATCGAAGGAAACTGCCATTAGAAGTTAGTTAGTTAGTTAGATAGTTATGAAGGACAAGCCCTTTCCACCATAAAGAGGTGATATCAGAGCTATACACTGAGGGTCATTACATGACTCGAGTTATACAAACACATATGCAGTCTGCAACCTTAAAATGTAAACAAAAAACAAAAAACCTAAATCTTATAAAACGTGTTCACATCTCTTAAAAACTGAAATATCACAGATACTTGCACATTTCTAAAACGCTCACCAAGTGACATCTTATCAAAATATTTTCCTCTGATCTCACTGAGATCATCACACTCAGTCAACACATGCTTAAGTGTATTCTCAATCGCATGCAAAACAATGGGGTCGATCTTCTCCCTTTAAAAGGAAAGAATGAGTAACATAACTATGTCCAATATGCAGTCTACTTAAAACACATTCTTCTTTCCTGGTTTTGCAAACCGAAGGTAACCATTCGGACAAGTCTGAACTGCCATAAGAAGAAAAATGGAACAAACTGGTAAACTGTAACATGGACCGGCGAGGTCGTATAAATGAAGACAGAAAAAAAAAGAAATGGTCAGATAACTATATGGGTGCCGTGGAATGGACACGAGGAATTAACACGAGTGAAATACAGAGGGGATGGAAAGAAAACAAACATTTTAGTGTGGTAATGCCAATGGGCTGGAAAGAGAGACTGGGGTAGGGATGGGGAAAGTCGATGGAAACCGGAAACACACTTATGAGGATAATCGCAGGGAATCGGCCAGGAGCAGATGGCCTGATGCGAAGCCAGACAAAAATTTGACGGAACGAGAAGCGAAAACGAAAGGGCAATGATAGTGGGCGAGAAAGAAACGGAAAGCCAATGCACGAAGGTAGATTCAACCAAGCGAATGAAAGAGAAAAGTACAGGACATGAAATTGGAAGAAGTGGGCAAATAAAAAGGACATTTCTTCACCCAACTGAGAGGAAAGGTTGAAAGTGAAATGGAAATTACAGACATGGGGGAAGAACGCGTGATGAATTTTCACAAACGACGGAAACAGAACGGGCCCACTGTGTTAACAAAGTGGTAGGACTTGGCAAAGGTGCTCATAAGACACTGGCAGTTCTGAAAATGGAAAACCTGGTAGGAAACGATTGACCTTGCAAGCGGGTCATCTTGGGATGGAAGCAGTGTTAAGGATTACCGAGAGGGGGGGGGGGGGGGCGGGAATGGCTGGCCAGAAAGGAAGACTGGAAGACTGGATGGAGAAAGAAAGAAAAGACTGGCAGAATGGGACTGGTGCCGAGAATTCGAAGTATTCTGGAATGACATGATAGGGAATGGCATGGGGACTGGATGAAATTTAGTGCCGAGAACAGATGGGAGGGTAGGGAATTATGCAAAGGGGCAGAGAAGGGATGGCTAGCAATGAGATTGAGGAAAAGGCGGGGAAAGGGATATTAAATGGAGTATGAACCGGCAATATAAAGCAGGGAAATGCGAGAAAGGGGAAGGCACCTTGGAGTAAGATGCGACTAAATGAAGACAAACAGGACGGGGCAGGCGCATTCCCTTCCTATTACCACACCAACTATGGCTGGGAGGTGGGTGTAATTGGGAATTGAAAGGAATGGAAGGCAGCGGGTGGGAGAGCAGTGTGAAGGAGAATGGTCAACATTAGAAAAACATGAAAGGTAAAATGATAGTAATGAAAAAATGATCAATTAGATTTCACAACAAGAACAGGGAAGCGAGCGTGCGTGCGGGTGGAAAGGAAATGCACATGTAGTTAAAATGTGGATTTTTTTTTAATGGAGAGGTGAGAGGGAATTTGGGCAAGAGTACTGTGACAGGTGGGTTTGGTTTGGAATTAAACATGGAGCGCTGGGAACGTCGAGGCATATTATAAAGGAAACGGAGTGCTCTGTGGGGGGTGGGAATGAGAGGGGGTGGGCGCATTCCCCGTCTTATAGCCCCTCCAATAACGGAGAGAGCAGCGTTAGAAATGGGAGGCTGGTGTTAGAAAAAGAGTAGCAATTGAAAGATTAGTGAACAGACGTCAGGATCAGTGCTGGGTCTGGAAAGGGATGGGCGCATTTCCCTTACCGTCGCCACCTAGCGGAAAACAAAAGGGAGCTTTGTGAGTGGAAGGCTGAGGAGTTGAAGAACCGAGCGGAAAGGGAAATGTAACGAACAAAGCGAGAATAGGAATTGGTTAAGGTTATATGTTCAGTGGATTTTGCATCCCAAAACATGCAGTGGAGTGGAAGGCGATTATTAAAACAGGGGAGGGGGGGGGATGTAACCGCAACACAAAAAGTAACAAAATGGGGTTCCAAATGGTGTAAACAGATTACGTGCTGAGTGGGGCTAAAATTTGCGAGGGTAGAAATATGAATAATTTGGAGATGGGAGATGAGAATAAGGGACATGAAGATTAAATGGGCAAGACAATAATGGCGAGACTGGGAAGTTCTGATGGAATTTACTTCATTAATATGGCTAAGTGGAAATGCTGATTGCGATATCCACGTGTGGGAAACTTGGAAGTGAGATATCATAGTATTGCATTTGTAGCACAGAGGGATTGAGATCGGAAGACAGAGTCTGGATGGGACACTCGAAAGGTCGGGTGCATTACCCATTCTGGTAATTCCACTGGAGGGACGCAGTGGGAGAACAGGAAGAAGAGAAGAAACTGGAATGAGGATAGATAGATAGTTATAAAGGACACGCCCTTTCCACCATAAAGAGGTGATGTCAGAGCTATACACTGAGGGTCATTACATGACTAACTTAACTGAATGAGGAGTAATCATGGAAACCAGGAAGGTGGAGAGATGGGCTGTGAGAAAATGTTGCTTGAAAGGGTATGATCGAGCAGAGATCAGATGGATATGGTGGCTGGATACGAGTCAACAGCTATGTGGTAGAAATGTCAGCATGAAGTTGGAAAAATGAAACCTTGACTGAAAAGACTTTACTTTCAAGTTGAAAATCGGATTGAAGAGAATTTGACAAGCGGAATGAAGAAAGGAATATTCAGATCGGAAAAAGGGTTACATAGATATAAAATAATGACAGTGTTCGGAAATAATGGAAATGGGAACTAAATCAAATGGCATGGGGCGAACCTGGCAGAATGCAAATGGATGGATACTGGTATGACGACGTTGGACACGGGTTACAGATTAAAAGTGAGGGATATCACCGAGAAACCAACGCAACCTAAACCGTGTGTACATCAATGTGTAAAGGTCAGACTCGTAAAGATGTGAAGGAAGGAAAGGTAAAGGAACGTGGACAAGAAGTGGTAAAGAGCAGTGATTAGACTGTGGAGCCGGGAAAATCGAAATTTATTTCAGGATATAGAGAAAGATGAGAACAGTGTGAAGCCTGCTGCAGCATGGCATGGCATGCTGGAGAACACGTATTTAAAACTGGGATTGGAAGGAAGAATTCAAAGAGTGGAAGTAGCTTTCTCTGAACAATAAGATCAAGATTAGGAGGAGGCATCGCCCCGAGGTGGAGGGGGAGGGAGATTATGCAAAGGGACGAGAGATATGTCCGGTTTGGTATTGAATAACACTCTGTGCAGGTTGCAAGCAAAAATGCGGACATGTTCAACATCCCATCTGACACTGTTTCTGAAAGTGAAATGTGATGGGGGAGCAGAAGGGCGTGGAAACGTAGGACAGAAAACACATGTTGTCAGAATTATGTATGTTTAAGACTGCTCGTTTTAAAACTAACTCTCTTGGAAGAGGAAGGTAAGAATTGCCAACTATAGGATAGAACTTTGTTTGTCTTAATTTGATTTCAAGGACTGTCCCTTCAGACCAGCCAGAACCGCGGTATTGTGCTCCTCACTTGCATGGTTAAACTGTGTAAGCATATAATCAGCCCAGTCAGAGTTAAAGTCGTGGTAACTGATTACTTCTTTCTGTTTAGTTGAAACCCAGACTTCCATGTTACTATCATCAGGCGTTATATAATCAATCAGAACGGCCAACAGCACTTTTACTGGCGGCTCCATCTGAAGAAACTCTGGGATTTTAGAGATGGCGTGTGCTACGCTTTCATGAACGTTTGTAGGGTTAATAATATCCATGTCCACTTCACTAAACGTATTGCTTAATTGTTTGTCACTATCAAATATTTCTTCCATCGTATATAGTTTTCCATCCTCGAATTTACTTGTGGTCGTCGTTTTTAAAGCCACAATATTTACGTAAATTAAAAAAATAAATGTAAATAAGAGTAAGTAAAATGCGCTTTTTATTCTTCACCCAAGCGTTGTAACACTTCAAGACACGTTAACCTTACAATAACACCTGCTAATATTTTAGCTTTTTCTGAATCACTACAGTCAATGTTCATCACTTTGATTGCTTCTTTAAATAGTTCACTATGATCTTTTATTATATTGTTTACATCATTCTCAAAACTAAATTCACTAAAATCAATGTTTAGTACTTTCATTGTTTCGTCAAATAGTTCATTACAATTCTTTAAATCAGATTCACTGAGTTCGCAGCCATTTTTAAATCTAAAATAAATAAAAATTTAATTGTAAATTCAGCTGTTATTCATAGTCTTTTCTAATCGCAAAACCTGATCTTCATTAAAGCGAATAGCTACTCCTTCAGGGCTGGTAGAAACAGTCAGATTAACATCTTCAGGAGCCATATTGTCAACTAAAATGGCAAACAACTTTATAACTGGTTGGGGCCAAGAATCTGGTATTTTACTGATGGCCTGCGTCACACTTTCTCGTATATCTATACGCTCAAAAAGATCAGTAATTAATTCTTCAAACCTGCTCTTTAACTTATCTTTATCAACCTCCCAATCCAACTCGTAAAGTATATTAATAAGCTCTGTAGCTACTTCGGCCTTCATTTTTTAAACCAGAATATAAACGACAATTAAAAAATAAGTAAGCCGCAGCGTCTCTGTCTCTCCCCCTCTCTCCCTCATTCACACTCCTCATCTCTCTCTGTCTGTCTGTCTCCGCCTCTCATCCCTCCCTCCTCCCTCCCTGCCCCCTCCCCCTCTCTCTCCCCCTCTCTCATTCACTCGCAGCATGGGCCTGTAAAGCACACTGCGACGTGCTCCGCCTATTGATCGTTGTGGAGCCAGGAAAATCAAAATTTATTTCAGGATATAGAGAAAGATGAGAACAGTGTGAAGCCTGCTGCAGCATGGCATGGCATGCTGGAGAACACGTATTTAAAACTGGGATTGGAAGGAAGAATTCAAGGAGTGGAAGTAGCTTTCTCTGAACAATAAGATCAAGATTAGGAGGAGGCATCGCCCGAGGTGGAGGGGGAGGGAGATTATGCAAAGGGACGAGAGATATGTCCGGTTTGGTATTGAATACTACTCTGTGCAGGTTGCAAGCAAAAATGCGGACATGTTCAACATCCCATCTGACACTGTTTCTGAAAGTGAAATGTGATGGGGGAGCAGAAGGGCGTGGAAACGCAGGACAGAAAGGCAGGGGCATGAATAGGTCTGGAATGTGTGAATGAGATTGGGAAACCAGAAAAGATGCAAGTGGGACAAACGCAAGAAAAAAAATCGTGGGTAAGGGGGATAGAAGTTAGACCAGCTCTGTGAGTAGAAAGGGATTCGGGAATGACAAGAACTTGTAGCGAGGCGGTTCATGTGAAGAGCTGAGGGGCAAAGGCCGAAATGTAAATGGAAGGAAACAAGTCGACAGTGGGAATGGAGAAAGAAAGAAAACAGGTGAATGGAGTAGGAGATCAGTGGAAGCGAGTGGAGAAAAATGGGGCAGAGAGCCTAAACTGGTATATTGGGGAGAATAAACTGAAATATTAAATAGTCACGTCAATAAGACAGCAATGAAAATGGGAGTTGTTGTAAAAAAAAAAAAAAAAAGCAATGGATAGGCGTGAGGAGAAGGGAATGGGAAATTGGTATAAAGTAAAAACTTTCAGTAGAAAAGATGGGAATGCCAAAGTAAAGGAAGTGGAGAACATGAAAGGAGAGGGAATAGAAAACTATGTAAACACGACTCAAGGCTGAAAGGGAAAGTGGAAGTTGGAGAAATTAGACTACTCTGTAAATAAAAAGATAAAAAGTGTGAAAGTGGAAATGGGGGGGGGGGGGGATGCCAAAGCTTTGGCAAAAAAAAGAATGATTAAAAAAGTGCGGTCGAGAGAAGGAATGATGAAAGTAGGTATCTTGGAACGGGGAAAGGCGAAATAAACACAAGAATGAGGAAGATATGTAGAAAGATTGGAAATCGAACTTGGTACATTAAACGAACAAGGGCTGCAAAAGAATACAACGTGAAAGCAATACATTTTTCATGAAAGAAAGTGAAAGGAGTAAAACGCGTAGGAGGATAGCTAAAAGCAGGAAGGATATTGCCAGTGAAACAGAGTAAAATGCATAGGAGGATAGATCAAAGCAGGAATAGTTTTGTCAGGTACTTTAAAACCAAAATATGAAAAAAAAAGAAAAGGATAGGAAACGGGTACAAATGGAAAGACGGATATGGAGGGGTGTTTGTTAAGAATTGAGAATGAACACACCAGACAACTGGATGAATATGGAAGCGAGCAGAAAAATATTAAGAGCGGTGGGATCGAGATGGGGTGAAAATGACCTGCAGCTGGAAATGTACTGGGACACAAGGGAAATTCATGTAAAACAGCTGAAATAGTTTTACTGGGTCTCCAGACAAGGGGACAATGGAGAGGGAAACAGTGGCAACAAGGAATATTTGAAGGCTAGTTTTAAACGATCTCTTTCATTTAGAGGAAGAGGAAGCGCGTTCCAGGTATATGGGCTGGAGAGAAAGAGCGACAGCCGATAATTGTTTAAATCAGGGAATGCGGAAGCAGAGTGTATCCAGGGTGAAACGTCGAACACGGGATGGGACACAGAGGTGTGGGCAGTCACAGAAACAGGAAATGCAATCATTGCAGAGAGTATTGATCTTGCTTTATTCTCAGACGGTTAGCGCAAGGACGACAACAGGGCAATGATGCGCTGTTTCTTTTGAGGACAAGTCGAGAAGCAAAATTTTGAACTGGAAGAAGATGGCTGAAAAGCTCGGGCAAAGCAGACAATGGAAAATTAAAAAGTAGTCGGTGCTGGAGATGAAAGTGAAAATGACCAGTTCAGAGTTAGCACTGGTGGACAGGTATTTACAAATGGAAATCGAACTAAAACCGATTCGCTACAGTAGCGCAACTGACACGTTTTAGGTTTGCATTGATCATGGGTTGTCAAAGGTTCTTGATCTAAACTGGAATGGGGGTGGAGGGGACGAGTTACCGAGTTTTATTTAATCGACGATGACAGAAAGTGTTTTGTTTGGTTTCTACCAACATGGCTTTGGTTTTGTCGGCATTCTAAATAATCCAGTTTTTCTTGCCAAAGAAGTATTCAGATGTAGGAAGAAGAAGGCAGTTTGGGGGAGGGGGGGGGGGGGCTGTCGTCTGTATAGGAATGGTGACCAAGATTGTGATGGCTGAGGAAGGGTGGGGGTGTACAGTGTAAACAGAACAGACCCCTACGGAACACCGTCTGTTACGGAGGTTTGGAGCGATTGATTATAGAAACGTATTGAAACAGTCAAATTATATACAGTGTGAGCCACCCTAGTACAGTACCGTAGATTCCTAATGCATTTTGAAGACGGCAAAGGACCGTGTGGCTGTGTGTCACAGCCAGTTGACTGGTCGAGAAATGTGAGAAGCGTGATCCAGAGGGGAACAGATAAAAAGAAAAGGAAGCATCAAATGAAGAGGGAAGAAAGTGCAGAGTAAAGATAAGAAGTGTGTGAAGAAGCAATTTTCTTTCAGCCCCATTCTATAAAAATACCTTACGGTACATTACCGAAGCGATTAGATCAGCCACATCGCTCAACACATTAAGTTGTGTCAGACGTCATACCCGAGCTGACGAATCACGATGCCAGCAATGTAGACTAGTACACTCACACTACACTGGATATCATTGTGAGGGACAACTGCCAAAGGATACAGGAGAGAATGCGTCCCGCATGTCGATTTCTCTCTCAGCACAATCAGGAACACACACACAAAGCTCTGGATCGTTTGCGCCTTACTTATTACCAGAGAATGATGGCAGCCTGAGTGCAGGATGGGGAAGACTGGCAACGGAGAGGCAGACACAAGCGGAGTCGGGCATGAAGCGCTGAAAGGCCATACCTGGTCGACAGCAGGAATGGAACCAAGCGTGCCACATCTCCGTGGTATCTGCACAGTTGACGAGTTCATAGGTGGTTAGGGGGTCATGTGGATAATGTACATATCTAAAAACCGAAAAAATCCAGACGTAAGCTTCGGTCTGGCACACGATTTTTGTGTGTGTGTTGTTATTTTAACATTTAACACGGTGAGGAGATATATTGACTGAGGGAAAATATTCCCAATTGTTCGTCTGTCTTTTCATCAGTCTCTAAGCTGAACATTGTCCCTTTTTTGTACCCTCATCCTCTCCATTAGACCTTAAGCGTGGTCCAAGTGCTAGCCCTTTGAAGGAATGATCCCGTACACAGCGTACTCGGTCACATCGCTGACCTTGGTAAAATGGAAAAAAAATCCACGATGCTAAGTCTGCGCATCCGTACACTGAAAAAAAACAACAGACACCTATTTGTGAAAACGTATTCTTCCGGGTAAGAGCAGCCCAAACTACACAAAGTTAAGTCTCTAATGACGGTAAATTATAATTCGGTCGGTCATTCATGTATGTATTGATCAATTAGTTCAATACATGGTGTATACTTAAGTTAGTTATTCGACTCAGTCTGCCAAAACAATACAACCGCCATCTCGGCAGAAACGCTTTGTTGTTGTTTTCATATTAGAAGCAAGATGGAAAAAAGTTATCAAAGGACCAACAAATCTGGTTTGCATGAAAATGAACAAAGATCGGTAAAACTGATAAGTAGACTTGTACAAAAATAGACATGTACGGCTAACATGTTTCGTAATCTATCCCAACGTCTATACCCTTAATAGCGAGTTGTCCTCAGTGCCTAAATGTGGACAGTCCGTTCCCACTAGCCACGACACTGAAGGAGGCCCAACACAAGAGTGACGGCATTTCCACTTCCTCCCTATCTCTCGCGCGCGCGTCTGTGTGTGTGTGGGTGCGCGTGCACATGTCCTTCAGCTGTATGCTATCGTTACAGAAATGGGTACAATGTTAACTTTTCTTCTATCTTTCAATACATTTGCATCATCGGTACGTATTCGCACATTTCCCCAAAACTGCAAATGATTCTTTAGCAGGTCTAGTGTGTGTATGTACATTCAAGGTCATAGTTAGCACATGCCACGCCGCGTACACATCACTGGACGTGGGTGGCAGGCCTCGTTCAGGCGACAGCAGCGTGGAGTCCAAGCAATGACGGGCACTGCTGCCCGCACGTTCCTCCCTAGCTGTCGCCGCCCGGCTGGTTGGCGATGGCGCCACGTCTGTGCCCGTAGCCTCTCATCTCTGTGCCCGTAGCCTCTCATCTCTGTGCCCGTAGCCTCTCATCTCTGTGCCCGTAGCCTCTCATCTCTGTGCCCGTAGCCTCTCATCTCTGTGCCCGTAGCCTCTCATCTCACGGAAGAGTTTCGCTTCCAGGCGTCTCTCCAGGAATGCTGCGTGGGTGTCGTCGAGGATTTGAACCAATGTTCTGGTTCCGGTTTCAGTTTTGCAGTAAACAGAGCAAGTTAATAAACTGAAGCAGGGTCAGTCAGTCGGTCAATTTAGCGATAGACCGATTATTATCTGTTGAAACAATACAACTGACATCCAAAGGTAATGGGAGTGGGAGAGGGGAGACACAGAGGATTCAGTCTGCTCACTCTTCTCATCTGAACACACGTCATTTGAGGGGGGGGGGGGGGGAGTTTGGGTAATCGGTTTGCACATTGGTTAGTTATCTGGTTAGTTTATTAGTTGATTACTGGTTGATTAGTCGGTCGGTTGTCGATCAGTCATTTTAAGGCATCAAAAACATTTTTCGCATAAGATAAAACACAAACGATAAATTATTCGAGGAATAAAATGATTTTAAAGGAGACAAGAGGAGAGAAGAGGAAAAGAGAAGTGTGTGGGGGTGGGGGGAGGGGGAGGGACAGGGACAACATTAGAGGTCCATACTTATAAAACCAAGATGTACTTTCCATCTGACAAGGTTTTGGCGTTTGAATGCGGGTACAACCGCGTCTGGACAGACCATTTGCAAAAATAAAAAGAAACTCATCTTGGAAAGCTGGTGAACGCACGTCAGACTCCCTCCACACAAGTTACAGGAGGCAAGCGGCCAGATGACGGCAAGGGAAAAGCCAGGAATGACACGGGTAGCGCCTAATAGTTGGTAACTGCACACACAAAAATACTCGTCGGTGAATAAACGGTCAAGTACTTGTTCCAATGGATAGCGATAGTAAGTGACAACTGTGGGATCGTGAAAACCCCCATCAGAAGTCTTAAAGCAAACGCATAAAACAAGGTGCAAAACAGGTCTTTTTAAGACGTCGCAAATAACAGATAAAAAAAGAGCTTTATAGCTGGCTGTCATACACAGAATGGCCATTCTTCCGATGGCAGGTATCGGTGGAGTGTTCTTTGGGGCATTTTTGACTTATTTGTAAAATCTGAACACTGTCGAAAATCAATTTTGTATTGTGTATTATTCAACCGCTACTCTGCGCCTTGTTTTGTGTGCTTGCTTTGTAAACTTACTTTTTTTCCCAGTAACATTGCATGCAGTCTGTCTCCATTCCCATTTGTTTCGTCATTGTGTGTGTGTGTGTGTGTGTGTGTGTGTGTGTGTGTGTGTGTGTGTGTGTGTGTCGTTTGCTAAGGACAGCTTCATCTGCCTACCAGTGTGTGAAGCATACTCCTGTGATGTCACACGTTTATTTCTAATAGTGTAATTTTTCTTGTTCTTTTCTTAAAACAATGACACTGATATTTCGATGTATTATTTTTTAAGTCTCACTAAACTGGAAAAAGTTCCTTTTTTTTAATTTAAAAAAAATGAAATATTCAGATTGATCGACTAAAATCTAACGACACTGCACCTTTTCTTGACTTTAACCATTTACAGCCATAAATACCTTGATTTTTGTAACATACTGGATGTGAGGTACAGGTGGTGGGGGATATGACGATGAAAGAAAACCTTCCCAAATTATTTAGTTTTACTGTCGGTTATTTCTTCCAAGGTCTGACCAGCGCATTGGGCTAATGCGTAGGTCAGACATCTGCTGAGTTGTAGCCACGAGACCCTTTTCTTCAATTCTCTCATCTTGGTTGTTAATTCGTTTATCCATCAGCTTAAAATCATGAGTAGTGTGGTTTTAACACTTAGCGGATGTGGTTAACGTATATGGACTAGTCCATACGCAGTGACAGTAAAGTTTTCCTTTACAACCATGCTTTGCTATCGATCTGAAAGCTGTGGTGTAAAGGGACGAACGGAATTTCTTCCAGATTGTTCAGATTTGCTATTGTATTATTTTTTTTCATTTAACAAAGGATTTTCCTTTTTCCTAATTATCCTAACTTTGCCATCGCTTTGAAAGCTCTGTTTGCATATTCCTACAATAAGAACTAATTCTGTTTACGAGTGTAATAACACAGATACATAACACGACGTCAACTCGACTCGTACAAACGCGCCACAAGAAACTGGATTCTTCTCTTAAGCCGATTAGAAATCGTCTTTGACAAAGTGTTCAAAATGACGGAAACTTTACCACCACTCTCCAAAACCGAGCACACCACAGTCCAAAGTAAAGAATATATGCGGGAAAGTACAAGAGCAAGGCACGAACGTGAGAGGAGAAGCAAAAACAGGCAGTGTCAATTTTGAGGTCCCCTTCGTGAGTGCTCACCAAGTCATTTTCATGGAGAAAACTTCATTTTGCCCTGGAGAGCGCAAATTACGTTGACACAAAGTGCATCTAAACTTAGTCTTGCCAAAAAGCTGAGGGGGCGGAGATGGTGAGGGAGGAGAATGAAATGTTCCTACTTATAAACAAAGAAGCAAGCAAACGAAAACTTACCTCCAAAAAGGTGCGGATGTGCCAAGACGTTGGTCAACCAAGGCAGCCGTCATTTTTCTTCGTTTAGCCTGCGCGAGTTTGCTGAACCACAGTTCAGTCCCCTCAGCGAAAGGGGGACCCATCTTTAAGGCCTGGAGAGAGTATATACGAGTATGTGGCAACGTTTTCATGTCAACATGCACTCAAAAAGAGGTGTTAGCTAGTAATGTAATTTCAAGCTATTTCGTTTACGGCAGGTCACACCGGGTATCAGTTAAAAAAACAAAAAAATGCTTACGGTAAAATGTTGAAGGTTCTCGTTGACCTGTTCAAGCCTGTTGCAATGCACCACGGCTGTTCGTCCCCTGTACAAAGTAACTGTCAGTCCGAGTCACTGACACCGGCCTGCCAGGCTTTTCCGTCCCCGTTTCTCTCTCTTTCAGGTCCATTAGGCCTACTTCTCTTCTTCTACTTCCTAAAATACTGGTTCACTTAAAAACGAGTAGGTCACCAGCGCGCATGTTAAAAAGTAAAATAAAATGACATGAAATAAAGTGCGACTCAGTCTGTTGGCCACAGGAGCAAAATTTGGCAACAAGGGGTCGCACACGATATTCAAAAAGTTAAAAGCAATGGCCAGATTCAGGCCCAGGTAACCATAAAATATCAGTGGAAGTTAAAACAGAAAATCGTCAATATGCAGATCTCAAAACTGTCGTATCAATTTGCTTTTTAAATGAGACTGCATTTGTGGCAATCTTGATGGCACCCGGCAGTGAGTTCCACAGCCGTACAGAACTAGGATAAAATGAATATAAGTGGCTGTCAATATTTGATGCAGGTATGGTATAACATTGACCGCCACTCCTGGTGCTACTTTTATTCAATACTACTTGTTCCATTGGAATATCAATCAGTTTAGCTCTGCCTTTGAAGAAGGTATTAAGTTTGATAAAAGCTCTTCTCTCTTCTAAGGGTTTCCATTCTAATTTCTCATGTGCTTCCTAGTATTCCCCTTTTCTCTGATGTGGTTCCCTGTTACGAACCGTGCTGCTCTCTTCTGAATCTTTTCAAGATTATCAATGTCCTTTAGATGGTAAGGATCCCAGACTGAGCAACCATATTCCAGTACTGGTCTAACCAGTGTTTTGTAGCAGTCATCTTTAACCTTTTTGGGGCAGTCGTTGATATTCCTGTATAAGAAAGCTAAGATGTTATTTGCTTTCTTACATACTAAATTGTAATGTTCTTTCCATTTGACACGACTATCTATAATCACGTCTAAATATTTTGCAGCATTGGTTTCTTTAAGAATAGTATTATGAATAGAATATTCTGATCTAGTTGGTGAGCGTTTATTACATATACGCAACACTTAGCACTTCTGGGGATGAAATTCCATTTTCCAAGTTCTTTCCCATTCTTGTAAACCTTCTAGATCTTCTTGTAGAATGCGTGTATCATTCTTGCTTCTGATTGTTCTATATACTAAGCTGTCATCTGCAAAAAGCCTTATAGTAGTTCCAGGAGAGAGATTTCTACTTATGTCATTTATATAAATTACGAAAAACAAGGGCCCCAGAACAGGTCCCTGTGGTACACCTGACAAGACTGGTTTACAATGGGATGACGACCCTTCCACAACAACTTTCTGCGTTCTCCCAACGAGGAATGATCTAGCCCATTTTAGCAAAGAACCGCCAATGCCGATGTGTTCTAATTTAAGTAGCAGGCCCTCATGGTCAACCTTATCAACCTTATTACGTCCCGCAAGTCAGTAGCAATGGGGTATGTCTTCTACTCACACTTGAAGCGGCCATCACGTCTGCTTCTCAAGGCAGGCATGGTCATATGTCTGCCAGCAAAGCCGTTCATTGGCTAACAGAAATACACTTCGGCAGACGAGGCGACTGTCGTGAAGTGAGTTCACGCGGGAACATCTTCAAAGTCTACAAGAAGCACGGGAAACACGGTGGCACGCTGCATGCTTATTTCTCCACGACAAGTTGTGATTACTTTCTGTCTCCAGTGCATGAGGGCGGGAGGGGGGGGGGGGGGGGGGAGACAGACCGGGTAGGTGAAAGTGAGCAGGTAGATGCCTAATTCATAATCAGAAGAAATTGGCGAACCAAGCTTTTCATCCATTGTGAAAAATGATCGCAAACATTGTTATCTGAACATCCCCAAATGCTTACTACGCACGACATTTAATGCCACGTATTAGGTTATTGGAGAGCTATTTTCACAAAACTTCTAGACACTTTTCACTGAGTTCTTTGGCGCAGTGTTTCAGGTGTACAGCTATCAAACAGCCATGTAATCGATGCAGTGCACTTTGTATCCATTGTATTTACGTTGCACCTCTCTCTCTCTCTCTCTCTCTCTCGCTTGCTCGCTCTGTGTTTGTGAGTGTTGTTTCTGTCTGTGGAGAATGGGATGGAGAGAGAGAATGGTATTGTGGACCTGAAGTGTTATGTGTAATTCTCCCTGTTGGCCCATTGAGGCCAGCGTGTCTTGTATTTTTATACGTCACTTAGGGTGTTGTGTCCATTACTGTTAAGTCGCATGTTTTTAATATCGGCCATTTCGAATTCAGTTTTAATGCTTGCATGATGAATCTTCGTTATATTTCATAGGTTTGGGTAATTTTATCGACAGACGGGGAAAAGAAGACAGAAAGGAACCAGAAAAGGAAGGAAAGTGTGGATGAATGAATGAATAATCAAACGGATTAATTGATGTACACAGGGAACAAAACAATGAATACGTAAATGTATAAATTTTCGACGCGTAGATAATTGATTCGTAATTAGTTCAGTTAATAAGACTCCCATCTCTCTCTCTCTCTCTCTCTCTCTCTCTCTCTCTCTCTCTCTCTCTCTCTCTCTCTCTCTTGACTTTGCATGCTTGTTTATGTCTGTGGAGGGGTTCCAGGATGGTAGTAATGATGGTTGGAGGGAGCCGGGGGTGAAAGGGAGGGGGGATGTGACGAAAATTTGAAGTTTGGAGTGAACTTAGTATTGCTGCCTTTGCGCTTTAACGTTTGCTTTTGATATAAAAAATACTTTAGTTATTTGTCTTTTCGCTTGTCCTCTCTTCAACTTTTGCCGACAGGAGATACACGCTATTAGGGAGTTCATAACATTCCGTGAAAAGCGTATTAATGAACTGTCATGGATGCAAGACGGATTTTGAACATAGTAAGGTAGAAAGAAATGATTAACAAATACAGTGAAAGATATAAGGACAGAGAGGACGGGGGAGAGGAAAGGAGAGAGAGAGAGAGAGAGAGAGAGAGAGAGGGGTCTATTAAGATTTGGAGGAGGAATTAAGGAAATGTTGGGGAGCTTTTGATCAATAAATAATGCATGTCAAGATTATGAAAGTGTAAAACAAAACAAAAAATCGCACCTAGACCTATATGTAATATAATATTTTGTAAGAATAGTACAAGACGTTGTAATGTTTGAAAATTTTAGCTGACTTCAACGAAATGACAGCCCTGATTTGGCACTATGCCGTCGGCTGGGCTTTAAGCAACAGTCTGTCTGCCCGTTCATTGAACTAAATAATCAAAGTGTTATGAGAGAGGATGGGAGAGAATGAAAAGACGGGGGGGGGGGGGGGGGCAGAAGGGATTCGAAGTGAGAATATGAATTCTTCAGGTCAACGGATACAACTATGCTATATATAAGTGAAGTGAAATTTGAAGCGAAAATTGTAGTCTGTCATTTTGTGATAATCACAATCTGAGAGAGAGAGAGAGAGAGAGAGAGAGAGAGAGAGAGAGAGAGAGAGAGATTAAATAAGATGAAGATGTATTTGATGAAAAGTTGCGGTCTGCTGACTGTAAACTTGCTGC
The DNA here is from genome assembly GCA_018398815.1 of Conus ventricosus. Lineage (NCBI taxonomy): Eukaryota > Metazoa > Mollusca > Gastropoda > Neogastropoda > Conidae > Conus > Conus ventricosus. The sequence continues at coordinate 40,729,393 of CM031598.1, read as the reverse complement.
TGACGAGAAGAAAGAAACATACACGAGAAAATGAAGTATATTCAAAAGCAGAAATATAGTAATAAGAATAGGCTCTATTGACACAAGGATAAAAAAAAGGCACACTGACAAGAGTTGTCAAAAATCAGCCAGCACTATTAGCGATGAAATCGCTAGTGTTACCGACTTGTAACAGATCTGCAATCGACTCGTGGCCGGCCACTAATAACAGACTTGCTATCGACGCGTTGCGATAAAAACAGTAATGCTATTAACACATAGTGATAAAAACAATAATGCTAACGGCACATCGCGATAAAAACAGTAATGCTATCGACACATCGCGATAAAACAGTAATGCTATCGATACATTACGATAAAACAAAATCTGTTATCGACAAGTAACAAATAAAAAAAAAGATGTGGCGGTAGATAATTCTTTCGACATGTAGCGCTCAGAATTATAATGCTATCGACACGTAGTAATAAAAACTGTAATGCAACCGACATAGTGCTATTGAACGTAGTAGTAATGGCAAGTTGCACGTGCCGCTTATGAACGTTGTGACAATATTGGTTTTTAGCAGTTTTGTCATAATGACACGTACCTGTATCAACAGGCACACGAAACTGCCAGCTTTACTTTAGGCGCCAGCGAATTTGAACACACAGCCTCTGACAGCGAGCTCGGTGCTCTCTCATCGGACCATCCCAGCTCCACCCGAGTTGTGAGAACCATTGGTCTTGTAAAGCCTTCTTATTTCCCTTGGGTGAAAGTGCAATTTGCAGCCCCCTTTGTGGAAGCTGCGCCTCAAATCTGTCCCAACAAATAAGAACGCGCGTCCGTTTTCATTTCTCGTTCAGACTGAATGACGCCAAGTTTGGAAAGATATCCTTTCGTACCCGCCTCCCCTCCTGTACAAGTTTCTTTCCGTCCAAAAAATATCTAGACGAGTTTAGTTGCAGAAAATATGACAATGCTGTGAAATGCGAATGGACCATACAGTACCTTTAATTAAAGTTCATGCAATTTAATTAATTGTAATGTGACGGAAAGAAGCTCATGAATTGGAGGAAGGGGGTACGAAAGGAAATCTTTCCCAAGTTCTGTAAACACTTGTTTGGTTTCCCGGCAAAAAGCGTTTCTTTCAATAGACCGTAAACCAGTGAAGTTGTTAGAATAGCTTGACGTAGGTGCACAGAGAGAAACAGAGAAACACTTACGCTGAACTTTGACCTCCCCATGTGAAGAGAGTAAAACCATTTCTGAGGGTTCTTCTGCCAATCAGAAGACGTGATTATTTTTGGTGCAGGGGATGGGGGGATAACGGTTTAAACATAATTAGACCTCATGCCCCTAACGACAACAGTTATCATGATTGTATCCAGAGAAAGTCCATTTTAAACGGAAAGAAGCTGAATCAGTAATCAGGTTATTTTTCACTTCGGCTTTGTTTCTCATCTCTCACTTATGTTGAAGAAATATGTGCGCACGCACGTGCACACACACACACACACACACACACACACACACACACACACACACACACACTTCCCTCCCTTCCTGACTCCCCCTCCCTCCCTCTCTCTCTCTCTTTCTCTCTACACAAACGCAAAACACACACACACACACACACACACACACACACACACACACACACACACAGTAGAGACAGATGGACAGACAGACATATATCTGGTTTCATAATTCGTCGAAGTCTGCAATCTGCCTTGTAACTGGCAGATACAATCTTCGAAATTTATATAGCTTTTTCTTTCCATCTTTCTTTCTTTCTTGTATGTTTTCAAACCCGAAGTCAGTGGCGAGGGAGGGGTGGTGGAGGAACGGACAGCTCTCCCCCCCCCCCACACCCCACCCCATGGCCTGTCTACGTCAAGGCCACAGTCGTTGTCTCCTGGAGCGGCGTGTTGTCGCTGTGGTTGTGTCCAGTGCCAGCACTGCTGAAAATAACCTCCATTTCCCTCAATTATCTGCTTGGATTGTTTCTTCCAGCCCAGCGACGACACGGCAATCAGCTTGTGGACAGCTGGCCTTCCTCTCCGGTGTGCGCGGGGCCTGGCTACTGGTCTTGTTGGGCAGCCACACTGGGAGAACCAGTCTCATCCGATAGAGGGAAAAAGGTGGGGTGGGGGGATGTTTGAGGGGATTACGTAGGGCCAGAAGAAAAACGAAGACACCAGGGGCGGAGGGGGGGGGGGGGGACGAAGAGAGAGAGAGAGAGAGAGAGAGAGAGAGAGAGAGAGGTGGGGAGCTGTCTTATAAACTTCTCCCCTCCTTATGCCTGGCCTTGCAAAAAGCTGCTTTGCGTCGAAGATTAAGGTCAGTTTGGTTGCAGAAAAGATTGAGAATAATCAGTAAAGAGAACGCACAACATTAAACTCATTTAGAAAAAAAAAGTTAATATTTTGTAAGGGGGGGGGGGGGGGGTGCAAACAGAACACCTCTCACTCTCACTCTCCCTCTCTGTGTCTGCCTCTGTCTGTCTGTCTGCCTGCCTCTGTCTGTCTGTCTGTCTCTCTGCCTCTCTCTCTCTTTCTCTCTCTCTCTCTGTCTGTTCTCTCTCTTTCTCGCTCGCTCTCAAGGAAGGGAAGACCACGACCTCTATTTTCTTTATTTCTGGCATTCACAGAACATAGGTTACACTGTATCATGCGCGCATGTGTTTGCTCTCTTTCACCACTTTTACTTCTCTCTCTCTCTCTCTTTTCTCTCTCTCTCTCTCTCTCTCTCTCTCTCTCTCTCTCAGGGAGACCGAAAATCTAAGTTCCTTTATTATGGAATTTTTTTTTAGAATCTAGGTCGCACTCTACTATGCGTGCATGCATTTGCTCTCTCACCTGTTTTACCGGCATCCGGGCCTCTCTCTCTCTCTCTCTCTCTCTCTCTCTCTCTCTCTCTCTCTCTCTCTCTCTCAATGCTAATACAGCGTTTACATGTTTGGCAATAACGAGGACTGAATGATGACATGGATAGTGATGAAGATGATTGTTTCACATTAGACCTGATGGTGGTGATCATGACAATGTTGTTTCAGAGTACACAAAGACTTTCTGCACGTTCGACAAGGACTAGGATAATGATTATGATAATGAGGAGGAGGAGGAGGAGGAGAAACATTCAGACGGCAAGGAAACATTCTACGTGTTCAGTAAGGAGAGGCAGGATGACGATGACAACGATGACGATGGGGATGTTTTTGAGTAGAGTGAGGCCTTCAACATGTTCAGTAAGGACGGGGCGCGGCTGACGATGTCGATGCTGACGATGTCATTGTTGATGATGTTGCAGAGTACAAAGAGGCCTTCTACATGTTCGACAAGGACGGGGACGGGCGGATCACCGAAGAGGAGCTGGGCACAGTCCTGAGGTCTCTGGGCCAGGACCCCACCCCGACAGAACTCCGTGACATGATCAACGACGTGGACAAAGATCGTAAGTAATGAATGGGTCGTTTGGTGTGGTGCAGTTTCAGATATAGCCCTGCTAGACAGGAGAGCATCTCCTGCATGTGTGTTTGGGTGACCTTGGCTCTGCAAATGACCGCTGCCAGTCGCTTAAAGATCGGACACTCAGTGGCAGAGATGCTGTCCATTAAAGAAGATGGCCTTTGTATATATAACAACCACCAGACAGGTCACTCAGCTGGGAAATAAGCAGTTACTTAGACCTTTCGACAGACGTCCGTCCGTCTTCATCAGCGGTGGTGTTGCTACTGGGTGAACTGGCGCCTTTCTATACATACTATTTTCAATGACCTCGGTGTCTATTTTCGGGACGGTCGTAATGTCCGTTGCATGTATGTCAAACCAGATTCCCAACATACGGCACACAATCAACGGAATACTTACCACGACAAGCAGCATGAAGACGAATGACCTACAATCAGTTTCCCAATCTGATAGCAGACATCTCTGATACAGAAGTGCTCCCACGGTACTCCCAGACCCGGCCATGGATGTGGTGGACGAGGGCTGAAAGTGGTCATGGAACTGGCTTGATTAGTTGATCTGAATTGACAGGCTTTGATTCAATCGGGCGGGTGGATTCTATATTCAATCGGGTGGGTGGTTGAGTATCTGGCTGACTGGTACCGAGGGATTGAATTTATTGGGGATTTTGTTTCGTCCATTGCCTGATGTGATTGACTGGTCGGATGTGCATTGGGTTGTATTTTTTTCATTGAATGTGTATGGTCTTGTGTTGTTTGGGGGCATCAAACTGTGTTGTCTTATAATCCATTAAGTTGCACCATATTGCAAGGTACTCGCCTTACGCTGTACTGCAACCGTCTTCTGCTTTGTTCGGCCATACTGTGTTATATTGTATGGTGCGTCAATACAAGCGATTTCGGCAGTGTCCAGATTAACTCCCATGAAATCTTCGGCTGGAAGAACGGAAAAGCAACTTGCGTGCACCCATGGTTATTCGAGTTCGACAAAGTTGCATTTTTTCTGTGCTTGAAGCAGGAGAGTATATGGAGCGGCAGGGGAAGTGTGTGTGTGTGTGTGTGTGTGTGTGTGTGTGTGTGTGTGTGTGTGTGTGTGTGTGTGTGTGTGTGTGTGTGTGTGTGTGCGTGCGTGCGTGTATGTGTGTGTGTGTGTGTGTGTGTGTGTGTGTGTGTGTGTGTGTGTGTGTGTGTTTTCTTCCAAATTCCTATGTAGTATGCGTGAAACTGGGGCTGCTATCTCTGGGAAAAGAAAGCCGAATAGTTGGAGACATGTACATTGTAATGTGCTAATCACAAACAAAATGGAAGAAAAAACTTTGTCGGGAAAGGAAATGGGGCCCCGCCTAGTATTCTGACCGTTGTCCACAGTAAAGCCGTGAAGAGACACACAGACAGCAGCATGACGCCCTTCAGGTGTCTTTAACGACACTCTTACTACCTACATTCAATTGTTAGTGCGATATCGTGTATAACTAGTTGTGGCCCACTCCTTCACCCCTTCCCATTTGTTCTCTTCCTTCCCCGTCCCCCTCACTCTTCCACCCTCCACTCCCCCTCCTGCTTTCCCTCAGACCCGCTTCGAATCCCGACATCGCTTCGTTTCATCCTTCCCTCTTCTTTCCCCCCTCTTCTCCCCCCTCCTCCTTCTCCTCTACCCTTTTCTGTCCCCCCCCCCCCCCCCCCCCCCCATCTCCTTCTACTCTCCTCTCGCAGTGATCTTGGTTTTATTTTCCTTGGGACCAGCTTCGAAACTCGACATCGTTTCACTTCGAAATACCTTCACATTGAAAATGCAACTGTCTGGAACAAAAGTGATTCGTTTTGTTGTTTTGTTGTTGTTGTTGTTGTTGTTGTTGTTGTTTGTGTGTGTGTGTGTGTGTGTGTGTGTGTGTGTGTGTGTGTGTGTGTGTGTGTGTGTAATCTGCCCAGTACGCTAATGAGGCACATGAAAAATTTGGAGGTGAAATGAAAAATGTGGATTTGTATGAAGCGCAAGAGGTCGGACAGACACACACACACACACACACACACACACACACACACACACACACACACACACACACACACACACAGAACGCGCCTCATGAATTAACACATGCGTCTCTTCGTCTCTAGGCAACGGCACCATCGAGTTCAACGAGTTCCTGGAGATGATGGCCCACAAGAGCGAGTCGGCGGAGATCGCGGAGATCGAGAACGCCTTCAAGATCTTCGACAAGAACGGCGACGGCTTCATCAACTCCCAGGAGCTGCGGCAGGTGATGACCAGCCTGGGGGAACGGCTGAGCGAGAAGGACCTGGAGGACATGATCCGCGAGGCTGACACCAACGGGGATGGACTCATCAACTATGAGGGTGAGCACGGCTGGAGGGAAGAGGGGAGGGGGCCGTAGGGGAGGGAGAGAGAGGGAGGGAGGGGAGAGAGAGAGAGAGAGAGAGAGGAGAAGAGGAGAGGAGAGAGAGGAGAGAGAGAGAGAGAGAGAGAGAGAGAGACGGGGAGGGGAAAGACGAAAGGGAGAAAGGAAAAGGGGGAAAGAGGAGTAGTGGTAACGGGACAAGAAAGAAGAGGGAAGCGACAATTTAATGGCAGAGCACAAGAATTAAACAGAAACAGGGGACAGTTCTGGCTGCTAACCCGAGAACGTTACTACTATTTTCTTTTTGGTGCCGGGTAGGGGTGGGGAACAATGGTTGAAAAGATGCCCCTTTTGACCTCTAAACTCGAACGACATTTACGGTATTTCTATCGTAGGTGACGTGGGTTTTAAGCACACCTACGAGGGTTTTAAGCAGACACAAGCTGAATTATTAAGCGGGTTGTTTAAACTTCTGTCTTTATGTTTTGTAGGAGTCGCTTCTGTTTCTAAATGTCAATGTATGTGTTGAGCTACACCATGCGCTACAGTCTGTCAGCTTTCCTGGGATTGGCAGGAATGACCACTGAGATGACAGGATGGAATGAAAGTAGGTGGGGAACATGCAGACAATGGTCGGGGAGAATGGTCGGAAAGAGAAGAGAGAGAGAGGAGAGAGAGAGAGAGAGAGAGAGAGAGAGAGAAGAGAGAGAGAGGAGAGAGAGTAAAGAACAGACAGATTTGACAAGGGTAGGGGTTGGACAAAAGATTTATGTGGGTCAGCGTTGACAAGAAAATGCTTTTATCGTGACCAGACGAAACGACGGAGGAGCGGAGGGGGAATACAGAAGGGTGTATGTAGGGAGAGCGAATCACTGATAGAATAAACGAATCAACGATTTGCTGAGGGAGAAAATTAAGGTGTAGATCTTTTTCGTTCTCCCTTAAACCTTTGAGAAAGAGATGAAAGATCACACAAACCCAACGCTTTGCAGCTGAAAAAATTACAGTTACCATAGCCTGTTGACTGGAGGAGCAGTAGACATTCAGAGGTTCACTGTGTCTAGGGCATGGCGTGATGGAAAGCGGAGCCTATCCTTCCGCCGTCTTTAATCTTCCACTGAACTTGTCCCTTATGCTGTGTGGACATAAAGGGTTTTCAACAAACAAACAAACAAAAAAGAAAAAAAACATTCAAGTGATTCGAACTCACGACCGTCAGTTACGCAAGCGAAGCTCTGACCATTTGGCCCAGGCCCATCCTTGCAGTAAAGTAGTGTAAGTCGACAAATACCCATGAGCCATAATGATCAACAATGTGTGTAAGTGTTAATTATTTGTTTTTCCTTTTTTTTTTATTTGACTGCGTTGTTAAGAAACATATCCTTCAGTTACATCCTACAGATTACAACCAATAGTAGCAGAGATCAGTTCTGGCTCGACTGCACATAAACTTGAGACAATGTCCAATTCTGTTCAGATGGCAAATGTGATTAACTCCTATGATGTGATTGCAGGCCAGTCCAGTCGCCGTCTCTGCAATCCTTTTTTTTTCCATCCTGCAGTTTATGTGTACCACTGTTTAATTAAAAAGAAAAAAAAAAAAAGAGGCGTACGTTTTATGTAGGGCTAGTAGTTCCCCTGATCATTTGTCCGATACCAGCCCTCTATGCTCGGCAGGCCTGTAATTAACCTGAAACAGTCTCATATCCTAACACGAGTGGAGGTCGACGAACTTGCATAATGTCACCAGAAGTGTCGTGTTTAGAACAGCATGCAGCAGTTGAACGACGTGCGGCACAGGAAATATACTGGCATGGGAAACGGCCACATGACGTCAGCGCCGGTGTCGTATATAATACTGTCGCCGTGGAATTGTATCGCAGCGACAGCATTTCACGTGAAATATTGTTGCAGCGACAATATTTGCTGGAAAAAAATTGTCGCGCGACAACTTTTCACGAAAAATGTCCTATAGAATATTGTAGCTGTCCTTAAAATACTGTCGCTCGAAATTTTGCGACAGCTTTTTGCGACAGGACACTGTGAAATATTGTAGTCAGTGAATACTGTCGCTTGCGACACATTTTCACGTGAAATCTTACTGCTAGAGTTAACATTTCCTGTGAAATATAGTCGCAGCGTTAATATTTCACAGCGACGATTTTTTCTGCAAAGTGAAAAAACGTCGCCGCGGTTGAGCGTCAAAATATCACAGAAAATAATGCAGCTGCCATAATAAAATAAAAAATTGTCGCAAGTGATTTTTTTATCATAAATGTTTCGACGAAAGTCAAATTTCCATTCGTGTGTGTGTGGTTGTGGTGTGTGTGTGTGTGTGTGTGTGTGTGTGTGTGTGTGTGCATGCGTTTGTGAACGTGCGCGCGCGCGCGTGTGTGTGTGGTGTGTGTGTGTGTGTGTGTGTGTGTGTGTGTGTGTGTGTGTGTCTGTGTGTGTGCTGTGAAATGTGATGTTTTTATCAATATCGTAGGCTAGGACATTCAGCACAACGAAAGTAGGGAAGATTGGGTAAGTTAGAACCCCGAAAGAAATGCAGCCCTACCTCCTTCACTAATTTCACTTCACTCAAGGTTATTTATTTGTAAAGCTTACATAAGAGTTCATATAGTACAGCCATCAAATGGCTATCTTTATTTTAAAAAGTTCTATATAAGAAATAATAAAATTCTTAAAGAAAATGAAGCCCACTTTAGACATCATTTCGGGTTAAATGGACCAGGGTGTGGTAAATATTGGGCCACGGGCCTATTTTAACCGACACGCATTAGTCATAAACCCAAACCAATACTGTTTGTCTGTTGGCCATAATAAGATGTGTGAGCTTGTTCGATAATCCATTAAAGACACCTACGGTCTCAACACATTCATAAACTAAACTTAAAAGTAAATTATTATCCTTAATTGTCAGAACAGAAACACAAACATAATAGAGTCTAAAAAAGCTAATACAAGACCAAATCGCAGAACAGATACTTTCAGTTGTCTTGCTTTAATTGCAGTGCTTCTAGGGCACTTAAAATCATGAATATACAAACGAGTCAAAGTAACCCATTTTAGTCACAAGTAACCCAACAGTTATCAGACACCATAATGCAGAGCTTCAGGCATCATTTGGCTTTGTTTTACTGCAGTCCTTTTAAGGCATTCAAAGCTCCAAGGAAGCCGTGACATGATTTGAAATCAATTAACATAGTATTTGGTTGAAAGGATAATCCATTTCTTTTTCTAAAGCTTTTATCCAGTTTAATGAAACAAACAACGCAGAAACAAATGCAGAACGTGACGTTCAAAATGGGTTTTCTTTCATTACGCTCGTTTTAAGGCACCTAAGGCCTAAATATAATCATGTTCAAAATGTGAAACATAACACATTTATATAACGTATCTTTTGTTTTGGATGGCTTCTTTGAAAAAAGACAAACGAATTAATGTTCGAAAACAAAAAGAAACATTCAAAGCACCGTCAATATTTGGATATGTTTCTTCAAAATATGTGGATGCCTCATACGTGCATGCATGAATGCATGCATGCGCATGCACGCACACACACACACACACACACACACACACACACACACACACACACACACACACACAACACAACATACACACACATCAGGCTCCATCAATAATTACTGATCACTGAGAAAAAACAACCGCTATCAACTTCTAATGAAGTGGGTATAAACTGATCACAGTAGGCTTAATTGAGCTACTGGCCCAACTTAGCCCATCAGGGGGAGTTCATCTTATCCATTTTAACCATGGTCATTAAAAATCCTCTACCATGACAGCACATCAAAATATTACTCTGATGTTTGTTTCAAGGGCGTTTATAATATGTTAGAATTCGTTGAAACAGAAAGCAAACAATTCCTATTATTTTAGCCATGTCTTTGATTTAACAGAAACCACAGAGGTAAAGAATTAGTACAAAATGTTTCCAATGCTTACTGTTGGTGTCCTTTCCCGCGACCAGCCATGGTTTTCTAGCAGAGGAAGTTATGCATGCTGACAATGTAGCACACAAAAGATCTGAACTTATCTCATCATAGTTTTCTCAAATTAGCGTCAGCCCAATTTATCTACTGGCCCGCATTAACCAATCTTCCCATACAGGGTAACAAACGAAAGTAACTAACCTTTCCAGTAGGTCCCACATTTCTGGACAAGACACATTACTTCAAACTGAAGGCTAAAAACATCTTTCATTGGAGAATTGTTTACTGCAGCCTAGTTGGTTGTATTTGTTTTTACAAGGGGTCCATTTCTGCTTACTTTAAAAGAGTGAGTAGAGCTCTCTGCATTAATAATTTTACTTACTCTTTCATAGAAAGGAAAACTGTGTAGGGACCTTTTAAATGAGTCACAATTAGCCCTTTGTGAATTATCATCATCATCACAAATAACAAGATGATTTGTCATCTGTGACTTTATGATTCAGCCTGTACACACACACACACCACACACACACACACACACACACACACACACACACACACACACACACACGTGGAACACGTAAACGCGCATGCGCGGGCATACACAAACAAACTCAAACACGCACATACACTTCTACAAAGAGATTATTGTGTAACTTGCAGGGTTTGTGGGAGCAGTCTTAAGGTTCTATTCAATTGACTAGGGGAAAGAGTATCGTCCCACGAGAAGGTGTTCAGAGTGGGTGGGGTATGTAAAGTGATAGCTGACACGGGGATATCCTAGGAGAGAGAGAGGGGGGGGGGGGGGGGGGGGGGAGGAGAGGAGAGAGAGAGAGAGAGGAGAGAGAGAGAGAGAGAGAGAGAGAGAGAGAGAGAGAGAGAGAGAACGAACGAACGAACGAAACGAAATTTGTTTAATGAGGGAAAAGAATAAGCACATGGCAGGCTTGTTTGCATCTTGCCCTCAAAAATGGAAAAAGAAACATTTCAAACACAAAAGCCACCCTCCACACCCCAACCATTAAACCAAACATCCACCTGTCGAACAATCCTTTCAAAGCAATAATAATAGCAATAACAATAGCAAAGAATGATAATGATTAAAAATGATAACATTACAATTCAAATATACCACCATGCGCACATATATACATATGCATTGTCAAACATTACATCTATCGAATAGCATGATCTGAAAAGATAGAAATACAGAACACATAATAATCACAACTATAAATCCACATGATAGTAAATCAATATTGAAACCAAGAATCTGTTCCGGAAGGGGGCGTACAACACACATTTTTGCGCCCTCCAGATACGCATGCAATTCCCCTTTCTCTCTATCCCGTGTTCTCTGCAAACAATTCCATCCTCGCCCCTCGTAACAAACACCCCACCTCACCCCGTCTACCCCTCCGTTCACAACCAACCCTACTCAAACAGAGAGAGAGAGAGAAGAGAGAGAGAGAGAGAGAGAGAGAGAGAGAGAATAAAACAAATATTTACTTACCACAAGGATCAGGAGATGCTGTTCATGTATTGCGTCATAAGGTGTGTTTGATATTTGTTTTAAAGACTCGGAGGCTTGTATTTACATCGAATGAAGTTATAACAGAATTCCATAAGCAGCCACCAGAGTACAACAAGCTTGATTTAAACAGATCGATTCTCGGAAGAGGTACTTTTATCTTGTAAACATGACGAATCTTCTTCATTTCGAATCTATTTTTCAAAGCCATTGGGGCACGGTCGGACATTATATTAAACATAAAGAGAGCTTTGTTGTAAACTAGCTTCCATTTTAGAGGCAGAATTTCTAAATGTTTATATTGTGAGAAAGTAGGGGAGGAGGACTTCAGAAGGATCAGTTTAATGGCACGTCTATGTAAACTGAATAAAGGTTTTAAAATATTATCACTAGCGGAATCCCATATTGTTGAGGCATAGTTTATGTAAGATTCAACATAGGCATGAAAGAACAACTTACGCTATGTTGATCTAAAAAGTGTTTTATTCTGGAAAGCTGGTAAATCTTTCTGGACACATTTTTACATACTAACGCAATGTGATTCGACCATAACAGATTGTTATCAATAATAACACCTAGGATCTTATGGTGATCAACTTCCTCGAGATTTTCGCCATTAATACAAAGGTAATGATTGCTACAAGAAAGATTTTGACGTTTTTGCCTGGTAGTAATTAATAAGTATTTAGTTTTTTGGGGGTGAGTCGCATATGATTGAGTTCAGACCATTCAGATAACTTGTTGATACTTTCTTGTAAGGAGATAAAAATGTTATCTAATCGATCGTGACAGGTGTGGATAGTGGTATCATCGGCAAACATCTCACATAAAGTTGTAAAAAACAGAGGTAGATCATTTATATATACAGAAAATAGTATTGGCCCAAGGACTGAGCCTTGAGGGACACCATACTTTAAAAGGTAGAATGGAAGAATTTGATCTATTTACCGAAACACACTGTTTCCTGTCTGAGAGAAATGAAGATAGAAGTTCCAAAGCGTTGTCAGTTAGGCCATAGATCTTTAATTTCTCAAGTAGAAGACTGTGGTCAACGACATCAAATGCTTTCATAAAGTCTACTACTAGAACACCTGTGATTTTATTATTGTTTATGTTAGTAAGCCACTGGTCAACAAGACTAGTTAATGCTGTGTGACAAGAATGGTTGGCCCTGAATCCGGACTGGTTTGGATGAAACAGTTCGAAGGAGTTGAAATGATTAAGAATGTGTTTGTTTATGTGATCTTCCAAGGGTTTAGAGAGGATGGAGATGGGTCTATAATTTGAGGGATCAGCATAGTCACCTGATTTATAGATAGGTATAACTTTAGCAACTTTAAAAGCTTTTGGAATATAATTTTTTGCAAGGCATAGGTTGTAGATGTAGGTAAGCGTTTCGGCGATTACTGGGGCTGACAATTTCAAGATTTTCCATCAATGCCATCGAGACCACTTGTGTTACTTTGTTTTAGGCTACTAAGAGATTTATACACTTCATGCACACCCATAAATGGTATATTTGAAAGAGAGGATATATTTCTAGAATTGCAAAAGTCCTGAAGAATATCCAATTTATTTTCTGACGTTCTGTTTATTTTTATTGTTGAGTTAGCTACGTCACAAAAATGTGAATTCAAGACATCAGATGATAAATCTTTTGGCGAGGTAGTATGACTTTTAACATTTTTATTAGTAAGCTCGTTTATCGCTTTCCAAATAGATCTGTTATCTGCTTTGGAAGAAATAAGATTTTGAAAATACTTTTTCTTTGACGATCGTTTTAGGTAATTGACTAAGTTTTCTTTGTTTTTTATAGGAATCTCGACTCCCTGATACTAACAGCGACTCTCTTAAGTCGGTAGCAGTGTCTATATCTTAGTTATCCAGGGTTTTTTAGATTGTTACTAACACGCATTGTTTTAAATGGGGCATGCTTATTATAAACATTAAGGAAACTATGATACCAGACTTCTAAAGCCTCGTCGGGGTCTGTGAATTGATAGACCGTGGAAAGAATGAGTTCATTAAATCCCGCTGAAAGGAGTCATTGTCAAATTTTGAAAAGTTTCTGTAGGTAATATCTTGTGGAAATTTTTTGGAACTTTAACTCCTCGCTTGGACCACGTAAAACATACTGGAGAATGGTCGCTACAACCGAGAGAGAGAGAGAGAGAGAGAAGAGAGAGAGAGAGAGAGAGAGAGAGAGAGAGAGAGAGAGAGAGAGAAGGGAGGGGGGGGAGGGATGGCAGAACCAACTGACAGTTTGATGGACAGAGTGGAAAAGAAAAAGAAACACCCGAAGGTGCTGGGGAGGACCCAGAGAAGCACTGTCTTCACCTGCCTTTAGAGCAGCCCTGTACCACCCTTGGAGGCCTGCGCTGTGTTGACGATGGGTACAGGCACGCGCAGGACACTCCATTAAGATATCAAGGGACATAACTGCTCCTGAACAGAGGTAAATCAGACTGCAGGATGCAACTCATAACAGCCTAAAAATAGCATCCCCCATGGGTGTACCAGCCCGTATTTCATGACTGCAGAGCCCACCGGCGAGAAACACCACCCTCCAGCTGCCGAGCACACCCCACAGACCCAACCACCCATGCCCACGGACAGATGAAGAGAGTGCCACTCCAGACACAGCCAAGCTTTCGCCATACGGTCTTATGTGCCCTCAAGAGAAAATCCAAAGTTGTAGTCTTTCCCACTGTCAACAGGACTTTCCCTGTGGTCAGTGGGTCTTTCCTCACCGTCACTGGACCTTTCTCCAGGGTCAGCCTAGTTAAGGCAAAGAAGAAAAAGAAACACCCGAAGGTGCTGGGGAGGACCCAGAGAAGCACTGTCTTCACCTGCCTTTAGAGCAGCCCTGTACCACCCTTGGAGGCCTGCGCTGTGTTGACGATGGGTACAGGCACGCGCAGGACACTCCTGCGCGTGCCTGTAGAGAGAGAGAGAGAGAGAGAGAGAGAGAGAGAGAGAG
>CM031598.1:40700117-40712617 GCA_018398815.1 Conus ventricosus | reverse complement strand
AGATTTCTTTCCCTTGTTGCAGACAATACTATTTAAACGGAAGAAGAGGAGCCCGAAATGCAACATCTTTATATTGAAAGCAGACACACAGATCAAACGGGTGGATGCTATGCACTCAGTGGTGTGGTGGTAGTGGTTGTGTAGGGCAGTGGGGTGGGGTGGGGTGGGGGAAATCTGCTTGGCAGGGATAAGAACACAGAACTAGTTTCTTTACATTGGCTGTTGTCATAAATGAAACCAAGTACAGGACACTTAACCCTTTTGGTTCACGGCGCTTATTCCTTCTTTACACACCCAGACAAGAAAAACATAGAACGAACAAAGAAACTTCCTCCCTAGAAAGCGGACAGGATGTGCTAAGCTTGTTCCTCCTGTAAGAGAAGGGGTAGCCTAGAGGTAAAGAGGTTTGTTCGATGGGTCTGTAAACCTCATGTTCTTGTGTGTGTGTGTGTGTTAGGTGACTCGGTACTACAAAGCATTGTTTGGGAGTCATCTATTACCGTGAAAGAAAGCTCACGTGAGGTCGTTGTTCTTTCGTTACTGAAAATGGACAGATTCAGCAGTGTAAAAAAAAAAAAAAATCAGCGAGAAGGAAGCCCGTTTGGTTTCAAACAGAACATCTTTATTAGAAAAGTAGTAAGACTCGGAATCAAAAAAGCGTTTTTCTACTTTTCTAATGTCGAATCCAGAATCCAATATTCTTATTAAGAACATCTTTTGTTTGGAAGCGCAGAAACCATTCCCCAGTTCTATACACTCGAGCCATGTGCATATGTGAGAGCGAATGGCAGAGAGAGGGTGCAGAATTAATGTGTTCCCATGTATTCTCAAGCCCGCGATCTGCATTTTTCTCCACAGTCATTATTTTAATTCTATCGTTTGTTGTCATACTATGAGCTTTACTGCTTAATTAATGGCCTTACTTCCCAAGCCACCTTAAAAAAATGTGTGACATACTGTGTTATGTTTGTCTTATCAGACTTTACTTACCGTTTCAATTATCTTACCATTTTGTGTGTGCAAAGCGTATAATTTCAGCATCGGTGTTTAAATTCCGAAATTATCCATCACTTTTGAGTGTGCGTTTGTCTTTCATCATCGGATTGTTTTGTTTTTGTTTTTTATTTGCCACATGTTTTCGTGGGTTTCTTTGTTTTTCTTAATGCATTTTTGTTTGTTTGTTACTTTTAATGGGAAGATGCAGGCATAATATTACTGTGGGTTCTAATTTTTTGTAACATTTATAATCACATGAACTTGTGTAGGGTGTTTTTGTGCATTCTTCGAATTAGTGCTTAAGTGAATGAATCGGCGGCGATGGTTTTAAATTAAAAAGATTTTCTTTGCATTGTTTCTTATGCTAATTTGTTTCAAACTTTTTCTAGCTATTTTTTTTTTCCTTTTTTTTTTTCTTCTTTTTTTTCTTTTTTTTCACCAATCACGAGTGATACGTATTCAGCTGTGATCAGCCGACCCGAAAGGGAAGGACTAAGGGGAGTAACCTTGGCATCGTCATGGTTTGAATTCATCTTACAGATTTCTCTCTCTTTGACCGACATGTTCGTTCATCAAATTCTCGTTTCTTTCCGTGCTTTGTGTGCATTTTCATCTTCTTCAATTTTGAAAATTCTCTGCCAGTTTCCCGAAAATGCTCAGCTTTTTTCGTGCGGACTTGTAATGTCACTATCCGACGTGGATTTTTTCTTTTTTTTTTCCCCCTTCATAAAGATTATTATGCACTTTTGTGCATTTGATACCATCGTTGCTTTTGTGTGTGCATTTGTCCTGAGCTGTTGATTCTTTCCCCTAATTCCATCTTCCGTGCCCGGTCGTGGGCATTTAATCCAGTGTCCCCTTCTCCTGACTTCTCCACATAACGCCCAGGCTATGACAGTTTCAATACTCCACAGTGATATTTGAAGTCGTTGTCAGCCCCCCCCCCCCCCCCCCCCCCCCCCCCCCCCCCAAGAGATCTGCACCGCTGTTAGGTCATTCATGATTTTAGTGGTGTTCAGTGGCCCAGCTCTTATGCACTACTGCATCAACACCACGTCTGGATATAATACCACAGGCTTACACCTCCCACCAACAGCAGTTCTTCCTTTGTAACCACAGTGCGCCATTTTGGTGCACAGTAAAGTGGCCTGGCTGTGTATCTACGCACTTTACAAATGTACTTCGAAGTTAAAGACAGGCCCGAGGATACAGCCACCTGCGACGTTAGTCAGGAAAAGGAGACAGGGCGCTCTAAGACTTTCCATGGGGTGTCTGAAACTCGACAAGTGCTTTCAGCCATCCCAATTGAATCCACGGCCGTCCCCCACCCTGGCTAGGAACCGACTGGGACCGACAGTCATAACAGAGTGTGGACTCGGGATTGAAAGCGTATAGTATTGGCCTTTCCTGCACTGGATTTGAAATTTAAAAAAATAAAAATAAAAAAATAAAAAAGAACTGATAGTTGGAAGAGCTATGAGTGTTTTCACCATCCTTGGGAGGTACATGCTAGTGAGAGGAACATCCAGTTCCGGGTGCTGATGTTCCCCCTAGTTTACCTGAAACATGAGCAGATCTCGTTTTCCTCCTTTTTTTATTATTTCCCTTTATCTTCCCAAAACTTTGTAAGGTTGTTAGGTTTTTGGTTGTTTTTTTTTTTCCGGTTTTTTCCTATTTAGTTCAGTTCGATGATTTACACAGACCCCCACAGTGTACCTTGAACAATGCCTTCAACATATATTGAAACAGTATTGTGGATGCGACACGCCTTCAACATGTATTGAAACAGTATTGTGGATGCGACACGCCTTCAACATGCGTTTTCTTCGGTCGATTGGACAAAACGATTTACTAGAATATCCGATCAAAATGATCAGTCGTAAGAAATTATATATTACAGGATTTTTTTTTCTTCTGTCATTCTGGCCGTGCCTTGTGGAAGGTTGTCCGTTCCTCTTCGTTCACTGTAGGGTGTGGAGGTCACATCTATTGACACGCCCGTGCGCGTTTTACATCGCCGGTCTTTTACACTCCCCAGTTATCTCCCGCAGCTGATTTCGACTGCTCAATTCCCCCACCCCCACCCCACTTTTTTTTTCTTCTTTCTATTTTTCTCTACTTACTGGAGGAGTCTATTGCCTGTCACGGGCAATTCGTTTTGTAAGATCTGCCTTGTGTGTGCGTGTGTGTGGTTTGTTCACTTTTGATGGGTACATTTGATTTTCTTCAGTCTTTGTTACATACAAACGTAAAATTTGTCTTTTGCGATCGCGCCGCGCCTTTCCTCCTTCCCACGCTCCCACTGCCCCTCCGTTCTCGCTGCCCTCTCCCCGCCCCCTCCTCCCCGTCCCCCTCCTCCCCGTCCCCATGCCCTCCTCATTTAAGAGTTCAGTTTGTCTGCGCCGAACCGTCACAATAAGAAGTCCATATAACACGATCCGCGGGACGTGTTCCGAAGTGCTGGAGCACTGCAACGATAAACATTAAGCTGCTGTCAGTTCTTATTGTATGGAAAAGGTGGATAGCCGTCGTTGTTGTTTTTCTTTTCTTTTTTTTTTTTTCTTTCTTTCTTTTTTTTTTTTTTTTTTTTTTTTTTTTGGTTCTCCCAAATCACAGTAGAATGATCCGAGTTTCTGTGGACACTATAGTACAGACACTGAGAGATGATTAAAAACTCGGCAGTGTGGCCGAGATGTTCAGGAGATTTCAAATTTGCCAAAATGGCACTGTGGCACAGACATTGAGAGCTCAAACTTGACACTATGGCATAGACAAGAGTTCTTCGAATTCGTCTCCGTCATATAGACACTGAGAGTACAAAATCAGCTTCTTGGTATAGACTCGGAGGGGAATTCAAACTAAGCACCATGCTATGGACATCGAAGAGAGTTCAAACTCAGCTCCAGACACTGAGAGTTCACTGTCAGCACCATTAGTACAGACACTGGAAAGAGTTCAAACCGAGCATCAACGGACAGATGACCAGAACGTCATTGCAGTGCGTGCAGCCGAAGACCCGGCGACGTCAGGGTTTGAGCTGTCGGAAAAGGCAGCTTGATTTGGTTTGTTTGCCAGCTTTTATGGTACTTTCAACAGATGCTACACAGATTGGAACTATGGTCGCTTTATGTCAGCCAGTGAACTGTACCAAAAGATGACACACGCAGTGACTCTGCAATAATCAATACATGCCAAATTGGTGACGGTCTTTATACGGAATGAAATTAAAAATTTACTTCAGTTTGTCTTTGACTAGCGTATGTCTGGATGCGTATGGCGCTGCTAAACTTTTTGAAAGATATACGCCCATTTTGAGGTCATGTTCAGTTGACTATAAATATAGCCGCCAACAACCCCAAACGCGTCCCACAACCAGTGTTGCGATTCAGGTGTTACGTCGACAAACTTCTGGATCCCCACAAAACTTTTTAAATGTTGAAATGCTACTGTTGGGTCAATACAGATGCACCTGGATTTCGTTACTCAATCAGCTGTGCGATGACCAGACCATAATCGACATTAATCCAGGACAATCTGGTGAGCAATCGGTCTCCATTTCGTGTTTTCCTTTTTGACCAGATTTCTCCCCAGTCTCTTCTATGTGGAATGCTGGATCTAATCTGGAAACCTAGACTACCAAGAATGCAGTTGCTTTCCGCAGTGGCTTTAGTTATGCTTCCCAATGGCTTTTTCTTCCTTGTTTGTTTGAAGAGCGGCAAAACACAGGAAAAGTTGGCCAGTCATTTCGTTTCCATCGGATATATACTTCAATCAACACTGACTTAACGCAGAACGAATATTCAACTGGAACTGTAGGTGGTGGTGTTTACTACCAAAAACTCCTGCCCAAGAGTCGGACTATATCTTTTCAAACCCATCGTTTGTGGGAGTTCCGATGAATGTCATGACCCTTCTTCTTGGTCAGGACTGTTTGTAAACTGGCGAAGCCGGTGGATCAACCGGTAAATTGTGATATTATCATGTACCATCGGAAGAAAGTTTACAGAATTTTGCAAATAGTAGCCTGACACAATGTGTCATGTAATAATACATACGAATTAGACATAAGAGATGAGAAATACAGAAGTTCAAACAACCTAATCTGATTCCGCTCATCTCAGTATACATTCCAAGTCATCTTCAAGACAGATAAGATAATTGATGTCTAAAGGGCTGAGGATAGAAGGGAAATCTTTCTTATTATGTACGGGCCGTGTATTTTTCGTTTCACTATAAATAGCAAGGTCTTTTGATTTTTCGTTTCACTATAAATAGCAACGTCTTTTGATTGGAGCATGGAGGGGTCAGTTTTCTCACTGTCGGATTTACTTTCTTCCTCACAGTGAAACGTCTCAGAACAGAAATTGTCTCCACAATGAAACGGACACTTATTTACTCCAGAATGAAACAGGTACATAACTTCAGTCCTCTGCTAGTTACCTACCAACTGGCACATGCGTACATAAATGACCCACGGGAGAAACAGGTTCTGCGAAGACTCACCGAAAGAGTCATCTGAATGAACTGATACCCTTGGGACAGGCGATGACCGCATTGTGGGGGCAGTTGCGGTGCTGGTAGAGTCTTCTCCCCTTCGCCTTGCCCGCTGCGCCCTTCCCAGGTCTTGGAGATGGGACGAGCTTTCTGGCTTATCTCCATCAGCTGTCAGAGTTCAAAGCACTGATCTTTCAGGTCCAGGAGAAACTGAAACAAACGAACACCTGGCATATACAATACACTATTTTAAAATATTTTTAAAAAATTCAAAATTTAAGTTCCGATAGCCTATTGGATGTACGGAGGTACTAGGTTCACTGTGTCTAGGACACGGCATGGCACGATAAAAAGACAGGGCCCATCCCTCTCCTTCAACCGCCTTTAATGTTCCCACAACTGAATCAGGTACGTGGACAAATCTGATCCTACAGGTGGTTCAAATACTCTTGACCATTTGACCACGGGCTCTTTTCTTTCTTCTAAATGTATTTTTAAGTGAAATAAAGTAAGGACCACATTTTTGGCTAATACAGGCTGGCTGCAGTGTTTGTTAAGTGAACAGAACATAATGTGAATGCCAGAACATACCACAGAGTGTGGCAGGGTGAAGAAGATGCTTGCATTTGCAAGTCAAGATTATCGGGAACCGATTGGAAAAGAGGGGGGGGGGGGGGGGGGTATAGAGGAGGTAGGGGATAGCGTAGTCATATCGAAAGTATGTTCACTCCAAAGAAAGGTGTATTTTCAACTTTTCAGAATTCATTGTTCTTTCAGAAATGGGTTGCCACATAAACATTATAGTAGAATCCCAATCATAAGACACAGTTTTGTGACGAATGCTTGTGATTTTTGCCAACTTTGATTTCAGTTAAAGGTTAGGCTTAGAGAAAACATTTCTTTAGTGAAGTAAATAAAGTCGAGACTTGAAGACTGTTGTTTGGAGCAGTATCTGTACCATGCGACCTGTATCAGTGGTAACTCATACAGTATATTCCGCCTTTTTCCTATCCTACTGTTTTGATACTGATTTCGTTTGAGGAGCAAACAATGGCATTTCCCTGTTTCAGCCAACCTAAAGTGATTTAATTGTATGTAACAACCCCTTTAATTTTTGTTGATCCCATTTTGTTGATTTGTTTTTATAAGACTGGTTTTGACAGCTTTACATTTGTCACAAAGCTAATTTAAATTGTGAATGTGTATTTGGCCTTAAACCACTCATCCTTTCTCTCCTTATTCTTCATTGTGTGTAATGTATCTATGTGCTGTCAATCTGGTTTTACAACTATCGAGTTTTCAGGTCTTAATTCTCCAACCAATACAATAACCTTTACTGTTTGTTCAACGCTTGTGTTGGTGTGTATGAAGCTGTAAACTACTAATCTGGAAGTTGTAAACAGTTCTTACTGTGTAAACAACTGTGTGGTATGTTTTCCGAGTGAATTCCTGTCATTCCAAATTTTTCCTTTAAAACATATGCGCTACTGTTTGATTCTCTGATACTGGCTATGTGATTTTTGCTTGATCACTTTATGAGCGTCGGTTTGAGTGTCCTTGCGTTTTGATCTTAATCGTGTTTATACAGTATTTTTCCACTGTAACTTTTATGTGTGTTGGTGTGTGGTTTTTTTTTCGTTGCGAAAAATAAAATTTTCTACATCTGAACCTTGACGTGTGAGTAGCCATGTGGGTTTTTGTTTTGGTGTGTTGTGTGTGTGTGTGTGTGTGTGTGTGTGTGTGTGTGTGTTGTTCTTTCTTTTTTTTTTCTTTCTTTCTTTTTTCCTTTCATTCTTTCTCTTTTTTTCCTTTCTTTATACTTTCACCTTCTCCTGTGGGATTCTGCCTCTGAAGTTCATTTCGCATTCCCTAAACACACCTACATCCATAGTTATCTTGTAACAGCCCAGAACCGGAATTCTGTAAGGAGCAGTCTCTCCTCTCTCTCTCTCTCTCTCTCTCTCTCTCTTCTCTCTCCTCTCTCTCTCTCTCTCTCTCTCTTTGTCCCCAACCTCTGTCCCCTTCCCAATGCATTCCCTGCTACCAAATAACACACACACACACACACACACACACACACACACACACACACACACACGCGCGCACGCACGCACGCACGCACACACACACACACACCACAAAAACAATGTGCTGCTCCACACAGATTCATTTGTTTTTGAGGAAGCTAGAAATGCAGCGTGTCTATTGGTTGAGAAATACACACACGCGCGCGCGCTCGCATACAAAAGATAATGCACTGCTCAACAAAAATTCATTTGTTTTCGGGGTAACTGGAAATACGGGTTGAATATCGGTTAGAGAATACTCCTCTCTCTCTCTCTCTCTCTCTCTCTCTCTCTCTCTCTCCATCTCTCTCTCTCTCTCTCTCTCTCTCTGCCCACCACCCACCCTCCTTTCCCTCCCCTTCCACCCCTGCATCCTCCCCCATCCAACCAACCACACACAGATAACGTGTCCGCACCGATTCAATTGTTTGCGAAGTAAGCAGAACTACAGTTCGTCCGTCTGTTTGAGAATGCACGCAACCTCTCCAAACAGGATGCACCTGTGGCCAGCAAGTCCCTCGGGAACTGGACATACACCCCCCCCCCCCCGCCTCCCCCCCCCCCCCCCCCCCCCCCCCCCCCACTCAAAGCCGCTAAAGTCAGTGTTTCACGTGCACTACCAAGGGAAATAATCCCGTCCATAGCAGTGGGGGAGACGGACAGTTTGATTTCCATAAAGGAAATATGCCTTATCAGAATCTTGAAGAAAACCACATGCATATGTATAAAAACATATGATATGTATGTTCTAATAATTGCTTTCAGGAAGCTTCGAGTGAATAAATCACAGAATGGTGGCCTCATTTCACGTTGATGCAAATATAGCTGGTTCAGCAACGCAAGACAAAGCTCGAAAGATAGCGAAATTCGCAAACAACACTAGCAATAACAACAACAATAACACTAGTAATAATAATAATAATAATAATAGTAATAATGATGATAATGATAATAATAATGATGATGATGATGATAATTATATGAAACAGAAATCACGGAGCGCAATTCTAGTTCAAAAATACTTCTCATTGGACAAATCTGCAAGACAAATCCGCTACTGTGGAAGCCAGCAGATTCTTGATGACCTCAGGGTTGAGTCGAGGTATGTGGAAATACGTGGGGACTTTCAAAGGTTACAGAGAGGAGAATGAAGATAATTACACACACACACACACACACACACACACTGTTCTGCCTATCCATATCCCATACCTCTCTCCAAGTCCCTACACTCTCCCTACACTCTGGACGCTTACGGATTGTGTTCCACGGATGGGATCATCACCATCTTCTTCTTCTTCTTCTTCTTCTACTTCTTCTGTGCTTCTTCGCCTGTCTTTACTCCGTGCAGGGTCACTGTGTCTCCACACTATGGAATACTTTGCCACGTTCCTCAAGCTCTAGCAGTTGTGTGGTCGGCCTGGGTCCCCGCAAATGTTTCCGATTACTGTGCGTTCTGTAATGTTTTCACGGGCATTCAGGGATAAAATTCGTAGCTAGAAATGAACAAAAATCATCAGTGGATTGTCGCCCTTTGAGCAGAGATTGCGGGTGCAGGACGTTGCCAGCAGACACAGACGAAGATGTCGGTGTCGACGCTGAAAACGTCATGCTTTTACTCTAAATGTCTGTTGTTAATGAATTTCAATGACAGCAGACACCAATAAACACATCGAGATCGGGATGCAAACCTTGCGCACCTAAGCAATCCCCTGCACAAAAATGAAAACTGAGCTCTTTCTAAATACCTGTTTTGCGTGGCTAGCTGGACTGCACTGTCATTTTAGATAAATGAGAACGCTGAAAGAAAGCAGCTTGACAAGAGAGGGCCGACAGCATTACCCTGCTTCAGCTTCAGATAATCCGTAAACACACACACACACGCACGCACGCACGCACGCACGCACACACACACACACACACACACATTATTTTTAAGGAATGACATTTAGCGCGTAATCGAAAATACAGAGGAGTGGACATTTTACCAAACAGAAAGTACAGAATAGGCCGTCAGATCAAACTGGACAATGTGTACAATTTTCACCACGTAGTTGTCAGACTGGTTAAAAAAAAAAAAAAAAAAAAAAAAAAAAGGAAGAAAGAAAAAGAAAAGAATGTGGTGTGTTACAAGTTGTGACAACAACAAAAAAACAAATGCAAAGGATTTTCCTGAACAAGGTCAGTAAAACTAAACAAAAGAAAACGAAGAACTTTTTTTTTTTTTTTATCAACGGTAGAGTCAAAGAGAATGACAGAAAAGAGAAATTTCCTGCCACAAAACTTCCGGGAGGAGAAATTTTTGTTCTGAAAGCAGTCAAAATAGAGTGGTATTTAGCTTGACATAACCTGAAAGACAGGATCAGAACGCAATCTTTCTCTGTGTGTTGTTAAGTGTGCGTAAGGGAAACGGGGATGGATAAGGTTGAAATGAAGTGCGACACTGTGTATTGTTAAAAAAGAAAAAAAAATCAAGGTAACAAGTTCACAATGTTTATGTTGTGGAAACAGTTACGTAAAATTACACAAAAGGAATCAATTATAAATTACACAAAAGGAATCAATTATAAATTACACAAAAGGAATCAATTATAAATTACACAAAAGGAATCAATTATAAATTACACAAAAGGAATCAATTATAAATTACACAAAAGGAATCAATTATAAATTACACAAAAGGAATCAATTATAAATTACACAAAAGGAATCAATTATAAATTACACAAAAGGAATCAATTATTGAAAATTACGCAAGGAAAACGACGACTGAAAAAAAAAAGGGACGAGAAAGCCGAGGGCACGTAAGACCCCATGGCAAATGCTCGCTGTGTCTGGAGTTGTACTGTCTTCACCCCTCAACGAAACGGCAACAAGTCAGGCTACTGGATGCACACGCCAGTTGCTTTATGGTGGGGGTTTTTTTCCGGTGGGCTACGCAGTCATGAAATATGGGCTGGCACCCCATGGGAACACTCCCATGGCATCTGCCAGGGAGCAATTATGTCCCAAGACGTCTTATAGGGATGCCCTGTGCGTGTCTGCACACTATGTGAACACAGCACAGGCTTCCAAGTGTGGTGCAGGTTTACTCCCAGCTGATTTGTTCGGCAGTTAAATGCATACTTCTGTGGGTCCCACTCGCACCTTCGGGGGTATCTTTTCCGTTTCGTCGCCTCTCACATCCCTAACCACAAGGATAAGCTAGCCCTCTTATGGGTTCTCGCATCCATGAAACTCGTCTCTAAGAGTGCGGTCCGGCCAGTGGAATATATCTCACGGTGCATGATGACTGTGGTGCCTGGAAGTTGTTAGTGGTATGCGCGAACGAACAAGATTCCGACACTGGCGAATAGAAGGAAAGCGGGTGAAGATACTTATCCTCTCTCCTCTTCATCCCTGGCATCAAGACAGCGACACATGTCATCGACGAAAAGACAACACGGATCTGTCCCACGCTTCCACCGCGCTTGAGACTGATTACCCCGATAAGATTACCACACCACACATTCCAGAAGTCAACGTCGACGAGCAATCTCCGCAAATAGTTCTGGAGACATGTCCGCGTGGGTGGCAGACACACGCAAACACGCTCGCAAGCATGCCCGCACGTAGGCGTTCATACACACATATGTCTGTACATTATTTCCCAATAGGCAGGTTCTGCCTAACGTCAAAAAGTAATTAGTGTTGGTCTGACGATCACCTGAACTGTCACTGAAGTCTCATTTTATGTTGTTCTTGTTATAAAACTACAAATTCTCATGATTTTGTTGTTCTTGTTATAAACTACAAATTCTCATGATTTTGTTGTTCTTGTTATAAACTACAAATTCTCATGATTTTGTTGTTCTTGTTATAAACTACAAGTCTCATTTTTTGTTTTTCTTGCAATAAACAACGTTAGTATGGAAACAAAATCCGACGGCTTGAGTGAAATAAGTCTGAAGGGTAAATGTTGGGGGAGGGAGACGGAGAGGAAGACAGAACACACGAAGGTCTGACAACGTTGCAGAGCGGGCAGGGAAACCATCTGCACAGATCCCGGACCTCTGCCGCCCAGCTCACAGAGCTGGAGGACAGTGGTTCTTCAGTGAGGCACACCTGTGAGGAGCGCTTGACAAGTGCACACAATCGTAGTGCCACTGCACACAGGGCACTGTTGCATGTAGGTATACTGTACAGCTGCATACATGGCACTGTTGTATGTAGGTATACTGTACAGCTGCATACATGGCACTGTTGTATGTAGGTATACTGTACAGCTGCATACATGGCACTGTTGTATGTAGGTACACTGTACAGCTGCACACAGGGCACTGTTGTATGTAGGTATACTGTACAGCTGCACACAGGGCACTGTTGCATGTAGGTATACTGTACAGCTGCATACATGGCACTGTTGTATGTAGGTATACTGTACAGCTGCATACATGGCACTGTTGTATGTAGGTATACTGTACAGCTGCATACAGGGCACTGTTGTATGTAGGTACACTGTACAGCTGCACACAGGGCACTGTTGTATGTAGGTATACTGTACAGCTGCATACATGGCACTGTTGTATGTAGGTATACTGTACAGCTGCACACATGGCACTGTTGTATGTAGGTATACTGTACAGCTGCACACAGGGTACTGTTGTATGTAGGTATACTGTACAGCTGCATACATGGTACTGTTGTATGTAGGTATACTGTACAGCTGCACACAGGGCACTGTTGTATGTAGGTATACTGTACAGCTGCATACATGGACTCTGCCTCCATCCACGGGCCTCAGATTCGTGACGATAGGGTAACAAATAACTGGTCTAATTCTAAGACTGATTAGTACAGTTTGTTAGGTAGACTTTGTTGTAAAAGCATTTAAGCGAAGACGTATGTGTATAAGATAACAAGCTTCTTAACTTTTGAAATGAACAGTACTAAAGTTACGATATG
>CM031598.1:40677617-40687617 GCA_018398815.1 Conus ventricosus | reverse complement strand
CACGTAGTCTCTAGTCTTCTATGAGTGAACTGACCAATTTCAGACTTCAGTCTTCCATGGTTGGACTGATCATACGTACAGACTCCAGTCTTCCATGGTTGGACTGATCACACGTACAGACTCAGTCTTCTATGAATGGGCTGATCACGCGTACAGACTCAGTCTTCTATGAGTGGATTGATCACACGTACAGACTCAGTCTTCTATGAGTGGATTGATCACACGTACAGACTCAGTCTTCTATGAGTGGATTGATCACACGTACAGACTGTCTTCTATGAGTGGATTGATCACACGTACAGACTCAGTCTTCTATGAGTGGATTGATCACACGTACAGACTCAGTCTTCTATGAGTGGATTGATCACACGTACAGACTGTCTTCTATGAGTGGATTGATCACACGTACAGACTCAGTCTTCTTTGGGTAGATTAATCACACGTACAGACTCAGTCTTCCATCAGTCTTCTATGAGTAGATTGATCACACGTACAGACTCAGTCTTCTTTGGGTAGATTAATCACACGTACAGACTCAGTCTTCCATCAGTCTTCTATGAGTAGATTGATCACACGTACAGACTCAGTCTTCTATGAGTGGATTGACAACATCTACAGCCTCCAATCTTCTATGGTTGGATTGACAACATCTACAGACTCCAGTCTTCTATGGGTGGATTGATTACCCCTACTCAATCTACAATGTATGGCTTGACCACACTTGCAAACCTCACTCCTGGGGCAAGGGCCAACCCGCCCTGACCATAAAACAGACCTGACTACCTGTCACGGAAGAAAGCACAAAGGAACTGTCGGAGTCGTCCTCCGGACAATAGGACATTAATTTCACCCCCTGTCCTCACTACCAAGGCCATGCGACTGATGAGTCGTGGCCAGGTCACGAAAGTCGACTGAAGGCTGGTTTCGTCAACTGGGTTTACCTGCAAAGACAGAGCCGAACAGACTCTATATCCTGTCAGCGATTGGTTTGATATGTATGTTTTCCTCACCCCACCCCACCTATAATATTCATCTCGAGTCTCGGAACTCTCTCTCTCTCTCTCTCTCTCTCTCTCTCTCTTGATAATAAAGACGATTCTCTCTCTCTCTCTTGACTAAACATGATTCTCTCTCTCACTCTCTCTCACAAAGATGATCCTCTCTCTCTCTCTCTCTCTCCTCCTCTCTCTCTCTCTCTCTCTCTCTCTCGAATAAACATGATTCTCTCTCTCTCTCTCTCTCTCTCTCTCTCTCTCTCTCTCTCTCCATAAAGATTATCCTCTCTCTCTCTCTCTCTCTCTAATAAACGATTCTCTCTCTCTCTCTCTTCTCTCTCTCTCTCTCTCTCTCTCTCTCTCTCGAATAAACATGATTCTCTCTCTGTGTCATAAAGATGATCCTCTCTCTCTCTCTCTCTCCTCTCTCTCTCTCTCTCTCTCTCTCTCTCTCTAATATCCTCTCAGCACCCTTCCCCCACCCCACCCCACCCCACCCCACCCCCATCTCCAATTTACCGCTATTCCATGCCATGCCATTGTATCGACGAGGGAAAGTCGGTGACGTGAACGACTTGCTCTGGCACTGGAAATTACTGGCTGTCGTGGAGTCGATTACTGCTGCCAACTCACGTCAATTGGCTCCCCGCGCCCAAGGAAACCGGAAACTGTTGCTTAGCAACGGACGCTGCACGCGTTGAGGTGGCCAGAGGTCTTTGAAGATGGTTCGGTCGCACGTTGGAAAGAGAGGGACAGTGAAAAGAAAGAAAACAAAGAAGAGAAAGAGAGAACAGGTCTTTGTCTCTTTGTTGTTTAATTGGCAATCCCTTTAAGTTCGCTGCAGTGCACATTCATGTGGGTGCAAGCAAAGCTGTTTGCGCGTCGGTGACAGTGGTGACAGTGTGATCGTTCATGATTTAAGAGCGATGTGTGTGTGTGTGTGTGTGTGTGTGTGTGCGCATGCGTGCGCGCGCGCGCGCGCGCGCGTGTGTGTGTGTGTGTGTGTGTGTGTGTGTGTGTGTGTGTGTGTGTGTGTGTGTGTGTGCGCGCGCGCAAGCTCGTGTGGTGTGTGTATGTGTGTGTGTGTGTGTGTGTGTGTGTGTGTGTGCATACGCTCATGGCCTTGTTAACGCATTCGCGAGAACAAGTTTGCACAGGCATTCCGTGATTTGAAAACACAAAAACAACTGGAGATTCCTGTGCAGTAAACTTCTTCGAACGACAACGCATTTTTGTCTGCAGTATTGCTCGAGAGGTTTCTTTTATTTTGTGCCCTTCATTCTGCGCGCGCGCGTGCATGCGTGTGTGTGTGTGGGAGGGGGGGGGGGGGGGGCAGTGTATTTCAAACACATGAACTGCGTACAATGTACGTGATTCACTGACATTGTTTGTTCAGTTATCCCATTCTCAGTGTTGGTCGACCTGAACCCAAACGTTCGTATGTCGCTCGCTAGTTGGGACATTGAGTCAAACGCCTCCCCCCCCCCCCCCCCCCCCCCCCCCCCCCCCCCCCCCATCCCGATAATCACAACAAACATTCTGCCCGCCTGGGAAGTGTGCTTTTGTCCGCTGCCTGAATGAGAGCAGAAGATTAGCGTAGGGTTTGCCAACAGCAAGTCACAATGCGCGCGGCTCTGGTGGGACCGTCAGGAAACGCGCAAATTGTGACCGGAAGAAAAGGATCGTTTCTGTAAGTGAGGAAGCGCGCGCCACAGAAAGCAGGAAGCGCGCGCCACAGAAAGCAGGAAGCGCGCACAGTTGAATGCGCGTGGTGATCTCGTTTGCTTCCTACCAGTTTGATTCATCAGGTGTTGACGATGAGTGGGGCGTCTCTCTGTTCTGGAAGGCCTGCCTCATTGACGATGAGTGGGGCGTCTCTCTGTTCTGGAAGGCCTGCCTCATTGACGATGAGTGGGGTGTCTCTCTGTTCTGGAAGGCCTGCCTCATTGACGATGAGTGGGGCGTCTCTCTGTTCTGGAAGGCCTGCCTCATTGACGATGAGTGGGGCGTCTCTCTGTTCTGGAAAGCCTGCCTCATTGACGATGAGTGGGGCGTCTCTCTGTTCTGGAAGGCCTGCCTCATTGACGATGAGTGGGGCGTTTCTCTGTTCTGGAAGGCCTGCCTCATTGACGATGAGTGGGGCGTCTCTCTGTTCTGGAAGGCCTGCCTCATTGACGATGAGTGGGGGGGTCTCTCTGTTCTGGAAGGCCTGCCTCATTGACGATGATGGGGGCGTCTCTCTGTTCTGGAAGGCCTGCCTCATTGACGATGAGTGGGGCGCCTCTCTGTTCTGGAAGGCCTGCCTCATTGACGATGAGTGGGGGCGTTTCTCTGTTCTGGAAGGCCTGCCTCATTGACGATGAGTGGGGCGCCTCTCTGTCCTGGAAGGCCTGCATCATTGACGATGAGTGGGGCGTCTCTCTGTTCTGGAAGGCCTGCCTCATTGACGATGAGTGGGGCGTCTCTCTGTTCTGGAAGGCCTGCCTCATTGACGATGAGTGGGGCGTCTCTCTGTTCTGGAAGGCCTGCCTCATTGACGATGAGTGGGGTGCCTCTCTGTTCTGGAAGGCCTGCCTCATTGACGATGAGTGGGGCGTCTCTATGTTCTGGAAGGCCTGCCTCATTGACGATGAGTGGGGTGCCTCTCTGTTCTGGAAGGCCTGCCTCATTGACGATGAGTGGGGCGTCTCTCTGTTCTGGAAGGCCTGCCTCACTGTTGTGGCTCACACATGACAAAAATCATATAATGAAAGTCGGGATGTTGATCTGATGCTTGAATTTTCAGTTGTTTGATTATGATAGTATGAATTTAGCTCTCTCTCTCTCTCTCTCTCTCTCTCTTCTCTCTCTCTCTCTCTCTCTCTCTCTCTCTCTCTCTCTCTCTCTCTCTCTCAGATCAGAAATAAGCTGGAACTCTTTAATTTAGAAACATGAAATACAGACAGAATTACTATGTCACACACACACACACACACACACACACACACACACACACACACACACACACACACACACACATGATCCTTGTGGCGTTTTACAATGGATACAGATAACGAGATCGACTGGGCAGTAAAAAAAAAAAGTCGCGTCTTTCGAACTCTGCTTTGGAAGTGATCAGAAGACCGCTCTCGTGATCATGCAAGGTGCGTACTTCTCTGATGAAAGATCCGCGCTTTCTGACGTACGTGTAAACGTGTGCTGCATGACATGCGCTTTTAGGCACTGCGCGCATTTTTCCGGCCCCACTATGAGTAAATCCACCTTGATATTTAACGGAAGGCAGCGACATGCCATTAAGTTTCTAAGCACTACAAAACGCGCGAAATAGGACTTTGAAACAGGTGGGAAGATGAGAATTGGCCTGAAAAGCCTGTCATAAATCAGTGGATGCCTCGATCAGTTCTTCAATCATAGATCCTTCCACCCTCTGTGTAAATGTTAGGTAGGGCGGGGGAATGGTCTGGGTATGCTTTCGATACAGAATGCATGTTTGTCCTCTGGAAATACGGTAATGTCCTCTTTTATCTCACTCTCTTTGATTGCCATGTTACTTTTCAATTTTCTCTTTCTATGCCGTCGTCCGCAATGTTTCAACCCTGTTTGACCCATTTACCCGTATTTGTTCTGATAGGTCTGAAACACACTCCCTCCTCCATCCCTCTGCACCCTCGCCCCTGCCCATCATAATTGTCACGTGGGTGAAGTCACGTGGTAATTGTTCAAGGGAAACGCTATGATCAATCCCAACTCAATCGCGCTAACCACACGAACATCAAATCCAAACACGGAAATACGAGTACAAAAAAACTGAAACTTTACTGTCACAAAAAACATACATGTTCACACCACGTTTACATACATATATAAGGACGGGTATACGCTTATAATAACTCCATAGGGCTCTAAATAAATGGAAGGGACACACACACACACACACACACACACACACACACACACACACAACACACACACACACACACACACACGCACACACACACGCACACACACACACAAACACACACAAAATAATCGAATCTCTCTCCACTAACATTCACGTCCCGGCCGGATTCTGGGTGGGGCCAGAAGGTAAGGTGGAGCTGGAATGCAATCAAAGGCGTCAAGGAAGATTTTTTGAAAACAGGAATGCTTGCGGAAATCTGATCCCTCAAAAATTAAAATAGGGATGATCAGAATTGCCAAGATGTAAATCAAAGACAGCAGCCTGTGGGATAAGACGGGATTACGGTTCAGAAGGAGAAATTTTAGTACTGGATCATTAAATAAGAAAGCCCAAAACAAAGGGGAGCGTCTTGGGCAATACCCTTAGAATGGGGTAGTATACTGGGGGAGTTCAACTGCTGACTGTAACTAAACATCCAACATTAATTTCACTCTCTTTTTAAACGCTAACAGACGAAGGAACAGTTCATCACAGAAAGATTGATAAACAGTGCATGGTTAAACTTGGCGTGATAGATAAACTGGAATCCTGCACACAAAAAACCGCACCATACAGCAGCGACAACCCTGGAAAGCAAGTATATGTGGAAATACAAAACAAAACATTCATGTTAGGCAAACATAACTATAATAGAATTATAAAGCGCTCTGCTGACAAAACTGATTTAACGCCTGCCCTTCCACCCTGTCGCCCTTATTTCCATTGATAGGCCAGCTGTTGTGTTGTGATCTAGCCCTTATTTCCATTGATAGGCCAGCTGTTGTGTTGTGATCTAGCCCTTATTTCCATTGATAGGCCAGCTGTTGTGTTGTGATCTAGCCCTTATTTCCATTGATAGGCCAGCTGTTGTGTTGTGATCTAGCGGACTGGCCTGTAGTCGAACTGCAAACACCCGCTGAACACCAACGATGTGACTCGGCAGCGGTGCAGTCTTCTGTCACGGGTGGGTTCAGGAGGTGCTTGACACTGATAGCTAGCTCTCTGTGGGTTGGCGGTGCTGGGGCTTCTGTCACGGGTGGGTTCAGGAGGGCTTGACACTGATAGCTAGCTCTCCGTGGGTTGGCGGTGCTGGGGGCTTCTGTCACGGGTGGGTTCAGGACCGCCTTGACACTGACAGCTAGCTCCCTGCAGATTGGCGGTGCTGGGGCATGCGGCCGGAGGAGCTGAGGTGTTGCTGTGCACGGGGAGTCAACATGAGCGCTGTAGGGCAATGAGCGGTGCAGGGGCAATGCCACTGAGGTGGGGGGACGGAAGAGGAGTGAAAACAAAACAACACAAACAAGCAAACAACACATGCAAACACCGTCCAAGCGGACACTGGCGGTCCATTCCGCAATTACTCTTTTTTTTTTTTTTAAACTTTTTTATTTCATTTTTTATATCTTACATACATTCAAATAGAAAAGGATTATTTTCACCATATTCCTAATACATATATTCAAATCAAATATAAAGGAATTTATTTCAATAAAATAAAATTTAAAAAAAAAAAAAAAAAATAAATAAAAAAAAAAAGTGAAAAACAACAACAACAACACCCTACAACAACAACAACAACACTAACAACAAACACAGATATAACAACAACAATGCACTTCGTTCTAGTTCTTTCTTTCCCATTGTTTACCTTGTCCCTTCTTTTTGTCATGTTCCTATATTCACTATTTGTCACATAATGTATTACATTTATTATATATATACATATACACATATGTATACATACACACACACATATACATACATATACACATATACATACATATATACACACACATATACATACATATACATTATATGCACACACATACTCACACACATGCATATACATACATACATATATACACATGCATACACATCATATATATATACACACATATATGCATATACATATATATATATATACATACATACACACATATGCACACATTTGTACACTCACACACATACATATATATACACACACATACCCATATAGTTGTTTCATATATCCATATACATAATTACGCTCGCATACCTATATATATATGTATATATACATCACACATACACACCTACATATGCACATCCATATGTGTATGCATACACACACATATTTTGTATCCATGGTTCAGTTTACTTCTATACTAATAAGCTGTTTATAAAAGTGCCAATCAACATGAAAATTTCTTGATTGAAGCATTGTGTAAGCTATGTATTTTTCGGTTTCATACCGCTTTTTCAGAATTATTTTGAATGTGTTGTATAGAGGCACCTGGTCGTTCATTTTACATGTGTAAATATAAAATTTTGCTAGAAGAAGAATCAAGTCGAATACACCGTCTGATTTAAAACCATTGTTGTTACCAAAGATAACCAATTGTTCAGTGACAGAAAAAGATGTGATGTGTGGACATTTTTCTTTGACAGCGTTTTCAAAGTCTTTCCAAAAGTGATTGACATATTCACACCTCCAAGCATGTGCTCTATACTATCTTTTCTTACTCGACAGAAACTGCATCTGTCATCGGGTTTTACTCCCCATAGATGAAAGAACTACATTGGTTGCTATAATTTTATGTATTATTCGGATCTGAAACCATTTTAATTTTATTTCTTGAATCTTTTTAACTTTTCTAAAAGTTGCCCTTCCAATTAATATTAGTTTCCAGTTTTTCATTCCATTTCTGAGTGCATTTTGGTATTGTTTTATCATCTAGTAAATTACTATAATATAACTGAGTCCTTTTTTAACAGAATGGATAAGGTGTAGTGCTCTAGAAAGAGGAGCCTTGTTACAATCTACCAACACAATGTTTAGAGTGTAACAAATTCTTGTATTCTCAGAATGATAGCTCTATAGCTCAGAAAGTTGGTTCTTATATTATACTTATCAGTGAATTCCGTAAACGACATAAAGTTCCCATTATTTTGCACACATCTGCAATATAAAGCACATTGTTGTCTATCCACGCACATCTCCTTAAAGAAATATTTTCTAAAATTAATTTTATCATTGAAGAAAAGAGGCTCTGCCATAGTTTCCGATACATTCAAAGGTTTAGATTTATGCAGAACATTCTGTATGCTTGAAATGTGTCTCTCCAAAACAAGTTTTGTTGTTTTCCAGTTAACAAAAGTTTGGTCCATATTTATATAACATCTTTGATATTTGGATGTGTAACGCAAGTAAAACTGATTTCCACTTATGAGTTGCTTTTTCAAGTTTTCTTATCCAGCTTAATTTCAGCGCGTGCATGAAACACTTAACATCAGGAAATCCTATGCCCCCTTCTTCTACCCTTTTTCGTGCAGTCTTTCTGTTGATTCTATCTTGTTTATTATTCCAAACAAATTTCAAACACAGTGTTGAAGAGCTTGCATAAAGTTATCTGGTGGATTAGGTAAAAGTGCCACAGGTATACTATCTTTGATAGAATTAGAGATTTTATTTAAACTGCTATTCTTCCTATTGGTGTCAGAATTCTTTTTACCCAATTTTATATAGTTGTTTAATTCTTCGAATTTTTCTGAATAGTTCATTTCCTCACAACCAGTTATGTCTGTGTTTAACCATATTCCAAGTATTTGAATTTAAGTGGATTCCATCCAACTTGAGATTGGGCATATATCTTTTGTTAGAATTCCTTTCTTTTCCTAGCCATATTGCGGATGTCTTTTCGCTGTTCATATTTAGACCGGAAATGGTACCAAACGTCTCTAAAGTTTTAATTGTTTCCTCAAATGATGTTGTGGTCACCATTTTGTAACAATTGAGTATCATCTGCGAATTGTGCAAGTTTATGTTCTGTTTGGTTTATTACAATTCCTTATAATATCATTATTTTGTCTTATCATGATGGCTAATATCTCTACACATAAAACGAATAAATAAGGGGAAATCGGGTCACCTTGTCTGCATCCTCTATTAATTTCAAACCAAGGTGATGCTTGCCATTTACTATTACAGTAGCTTTACTATTTTTATAAAACGTTTCAATCCAGTTGCACATTGAATCACCAAACCAAAGGCTTTTACTACTTTTAACATAAAAGTCCAATTTACAGTATCAAAGGCTTTTTCGAATCTACACATAATAGTAATCCTTGTAAATTGTTTTTGTTTAAGTAAAACATTATATCATATATTCAACCAATATTGTCTCCTATGAATCTTCCTGGGATGAAACCTGTCATGATCTTCATTAACTAGACTTGGGAGAAACCGATTTAATTCTGGAAGCTATGCATGATGACCCTATCTTGTAAACTACATTCAAAAGTGTGATTGGTCGCCAGTTTTAATTAATTCTTTTGGTTTGCCAGGCCTTAGGGATACAAATTATAATACCTTCTTTTTGAGTAACTGACAATTCTTTCCTTCTAATCCTTCGTTTTTTTAAAGATCTAACTATGAATATCCCAATTTGACTCCAAAAGAATTTAAAGAATTCACAGGTTGAAACCGTCAGTCCCAGGGCTTTTATTATTTTTCATATGCTTGAGCGCTGTTGTTGCCTCCGTTAAGGTTATATTTCCTTCTAAAGCCGTTGAGCTCTCCTCTGAGAGGGTTGGAAGATCTTGAACTATTTCATGTATGTCACATTCCTGTACGCTTTTCTTTTCATATAAACATTTATAGAAGTTACTGACTTCACAAATAATATCTTTGGTTTGTCTGTTAGAGTCTTTCCATAATTATTTTGTAACTTATTCATTTGCTTACTAACATAATTTCTTTTTTTCCAGCCCACAGAAGTAATCTGTTATCTTCTCCCCTTGAGAGATCCATCTTGCTCTTGATCTTAACAGAACACCATCCATTTTCTTTTCTCTTATAGCCTGAAGTCTTTCGTTCATTGTTTTTAGTTTTGTCAAATCTTCTGTGGTCTTTGGATTCTGTCTTTCTAAGGTTTGAATATCTATTATAAGTTCTTTTTCCTTTTTCTGCGTTTTCTTTCTTTTTAAATGACGAATATCCTATTGTCAGGGAACGGCTTTTCATTAGTAATACATCTAAAAACAACTGTTGTGTTATGTTAAATTCTAAATTGCTTAAATAGGTTTG
>CM031598.1:40650117-40657617 GCA_018398815.1 Conus ventricosus | reverse complement strand
TGTTTCTCTTGTTAAATTAACGAGTAACCTTTTGGGAAGTCCATTAAGGAACATTTTATAATCATAATCGTAAGTTAGATTATTTTAGTTATTTTTATCTAATTTTTCATAGTTACTGTCCTACAATTCATCTATCCTTTATTTTTATTCCATGTAACCACATCGTCCTCTTTTCTTTTATGATAATAGTCTAAAATTGTAAACAAAATGTTATTTAGACGTCTGCAATCACCTATATGTGTGACGAGACGTAAAACAGAATTCCTTCCTACACACACACACACACACACACACACACACACACACACACACACACACGCAGTCTAGCTGTTTGCACTTAAGCAAATAGTTCTGCTGAGTTGCCCTTTGACAGCATGCTACAGATGTTTCTGAACAACGATACAAGCAGTATCACAAACGAGACTGCACCATCATCATCATCATCATCATCATCATCATCATCATCATCACCATCACCATCATCGTCATCGTCATTGTCATCATCATTATCATCATCATCACCCTCGTTATCATCATCACCCTCGTTATCATCATCACCCTCGTTATCATCATCATCATCATCATCATCATCATCATACGTATTCATTCAACGTTACTTTCTTGTAGCTAAGGCTTTAATGTCGGCACAGGAAGAGCGGTTGACTACCTTTGGTATCGGATATGGAAAACAGTTACCCTTTTCACACTGTCCTCATTCCCGCATTAAAAAAAAAAAAGCAGTGACGCACCAGTGTAATACTATGGCTTCCAAAGCAGGGTTGTGCAGCCTTTGCATTTTGTTGCATGACTTCAAAGCCAAATTACGAACCCAGTCACAAGGTACAGTATGGCCGCAGATACCCGTGCCATTCCATGCTGTTCCGTGAGCGCCTCGATAATGGCAAGTATTGTCTGCTCTACGTTGTAAACGTTGAACAAAACGAATGATCGACCACATCGGTGAAGGTCTGGTTTCTTTGACAAAAGATAGGGTAGATCGCGTCATAGATTTCTATGGCGAATGTTAGTATAATCAGTGAATGCAATGTTGTGTAATCCGCGGCAAATGTCGCTGTAATCAGTTAATGTAATGCTATATGATTGGTGGTCAATGTCCATACGATCAGCTGATGCAATGTTGTATGATCAAAGGTGAATTTCAACATGAACAGTGAGTGTAATGCTGTAGGGTCCATAGTAAATGCCAATATGATCGGTTAGTGCAATATTGAATGGTGACGAGTGAACGTTGGTGTGATAAATAAATGAAATATTGCATGGTCCATGGTAAATATTCATACGATCAGTGAGTGTCAGGTTGTATGATCCCTGGCAAATGTCGACATCATCAGTAAATGGAATGTTTTATGACACATGGTAAACATCCATAGGATCAGTGAATGCAATGTTGAATGATCCCTGGTGAATGTTAGTAAGATCAATGAATGTAATTTTCCCCCTTTATCTCCCCCCTCCCCCTCTCCTCCACCCCCACCCACAATTGCTTGATGGTAGAGCCAGCGAGAGTGAGCTCTCCACTCAGAGGGACCTAGTTCGTCCGTTCAACGACAGCCCCCTTGAACTTGCCGCTACCAGTGACCCCGACAGAGCCTCATCAAGGGCAGAACGTAGACAGTAAATCAAACTGAAGTCACCATGAGAGCAGGGTATAAAGGGCTACAGAGTTTGATATTGGGGGGGGGGGGGGGGGGGGGTGGTAGATGAGAATTGAGATGATAAAGATAATGTTACGGATTTCCGTTCTGGTACGAGACAGCATGACAGGGCAATACCCTACGTTTGTTTTCATCATGTATCCCGGCGTCAACCATGTCGAGAGATACAGACACCTGTAGTGCTGGGGGGAAATTTAAGCAACATTCTCAAAGACGAACCATTAAATGGATAAAAACTCAACTGTATGATCCCAGTCTTCCCGACTGAGCCCATAGCAACTAAACACTGGGTAGGAGATGGTCGGGGCAGACAAATCCCACAAATAACTGGCTCTGATGAGAATCAAACCCACGACCCCCACTCCCCAGCCGGAAGTCCGCGACGCTAACCACCTCGCAAGGCCGCTGGTCAATGAATGTCGTGTTATATGATCCATGGTGAATGTCAATACGATCCGTGAATACAGAGCTGGGTGATCCATGGTAAATGTGCGGATGATAAGTGAATGTAGTATATGATCCATGGTCAATGACTGTATGTTACGTGAAACTAATGGTGATCAAAGAATGTGCCGTTGTGTAATCCATGGTAAATACTTACACAATCAGTGAATGCAGTGATGTAGTTTCCCTGCTGAATGTCCATATGATCAATGATTACAATGTTGTATGAACCATGACAAAAGTGCTAAGATCAGTGAATGTTCCGTTGTATGATCCAGGGTAAATATCATTAAGATCATCGAATGCAATGTCGTACGATCCATGGCAAATGTCCATATACTCGGTGTATGCAATGTTGTATGATCCATAATAAATGCTACATCGTATTATCCATGGAAAATGCCCATATGATCAGTGAACCTAATGTATGATCCATGCTGTGTGTCGGTATTGTCAGTGAACCTTATGTATGATCCATGCTGAATATTCGTATGGTCAGTGAACCTTATGTATGATCTATGCTGAATATTCGTATGGTCAGTGAACCTTATGTATGATCCATGCTGTATGTCGGTTGGTCAGCGAACCTTATGTATGATCTATGCTAATATCGGTATGGTCAGTGAACCTTTTGTATGATCTATACTAAATATCGGTATGGTAAGTGAACCTTATGTATGATCCATGCTAAATATCGGTATAGTCTGTGAACCTTATGCATGATCTATGCTAAATATCAGTATGGTCAGCGAACCTTATGTATGATCCATGCTAAATATCGGTATGGTCAGCGAACCTTTTGTATGATCTATGCTAAATTCGGTATGGTCAGCGAACCTTTTGTATGATCTATGCTAAATATCGGTATGGTCAGCGAACCTTTTGTATGATCTATGCTAAATATCGGTATGGTCAGCGAACCTATTGTATAATCCATGCTGAACATCGGTAAAGTCAGTAAACATAATTTTTGCCTCATGCTAAATGCTGGTATAATCAGTGAACCTAATGTATGATCGCTCTAATTGTTGGTAAA
The DNA here is from genome assembly GCA_018398815.1 of Conus ventricosus. Classification (NCBI taxonomy): domain Eukaryota; kingdom Metazoa; phylum Mollusca; class Gastropoda; order Neogastropoda; family Conidae; genus Conus; species Conus ventricosus. The sequence continues at coordinate 40,654,461 of CM031598.1, read as the reverse complement.
ATCAGTTCACCTACCGTATGATCCCTGCTAATTGCCGGTATGGTCAGTCAACCTTATGTATAATCTATACTAAATATCAGTTTGGTCAGTGAACCTAATGTTTGATCCAGGTTAGATGTCAGTACGATCAATGAATGAAGTGTGTGAACCGTGTCAGCATGGTCTGTGCACCTGGTGTATGTAATGCCAGTATGGTCAGTTAATGTAATACAAGATCCATGGCGAACGGCAAGATATTCGACGAAGTCAGGGGGGGGGGGGGGGATGGCGTGGAGGGGAGGGGGCGAGAGAGAGGAGAGAGAGAGAGAGGAGGAGAGAGAGAGAGAGAGAGAGAGAGAGAGAGACAGACAGACAGACAGAAAGAAAGACAGACAGACAGACAGAAAGACACAGACAGAAAGAGACACAGAGAGAGAGAGAGAGAGAGAGAGAGAGGAGAGAGAGGAGAGAGGAGATGAGAGAGAGAGAGAGAGAGAGAGAGAGGGAGGGGGGGGGGATCTAAACATCTCTTGTAATAGTACAGCTTTTGTCAGGAACCAGCACCTCACAGAAACAATTACCTACTGTAGCAAAGATGATTTTGAATAACATATTCCGAAGGCTTCTTTCTTTAAAAACATGATACTCCCGGAGTGGCTGGATCACGAGAAATCAGCAGAGATTACTACACATGTTAATGAGCCGGTATCTCTTATCACTGAGTGGAGAAAAGATGACAGCAGTTTATAAACACATCTGTTTCCTCAGCGTTTGCACCTGTCGGATTCTTCCAACATGGCTGACTACCGGAGACTGCGGTGTCGCTTTGATCACTTGGTGTATTTCCACGTCATAATCAACACTCTCACAGGAAAGATCAAGCCACGAATTCGATTGATGATACTGGTTCTAAACATCTGCGGCAGGGAGGCGCACACAAAGTGACGTCATAGTCGAGAGCATTTAAGCAGCGAAAAAAAAAATGCCGTGGAAGCAACCAATCGCTGCAAAGATTTACAATATCAGGTCTGACGCAGAAATCGAAACGGGCAGGGGTTTTTTTGTTGTTGTTTTTTTAACAGCCTTCTGGAGCGCTTCCCAAGACAGGAAAACTCCAACGACACTTTAACTGGAATCCTTTTTCTTGATCTCTGACAGGAAATGGGATGACAACAGTACAGAATCGTTACTCTCTCTCTCTCTCTCTCTCTCTCTCTCTCTCTCTCTCTCTCTCTCTCTCTCTCTGTGTGTGTGTGTGTGTGTGTGTGTGTGTTGTGTGTGTGTGTGTGTGTGTGTTGTGTGTGTGTGTGTGTGTGAAAGATAGAAAGAGAGAGAGAGAGAGGAGAGAGAGAGAGAGAGAGAGAGAGAGAGAAGAGAGAGAGAGAGAGAGAGAGAGGCGGTTATGGATACGGGTAATGTACTAAAAAAATATTTTTTTTAAAAACGGCCACAGCCCCACATGCAGGGGGAAGTTTATGCATATGATACAAGAAATGGTACATCCAAGACCATGAATGAGAGAGAGAGAGAGAGAGAGAGAGACAGACAGACAGACAGACAGACGACAGAGACAGAGACAGTGGAAGGATGGAAGGGGTGGTGTTTGGGGAGCGAGGGGAGGGGTACGCACACACAAAGACTGTGGCAGAGAGAGAGAGACTGAAAAACACAGACTCACCACTCGTCTGCTCTCTTCTTTCTTCACATCATTCAAACTACTTTTTATCCGCGTTCCTTTGTGTCTCCACGGAAATGATCACCTGCCCACACATGCACCACGGAATGATCACCTGCCCACACATGCACCACGGAAATGGTCACCTGCCCACACATGCACCACGGAAATGGTCACCTGCCCACACATGCACCACGGAAATGGTCACCTGCCCACACATGCACCACGGAAATGGTTACCTGCCCACACATGCACCACGGAAATGATCACCTGCCCACACATGCACCACGGAAATGATCACCTGCCCACACATGCACGCTGATTTAGCAACACGGTCAGAAGACGCCCACCCGTTCACATCTCAGATTTCGGAGCAAAACCCACTCTACGCTTCCAAGCCCCGACCTTCCACTCACCCCCCCCCCCCCCACCCCACCCCACCCCCCTTCCTCCCCTACGTCACAGCCAAGCTCACTCCCATCTCAAAAAGTCAAACTGTCGTTAATCTTGCTATTTCGAATCCGCACCGGAGGTTAAAACGACAGCTGCGTTACTGAAACAAGGCGAAACACAAATGAAGACATGCTGATTACTACCAGAGGAGTATTTCTTCTGTGCATGTTTGTTTTTGTGTTTGGTTTTTGTTGCCTGTGACATGGTGTGATGAATTGACGTCACGTTTCCGTCATTCCGTTTCTCTCAGTCGTCCATTCTATCTTCTGTTTCGTGAAGACATGGTGGGATAATGGTGTCAATAAACAATGACTTTTTTTTCGTGTAACTTTTCGCTGTTTGTGTTCTGTCCAACAGACGTTAAAATAACCACTGATCTGAACTCAACTGTGGGTGTGGGTGTTTGTATGAAAAGGAAGACAGGGGGGAAATCAGACAGAACGTAGGGCTGCCACACAGAACTGTCATAGAACAAGTTGTAACAGAGAAAGGGGATACCTTGACAGTAATGTGCAGTGCGTGTCGTGCTGTTGGTTGCGCAAGTCTTACTAAAGGCCATGCCACCAGGGAAAGGAAACGACTGAAGCCAGGTGAAATACAAATGAACACATGCTGACTGCTATCAGGGGAGAATTCTTCTGTGCATGTTTGTGTTTGGTTTCGGTTTTTATTGTCTGTTTATGACTGAGAAAAACAGATTTGTCGAAAATTTACATGTCCGTTTTGTATTATAATTAAATCTGCGTTATTTTGTTTGTGTGATTTGTTTACCTTTGTCAGTGTCATTCGGGTCATCCATCTATGCAAAAAATAAATGAAGTGTGTTGCCTTGTGTCCTACCGTTTGGAAAGGTACAATGGAAAACCTTGGAAGGTAGCAAAGAAAGAAACAGCAATAGAGTAGAAGAAAGAGAGAGAGAGAAAAGAAGGAAAAACAAACAAACAAGAAAGTAACTAGATGGAAGAAAGCAAGAGAAAATGTTCCACTTGATCTTAATGTATTTGTCTTTCGCCAAGAATATCGCAGAAGTTTGAGTAATCGATATGCACGGGGGTAAGAACACACATGACTGATGGATTCACTACGTCTGGATCAATGTGCAACAAGAAAATAGCTCCTTGGGAATTTCAAGAAAATCGAAGTCTGATTCGGTTGCAATCTTCTGAGGACCAAACTTTCTCAACTTGCTTCCTTCTTCTTCTTCTTCTTCTTCTTCTTCTTCTTCTTCTTCTTCTTCTTCTTCTTCAGTCCTCGTCAGCTTTAAAGCACTCCTTAAACAATATCTTAAATAGGATTATCTGCTTTGAAAAGAACCACGGATGGATGAGGAAGAGAGAGAGAGAGAGAGAGAGAGAGAGAGAGAGAGAGAGAGAGAGAGAGGAGAGAGAGGAGAGGAGAGAGAGAGAGAGAGAAACAAACAGAAAGAGACAGAGAGAGATAAACAGATAGACAGATGGACGAGACAGAGAGAGACACACCCACACAACAGAGATAGAGAGAGACAGAGAGAGAGAGAGAGAGAGAGAGAGAGAGAGAGAGAGAGAGAGCAGAGACAGAGACAGAGGACAGAGAGAGAGAGAGAGAGAGAGAGAGACAGCTGGGATGACGATGTTACTGACGTGTTGTGGATGCAGTCGACAGCGGACTCCATCAATGAGGTCGATGTTTCACTGCATTTTACATGGCGGCATGAAACTAGAGAGAGCGACATGTAAGACAGGGAGTGGAGGGAGAGAGACAGAGGAGAGGAGGATGAGGAAAAAAGAGAAAGAGAGAGAGAGAGAGGGAGGGAGGGAGGAAGAAAGAGGGAGAAAGATGGAGAGAAGGGGAGAGAGAGAGAGAGAGGGAGAGAGCGACAGAGGAAGAGAAAGACAGAAAGACAGACAGACAGACAGACAGACAGACAGACAGACGGAAAGATAGACAGACAGACAAACAGACAAACAGAGAGACGGACAGACAGACAAAGAGACAAAGACAGAGGGAGAGAGAGCTAGAGAAAAAAGAAGAGGGGGAAGAGAGAGAGAGAGAGAGAGAGGAGAGAGAGAGAGAGGGAGAGAGAGAGAGAGAGAGGAGAGGGAGGGAGGGAGAGAGATAGACAGACAGACAGACAGACAGACAGACAGACAGATAGACACAGACAGACAGAGACAGACAGACGGAGACAGACAGACAGATGGAGACAGAGAGACAGAGACAGAGAGGAACAACAGATGTAACGATTTTTTTTTAATACA
>CM031598.1:40617617-40625117 GCA_018398815.1 Conus ventricosus | reverse complement strand
ACATGCACGCAACGATTGGCATACTAACAACAGAAGGAAAGAAAATTGAATAGCTAACGAAACGCACGACACAGCCAACACAAAGGAAAAAAGCAGACAGGGAAAACTGGAGATGCGTGTTAGGACACCAGGTTTATTTTCCTTCTTTGGCTGGAACTGTACTGAGCGTCTGAGGACTGCGGGTCTCTCATGCGGATGTCACCGTAGGTGTGAGGAACAGGCTGTATCACCGGATGATCTTCAGTGACATTTATCAGTCCTTTATTATGAAGAAACCGCTGGAACTAAGGATCTTCTTGGCTTGGGGACAGGGGGCATCATGACACGCCGTTAAGTGTAAGGGGGCCTTTCGGGCTCACTACGTGCTTCTTCTTCAGAGGGTGCATCCCACGTTCCAAGTGGTTTTGAGCCCAGGGGAGGGAGGTCCCAGGTCCCTCTCCTCTCAGGACTCACACCATGCAAGGGCTTGAACAACAGGACCTCTTTGGGGCCCAGGCGCCGAGATCACGACGAACTTCCTTTCGGCCCAGAAATCTTGGATTTTGTGTCGTCCCTGATACCTCTGGCGATACACAACTACACCTTCTCGCTCATACCACTCCTTTCTCTTGGCTGCAGACGGTTGAAGGCGCTTTGGTGCTTTGTCATGAGTCACCTCCAGTCTGGCTGAACGCGCAGAGAGCCACGCTGAGTGGGCATAACCTCTCGTCATTCCTGGACCTTACCTCCCCCAAAACACGTCGAGGCACAGACGTGGCTCTGACCAAACATCTGGTGGACGGCAGAAAACCCAGTAGAGGCACGGGGGGTACGATTCAGCACATGGATGAGCTCTGGCAGAAACTCGGACCGTCTCTTCTGCTCAGCTGACTGTCTTCAGCGGAATGCGCACAGCCGGTTGAACCTTTGGCACTGACCGCTCCTGAAGCAGTGCTTACGACATCTGGAAATGACCTCGGGCTTCACATCACTTCACTTCCCTGATAAGAGTGAACACACAGCGTCATGCCTGGGGTGTACGAGCCTGTTCTGGACAGCGGCTGTGGTTTGATCACACGTCGACTCCGCGAAGATATGAGTGAAAACACAGCGTCATGCCTGGGGTGTACGAGCCTGTTCTGGACAGCGGCTGTGGTTTGATCACACGTCGACTCCGCGAAGGTGAATTTGGTGAACACATCAGTGAAGTCGACAGAGACGATCTTGAGATAACTGGTTACTACCCGATGACGCACGGGCGCATTCACTTCAGCGCTCGACGTCTTTACTAACAGAGAACAGATTCATCCGCTTAACATCTACATAATCTTCTCTCTCTCTCTCTCTCTCTCTCTCTCTCTCTCTCTCACACACACACACACACACACACACGCACACACACACACACATACGCGCACGCACGCACGCACACACATACACGCACACAGAGACAAGCACACACTCCCATATACATCTCTCTCTCTCTCTCTCTCTGTGTCTCTCTCTCTTTCTCTCTCTCATGCATGGAAGATCTCTCTCTCTCTCTCTCTCTCTCTCTCTCTCTCTCTCTCTTTCACACACACACACACACACACACACACACACACACACACACACACACACACACACACATGTTAACCATGTCAGGAGTAGGACTACAGACATGCTGTAGTACTTGCTGGATCCTGACGAACATTACACGCCGGCAGCCCAAAACAAACAAGCTTGATTGCTAAGCCAACTGAGGGCCCGCCAAAAGACCATCAATACAACCATCCCCCTTCCTCTGGCTGTCTTTGATGTGTAAGAAATGCACGTGTGACTCTCTCTCTCTCTCTCTCTCTCTCTCTCTCTCTCTCGCCCCCCCCCTCTCTCTCTCCCTCTCTCTCTCCCTCTCTCTCTCTCTCCCTCTCTCTCTCTTTCTCTCTCTCTCTCTCTGAATTACAAGAAATGCGTGACCAAGTGATCGGATTCACCATGAACTGGTGTGTCTTCTGAAGTACGAACTCAGCACATGTCGGCGTCGCCATAGAAAAGTTCTTCCCGCTTGAATGTTGACCCCCCACAGACAGACAGACAGACAGATAGCCAGGCAGACAGACAGACAGAAAGACAGATAGACAAACAGAGACAGAGAGAGAGAGGAGAGAGAGAGAGAGGAGAGAGAGAGAGAGAGAGATGGGTGAAAGAGAGAGAGAGAGAGAGAGAGAGAGAGAGAGAGAGAGAGAGAGAGAGAGAGAGGTGAAAGAGAGAGAGGTGAAAGAGAGAGAGAGGTGTGAAAGAGAGAGAGAGAGAGAGAGAGAAGAGAGAGAGAGAGAGAGAGAGACAGACAGACAGACAGACAGACAGACAGACAGAGAGAGAGAGCGAACGAGAGACACAGACAGACAGACTGACGGACAGACGCAGAGACAAAGAATGAATCTGAGAAACACCTGCAGTGTATGGAGGCCAGGATCTCTGGACCACGCGATCCACTTACTCTGGGATCCTCAACGGACAGGTTTGCTGCTTACTGCATTTTCTCTCTAAAAAATGGAAATTGTGGTAAGACTGACCATGCTTGCATTGGGACAGTTATAGAGCAGATGAGCAGCAATCCATACCTCGTCACTAAGACAGTTTAAATGATGTGACAGGCCACCCAGACAGCAACGACTAATGGCTAAGAGTGCTATACATATCTTCCGGGAAAATTAATGACTAATCAAACGAAGAAAATACAAAGAAAGTAACACGTAATGTTCTTTTTTTTTAATTCAGATTTTTAATTTTGTACACATAGTCCTCTGCGCGTGCGCGCGTGCGCGCGCGCGCGTGTGTTTGTGTGTGTGTGTGTGTGTGTGTGTGTGTGTGTGTGTGTGTGTGTGTGTGTGTGTGTGTGTGTGTGTGTGTACATAAATATATACATAGAGAAATATATATGTGAGTGTGCGTGAGTGACCATGTACGTATGTGTGCGTATGTGCGTACGTGTGTGTGTGTGTGTGTGTGTGTGTGTGTGTGTGTGTGTGTGTGTGTGTGTGTGTGAGTGTGTGTGTGTGTGTGTGTGTGTGTGTGTGTGTGTGTGTGTGTGTGTGTGTGTGATTAGTAGACATTTTAGTATTGCCTGACGTTTCTGCTTGATGTGATGGCTGATGTCCATGGACTGTGGATCCTGTTATGTTCACGGCGTCTTTCACTTCCAAGATTTCCCTCTTTTAGATCTTTGATGATATTCGTATTCAAAATCGCTAAAGTGATGAATACGCGCACGACACATACACATGAATAGAAACATGAACACAGGCGAAAAACAGACAGACAGATGTAGAAACAGACACCCCCCCCCCCCCCCACACACACACACACACACGCACGCACGCACGCATGCACGCACACACGCACGCACGCACGCACGCGCGCGCTCACACACACCATTTTAAACATTTTTGGATCAAATGAACGCGCCAGCTGTTGCTTTAAAACACACTAATCCAAAGAACGAACGGACAGACTGTTGCACACGGCAACATGACATGCTCTTTCAGTGCACCTACATCCCACACAGCAACATGACACGCTCTTTCAGTGCACCTACATCCCACAAATTAACATGACGTGGGCCTAACGAAACTGAATACCACACAAGAACAAATCGTGTGGCCATCAATTCATTTACATTTTCTTCCAGTCAAGGAAACGCATGTAAAATATTCCTCCATCCAGATCACTCTGAACAGACCGGTCAAGGTCAAAAGATCGCACTCCAGAGATGCACATAATCTAGTCATGGTCTTTGACAGATTCTGACAGGATTAGGACGATCAGTTATTTATTTCAAAGAAGAAGACGACGACAACCATGAGAATGGCGAAGATGAGATCATGATGATTATAATCATTTCGAAGGAAAAGGAAATAAGAAAGCAGAGGAAAGACAAGACAGACAAGAAAGGCATTTGCCTATACGACTCACATGTGTGACTTCACACTGCATAGAGATGAAGAGCGAAGTGCGGGTTGGACAAATAGTCAAGACAGTGCCATGAAACTATTTGCTCTAAAATAATCATCTCCATATTGGACGTGATTTCTTAGATCAGTCCATTGTCGTCATTGTGACATTTCAAGCATCGTCACAAATGTCATTGTGACATTTCAAGCATCGTCATTGTGACATTTCAAGCATTGTGCTATCCAAATGATGATAGAAAAGCCACAACAAGGACGCAAATTCAACGTGCTCATAATGACGAAACCCATCTACACCGCCGCCCTCCGCATCCGCCTTTTCGCCCAAAAGCTGCCTACCTCCTCTGTTCCTGTGTGGCTGAAGAAACATATATTATCAGGGATGATGAAATGAAAAATGTTTATAAAATATCTGTCAAAACAGTTCATCGACATGTTCACGTCTTTGGCAAGATCATTCTGCCGATTGCAGCAACATACAGACGACCAAGAGAGATCACTCCGCCTGCAAGGAACGCGTGGCTCCCAACACGATACTGCAAAGAGACTCGCTTACTTCATGACGGGTTACTTCTGCTCCTCTGTTCTACTGATTCCCTCGGCGGCTCAACCACCTCTCGCCCTCCCCTGCTCATTCTCCAGCTGTCGTCCCATCCACCGTTGTGCTTCCATTGGCCATGTCCTCTTCCCTTTTTCCTCTCTTACTACTACTGGCAAAGAAGGCACTGCCCTGACCTTGACAGCACCTGTTACACAACTGCCGCGTGCCGCACCCCATGCCCTCTTCCCCAACCTTACACTATCCTTCCTCCATCCTCCCGCGCCACCCTTCCGCGCGCGCGCACTCACACGCGCGCTTCGCGCGCGCGCAAACACACACACACACACACACACACACACACACACACACACGCACACAATACACTCTCCTCTTCCTCATTCCTTCCTCACCCTTCTGCAAACCTCTCCTCATCCACCCCCTTTCACCTATCCACCACATTCCCCAACACCTCACTTTGGTATCCTAGACTGAGAACTCAGGTGTTAATGCCTAGGCAGTCTAAATGTGCGTCACCACGTATGTGTGATGAACACAATGACGTCGTATTTCAAATGTACGATATATTACTTAGAATTTGAGCTGAGGAGTCCGTTTTGGAGGTTTCCCATTTTCTATCACTTTTTGCAACATCATCCTGCAATTTATAACACATTCCTGAAGATTTTGTAAAGACTTGTTAATGTTGAAACAAGCAAATGCTGTTGATGATGAACCTAATCCATGAAATTTTGGTAACATGTTGTCTTTATGGAGATTCGTTGTAGTTTTATTTGAGAGAAACTCATTCTAGCAACAACACTGTACACTACACAATTTAAAATCAGCCACGAAAACAATCCGGGTAACAATCTAATGGAAGGGAGCACCCCATCCCCCCCCCCATCCCCCCCCCCCCCCCCCCCCCACCCCCCGCGAGGTCTGTCAACGTTCATCTACATTTACGATTTTTGCGGTGTCTTCCTTCCTGTCAGTCCAGGAATCGATCCAATGCCTCTTTTGTCTTTTGCCAACGCCCCTCCTTTCCCCTTCACATTCTCTCAGCTTTGTGTCCTGTGACTTCAAACTGAAAGGAAACCAGATCTTTAGCCCTTGGACACTTCTGGCTCACAGCAGGCGAGAATTCCCGCTGCTTGGCCATGGCGGGAAAATCGTGAATTATTTATGCTCCGCCTTGATTGGGGTCTGAAGATCTATGTAGAATGTTACTTGGCCTCTGTGTGTTTGTGCGCGCGCGTGCGCACGCACAAACACACAAAGGTGTGTGTGTGTGTGTGTGTGTGTGTGTGTGTGTGTGTGTGTGTGTGTGTGTTAGAGATTCTGAGTGTGTTTCGGTTCCAAGCCAAACTTCTGCTGATTGTGAATGTTAGTGTAAGAATGCTTGCCTGAAGGCGTTTTTTTCACTCTCCGTGTGTGTGTATGTATGTATGTGTGTGTGTGTGTGTGTGTGTGTGTGTGTGTGTGTGTGTGTGTGTGTGTGTGTGTGTGTGTGTTAGTGTGTGTGTGTGTTAGTGTGTGTGTGTGTGTGTGTGTGTGTGTGTGTGTGTGCATGGGCGTCGTTGAAGTTCGTGTGTACGTGTGTCTGTATGTGTATGTATACATATTATGAATGTATGTGTGTGAATATGTGTACATATGTACATACGTACGTGTGTGGTGTGTGTGTGTGTGTGTGTGTGTGTGTGTGTGTGTGTGTGTGTGTGTGTGTGTGTGTGTGTGTGTGTGTGTGTGTGTGTGTGTGTGTGTGTGTGTGTGTGTGTGTGTGTGCATAGGCGTCGCTAAAATTCGTGTATACATGTGTCTGTATGTGTATGTGTACATATTATGAATGTGTGTGTGAATATGTGTACATATGTACATACATTTGAGAGAGAGAGAGAGAGAGAGAGAGAGAGAGAGAGAGAGAGAGAGAGAGAGAGAGAGGAGAGAGAGCATGTGCACAGCCGTATGCACAAGAGCTTCTCCACCACGTCAGATGCTGATAGAAAGGGACGCTAGCAACAACAACAAAAACGAAAAAGTAACATAAAATACAAATGTCTGTACGTTATATCTGTGCGTCCTTCAATGCAACAGCCTGTGCAGAACCTAAACTGCAGGAGCCTGCTATGCCAGAGACAGAAGTAAATGATCCCTCCTTTCTTGAATTTTACTTGTTAAGTTGTGTGTATGCATGTGTGTGTGTGTGTGTGTGTGTGTGTGTGTGTGTGTGTGTGTGTGTGTGTGTGTGTGTGTGTGTGTGTGTGTGTGTGTGTGTGTGTGCGCGCGCGTGTGTGTGTCTGTGTGTGTGCGTGCATGTGTGTGTGTGCGTGCGTGCGTGCGCGCGAGCGCGCGCGCGTGTGTGTGTGTGTGTGTGACTCAGGCTGTAGACCTCGTGCTCCATAAAGTATCAGCCATCAAGCACTGAAGTGCATGGTAAAGGTCAGTGGGTAAGTGGTGTAGTGTGTTCGCGACGGACATCGTCCCTACGATCAGGTTGCTTATCTCTTCCGAGCTCTGTTCTGCAAGTTACGACTTTCAACTGTTTTTGCCTATTTTCCCCTACTTTTTTCTGCTTTTTTTTAACATTCCGGTTTCACTGCTTTTTCTCCGCTGTTCCTTGGTTTGTTATGTTTTCTCTTTTCTTCGAACTATGTTTCTTGGATTGTTTTGATCTTACTAAACTATTCTCCAGGTTTCCATGCCTTTTCTTTTGGCAGCTACGATCGTGTTGAGATGTGCGCCTGGGTGTATGTTGTTGTTGTTTTGTTTTACGTCTTTCCACATTACGTGATATTAGACGAAAAAAAAATCGGGGGGTGGGGGGGGGGGGGGGACGTTAACACAACGAGTCAAAAAAAAAAAAAAAAGTTATCTACAACTATAACACAAAAATAGAAAATCCACTTCATCAAAGATAAAGAAAAAACAAAACAAAAAAAAACCCATATAACTCTTCTGTCTCATCTCACTACTGACTGCTATCTGTTATAAGTATGGGTGTATGTATATGCGTCTATGTGCATGGTA
>CM031598.1:40595117-40602617 GCA_018398815.1 Conus ventricosus | reverse complement strand
ATAAATGAGACCCGATTTGAAAAGATTGATTTCAGGCAGAGGGAGAATGAATTTATGCATATGTCGATGATCATTGACAATACATTTACAGGTAAGGGGCGGTGGAGCACAACCTGATAGAAATTTGAACATGAAAATGTTTTATTTTACCTTAGTTTTCAATGAAATGGCAGGGTGTCCAATAGTTAGAGCTAGTTTTAGAGTCCGTCTGTGAACATTCGACAGGGGTTTTAGAATATTTCTTACCAGCCGAGTTCTAGTTGAGGAGTAATTTATATGCGAATCAATGAAGGCATGAAAAACTGAATGTTTGAGAATGTAAATCTAGGAAGTTTTAGATTCTAAACAAATGATGGATCGTTTTAGATACGGATTTGCAAATCATTGTCACGTGTTCGGACCATGACAGATTGTTGTCTATGACGACACCAACAGCTTTATCTTTTTCAGCTTCGTCAATATTTTTTACCATTTATTTGGAGAGGAGTATAACCACAGGAAAGGTGTTGACGTTTCTGTATTGTCGCGACGATGATAAATTTACTCTTCGGTGTCTGCAGACTCTTTTGGTTTAATTCTGACCATTTAATTAGTTCATTGACACCACTTTGTAAAGTAAGTCAGATATTGCATAACTAGAATCGGTAGAAATAAATGTTAGCGAACGCCAAGAGAAAACGTGAACAAACGAGTCACAAGACAAAACACGACGCGTTTCGACATCTTAGGTCTTCAGGCAAGACACAAACAAGTAGGACAATGAAAATGAACGAGCTTCTTACTTAACTTGATCTCTTGAGCGCAAGGTAGGTGTTGAGAAGTAATTTATATGCGAATCATGTAAAACTGAATTTTTGAGAACTTTTGATTCAACGCCTACCTTGCGCTGAAGAGATCAAGCTAAGTAACAAACTCGTTCATTTTCATTGTCCTATTTGTTTGTGTCTTGCCTGAAGAAGACCTAAGAGGTCGAAACGCGTCGTGTTTTGTCTTGTGACTCGTTTGTCCACGTTTCTCTTGGCGGTTCGCTGACATTAATTTAAGATTTGTTTAGATTTCCGCCTGCAGTCGTCTCGCTTTGCAACTAGAATCAGTAGCATGTACGGTTGTGTTCTCTTCAAATTATTCACATTGTGCACAAAGAGTTAACGGTTAATCATTAATATAGACAGAAAATTATCATTGCCCTAGAACTGAGCCTTGAGGTGTAGTGCACTTAGTCGTCCTACCAACTAAAAATGACGTCATGTGTTCAATGTATCGTTAGATGTGCCACAAATCTTTAGAAGGGCGAGTGTCTCGTGTAACAGGCAGGATATGACGGCTTGAAAGAACAAGTAGGTTAAAGGCTCAGACAGAGATCAATCATAATACAGGAAAATCAGACACCAATTTGTAAATTCAAGAGAGAGAGAGAGAGAGAGAGAGAGAGAGAGAGGGTTAATGCTTTGAAAATGAATTCCCTTCCAAATACAAAATCAAAAGCTGATTGAATGCAGTGGGATACACTACAAAATGTGAACACCCTTGCAGCATAATCATACAGAAGCTGGTGCTGCAAGGCACAGGAACAAATCATTGAATTACATAGGACAGTTATTTATGCTACGTGGGTCTGGCAGCCTGAAAGCATGGAACATGTTAAGCACCTGTCCACTCTCTCTCTCTCTCTCTCTCTCTCTCTCTCTCTCTCTCTCTCTCATACACAGACACAGACACACGTAGACACAAACACAGACACCTACACAGACACACACACACACACACACACACACACACACACACACACACACACACACACACACACACATGGACGAACGCATGCACATATGTGCACATGTGCACACACATGCACCAAAACACACCTATATACGCGCGCGCGCGCGCGCGCACGCGCACGCACGCACGCACGCATGCACACACACACACACACACACACACACACACACACACACACACACACACACACACACACACAAACGCGCGCACGCGCACAAACACACGAAAACACACATACGCGCCGCGCACTCACACACACACACACACACACACACACACACACACACACACACACACACACACACACACACCACACACACACACATGCGTGCATTTATGCATATAGACAAGCATTCAAATGCTCTTGAACGTACATACGTTCACACATGGAAATGTAATCACCATGCATGAATTATTCAAATAATGGCAAATCGAAATATCGTGTATAGGGATATCAAAGCCATTAAATCATTGTGGGGGTGGTTAATGAAACACCGATTGTTGATTTAATAGCAGACCTGTGTGAATCGGCCCGCAGTTAATGTTCCGCATGGGGTTGGGTGGAAGTGGTGGGTTGATGGCTTTTCTACTCCCTGCTGTGTGGGTTTAACAGGAATGGTCAGTAAGAGAGACGTCATGATTTCCATAAAAGACAGCATGTTGTAGTATGCCAGACGGGGTTGGGAAGGTATCAGCATGATTTCTGGAAGTTGATGGTCCTAAAATGTCTTCAGTTGGGGGCGGGGAGGGGGGAGGGGTAGTGGAATAGATCAGATGACGAAATCTGATGTTACTTTATAGTAAGAGCGTTCCCAACAGGGCTTAGAGATATTCCTTTGTAGCATATTGCCTGTGCAATGCTTTTGGTTTGGGAGGGGAGCCCTGGAAAAGTAGTTTTCAGAGCGAGGACGAGTGTGCATCAGCTTTGTTAGATTTAGTGCTAATATGGCAGTGTCTCTCGTATTGGTGCCACTGTATAAACTCGGATCTGAAGAAAAATACAGGAACGTGATCGATGAATTGTACGTTGTAACGATTGCAAGAGTCTGTTAAATGGTTATTTGATGGAACTGTGGCATTATTTAAAAAGTTTTTTCCCTAAGCAGGCAGGATGGAGCTGAAAGCAATACGAGCATCGGGAATATGTTTACAATGTCTGAATTCCGATAAAGTGTCAAAAGACTCAGCACTGACAGATAAAGAGTTCACACCCACATGGATTACTCATCATTTAAGGAGGTTGATGATGTTGATAAGGAAAGGAGTCATGCGTGGAGGTCATTAACTGACATATCAGGAACACACATTTTTAAGAGCCGTTCTTGTCTTGGGGCTGAATGTTTTAGGAGAATAAAAACGTATGTTGCAGTCCCCTGTCAATGAAATAATCACTCTGCCGGGAACAGACACATAATCTAAAGTTTCCTTGGAAGAAGGGAGGCTTTGACTTGCCCATTTGGATAGCCGTCTTCACTTTTCCACCTGTAGACTGATATTTTATATTATACACCATTTCAGTGTCAGAGTTAGAAAGAACACAACAGAAGCTAATGGGTCTGGACACAGTTATGTCAATATTTACCATCTTCACTGCGACAGGAAGGTGGGGATGGAGGACGTTTTGAAGAACTGTATCTATTGTCACTGTCACCAGAGAGATTAGTGTTGGATTCTGTCCGAACTTTGGGTTTGACTTGTGTACAATCAGTCTGATTCAGGGTCAGTGAAAAACAATGGCCGGGGGAGAGATTTCTGTGATGGATGGCTCTGTACTTTCAGTGGCAGGGGACATAGTGTCCAGCGCTGAGCAGAGGGAAGGATATCAGTCCATGCACATACATTGTCCGTCTGTGAAAAACACCAGGTGTGTCAGCTATGGACCGACATTTTGCCAAAAGGTAGACTGAAACAGACAATTGTCTTGTGTTGTCTGAAGGCCAGTGGTTGCACAGTCTGTTTTGATCTGATTTTCTTCGTTTTGTTTCGCAAAGATCCTAGCTATCATTTACAGAGTGGTTGTCTGTTAGCAATTACCTGTTAATGGAATCTAGTGTAGTCATGGCAGAATCCATATCTTTAATTTTAAAACGTATGGAATTGAATTTATCGGTTATATTTATGTACGGTTCATTTTCAGTGGAGTTTTTCCATATTTTCAGTCACATAGGTGGTCATCATCAACATCAGGGGACATGCAGACCAAAAGGTGACTGTGTGTTCCAGATGAGATACTCGTCTGTTCAGTTCAGGAAGAGGGTTCGAACGAGAATGACCAAGGGCACATTAGTGTGAGGAATAGTCTGCACTGAAGAGGAGTCCGTTCTGTGAGACAGGAGTGATCTTTTTCTTCTACGTATCATCCTGCACACTGACATTAGGATGAGCTGCTTTTGAGACAGGAGTGATCTTTTTCTTCTACATATCATTCTGCCCACTGACATTAGAATGAGCTGCTTTTGAGACAGGAGTGATCTTTTTCTTCTACATATCATTCTGCACACTGACATTAAGATGAGCAGTAGGTGGTGAAAGTGTAAACAAAATGATGCCGTGTTGTCCATGGTTGTCCTTTTTATTGTAGAAGAGATGTAATTGTGGCAAAGATAATACTGCATCGCTAATACGTTGAGTTGAAAGTAATAACAATTGAATTAGGTCGATAGATATATCAAGTAATGACAAATTAACGGGCATTCCACGAAAAATATCACCGAAGTCAGTAGTATCAAACGGGTTCTTTTGTCAATGTTTATATTACACATATAACTATAAACAAGTTCTTTTAGAATGTTGTACTCTTTTGGCATTCCAGACAGTCAATGCGTTGGCAAAGTAGAGTACCACTTGATCTTACAGTGACAGAAAGGGTCAATTCCTCGATAGCACACAGAAGTTTTCCGAATTATGACCAGAGTAGGTTTCAATTTATTTTGATCTTTTTCTGAATCAGATAATGAACAGGTCATGGTGACTCTCTCTTCTCTCTCTCTCTCTCTCTCTCTCTCTCTCTCTCTCTCTCTCTCTCACACACACACACACACACACACACACACACACACACACACACACACACACACACAACAAACGCACGCACGCACGCACGCACGCACACACATACACACACACACACACACACACACACACACACACACACACACCACACACACACACACACACACACACACACACACACACACACACACACATACACAAACACACACACACATCACTGCAGAAACCGCACAGGCCCGACCAAGCATAGTTGAGTGCAGGGCAAAACCCCGGAGGCCACACACAGGTATCATCCTGGAAAACACTGTCATCCTGAAAAACACTGTCATCCTGGTCCAAAAGACAAACACGGGAACTCCCCACAGCCACTAGTCTCACACAGTTGTCGGCTGAGATGAACGACTGCTACAGGTGCACTGAAGAAGGAAGTTCAAGAGCGCACACAAACACATTAAAGCTGATTTCTCCAGGCAGGTAATTAAAGTCATTATAAACCAAGAAGAATTACGGAAATTAATTATTTTCGGCAGAGAGAAGCTTGACACAACCAGCCTGTCGAGGAGAGCCCATATCAGAGACAGACAGACAGACAGACCTGAGTCAGTACATCATACTCTCACGTGTGTACGAGCACAAAACAAAACACACACGCATAGACACTTACACAGTCACAGACACAGACAGACAGATACACACACGCGCACACACACACACACACACACACACACACACACACACACACACACACACACACACACACACACACAGAGAGAGAGAGAGGGGAGAGAGAGAGAGAGGAGAGAGAGAGAGAGAGAGAGAGAGAGAGAAGAGAGAGAGAGAGAGAGAGAGAGAAGTAGAGAGAGAGAAGGTGAGAGAGAGTTAATTGAAAGAAATAGGGAGAACGAGAGGGGTAGGCTCAGAGCGCTGGATGAACAGGAGGAATGAAGGAAGGAGGGATTCGTCAATATTTCAAAATCATGAAAATTTAATCGGCTTTCAGTATCTTGCCAGATATATGCTTAAAGAAAAGAATGTGCGTGTTTGCCTCCAGATTCAAACTCGAGTTCAAATCACCAATTGACTTGAACTGTCACTCAAACCCTCAGGATTCTATAGACACAATATGGTGATCGCAAACAAATTAAGACAGATCATGGTTTATCTCTAAACCATAATTCACATGGGTCTGCAAACAGTGATGTTACTGTCGTTTCGTTCTAATGCAACCATGGATATATTTTACAGTAAGAATGTGTGAGTTTCGTTGAAAAGTATTTCACTTGGGCAATGCTTACGTAAGTTTTGGTCTCGTATGTCTTTACCTGTGTCAAAGGTGGATGTCCAAAAAAATGAGCTTCGTCTTCGGCCGCACAGCATGTTGTGCCTTTTCACTCGTCTCCAGTACTGTTCATGTTTTTGCCCATTTCTGTTTGCTGCCTGTCTTTGGGTATATTGTTTTGTGCATGAATTCATGTCTGCTGTTTGCGATGTCTGAAAAAAAAAACACGCGCACGCAACCAGCCACTGTGGCGATGTGACTAGCATCATGGACTCCTGGCAGGGAAGTGGTGGTGGATTTGATGCCCGTCACAGCCATTTACTTGTGGGATTTTTCTGTCCCAGCGGACACTTAACCCAGAGTTGAGTTTGCTATGGGCTCAATAGGGACGACTCGGACCACACAGTCGAGTTCCATCCACTTAATGGATGCGTCTCTGAGAGTGTTGCTATAATTTTCTGACCAACACTGCAGGTGTCTGTGTCTCTTAGGCCTGGTTGATGCCGGGATATATTAGGAAAGTAAGTGTAGAGTAAAGCCCTGTCATGCCGTCTCAAACCAGCATGGATGTCAGAAGCATCATCTTCATCATCCTCATCCTCATCGATTCGCATAAAAATTGTCTCAAATAGTTGTGGCCCTTCATGCCCTGCTCTCATGGTGACCTCAGCTTCGATTGCCTCCCCACGTTTATGGCCTTGGTTTGATTCTGTCAAGGTCACTGGTATTGGCAAGCTCATGGGGTCTGTCGCTGGACAGCCATGGTGGCGTACTCAGAGGGAGAGCTCACTCACGCTAGCTACGCGACAAAGCCACGAACGTCATCAATAGGGGGCCTAGTAGGCGGCGTCCTGCATCTGTTGGATCAGACCGGCGAAGTGATTCAGCTGCAATGCAGTGACTCCACTGGTGGGTTGCCTCATGTCGATTTGACATTGACTGTCCCCAGAGGACTGCCGTCGTCAGGGCTGTGGCGGTCAGGCCAGGGTGTGGCTGTGGAAGAGGAGCTGGAATGAGTGGTGTGGATGCAATGCCACTGAGCTGGCACACAACATGGGACCGCAAAAAAAAAAGAGCCTTGTCAAAAACGTATTTGCTTGTTTTGTACTCTGCACCTTGTTTTTGTGGTGTGTGTGTTTATTTGTAAATTTTGTTGTTTTTTTCTTTTCTTTTTATAGGCTGTCAGCTCTTACTGGAAGTCTGCTGAATTCACGCCTTAGTTCAGTTTTTGTGATATTTGTTTTGTTTACTTTTCTTCTGGAGTTTCTGGTAATTTAGTTTTTCAAATGCAACCATGACGTGCTGCTCTTTTGTTGCTTCTGGAGATCTGTGTATTGAAACTGACATTGATTTCATATGGCATGCTTCGTTCTCATGAGACTAAGTGTTGCTTCATTATTCTAGATGTGTGCCTGTGTGTGTGTGTGTGT
>CM031598.1:40590117-40592617 GCA_018398815.1 Conus ventricosus | reverse complement strand
GATGATGCCCTGCGTATGTTGGACCAGAACAGGCGCCACTGAACATATACAAGTGACTTGGTGGCAGTGGAATGTGTCCTCTGACAGGTTGCCTCATGATGACTTGACACTGACTGCTCCTTGAGGATTGCTAGTGAAGGGACTGTGGCTACTGATGGGGGGGGGGGGGGGGACGGGGGAGGTCTGGAATGGGCAGCATGGGTGCAAAGCTACTGGAGTAGCATGGAAGATGATAGACAGCGAAAACAATTCTCTGCAGTGCCATCGATGAGTCGCCCTCCCAAATCTTTTCGGGTTTAGTTCTTCATGTCTTCATGTAGCTGTAAAACCTGCACACTTGGTGTTATTGCGTGGCTGATGTGGTGTAGCCTATGTATTCTAGCTGTAAAACCTGCACACTTGGTGTTATTACGTGGCTGATGTGGTGTAGCCTATGTATTCTAGCTGTAAAACCTGCACACTTGGTGTTATTGCGTGGCTGATGTGGTGTAGCCTATGTATTCTAGCTGTAAAACCTGCACACTTGGTGTTATTACGTGGCTGATGTGGTGTAGCCTATGTATTCTAGCTGTAAAACCTGCACACTTGGTGTTATTGCGTGGCTGATGTGGTGTAGCCTATGTATTCTAGCTGTAAAACCTGCACACTTGGTGTTATTGCGTGGCTGATGTGGTGTAGCCTATGTATTCTAGCTGTAAAACCTGCACACTTGGTGTTATTGCGTGGCTGATGTGGTGTAGCCTATGTATTCTAGCTGTAAAACCTGCACACTTGGTGTTATTGCGTGGCTGATGTGGTGTAGCCTATGTATTCTAGCTGTAAAACCTGCACACTTGGTGTTATTGCGTGGCTGATGTGGTGTAGCCTATGTATTCTAGCTGTAAAACCTGCACACTTGGTGTTATTACGTGGGTGATGTGGTGTAGCCTATGTATTCTAGCTGTAAAACCTGCACACTTGGTGTTATTACGTGGGTGATGTGGTGTAGCCTATGTATTCTAGCTGTAAAACCTGCACACTTGGTGTTATTACGTGGGTGATGTGGTGTAGCCTATGTATTCTAGCTGTAAAACCTGCACACTTGGTGTTATTACGTGGGTGATGTGGTGTAGCCTACGTATTCTAGTCTGCATACCATGGCCCATCCTTGATGAAACTCAAAATGACCCTGTGTGTAATAAAACACTCACACATGCGCACGCGCACGCGCACACACACACACACACACACACACACACACACACACACACACACACACACACACACACACGCACGCACGCACGCACGCACGCACGCACGCACGCACGCACGCACGCACGCACACACACACACACACACACACACACACACGTGCACTCAGAGGCAGACAAACAGACAGGCAGACAGACAGACAGAGACAGAGAGAGCATGTGCATTACAGACAGAGACAGAGAGAGCATGTACATGTACCCACACAACCTTCTTTACAACATCAGATGTCGAACGAAAGGGGCACCTGCGGCGTTCTTCACGTGAAGAACCGTAATATGGAATAAAAATGCCCGTATTTTGTGTCTGTGCGTGTTTTTTCTTCAACAACCTTTGCAGCTCTCAGACTCCAGGCATTTGCAATGCCAGAGACAGAAGTAAATGATCCTGCCTTTTCTTTCTTTATATTCAATCTCTCTCTGTCTCTCTCTCTCTCTCTCTCTCTCTCTCTCTCTCTCTCTCTCTCTCTCTCTCTAAGTGTGAGTGTATGCGCGTGCGTGCGTGCGTGCGTGCGTGCGTGCGTGCGTACGTGCGTGCGTGCGTGCGTGCGTGTGTGCGTGTGTGTGTGTGTGTGTGTCTCAGTTACTGCCCTAGAGCTCCAACAAAGTATCAACCATCAGTAGCATTGAAGTGCATTGTAAAGGTCAGTAGGTAAAGGTGTCGTGATGTCATGGAGCTTGGTCTGACAATAAGGTTGCCTTTCCCTACCTTTCATCCTTCCCTTTAGTCTACGTTGCCTGCTTCTTTCTCAGTCATGTCCTAATGTTTCTTTGTTACAAAAGGTCTCCGCTACCTTCTTCTTTCTTTTAAATTTAGATTTTTATGTTCTGCTGTCTTTTCATGTTTCACTTCATGTTCCTTGCATGGAAGAAATAATTGTAAAATAGGTGTGCGTGCGTGCGTGCGTGCGTGCGTGTGTGTGTGTGTGTGTGTGTGGATGCGCATGACATGTCCGGCTCCATATTTTTGATACTTTTAAATGCAACCACTCCAGAGTTAGCATGTCCAAATACATTTAGAGAGAGGGAGAGAGAGAGAGAGGAACACAGAGAGAGGGAGAGAGATGGGGAGAGAGAGAGAGAGGGAGCGAGAGAGAGAAAGAGAGGGAGACACAGAGGGGAGAGACAGAGAGAGAGAGAGACAGACAGACAGACAGACAGAGAGAGACAGGGAGAGAGAGAGAGAAGAAGAAGAAGAAGAAGAAGAAGAAGAAGAAGACCAAGAAGAGGAGGAGGAGAAGAATAAATAATAA
>CM031598.1:40580117-40585117 GCA_018398815.1 Conus ventricosus | reverse complement strand
TGGTACAACTTTTTTTTTAGAAGTGTTGGCTGGTAGCCAGAATATGGCGGCCAAAACATGGTGGCCAGATCACAGTGGCCAGGGCATGGTGGCCACGACATAGTGACCAGGATATTATGGCCGGCTACAAAGGGACAGGACAGTGGCCAGGACATGGTGGACAGGACCTAGTTGCCAGGACATGGTGGACAGGACATAGTGGACAAGACCTAGTGGACAGGACCTAGTGGACAGGACCTAGTGGACAGGACATGGTGGACAGGACATAGTGGACAGGACATAGTGGACAGGACATGGTGGACAGGACATAGTGGACAGGACATAGTGGACAGGACATAGTGGACAGGACCTAGTTGCCAGGACATAGTGGACAGGATATGGTGGACAGGATATGGTGGACAGGACCTAGTGGACAGGATATGGTGGACAGGACATAGTGGACAGGACCTAGTGGACAGGATATGGTGGACAGGACATAGTGGACAGGACATGGTGGACAGGACATAGTGGACAGGACATGGTGGACAGGACATAGTGGACAGGACATGGGGGACAGGACATAGTGGACAGGACATAGTGGACAGGACATAGTGGACAGGACATGGTGGACAGGACATAGTGGACAGGACATAGTGGACAGGACCTAGTTGCCAGGACATAGTGGACAGGACATAGTGGACAGGATATGGTGGACAGGACATAGTGGACAGGACATAGTGGACAGGACCTAGTTGCCAGGACATAGTGGACAGGACATAGTGGACAGGACATAGTGGACAGGACATAGTGGACAGGATATGGTGGACAGGACATAGTGGACAGGACATGGTGGACAGGACATAGTGGACAGGACATAGTGGACAGGACATAGTGGACTGGACATAGTGGACAGAATATGGTGGACAGGACATGGTGGACATGACATAGTGTTCAGGACATGGTGGACAGGACATGGTGGTCAGGACATGGTGGACAGGACATGGTGGACAGGACATAGTGGACAGGACATAGTGGACAGGATATGGTGGAGAGGACATAGTGGACAGGACATATCGGACAGGACATCGTGGACAGGACATAGTGGACAGGACATATCGGATAGGACATCGTGGACAGGACATAGTGGACAGGACACAGTAGACAGGACATAGTGGACAGGACATCGTGGACAGGACATAGTGGACAGGACAGGATAGACAGGATGTGGTTGACATGACATAGTGGACAGCACATAGTAAACAGGACATGAGGGACAGGATATGGTTAACAGGACATGGTGAACAGGACAGGATGGACAGGATATGGTTGACATGACATAGTGGACAGCACATAGTGGACAGGACAGGATGGACAGGATATGGTGAACAGGACATATTGGAGAGGACATGAAGGACAGGATATGGTGGACATGATATAGTGGATAGGACATGGTGGACATGATATGGTAGACATGATATGGTAGACAGGACATGGTGGACATGATATGGTAGACAGGACATGGTGGACAGGACATGGTGGACATGATATGGTAGACAGGACATGGTGGACATGATATGGTAGACAGGACATGGTGGACATGATATGGTAGACAGGACATGGTGGACAGGACATGGTGGACAGGACATGGTGGACATGATATGGTAGACAGGATATGATAGACAGGACATGGTGGACAGGACATGGTGGACAGGACATGGTGGACAGGACAAGGTGGACATGATATGGTAAACAGGACATGGTGGACATGATATGGTAGACAGGATATGATGATATGGTAGACAGGATATGATAGACAGGACATGGTGGACAGGACATATGGATAGACCATGTGGACAGAGCAGAACAATGGCAGAGCAAATCTGGAGAACGATTTATCCTTGCGATATCGCATGACATTATCTCATGAGGTGTAGATCTGACAAACACCCCCTTCCCCTTTCCTACCCCTGTACCCCCACCCCCACCTACACCCCTCCCTTCCGTCTTTACCTTCCCCCTCTTCCCGCACTCCCTCCTGCCCTGGTCCCATTACACCACATGCGTCCATTGGCTTGTTTGTTTTGCCCTGGTCCCATTACACCACATGCGTCCATTGGCTTGTTTGTTTTGCCCTGGTCCCATTACACCACATGCGTCCATTGGCTTGTTTGTTTTGTCCGTGAACCAGATTATAACTTGTTTATTTTCAATTATTCTAATTCCAGCGAGGCGCTAACCGGGCTCTGTTATTTAACTTGTTTAAAAACATTCTGCTGTGTCCTCAATCACCAGATTACCTTTTCCATTTCCATCTTCCACTTTTTCCTCTCCTGTAAAATGGTTTTTGTTAAGTTCCATAATCAGTCACCAGCCTGAATCCGTCTACTTTCTCTCTCTCTCTCTCTCTCTCTCTCTCTCTCTCTCTCTGCGTATTTCTGTCTGTCTGTCGAGCAGTCAGTCTCTTCGTCTTTCTCTTTCCCATGTCGTTTGTCTGTCCACCGGTGTGTTGGTCTTATCGTTTCATCTGCCCGTCTGTCTGACCCGCATCATATCTATTTCGCCATGTGGTCTATCCTCCCATTTCCCGCCGCTCTCCATACCTCCCCTGAGCCTCTCCTTCCTTCTGACCCTTCGGCTACTCCTTGTAAATGCGTCGTTGGTTTAAAGTCTCTCACCCACTCCTACCCTTCCCCCTTCCCTTCTCCCCTCCACCCCACACCTCTACCCCCCCCCCCCCTTTTCCACCTCTCTCCCACTTTCAAGCCCCTCTCTTTTTTTTTTTTTTACCCTTCAATGCAAAATTAATAGATTGATGGATCGTTGTCTGTATTTACATAGTACATTATTTTTCACCCCGTCTCTCTCTCTCTCTCTCTCTCTCTCTCTCTCTCTCTCCTTATCAATATGCGTCCTCTGCCATCTCCCCCCCCCCCCCCCCCCCCACAGCTCCCCAGCTACTTCCACTTCATTTCGCTGTCCTCCTCTCAGCCCCCATTCTCTCTTCCCCTTCCTCCCTCTTTGTCCCGGCCGTCCTTCCCCCTCACATTTTCTTCCTCCTCCTCCTCTTCAAACCCATTCACCCACCCCTCCCAATAATCCTCTTCCCCAATTTGTCTCACACGCTAGGGTTTTTTTGTTTTGTTTTGTTTGTTTAAATAGCGAGTTTCGTTTACATTATATTCACAAATGATGTGAAGAATCATCCCTCAGTTGAGATCCACCCGAGGAAGAGAACTCGAAAGTAAAAAAAAAAACACACAGGAAAAGTTTTACTACACACACGCGCGCGCGCGCGCGCGCGCGCACGCATGCACGCACACACACACACACACACACACACACACACACACACATGCATCTATATATAGAGAGACAGACAGACAGAGACAGAAAGACAGAGACAGAGAGAGACACAGAGAGAGACATAGAGGGGGGAGACAGACAGACAGGCAGACAGACATGGTGTGTGTGTGTGTGTGCGGTGTGTGTGTGTGTGTGTGTGTGTGTGTGTGCGTGCGTGCGTGCGTGCGTGCGTGCGTGCGTGCGTGCGTGCGTGCGTGTGTGTGTGTGTGTGTGTGTGTGTGTGGGTGTGGGTGTCTGGTGTATGTGTGTATGTCTGCGTGTGCGTACATGCGCTCGCGATCCTGCGGCCCTAGCGCTGCCCTGGGACTGGTGGACGCCAAGTGAGTCAGTGGCGACACGCCATCTACTGGACATCATCACATGGATGACCCCTTGGTCCTCCCCGGGGAGGGACACGTCAGGGGCAGAGTACGTACAGCGGTCCACATACCTCAAGAAAGACAGAAAGGAAGACAGGAATGAGAAGGAAGTATGGAGGAGAGGACTGGGAAAAGGTTGGAGAGAAATACAGTAGGACGGGGGGGGGGGGGGGGGGGGGGGAAGGAGAGAAGGAACGATGGACGGAAAGAAAGAAGTAAAAAAAAGGGGGGGGGGGGGGAAGGAAGGAAGGAAGATAAAGAGGAAGGAAGGAAAAAAGGAAAGAAGGAAGGAAAGAATTTTGGAGGAAAAGCAATGAGAAATAGACTTTTTTTTAAAGTTTTAAAGGAAAGCAGGAAGAAAGGGAGGTTAAAAAGGAAAGTAGGAAGAAAGGGAGGTTAAAAAGGAATGAGGGAAGAAATAAAAGGGGATGGAAGGAAAGAAAGGAGAAAAGAAAGGAGACACAAAGGAAAGGATAGGAGAAAAGAAAGGAGACACAAAGGAAAGGATAGGAGAAAAGAAAGGAGACACAAAGGAAATGATAGGAGAAAAGAAAGGAGACACAAAGGAAAGGATAGGAGAGAAAGAAAGGAGACACAAAGGAA
This sequence comes from Conus ventricosus, assembly GCA_018398815.1. NCBI lineage: Eukaryota > Metazoa > Mollusca > Gastropoda > Neogastropoda > Conidae > Conus > Conus ventricosus. The sequence continues at coordinate 40,580,813 of CM031598.1, read as the reverse complement.
AGGATAGGAGAAAAGAAAGGAGACACAAAGGAAAGGATAGGAGAAAAGAAAGGAGACACAAAGGAAAGGATAGGAGAAAGAAAGGGGAAAACAGGAAAGAAATAAACGGAAGAAGGAGGGTATGACGGAAGGAAAGATAGAAGACAGACCAAGCAATGGAAGTAAAAAATGGGAGGAGATGAACAGTGAAAGAAAGGAAGAAAGAAAGGAAGGAGTGAAAGAAGAGAAAATAAGGAAAGAAAGGAAGGGAAGGAGGGAAAGGAATGGTGGTAGAAAATAATGGAGAAACAAAGAAAACAAAGGATAGATGGAAAGAACGAAAGATGGAAGGAAGTGAGGATTGAGAAAGACAGGAAAAAATGAAGTTCCGAATGTCGTTGCACTATTCTGGATTAACAAGCACGCCTGTGGACAAAAGATGGAAGAGCGAAGAGGGGATTAAAAAAAAAATTCTTCAAAGGGTTCAGAGAGAAAAATGAACAGAAGACGACGGAAGGGAAACAACCTAGTGAAAAAGAAAGGAGTTAAGAAAGAAAAGAAGAAGACCGCGGCTGCACCCTCTGCATCTCCTCGACTTCTTCCCATGGCCACCACGTCTTGCCCACACCCTCGCCACTCCTCCTCTTAAGTTCCGAATGCCCTTGTGCTATTCTTGGTTAGCAAGCACGTGCTGTCCGGTTAATGACTTTATTCATT
>CM031598.1:40537617-40575117 GCA_018398815.1 Conus ventricosus | reverse complement strand
ATGTGCGGGGGCACCCAGGTGGCAGATGATGCAAGTAGGTTAACCAGCGCTTGGCTACTTTGCATGCGTTCTTCTGCCTCACTTTGTGAATTGTCATATGTTCTTCTGCCTCACTTTGTGAATTGTCATATGTTGAGCTAGGTGCCAAGGCACAGGTGTAGTTCAGACGTTCGCAATTAGTCCAATCCATGGTGAGTGGTGGGAGGAACAGAGCCGGCCCCTCTTTCTTTCCGTGTCTTGAGTGACATCCTGTCAGCCAGATCAGAACCCTGATTTGATTGTTTAGCATACAATAGAAGACGCTAATGTGGCACCTTCACTGATTCCTCAAGACAAGTTGTAGATCAGAACTAAGTAACAAGACAGCGCCTGGGGAGAACCAGAGAGGAGGCATGGTAATCTCTTCCACTCTAACCGGGTCTGGTCACTTATTCTCCCAGAAATGTAAGTTGAAACTATGTTTCTACATTTTGAATCTATGCATTGATTATATGTACGCCATGTGCTTTAGCAGTGTCACTTTATGCCAATACTTGGTGATATTTATAAGATAAGATAAGATAAGATAAGAAGATAAGAAAACACTTTATTATCTCATCATGATAAATTTGGTCCAGGTGCATTTCACACAAAAAACACAGCACTAGAAACGACCAAACACACACACACAACACACAAAATTATCAACATCACAGAACACAATCATTTCATTAAACTCATTGCACATTATATTATACATAATATCATTTATATTGCACATTCATACATAATCACATCATTTACATTGTATATTATCAAGAGAGAAAAAACATCCAATAAAAATGCTTATAAATGTAAATTTAACGATTAAATCAAACAATTAGTATATAAATGATATTATATGGACACATTTACAGCCCCACAATACCCATGCACCATACACAAGTTTGCACAAACATCCCACACTCACAGACAGGTATCATTCCATCCCTGCTCACCACACATACGTGCACGCCCTCACGCGCGCACACATGCATACACAAACATACACTCACATGTGCACACGCATGCGCACACAAACATGCACATGCGCACTCTCACCTAATTACAAATTCAGAATTCATAGGTTAAAAAAACAAGTTTTGCTTGATAAAGGTTACTGATTTAAAAGATGGATTGACTGGGGATAAAAGTTTTTTGAGCTCTTGTTTTCACTCTCAAGGTTCTGTACCAGCGTCCTGATGGTAACAGTTATTAATGCTTAGCCAGGACATGGCTATCATCACTGGCTATCTGTCTGGCTTTGTTCAGCACTCTCCTGTCGTACAACGCTTTCAAACTGGTTTGTCTTGCACCCACAACTTTACTTCACACACTCACAACATCATTCAGCACATTCTTACATCGCAAATTCAAACTCCATACCAGCACATAAAAGAATTGGTAAGAACAGATTCAGCACAGCATCAATAATGGTTTGTAGAATCTTCAGGAGCAACACCAATATTTCTCAGTTTTTGCAAGCAGAATATTTTGATTGACATTTCTTGTGTACAGATTCAACATTTTTGTCAAAAGTAAGCTTTTATCTATAACTGTACCTAAATATCGGTATTCATCAACTCTTTCAACAGTTTCTCATCAATAGTAAGTTTTGGAACTGGTGGTGGATCTTTACGGAAATCGATAAGCAGTTCTTTTGTTTTTGTACATTGAGGTCCAGATAATTATCCTTGCACCAAGAACAGAACTTTTTACCTCTCTAAAATAATCCGTATCACAATTTGACAAATCTTCAAGAGCAGAATCGTCAGAGTACTTGATCACTGGAGTTTTCTCTGTACCTCTGCAATCGTTGGTGTATAAAGTAAAAAAGGACAGGGGACGCACTGTACCTGAGGAGCACCAGTACAAGTAGTTTGTTCAGATGAGATTGCAGAGTGGAACGAACTGACTGTGTTCTATAAGTAAGAAGCTCATGATCCAGAGAATGAGTTTCGGGTCTACCTGTAAAGTTAACAGTTTTCAAGGCCAAGAGATGAGTTGTATTGTGTTAAAAGCGGAGGAGAAGTCAATGAAGAGAACACGAACAAACGATTTGGAGTTATTCAATGAAAGAAAGCATTGTGAAGGAATGTAAGAATGGCATCATCGGTGCTTCTATGGGGTTTATAGGCAAACTGGAGGGGGTCAAGTTGTTGATTTGTAAAGGTAAGGAGATGATGAAGAACAATTTTTTCAAAGCATTTCATTACTATTGAAGTCAGTGCAACAGGACGGTAATCGTTTTAATGTGGAAGGATTCTTTTTCTTTGGGATGGGGGAGATGGTCGAATTTTTCCAGATGCGAGGAACAGTGTATTCTTTCACAGACCAATTAAAATTTTACTAAAAACATCACAGAGCTGGGAGGCACATGTCTTTAAACAGTCTTCACAAATATTGTCTGGACCCACTGCCTTCCTAATATTTAGCTTAAGAAATAGAGTCTCAACAGTTTTTGCATCGATCACAAGTCTTGTTCATGTTCAGTTCTTTGTCCTTTCCTGTAACTGTGACATAACCCTGTTCAATTGCCCTCCAGATCATCCCTTTCAAAGCGGCAGTAAAAATTGTTTAAATCATTGGAAAAGTCTTTCTGTTCAACCTTTGTCATCTGGGTAGCAATTGTTTTATTTTTTGCTGACCTGTAAGAGTTCTTAAACCATTCCATGTGTCTGCTATTTTTCCTGTCTGAAATTTCTGTTCTACTTTTTTTTTAAACTTGTTTGTCCTTCCGTATTTCTCTCTAAGCTTTGCTTGAACCAATTTCCTCCCTTTTTTGTCTTTAGATTGAAAAGCAACTTTTTCTCATTTAGAAGAGTTTGAGAGACTTTGAGATCCATGGTTTGTTGTTGGTGAAAACTTTAATCATCTTAGTGGGAATTACCATTATCTTCACAAAAAACAAATATAAGAGGTGACAACATCCGCTACTTCATCAACATTTTCACAGGAATCAATAAAACATCCCAATCAGTGCAGTCAAAACATCCTCTCAGCTCATCTGTACTCGCAATCGTCCACACTTTTCACACACTTTCTCACAACTGGTTGAGTCTTTATTTTTGGTCTGTAAGCTGGGATAAGCTGCACAGTGTTATGATCGGACGCACCTATAGGTGGTAGAGAAATGGATTTATATGCCTTGGGAATGTTGCCATAGCATAGATCGATTGTCTTGTCCAAACGTTGTACTGCAAGTAAACATACGGTTTAAAAGAGGGGAGGTTTTTCGCAAATCGCACTGGTTAAAGTCGCCACAACAAAACAAGGAGCATCAGCAGCGATGAGTTGGAGATCACGGATGACTGCGGCGATCCCTTTCCCTGCACGTGCAGCAGACGCTGATCAAACACGGGGGCGTACACCACTGTCAGGAAAATTCGACCGAACTCACGTGGCAGGTAGCGAGGTCGCAGAGAAAACTGTTATGAGTTCAAATTCTTCTGTGCTCAGTCTTTTTTTCACAGGAACACTCGCACTGTCACACCAGTTTCATTGACATACAGGCACACGCCACACCCATTCTTTTCCCACTTTCTCACAGTCTCTGTCATTCTGTAGGGTGTGCCAAAACATCAATCGCAACACTTTCATCATTAACTTTTTCAGTAAACCAGGTTTCAGTAAAACAAAGATACAGGAGTTTCTAAATTCACTTAAAAATTGACGGTTTGCAAGCACTTCATCTAAATTACAGTTTTGTCCGTTTGGGTTAAGAGATCGTACATTTGATAAATCATTGACGGCAGTGGGGGCTTTGTCTTGTTTCTTCTGAGTCTCTCTTACACCTCCTCTCTGTCCTCTCTTCCGTACTTTCACTCTTCACCTTCTTTCTCATTCTCTCGCTCATTAACCAAATCATCAGGGAAACCTGTCGGAAAGGTTGAAAAACCTGTGATGATCGGAAGGCATCAAAACTCAGATCATACCGTAAAGCGCTGTGCCTTCTTGCTGTCCGCCATAGTGTTCAATGGATTTCACAAACACACAAAAAACACAGCACTTGAAAAGACTGAGTGTCACCACCAGAAACTTCAAAATGTTGCACAGTTCATGTTTGACACCTTACATATCCTCCAACACAATTAAACTTTGAAGAGATCAGTCAAGAAAACAATCTCATATATAAACACAGAGGACGTGCACCTGCGTGTCGCCCACTGCAAAGCGCCACATTTATCAAATGATGAATGAGTATTCTGTTGTAGTAGTTTACTTGCCACCATGTGGTAAAAGCTGTCACCATGTGGTTTAAGATTCTTTGTTAACAATCTGACCCCATTCTTTGTGTACAATTGACTTTTGCCAGTTTGCAATTCTATCTGTCAAGATGACAATGACTGATACCCTTGACAAAAAAAACAGTTGCTGTACTAGGTGAAAACTACTAAGTTGATTTATGCATTCTGGTGATTGTTGGAATGCTTTGTAGTGTATGACTTTAAGTCTACACCACATGTGTACTTAGGCTAAGTGTATTCCAAGTTATGTAATTTAATTCATAAGAAACATTGAAGAGTCATTTGACTAAAATTGTTTAGCATTGTATTACTATCTCCTACCCTTTCGTAAACTCCACTCAACCTCTAAACAAAAGTGGAGATTGATCAATATAGCAAAACCATTATACTCATCATATCCTTTGTTGGCTGAGTTCTCACACCTCTTCTGAAAGGCAGAGGGTTTGTCACGGTCAAAATAAACACAACCAGAGTCGTGGTCGTCGCCAGCTAGGTTGGTTGGACATAAGCTCTAACGCAAATACTCTGGGCGCGGCAGACAGCCCATACGGCGGGTCCAGCCAATTAAGCATAGAGGAGAGGTTCCACAGACGGTCTGTCAACCAGCGAGGACTAAGTAGCTGACCGACGCCTCGATGTCTGGTCAAACCAGTCTGACGACACCCGGATCAGACTCATCCAGCCAACTGAGCACGGCGAGAGGTAATCCTAATCTTCCTCGTAGACAGTCGGAAGTGGCTGGACCGACAGGTCTCGGATAGGTCGGTCAGAGTCTCGGCGCCCTACCCAGATCATACAGCCAATTTTAGACCAATGCCCACCATTAGGCGACGACGCTGAAAGGGAGAGGGAGAGAGGTAGTAGGTGGTGGGGGTGAAATCAAGCTATCAATTAAATGACAATTGAACACCACAGAGAGTAAGGCGTGTAGGCGTGACTGTCATGATTTGAATATCCAATGGAATTAGAGGGAGATAACTTCGGGTACGAGGTGGTAAAAATACTGACCAATGGTACTGGCTTGGACACGGGGTTAGGTGATAAAGTAATGCGTTGAGTGAGAGAAAGGGGAGGAACGAACAGAGAGACAGAGAGAGGAAGAGGTTCTAGGTTGCTCGAGAGAGAAGCAGAGAGATGAAGGGAAGAGAGAAGAGAACCAAGTTGAGAGTTAGCAGGAGATAGTCTGCAGAGGAAGGACTAAAGAGAGATGTGGAGAGAGAGAGTTGCTAACTAATGAAGAGAAAAGAAGAAAAGGAAAGGAAAAGAAAGCAACATGTCCATTTTGATAGAGCAGACTAGAAGAGAGAGAGAGTGAAATGCGTTAATGCAGGAGAAAGAAAGGAGACAGATCGATGTTGATAGTCACTGTTCATCCTTAAACCGGGGTTCGACCTCATACTTGGCCAGCGCCACTTTCATCGGGCAGTCCAACCTGACCAACGCCAGCGGTCTACTGACAGTGCCAGCAGTCCAGCTTGACCGGTTGCCAGAGTCTAACCAAGACCAGTGCCAGCAGTTGTGTCGTGTTGTGAAAGTGACAGTGAAAAGAAAAAAAAGGAAAGAAAAGGACAGTGATTCGTGAATAGTTAAGATCACCTGGCCAGGTAAAGTAGAAATCTATTTATACCCGGGTTAGTTAATGATGTTTAGATAAATGATTTTGTGAAGTTCAGGAAAGAGAGAATGTTTTATTTTGTTTGATTCCATATGCATTGATGTTTCGTTCTATGATCATGTTAGTTAAAGTTATTGACTTTACTAGTGGTTTGATGTGACGAATGATGATATATGAAATGAGATCGTAAGCAAGCTGTGGTGTGTTTGGGCTGTGCGCTGTCCTTCCTCATCGATATCACCGAGGTTGACAATTGTTGGCGAGTTGCCAGGATATTCTGGCCCATTTATTATAATTGTTCAACTTCTCAGAGAGGAAGCTGGGTGGGATTCAAGGTGTTGTAATCTAGACAAGGTGTTGTTTACTGTATGTCCCAAGATAGTTAATACTAGGCTTGGCATTGCTTCCAAGATAGTAAACTAGGTGGCATTTCAGCCCCAGGAGTACTTATTTCGCACAGATTGCTAATTCGCTCTCATAGTTGGGTCAGGCGCTGGGCGTCTTATAAAAACTAACTACGTTGTCCAAGCTAATATTATCATTCATAGGATTATGCTATTACGTCACTCGTGTCGGTAACCACCAGTTTGGTGTCATAGTAAAATCTTGTTAAAAAAAAAAAAAAAAGAGGAGATACAATGGCGGAAGGAAAGAACTATCCCATTGAACACTGTGAGCGTCGCTCGTGATTTAGGCTATTCGGGAGAAGAGTTGCGAGCATTCGTTGGAAAACCAGCAAAGATGGAAAGGGAGAACGCGCGGAAAGACGCCGTGTCGCATTGGAAATAGCAGAGCAGGAAAGGACTAAAGTAGACAGAGCAGGAAACAGAAAGACAAAGGGAAGCGCAGGAAACGGAAAGATTAAGGATTCAGGCTAACAATGATAAAGAAACGCAGGAAAAAGAAAGATTAACGATTCGGCTAGCGAAACGCAGGAAACAGAAAGAATGAAGAGGAAACGGAAAGATTAAAGGTTCAATTAGAGTTAGAGAAAGTGAGAATACAAAGGGAGACCACCGAGGATGGGAGTTCAGTTTCCAGTGACTCTGTGCGCAGTTACGCCCCCGACCAAAGTTGCCAAATTCTCTGAAGGAACCCATTCGATTGATGCATACATCAGTCGTTTCGAAACGTTTGCGACCAGTCAGGGTTGGCCTCCAGAAGAGTGGGCAGTCATTTTGTCGGCGTTATGACGGGTAAGGCATTACAAATTTTCACTGCGTTACCAGCTGAACAACAGTCTGATTTCGGCGCTGTGAAGGATCGTTGATGAAAGGATTTGACCTAACAGAGGTGGGGTTCAGGAAGAAATTTCGTTCAGCTAAATTACAAGCAGGTGAGACGTACACTCAGTTTGGTGCACGTCTAGATCACTATTTTGAGAAGTGGTTAGAGTTGAGCGGTACGAAGAAGGAGTTCGCTGAGTTGAATAGAGCTAGTTATGAAGGAACAGATTTTGTCAGGTTGCGGCCCTGAGTTAACCATACATTTGAAAGAGAGACAGCAGAGACAGCAGGGGAGTTGTTGAAGTTCGCAGAGGTGTATAGAGAGGCACGTTTGGGCACTAAGGTGCAGAGGAGAAACAGGTGCTAGGCACAGGTGAGAAGAGTGCAAGGAGACTAGGGGAGTTTTCTGCAAAGTCTGCAAACCAGTGGTGGGGCAGAAGGAAGGGCAAAGGGACATTAGGTGTTTCATTTGTCACAAGAAGGGACATGTGGCGAGGGATTGTCGCATGAGGTTCCAGAAGGCAGCAGCCTTGCAAGAGGTGGATAAAGGGTCGCCAGGGGAAACGACCTGCAGTGGAACCAAAAGGGATTCAGTCTGAAGAGGGTGGAGTGCAGCCTATGGCCAGCACTGGACAGCAGTCAGTGTCAGGGATGGAGGGCACTAGGCTGAGTGGTTCGTTACCAGTGGAAGAAGGGTGGATTGGCCAGCGAGGGTGAAAGTGTTACGAGACACTGGTTGTTCATGCGGTTGTAGTACGAACAACGCTGGTCGAGCAAGGGGATTTGACAGGGCAAATCCAGACCTGTACTCTAATCGATGGCACTGTGAGGGAGTTTCCAGTTGCTAAGATAGAAGTACGTACCCCTTACTTCTCAGGCGAGTTGTCTGCGTTGGTGATGGAGAAACCCCTTCATGATTTGATCATTGGAAATATTCCAGGTGCAAGGGATCCAGGGGATCCTGAGTTGTTGACTGCTACAGGGGCAGCAGTTCAAACACGGAGCAAGAAGGAGGGAAAGGTTGATAAACCGTTAGTCGTTCCAGGAAGGAAGTCGGGCATAGATGTGTCGCCTGATGAGTTTAGGGCAGCGCAGGAACAAGACCTTCGCTCGTGAAGTCTGGGAATTGGCAAGAGGTGGAGAGAAACAGGAGGTTAGAGGAGGTGAGACAGAATTTCTTGTGAAAGGCGGGCTGTTGTACCGAGTGTTTCACCAAGGGGGAAGACAGGTTAAGGTGACTACTCAGTTAGAGGTACAGCAGGTTATCGTGACACTGTCATGTCAGTGGGTCACGAGTCGCTCTGGCGGGTCATCTCGGCACCAGCAAAACAGCTGACGAATCTTTGATGACTTTCATTGGCCAGGAGCAATGGCAGACATCAAGCGTTTCTGCGTGTCATGTGCGTGTGTCAAAGGTCAGCCACAAGAGGGTGTGAAGAGGAAGGCGCCTCTTAAACAGCCTCCTTTATTGACACTCCTTCAGGAGGGTGGCTGTTGACTGATTGGCCCAATCGCGCCCTGTTCAAAGGTGGGCACAGGTATGTGTTGACGCGTGGCGTACGCGACCAGATACCCAGAAGCAGTTGCATTGAAAGGGCGTAGATTCGCAACGGTCGCTGAAGGGTGGTAGACATTTTTCTCGCGTGGGTGTGCCCAGCACAAATTCTCAGTGACAGGGGGTCACGTTTCACCTCAGGCGTGATGAGGGAGGTCACAGGTTGCTAGGGTCACACAGCTTCTCACTACCCATACCATCACAATGCAATGGCTTGGTGGAAAGATTCAACGGTGTGCTGTAAGGGATCTTGAAGAAGCTTGTGAGGAAGGCCAGCAGATTGGGACCTGCTACATTCCAGCGGCACTGTTCGCTACAGGAAGCCCCTCAGGAAAGCACAGGCTTTTCGCCATTTGAGTGCTGTATGGGCGGACAGTTCGGGGACCCGTGTGCATTCTCAAAGAGCTGTGGTCGGAGAACAGGAGTCAGAAGAGGTCAAAACCTTTTCAGTATGTGGTGGACCTACGCAATAGGCTAGAGGAGAATGTCAGGTCGCAAGGGAGAGTTTGCAGGAGGCTAGGGTCGTCCAGAAGAAGCAATATGACAGGAAGGTGAGGAAGCAATTCCTCAGGTGGGAGATCAAGTCTGTTACTGCTTCCCACGGATAAACAAGCTGCTGATGCATTGGAAGGGACCATTCACCTCATTGAAAAGTAGATCAGGATACCGAATCGATGTGATGGGAAATCAAAACTTTTCCATGCAAATTTGCTCGCAAATATATTCAGGTGAGACTCAGCACATAGGCGCAGCAGCAATCATTGATGGAGGTGAAGGAGACCCAGCAGAAGAGGGGTGATTTTGTTGCCTGAGTTTCAGGAGAGAGTCATACAGGGATGTGTCACTGTATGAAGGGCTAGACAGGAGGAGACAGGAGGAAGTTAGGGGGCTCCTAGAACAGTATAGAGCGTCCCTGTACTGATAAACAGGCATGAGACAACTTAGAGACATGTACGGTGGAGTTAACATCGCAAAAACCGTAACATGTGAAAGCTACCGATCCATATGCCATCAAGAAGTGATCGAGGAGGAGGTTAGAAAAGATGTTGGACCTTGGGGTGATTGAACGTCCAAAAATCGATAGTGCACCCGTCGTTTAGTGAGGAAAAAGTCAGGTGAGCTTCGATTCTGTGTTGACTATAGACGTTGAACAGTGTCACCAAGGTCGATGACAGAGGTCATACGAAACATGGAAGACTGTTCGTCAGATGCCAAAGCAAGAGCCAGTATTTCACCAGGATAGATCTGAGCAAGGGTTATGGCAAATAGCCCTGAGTGAGGATCAAAGGAAGTCACAGCTTCTCCACTCCTATGGGGCTATACCAGTGGCGAGTACTTCCTTTTGGGATGGTCAACGCACTGCAGTCTTCTCTCGGATGATGAGGAAGTTATTGACGGGATTGGAAGGCGTTGTGAATTTCATAGATGACATTGATAGATCCGAGACATGGGAGGAGCATATGAGGCGCTAGGAGCAGTTTTAGAGAGGTTGAGACAAGCAATTCACAGCCAGACAACAAAGTGCCAGGTTGGTTTTCCAAGCTGGAGTTCCTAGTTTTGTTGTCGGAGGCGACACAAAGCAGCGGAAAGATGGAAAGGTGGAGAAGATGATGAATTCAGAGGACCAAAGACCAAAACAGAAGTCAGGAGTCTGTAGGTTTTATTGGTTTCTATAGGGAGTTTGTTCCAAATTTCGCAGCAATCACGAGTCCTCTCAGTGATTTGGTCAAGCAGGGAAACGGCAGTGGTCGAGGTGGTCAGACGCGCAGAGCAAGCACTGCAGACGGTGTTGGAAGACTAGGTTCCGTCCCACCTGAAGCTACCAGATATGTCAAACATTTTGTTGCGGACAGATGCATCAGGTGGGGGATAGGTGCAGTATTGTTGCAGGAGCATGAAGGGGTCGAGTTTTGTGAGGTATGCTAGCAGGAAGTTGACAAAGTGTGAAGAAGGGTACGCAACGGTGGAGAGGATGTTTAGCCGTTGTGTGGGCCGTGCAGAAATTCCACAAATACTTGTATGGGAAAGAGTTCGTGATAGAGGACTGATCATCAACACTCAAATTCTGCAGGAGGCGCAGCTGAAAAACAGCAGAGTTCTGCGTTGGGCAATGGCATTGCAGCCTACAGGTACGAGTGCAGTACATTCCAGGTCGACAGAATGTCGGAGCTGACTATTTAAGCGTGTAGTTAGCAAGCTGCAACTCGAGGAAGTCAGTCATCAATCCGGGGTGCTTTGTTGATAATATGTGTTGATTACAGTTATGTGATTGGATATGGGTTCATTCCAGTTGGCTATGGTTCTATTTTTGTGTGAGTTATTTGTTCGTGTAATGTAGTATGCTTGGAGCATACAGTGCTTGGTAGTGATGCTTTATTTGCAATAAGTGAGGATGGAGATTCCTCAGTGAAGTGTCATGGATCGTGATCATATTATAGTTGTGCTTTTCATAGAAATTGTGAAGAGAAGATGTGGCAATCCGCAGGTAGGGGAATGGCATAAGTGCGCACAGAGGTTGTTTTAAAATGAGTAGAAATAACGCAAGAGCGCACGTCAATGATAATCATTAGAGTGGTATTCACTAATGGATATTTTATAAGTTATAAACGTTGGTTGTAAAGTATTTTTCAACTTTGCACGTGTAGCTGTGTGTCAGCAATTCGGTTGTGGTCCTTTTTGTACCGTTGTTTTGAGGACAATGCGGTGCATTAGTCTTTTGCAGGGGAAATGTCACGGTCAAAAATAAACACAACCGAGTCGTGGTCCGTCGCCAGCTAGGTTGGTTGGACATAAGCTCTAACGCAAATACTCTGGGCGCCGGCAGACAGCCATACGGGGGTCCAGCCATTTAAGCATAGAGGAGAGGTTCCACAGAGCGGTCTGTCCAACCAGACGGCTAAGTAGCTGACGAGCCTCGATGTTGGTCAAACCAGTCTCGAGCGCCGGATCAGACTCATCAGCAACTTGAGCACGGCGAGAGGCTAATCCTAATCTTCCTGTAGACAGTCGGAGTGGCTGGAGAAGGTCTCGATAGGTCGGTCAGACGTCTCGGCGCCTACCAGACTCATACAGCCATTTACGACAATGCCACCATTAGGTCGACGACGCGGAAAGGGAGAGGGAGAAGGTAGTAGGTGGTGGGGGTGAAATCAAGTAATCAATTAAATGACCAATTGACCACCAGAGAGTAAGGCGTGTGGCGTGACTGTCATGATTTGAATATCCATGGAATTAGAGGGAGATAACTTCGGGTACGAGTGGTAAAATATGATCAATGGTACTGGCCTTGGACACGGGGTTAGGTGATAAAGTAATGCGTGAGTGAGAGAAAGGGGAGGAGAACGACAGAGAGACAGAGAGAGGAAGAGGTTCTAGGTCTGCTCGGAGAGAAGCAGAGAGATGAAGGGAGGAGAGAAGAGAACAAGTTGAGAGATTAGCAGGAGATAGTCTGCAGAGGAAGGACAAGAGAGATGTGGGAGGAGAGAGTTGCTAACTAATGAAGAGAAAAAGAAAGAAAGAAAAGGAAAAGAAAAGCAACCATGTCATTGATTAGAGCAGACTAGAAGAGAGAGAGAGTGAAATGCGTTATGCAGGAAGGAAGAAAGGAGAACAGATCGATGTTGATAGTCACTGTTCCATTTAACGGGGTTCGACCTATACTTGGCAGCGCCACTTTCATCGGCAGTCCAACTGACCAACGCCAGCGGTCTAACTGACCGTGCCAGCAGTCCAGCTTGACGGTTGCCAGCAGGTCTAACCAAGACCAGTGCAGCAGTTGTGTCGTGCTGTGAAAGTGACAGTGAAAGAAAAAAAAGGAAAGAAAAGACAGTGATTCGTGAATAGTAAGATCACCTGGCCAGGTAAAGTAGAAATCTATTTATACCGGGTTAGTTAATGATGTTTTAGATAATGATTTTGTGAAGTTAAGGAAGAGAGAATGTTTTATTTTGTTTGATTCCTATGCATTGATGTTTCGTTCTATGATCTTGTGTGTAAAGTTATAGACTTTCTAGTGGTTTGATGTGACGAATGCATGATATATGAATGAGATCGTAAGCAAGCTGTGGTGTGTTTTGGGCTGTGCGCTAGTTTCTCATCGATTATTCACCGAGGTGACAGGGGCAAATGTGTGAAATCGACGAGCAGACTCTAGCTATTAACTCCGACCAGGATTTCTTTATTTACGATCCTGGGACCATGTCTATGTAATATTGTGGTATGCTAATTATACGTGGCTATGTACATATCCTGGAAGACAGGCTGTGAAGACACGCCACAGCCATGCATCAGCAACGGTTTCTACCTGGATCGTCACCAACACACGAGACAGATACTATTGTCCAGTATCAGTTAACACTATTATTCCAAGTGAACTTCTGTTCAGTCATTTATTCAGAACTTTCCTCACTTAATGATGACACATGAGAACAACTCAGGTATTAGGACGACATTTTCTATTGTAACAAACTTTAACTACATTCCAGGTGTAGCAAGTAAAGTTGATGTGTGGAGTGCACTTAACTTGTTGTCAGTTCTTTGTTGTTCTTCAGTGTTGAATGTTTGAACTTCTCTCTAATTCTGTCTCTTGGAGTACAGCACTTTTAGTAGAACAAGCTAAGGGAACATTCCAGAACCACTATTGAGTATTTTACAGTCCCGGGAACAAAATATAAATTTCTTAGATGATTAGTACGGAAGTTGCTCCTTCCACCACTAGTAGAGAGAGGGCGGAGGTGAAATTTTACATAATTCAGTAGAGAAATATTCAAGTCCTTCCCTAGAGGACCCACTACCCCTCCAACTCCGTCACAGTTTTCTCTGCCAAATATTCATAAAATTTCTGTAAGCATTTTGTATTTTCATGGGCACCACGCCATTTATTGTGATACTTTTAATAGTAGGAGTGAATCAGTAACATTCTATAAATCAGAGACATATACGGTGAAAAGTTTGAGTATCCTTATACACTGTAAAAGCCATTTTCCGTTATGATATTTTATATAGGACGAATCTGCGGCGAAGTGTCAGATACTTTTAGGTGTAAATCGTACAAAATTCTAACAAACGTCATGGAATATTTCACCGAATGTTCATCAGTTACTAAATCACAACGAGCTATCGTCCTGAACTGACGGAAATAGAAGGCGGACAGACTCAGTTTCGCCATTAAATCATTAATACTGTCTGTAGAAACAAGAATTGTTCATTAATTCTGACTGCACCTGTTCGAGAACGGGAGATTTTCTTGGTTTCGTTTCCTCTCTTTGTGCTGTCAAGGAGCCATCATACACATTCAAGGATCTTGACGACTATTCTGTTATGATTGGAATGGCTTCGTTGGTAGTGATTGAAACTGTTTCAGTGTTACCTTACAGCAAGGAGGGGCTCAGTGATTCCTGTGGTTTGAAAACCATCTTGGATAAAGCGACCAACCATCTAGTGTTTCAGTAGTTTGTGCGTCATCTGTCGGCGGAAAGAACTGTGGTGACATCGTTAGATGTCTTCAGGGGGACGCTTGCATTCATATGTGAGGTCTGCTGAGCTGTGTGGATCATTGCTGCTTTCTTTCCTCCTCTTTCGGGGGGTACTCGATAGTATCGTTTCGATAGATCCCCGTCTCGATAGATCCCGTCTCGTGGATCCCCATCTCGATAGATCCGTCTCGACGATCCCGTTTGATAGATCCCGTCTCGATAGTACCATCCGATGGATCCGTTACTGTTTTTGGATCTACTGAGGTCGGGGATCTATCGGAGATGGGGATCTACCGAGATGGGGATTACCGAGACGGGGATCTATCGAGACGGAAATTCGTCCACATGTGGTGGGAGATCTATCGAGACGGGGATCTACCGAGATGGGGATCTACCGAGACGGGGATCTACCGAGACGGAAATTCGTCCACATGTAGTGGGGGATCTATCGAGACGGGGATCTACCGAGATGGGGATCTACCAAGACGGGGATCTATCGAGATGTACCGCTGCATTCAAGTTGACATGGGAACAAAAGTAGAACTGCTGAGTGACAAAGCAGACACAGCCTGCTTCAGTGTGAAGGTCTTCTTCAAACGGGACAAACAACTTTCAAAACAATACAAACAAATGACGAACGGTTATTTTCTCCTATCTCGATCTCTGTGTAAAACGTAGTCTTGGGTGAAGGACTAACATTGCGGAATGGAACAGATGGAAGAGGCTGAAGGCGAGAAGATACCGATAATAATGAGGAGAAGAAGAAGATAATGAGGAGGAGGAGGAGAGGAGGAGGAGGAGGAGGAGGGGAGGAGACCAAGAACAAGAACAAGAACAAAAATTTAGCTGAAGAAATTTTCGTGTAAATGGGACGAGGACGGTAAATGAAGCCAGGTAGTTCCGAGTGAAACAGAAATATGTAGCTGCTAAGGTCTCGTCAGTACGGAGTAACAGTGAAGAGAAGAATTGAAGGCTGAAGCCAAAGACGAAAAGTAGTTCTTCATCAATGCTATGGTCCTTTGAAGGGTAGATACATATAGAATAAAAGGTCCTTTGAAGGGTAGATACATATAGAATTAAAACTGCATGATAAAGTAACAGCAAACAAACCACAACTTAAGCTAACGCAACGGGTTGTAGCTTAAACCCGGTCGTACATATATGATGCAAACTGTTGAAGTATTTCATCATTTGTTAGTGCCATTTACACAGTTAATTGAAACAAAGGAAAAAGTTCTGTAGCATAAAGTTGGGGAACAGACTGTTGTCTGGTGTCATTGAACTATGGACAAGAAAGAACGAAAGCATTATCATTCTAAAAAGAGTTATCATTCCTAGCACAAAGGGCAAATTTACGAACGGTCATCGAGTGAAAGTTCCAATAATGTTGATGATTTGCTTAAGAAATATCATTAATACAAAACTTTGAAATAACAACATTCTAAATATCCATCAGTGAGCGTTGACAAATACTTTCAAATACAATACAAAGGATCTACATGTTGTCAAAGCTAAATCTGATGCTGTCTGGAACCTACGGGTTCCATCTCCGCCGTCTGCAATGAGTTCGTCTGTACCGAAACACAGGATTACAATCATCTCTATTTCCTCTACCCTGATTCTCCATTACAAAAGCAATCTAACTTCAGTCAGTCTGACACTAGACACTCGGCTTTCCTTGCTCCTCACACACACACACACCACACACACACACACACACACACACACACACACACACACACACACCCCACACACACACACACACACACACCACACACCCCACAGAGTGTCAGAGACAGAGTCGGAGACAGAGACAGACATAAAGACAGAGAGACAGACAGACAGACAAACAGAAACGGAGAAAGGAAGGGACAGGAGAAGAGAGAGAGAGAGAGAGAGAGAGAGAGAGAGAGAGAGAGAGAGAGAGAGAGAGAGACAGACAGACAGACAGACAGACAGAAAACTGGGGAAGGAAGGGACGGGGGAGAGAGGGGGGTGGGAGACGGGCAGACAGACATGGAGACAGACAGACAGAGACAGAAATTGACGGAGAATGGGACGGGGGGGGGGGGGGGGGGGGGGGGGGGAGGGAAAAGACAGACAGACAGACAGACAGACAGCAGACAGACAGACAGACAGACAGAGAGAGACAGAGAGAGAAGGGGGTGGGGAGAGTTCAGTATTATTACGGCCCAGACACTGGGTTTTTTTTTAAACCGTCAATGTGAGGAGAAAAAATAAGGTGCTTCCGGGAAAAAAAAAAAATCAATTGACACAACAGGGCTACCCACAAAATATGCACAATAACACACACACACACACACACACACACACACACACACACACACACACACACACACACAGAGAGAGAGAGGGGGAGGAGGGAGGGAGGGAGAGGGGATATAAATAATACATGAGGTAAAAAGTGTTTATATCCGAACGATAGAGTTCCGAGATGGGTTTCCAATCTGGACATGAAGTCCAGCAGTTTCTGTCCAGTGTTTCATTGTACACTGCTCTAGTGCTCAATGTATTGTAAAGGAAGAAGCACAGACCGTATACACTGTAAAGGAACACAAACTGTGGCATTTACGCTGTGCTGTCAGAACTCAGTGATATTGTAAAGGAACACAGGCTGTAGCATTTACGCTGTGCTGTCAGAACTCAATGATATTGCAAAGGAACACAGACTGTGGTGTTTACGCTGTAGTTTCAGAACTCAGTGATATTGCAAAGGAACACAGACTGTGGCGTTTACGCTGTGGTGTCAGAACTCGGTGATATTGTAAAGGAACACAGTGGCGTTTACGCTGTAGTTTCAAAACTCTGTGATATTGCAAGGAACACAGACTGTGGCGTTTACGCTGTAGTTTCAGAACTTGCAAAGGAACACAGACTCTGGCGTTTACGTTGCAGTTTCAGGGGTCAATGCCAATGTAAAAAAAACACAGACCCTGGCGTTTACGTCAAGGATTTAGAGCTCAGTGACGTCGAAAAAGAAAACAACCGTAGCGTTTGTGTTGTGGTTCCAGAGCCCACTGCTAATACGAAGGAACACAAGTCGTGGATTTTATGTCATAATTCCAGAGCTCAGTGACGTTGAAATAGAACACAGACCAAGCCCTTAACCAAGCTCAGGGTCATTGGAAAGGAAGGTACACAGAGCGTGGCGTTTACGCTGTAGGGTTCCAAATCTCAGCGCCATTGTAAAGGAACACAGACGTTTTACGTTTTTAGGTCCAACGCTTAGTGCCATTGTAAAGTAAAGGGACACAGACGAAACGTTTACGTTATAATTCTAGAACTCAGGTCAGTTTAAAGGAAGAAACACTGACCATGGAGTTTACACTGTGATTTCACAGCTCAATGCCATTGTAAAGGAACACAGATCATAGTGTTTGCGCTGTAGTTCTAGAGCTCGGTGCTATTGTAAAGAAATAGAAACAGACCGTGGCGTTTAAGCTGTAGTTCCAGAGTTCTGGATTTTCTTTTTCATGATTTCTTTTACATGCGCTTGTGAAAAACTAAATGGATAATTTTACACACACACACACACACCACACACACACGCACACGCACGCACGCACGCACGCACGCACACACACACACACACACACACACACACACACAGTATATATATAAATATATATATATATATATATATATATATATATATATATATATAAATAATATAGATCAGTATATTTAAAATGCCTAAAACAATTTTTAAGTGCTCAACCCCTTGGGAGCAACATTAGAAAAAAACAAGTTAAAAGAGGAATCTTAAAACCATCTACAATTTGTTTCAAGCGTGTTGCGCTGTCATCACTTTTAACTTGTTATATATATATATATATATAATATAAATAATATATATAAATATATATATATATAATATATATATATATATATAATATATATAAACCAGTTTAAAATAAGGTTTTAAAAATGAAAAAGGTAAAACCGACAAAATTGTTTCGAGCTGAATGCTCTCTTCAGGATGTACAATCAGGGCACGCCACCGTATTATATAGTGTGTTGTGTGGGTGCGTGAGCTCTGCGCGTGTGGCACGTGGCCTGTAGATTTTTCTTTTTGGGGGCGCGTTCAGGGGGATGTGCCAAGGAATGGTGCATTGACAAAGATTTCCATTTATGCCTGCAATTGTTTACCATTTCTACTTTAGAGTTCAGGGATGCTAAATGGGGTTTACATAATATCAGCCACTTTTCTGTAGTACATAAGTTGCATTTTTTAGAAATGTTGTTGTATGGTGTTGCTCTGTTAGTTAGGCAGAATCATCTACCACTGCAGATATGAATGCGTATCTCCCCCCTATTTCTTCAATCTAAGACATAAGAGCAAGCTTTGTTTATAATTCAACAATATATATATATATATATATATATATATATATATATATATAATATATATATATATATATATAAATGAATAAATAAACAAACAAATAAAAATGAATAAACACTAATATAGTTTAAGAAAGAACATTTGTAAAAGTCAGACAGATACAAGAACGAATTTCAGGTGATTCAAGGCGTGGAACGGGGAAAGGGATGGAGGGCAGAGACAGGGGGGGGGGGGGGGGGGGGGGGGGGGGGGGGGGGGGGGGGGGAGGGAGGAATGTGCATGCCGGCAATGTTTTATTTGTTTATTTTATTTATATCATCAGCACCTTTGTTCATTTGTCTTTCACAGAGATTTTGTTTCTCCCTCTTTTATCGTTCGCATACATCACTGGTTGCCGCCACTACAAAGAGCATTTCACTGATGGAAACATCATTTGAATGTCTGTCATGGACAACATACAATGTCATATATCTGAATACACAGGGCTGAGTGTTTGGCAAAAATGAACGAGCGTGCTCGCGCTCGCGCGCTTTTGTGTGTGTGTGCGCGTGCGCGCGCGCGCGAGTGTATGTGTGTGTGGATGCTTGAACGCGCGCTCGCACGTATATGTATGTGTGTACATGCATGCGTTCGTGTGTGTGTGTTTCGTGTGTGTGTGTGTGTGTGTGTGTGCGCGCGCGGGCGCGTGCACGCGTGCGCGCGCGCGCGCGCGTATGTGTGTGTGTGTGTGTATGTGTGTGTGTGTGTGTGTGTGTGTGTGTGTGTGTGTGTGTGTGTGTGTGTGTGTATATATTTGCGCGCGCATGTGCAAGTATGCATGTGTGTGCGTGTGTGTGTATGTGTCTGTGCGTGCGTGCGTGAGTGAGTGAGTGTGCGTGTGTGTGTGTTTGTGTGTGTGTGTGTGTGTGTGTGTGTGTGTGTGTGCGCGCGCGCTCGTCCGCGCTTGCATGTGCATACGTGCGCACATGTAGGAGCATGCATATCTAGCGTGTGCTCTCTCAGTGTGAGTGCTACTGCGAATTCATATAATGTTCCAACACTTTCTTCCTTTTTTTTTTTTTTGTCTGTTGACGTGTGGAGACGTCAGAAATGAGTCCAGGCTGCCTGTGTCAGCGGCCGATGGAAGGGCAGGGCGTGTCGGTGATGATGGATGGGGAAAGGCAGCGAACTGGCCACATAGCAAGGGCAATATTCCGTCACGGAACATCGGCAACGTAGAGAAGGCAGAAGATGTATACAGAAACAGAGAGACGGAAATTGCCGCGTCACTCAGAGAGCTATCATGCGCCATCCCATGCGCCTCTTAAATTCTATTTCAACCCTTTTAGTTCTGACATTGTGTATGAAGTAAGATTGCAAACTCAAAAGCAAAAGTTGAGGATAACAGAGAGAGACGAGCGATGGAACGAGCAAGAGATGGACAGACAGACAGACACAATTCCGTGTACTCAAAGCTGTTTGTGGTTAACTGTTTGTCTGTCTGTCTGTCTATGTATGTTTATATGTATGTATGTATGTTTGTATGTATGTGTGTATGTTTTTATGTATGTATGTATTCGTGAGAGAGAGAGAGAGAGAGAGAGAGAGAGAGAGAGAGAGAGTGTGTGTGTGTGTGTGTGTGTGTGTGTGTGTGTGTGTGTGTGTGTGTGTGTGTGTGTGTGTGTGTGATTGTGTGTGTGTGTGTGATTATCACAAGACCTTTGTCCAAATGTCTTTTGATTTCCAGACACGAACGAGAAGTGCATACCAAAACCCTCTAAGATGAAGGCAATTACTTTAAAAGAAAGAATTCCGTGTCGTGCTAGACAGCATGAGAGGTCATTTTTCTACAGTGTGCCCTTTGGTGACATTTTCCTTGTTTCAGCGAAGTGAAAGCCATCTGGACCAGCAGCTGACACCTGGGAAATGCTCATCAGGCTCGCTACGGGATCCTGGTTCCCTGCTGATAGTTAGCATCTGATGAGAAGCACTTCCATGCAAGCAAAAAGGGAACTGTCCGAAATCGAGTAGATCCTCCTGCACAGATGGAAAGTGTCTCCCTAAACACACATGAAGAGTGCTTAAATAATTAGCGCGAGAAACGAGCGCAGTCAGATAATTTACCTGTCGATTGGAAATTGGTGAAAGTGAGTGTGGGAGTGAGCTGAAGAGGGCGTTTTGTGTAATGATTAAACCATTTCTCGACAGTATATGCGCACTATCGAATGCTTGTTTCGTTAATAGAACCATTTTAACGCCTGATAAGAAATGATTCTTTTAAGAAATATCTCCCCCAAAAAATTCGCTCGCCGAAGACCTGACCTAGAAATGTTTGTCATTTAACTTTACATCCTCGTGGATTTGCTTTCTTTTCTATTGAACTGCATTAGGATATCGGTTTAAAAAGATTTCTATTGAAATGCATTAGGATATCGGTAAAAAAAATTCTATTGAACTGCATTAGGATATCGGTAATTTTTTTCCTATTGAACTGCATTAGGATATCGGTAATTTTAAACAGAGGTATACTGCCTACAATTCCTCGACATTCTCATCATCTTTCAAGGCAGTCAATGTATAGCAACAACAAAAAATGGGAATGGAAAGAAAGTTGTTGCAATAAGTATGTAGCAGAAGCAGTAAACAACAACCAGTGTCACATGAAATCATGGAGACTGTGTTTAAGAATCCCTTTAATCGTTTCTGTTGTTCCCTTTTTCACAGCTTCCTGAAGTCCTTCCCATTCTATTGAAAACACCCTGCATTGCCGACCCTCCTCTCTGATACAATGGACTCGCCCATCCTGTCGTTAAGAACCAAGTTACCCCAAGCATCCTTCATATTGACAATGGAACTGCCCCGCTCACGGCGCCTCCAGTCTCAAGGGACATCACTCACTTTGGTGAGGGGTTCTGGGAGAATTAGGAACTTGGCGGCGGTGCCTTTACTCAGTTTGGCAATCAATAATGTCTGACTGCCTTCCAATCGAACGTGTCCTCCATCGTGCCAATTTTTTTCAGGGGACAGAAGTTGATTGATTGATTTTCTGGTTCACCCCTAGCCTTGAGAATTAAGGGGATTTCCCTTTGGAATTGACTTTTGAATGTTTTCAGCCCGAAAGCTCAATTTTGTGTTGTCACTTTCTTCTGAGGTGGGAAGTAAGCCCTTGTGTGGCAGAAAAAACGGGAGTGGGGTGTGTGTGTGCGTGTGTGCGTGCGTGCGTGCGTGCGTGCGTATGTGTGTGTGCGTGCGCGCGCGCGTGTGTGTGTGTGTGTGTGTGTGTGTGTGTGTGTGTGTGTGTGTGTGTGTGTGAAAAATAATTCATTATCGTGATCTTCGCGAAATTTAAGAGTTGTACGTTGTACCTATACTTATACATCAAAATTCAACAAACATCGATAACAATTGTGATCTTCAGATTAGGCTCTATTATACTGTAAGAATTAATTAAGCTTGTTCCTCTGTCCACGGAAATTCAATTCATTTTCCTTCCGCTTACACTGCTCAGTATGATCTTCTCTTCTTCATCTGCCGATCTCGAAGGGGTTCAGAGTAAAATGCACAGATTGAAATTCATTGAGATGACTTATTGTATTCACTCTTTTATTTTTGACTGATATCATGGTGATCTGTTTCAAACGCAGTTTGTTAGATTCGAACGATTGTTTCTTTAACATTCAAACTGATGTTGAAAAGACCAAATAAAGAGTGCAAATGAAACGCAATTTCATATTGGGTCCTTGCTGGTTATTCTACATGCTATTTTTACTTAAAAACAACAACATCAAACCATAATAAAACTAATGATAATAGACAAAACACAAAGCTAATGATAATAGACAAAACACAAGTATGTATGATAAGCCCACCAGTCAAAATAATTTATTCGTCACCAATTATTAACTGTAGGTAAAAAGCGCTAATGAAGCAGCAACAGCCACAGAGAGAGAGAGAGAGAGAGAGAGAGAGAGAGAGAGAGAGAGAGGACAGACAGACAGACAGACAGTCAGACAGACAGACAGAGAATCTTCACGCCCCTCTACAATGTGTTTGAGTCTGGCTTCTCCATTACACAACATCAAAAAGATATCGTTTGACTGGCACACCCCAACAGATGCAACTCGATTACACTGCGGCAATGCGACAGTAGCTAACCAATCAACGAGCTCGTTACAACGTGGCCTGGAATGACCAGGAAGCACGCATGTGAACATGATGGCCAAAGGCCAAACAACTCATGCAGACAGTTTGTATCTATTGTTCGTTCCATAAACATATGCTACGTACATTTCCACAGTGCGTCAAAAGTTCACCCGCTTATTCGTTTTATACAAATTTTCAAAACAAAATGATTTCAGATTTTCCATAGCTGTAAAAACACGTGCTGAAGAATGCAAGCTAATTACACCTGACATGCAATCATTTTCATGCAATCTTTTCAAAAATTTATTTCATATTTCATAATTTCTGCATTTAAAACAAAATCGTCAAAGTCACGTCTTTTAAACAGCATCGCAAAATTGCACTCATCAGTGTACAATGATCGCGTTTTTCTTCTCTCAAAATGTTACGGTGTCTCCAGGTTATGAATATTTAAGACTACCATCAGAAACCTACCGGCTTACAAAGGGTAAATGTTTATTAAAAACCGACATGAATATGTGACCGAAAAAAACGATCTTCCAAGGCCAGGGTTGTAGGCTTCCAGGACGATCGATTTTTGCTTTCCAGAAGTATTCACACCATATCCGCGCAAACAGTGCGTCCAAAATATAGAGAAATGAGAAGATGAAAGCTCTGGCTCACTGGTTCTGACCAATGTTTACATTGTAGCTCTGTGTTCCAGCGGGCGGCCAGTCACCATTATTTCACAGAGAATGAGACAGCATAGGGAAATGTGGGTCTACCCTGATAGCTTGAAGGCATAAGGACTGGCAAACAGACAACCAAAAATTCCAGAGGTAAAAGTAGAATGGGAGAAGGAAGCTACGGGAGAAACAGAGAGAAAGAGAGGGGAGGGAGGGAGGGAGGATAGATGGAAGTGGAGAGAGGAAGAGGGGGAGAGAGACAGAGAGAGAGAGAGAGAGAGAGAGAGAGAGAGAGTAGTGTGTGTGTGTGTGTGTGTGTGTGTGTGTGTGTGTGTGTGTGTGTGTGTGTGTAGTGTGTGTGTGTGTGTGTGTGTGTAGATAGAAAAAGAGTTAAAGAGAGAAAGCAATAACATAAGCACAGGATAAATGATCTTCAAATGAAAGCAGATTAGAAAAGGACAAACAACCACAGAAGAAATGCAAGAAATCAGAGAGAGAGAGAGAAAAACGCGGTTAATGAATCCAATAACCAGCTTTGCAAGTTAGCAACAACAAAAAGTTTCACCAGAATTGAATCAATCTTAAAGTTAATAGCCTCAAATGATTCAAATAAATGTAGAAATAAGAAAGAGACAGCTGGAGTCTTTGTCTCTTTGTTTAGGTTTGAGAGGGGGGGGGGGGGTTTCGGGGGGAAAGTAAAAGAGTTGAAATAGGTGTCAAGGAATAAAGAGAAATGTAATTTCACCCCTTTCATTTCTTTCTCGGTTTTTCTTTCCTTGAGTCAGATGATGCAGCTGCAGTACACCCCACTTTTCTGAATAGCATGCTTGTACATCATTCATTGCCCCCTCACACGGCTCTGTACTGTGTCATACTACCCCTTAACATAAAACTACTCAAGTATACATCTTTTAATGTTATCACGTCATTCATCGCCTCATCGCTTCATCGCCTCCGAACACATATCTCGCGCCACCCCATGCCACATCAAACCACTCACACGCTATAACACATCAGAACACTCAACACTCTACTACAT
Organism: Conus ventricosus; assembly: GCA_018398815.1. Taxonomy (NCBI): domain Eukaryota; kingdom Metazoa; phylum Mollusca; class Gastropoda; order Neogastropoda; family Conidae; genus Conus; species Conus ventricosus. The sequence goes on along the minus strand of CM031598.1, from coordinate 40,550,790 downwards.
GAAATCTACTACATGACACCATTAAATACCGTATAAAATGACTGTACACCACGTCACGTAACTGTATGCTACACACACCCTATAGCACATTACACCACTCTGTATCATATTACATCAGATTTCTCAACCCATCCATTCTTTTCCACATCATACGACTTTATACTTCGTCACACTCTATAGCACACCATTCCACTCTATTCTATATCAGTCAAATTTACCGCTTCATCCATTCTATACCATATGATGCGACTCTATACTACGTCACATCAATCTATGCGATGTCTAACCACAATACCACACCACATCACTCTATAGTATATCACACCATCATATTGCATCAGATCACTCTTTACTATGTCACATCACTCTGTATAACATTACGCCCCTCTTAGTTGCGTAGCTTACGGTCAAAGATGATTCGGTTGGGGACCAGTCGGACAGAAAGGTCACACTTTGTGTGAAGTTTCCTTATACCCTAAGGATCAAATTAAGAGATGGAGCCACTACGTACATGTTTTTGTTTGTGGTCACGTGGTACGTCTTTGCTAGGCATCATCCGCGAAGTCATACAGCAATAGCACTTCCCAAAATTGTTGTCACTACTGCAAAAATAGAGTCATTTTAGGGGATTTTGAAGTTTATGAATCACATATGGTAGAAGCAGTGTCAGCCAATGCGTCTATTTGTTGCATTTGCATTTGCACAGTGCTGTGCAACCAAGTCCAGCCTGTGCACAAGAGCATCTGCCCGAACATCCGCAATCACTCTTACAGCCGCAGGATACTAGCTCTCTACAGGCCTCAGAGACCATTGGGAGAAGTGTCCATACAGGCATCCATGTACTGGTGTCTGAGTCCAGTTTCCAGCCCCAGCTTTCTGGAGAAGGAGCTTGCTGCTTTGGCTGACATGATGTAGCCCAGATGCCTGCCTGGTAAGCAGCGCGCTTTGTGTGCTGCAGCAAAGCGTTTTGAGTTGGGGGAATGGTTTCCATTGACCTGTTCCTCTGACAGAACAGCTCCCTGCGTGCTTCATTAACCGAGTCCAGTGAACTGGTTTTGTCGTACAAGACAACAGTATAGCGTTCTAGCAGTTTGAAGGCTTCTGTGTCAATGTCCATTTCAGCGAAGGGATCTTCTGTCATGACCGTGAAGGCTTTGGTAACCTCAGGGAATGATTTCCATGACTCAAATGCTGTCTTCTTCCCTCTTCCATAAAAGGAAGACACAGTATCACACCCAGTGTAGCTATGAAATCCAGGCAGTGCTAAGCATTTCTCTTCTCCAAGAGCCTGGGCGATGGTGTTGATGTGAAAGTATGTGAACTTTTTGCCAACTCCAAAAGCTACCCATATGTCCATATCTCGGCAAGTGCTTTTCAGGAAGTGAAACTTTCCAAGCAGGATCACGATGACGTCAGTATCCACTGTTCTTACCAAGCATGTACAGCACCCATTCTAGAGGGCATCCTGGATATGGAGTATCATCCTTGTGTCTGCCTCTTCGTGGTCACATTCAGGCATGGTGTGGTTTGAGCCATTAGCCAAAGTTGCCTTGCCATATGTGACGAACACTTCTTTCTCTGGGAGAAACTCACTCTCTGCTACTCTTTGTGCTAGGAACTCAAACAACTCTTGCTTATTGTCTGGATCTCTCAAGAAGTCATGCCACTTTGCTGGAATCCTGTTCTGACTTGCAACCTTTCTTCGTGTGCCTTTCCCTCTCCTTTCTCTGGTGGACTCTTGATGCTGCTTTTGAGTACCTGTCCCAGACAACATCCAGTCTTATGCCACTTTCCAGCTGGTTATTCAAGTAGGGGAAAAACGACATCTGCATATTCTCCAAATGTTGTAACTCCATTGGTTGACAAGAAATGTACGACTGCAGCACCATCTAGCACTTTCACATCAAAGTTGCTTGGGGCTCTGTCTCCAAAACAGAGGTCTCCAGGGAAGCCAGGATTTCAGGCTCAACTTCAAGCACTTTGACTTCAGCACAGCTGTCAGGATCCTCCAGCTCTACAGTACTCGGCAGACACTCTTCAAGTTCAACATCATAGGAATCCTCCATGTCAAGAACACTTGAACTCTCTGTCTCAACAGTCTTGACGAGGCAAGTCAGCAGGTCTGATTTCGTCCCAAAGCGTAGTCTGTCTCTGTCAGAGAGAGCAGGAGGACAAGGATGGTTTTCGTGCATGAAGAAGGTATCCATGTCAGTTTCTCTGTGCTGCGCTATGACATACAGTCGAGAGAAAAGATTCACATCAGTCTTCAGTGTCGCAATCTTGTCAGCTTGCTTGGTCTTCTGTTTAGGACCAGAGGACCTGAACAGTGGCAGCGAATTTCTTTTGATTGAGCTGTGAATAGACCGGCTGCGATCCACCAAGACGGTCTGTCTGTAATCCTCATACTGCTGTCTGCCAAGTGCTTCCACGTTGCGGACAGTGTTGACAACAGATTCACTCATGACATCACAGGTGTCCAAAGTTAGAAGTTCTGGAGAGTCATTCATGAAAGGATTGCCCATTTCACTGATGGTCTGTGCAAGATTGACAGCATGCTGTCTGAAATTCTTCTGGAAAGCCAGCCCCTCTTCATGGTGGCAGTGATCATCATAGTCATCACTACAAATGTCTTCTTTGAACTCTTTCACAATTCTAGCTTGCTCTGGACCAGCAAGCATCCATTTTCTGAAGGCAGATGGGTTTTCTGTAAGCCCCAAGGCACCACCACAACCTTTCACCCTGGCATTGTTTTGTTCGTGGGCTTGATCGATCGGCATAGCCGAAAACCTGTTGGTTGTTTTGGAAAGGACCCAGAGTCCATGACGTATGAACTCTTCCAGGATGGAAGGTGGGAGCTTTCCATGTCTCGGATGTGGACAGGTATCCATCGAGCGTAGTGATAATGATCCAATGCAAAGTACCAAGCTACCAAGGCTTTCAGTGATTCCACATACATCACAAAATTTTCTTCACGATGAGCTCTGATGAAGATGAGGCCCAAAAGTTCAAGGTGGAGGATTGTGTCCCAATACTGGAACATTGGACTTCTGCTTATCATGTCTTGTCTCCACGCTTCTCTTACTTCATCAGTCTGGGGCAAGCCTGTCTTGGTGAAAGCTTCTTTCTGAAGTTTGGCCAAAGCCAAGGCACTGATCTGGTGTGCTTGTCTGGTTCTGGTAATATGGGAACACTTCAGGAACGAGTCTGCTGTGCCAGACGATGCAACGCCTGCCTTTGTAAGTGCCACTGTCCAGCCTGAGCCCTCAAGGTAATCACCAAATGTCTTCCAAGTTGCTTGCTCCACATGAAGGCCTCCAAACATAATGACGAATTTGTCTTCCCATGTGTCTTCGGCCAGGTCCATTGTATACACTTTGCTAGAGCAAATAATGGAGCATCCATTGTTACCACAGGAATCTGGCCTGGGTTAAGGAAGACTATTGCTTGTTTGAGAACATGTAAGCCATGCTTTACCATGGCAGCAGTTGCTGCTTTTTCATAGAAGAGTGGCAAGAGTTGAGTGAGTGCCTTATGAGCCTCTTCAAGTTTTGCACCATCCTGCTGTGATGCGTGAAAGGCTGACCAGGCAACTGTATCACCTTTTATAAGTTTGTCTTTATCCATTTAAGCCACATTGAAGAAAAAAAACAAAAAAACAAATCAAAAGTGAGCAAAAATATATTTTAATTGACATATTCCAGTAACATCAGCTTTTTTGGTTTAAGAATGTTAAAAATGCTGTGAAATTGCTAAAAGAAATTTTAAATAATTGGAAGAAGGGTTTGCTAGGATTGTTTCAATGTTAGGATCTGTTAACGTGTGACGCGTGACAAACACGCGTCACGTGACTACAAAACAAAAGCATGCACGTGGTGGCTCCATCTCTTAATTTGACCTTTAGTATATGAGGAACCTTCACACCAAGTTTGAGCATTCTGTCCAGTTGGTCCCCATGTTTTCCTCACGCTACGCAACTATCTAGGCCATATTACAACACTCTATGTGACATCACACTTCTGTATGCCACGTCACACCAACAAGAACATTACACCGCCACGTAAGGTAACCTCACTCTATGCCATATCACATAACTTCAAACCATTTCACACCATTCTATGCCACATCACACAACTCCACAACATGACGCGACCTTTACATATCACACCACTTTACACTATATTACAGCACTGTAAGCCACGTCACACCAATAAGCACACTACACCGCTACATAAGGTAACATTACTCTATGCCATACTCAAACCATGTCAGACCATTCTATGCCATTCCACAACATGGCGCGACGTTTACATATCACACCACTTTACACTGCATTACACCACTGTAAGCCACATCCACAACTATTTAACGTTACACCAATCTATACCAAACAAAACTCATTCATACCATATCATACCTCTCTATTACATAGCAGACCATACGGTACCGCGTCACAACAATCTATATTACATTACGCTACTTTATACAATAAAACACCACTCCGAACTACATCACATCACTCTACACCACTCTTCCCCGTATCACATCACTCCATGCCACATCACACCACTCTATGCCACATCAAACCCCTCAACCACATGAAACCACTCCACGCTATGTCACACAACTGTGTTACATTCTACCGCCACATCAAATAACACCACTTTTCCACAGCAAACCATTCAAGCATATTACTTAATTCTTTACTACAGCACATTAGTATACCACATTACACTTCTCTGTGCCACATCACACGATTCTGTTCTAAGTCAGTCACAGCTCTCTGTACTACGTCCCACAACTGTGCTATGCCACGTCACTTTGTGCAAGGTCACATGACTCGGTATTAAGTCACAGTGTTCTAGGCTACGTCACACCACTGTACCACATCACACCACTCTATACTGTGTAACACCACCCTGCGCCACATTGTGTCACTCTATACCACATTACACTGATCTGTGCCACATCGCACTACCTGTACCACATTACACCACTCTATGCCACATTACATCAACTTATCTATCATCTGAACACAACACGTCAAACAACTCTGTGCTACATCACGCCACTATGCCGCATTGCACGATCATACCAAATCACATCATTCTATGTTATATCACACCACATTACACCACTGTATACCATGTCATACCACATAGCACCACTGTTTACTACGTCACACCACTATACTACATCACCCCCACTACATTGCGTCACTCTACTGGATCATATCCCTCCACTGTATACCAAGTTACACCACACCGATTCATTCCACACTATACCATTCTATACCACATCACACCACTCTGTGTCATGTCACACCGCGCAATTCTAAACCATACCACTCTTTTCCGTTTCACCCTAACCACGTCCCAATCCAATAATCTATACCACATTATATCCCTCTGCACCTAGTCACACACCATTTTATATCACATTACACCACCCTACATTACGCCACACAACACCACTCTATGCCTCGCCATACACTTCTATACAACGTCACAACATCCCCCCCCCCCCCCCCCCCTCCCTGCAAAGTCACCACAGATAATTCTATACCACATAACACCATTCTGTATCACGTCACACTCACCAATCTAAATCACATCACTTTCCTCTACACCAGGTCACACCACATGTCTTACTGTACCGCAACACACCCCTCTGTATCTGTGTGTGTCTACACTGTAGTCGATGCTTCTTCGACATGTTCATAATGGCCAAAAGCAGACAAACACGGTCCACAAAATGATGGTGAATAAAGTAACATGGTATCAAATGATATGATGCAAAAATGGTCTGCTATGGTTTGCAGTGGTGTGGTGTACAATGGTTTGATGTTGTGTAAACGTGTGTTGTGTGGTATAAAGTGGTGTAGTATAGTTGTGGTGTAATATGGAGTGGTGCTCTCTCTCTCTCTCTCTCTCTCTCTCTCTCTCTCTCTCTCTCTCTCTCTCTCTCTCTCTCTCTCTCTCTCTCTCCACACACACACACACACACACACACACACACACACACATTGTTTGCGTGCGCGCGCGCTCGTGTGTGTGTGTGTGTGTGTGTGTGTGTGTGTGTGTGTGTGTGTGTGTGTGTGTGTGTGTTTGTGTGTGTGTGTGTGTGTGTGTGTGTGTGTGTGTAGTCAATGAGATGAAGTTGCTGTCTGTGATACCTAGAAACAAAAATATTGGCTGGACAGAATTCGTAAATCGTTCCTTTTTCTTTTTTTAAAAAACTTTTCGCCCTGTAACCTAAGGCAACCTTTCTCCTGTTGACATCAAAGGTTCAGAGGATTTGAACCGAAAAGAAACTGAATTAGAAAGTAGACTGTTGAAACTTGGTCCACATGTTTTTGACTTCTGTCTCTTTCATTTATAAATATTAGAATGATGCTTGGAGCCCGTGATTCGTCCAATTTTGTAAACTTCCTTGCGACACGGCCACTGAGTCTGCCCCGCTCATTTGCCAGACTGTGCTGAACTGACTGGCTTTTCTTGACACACCTGGTTTCTGAATCTGGACCTGACTTCATCGACGTTAGAACCTGAATTCATCGACGTTAGGACCTCAATTAATCGACGTTAGGACCTGACTTCATCGACGTTAGGACCTGAATTCATCGACGTTAGGACCTGAATTGATCGACGTTAGGACCTCAATTAATTGACGTTAGGACCTGACTTCATCGACGTTAGGACCTGAATTCATCGACGTTAGGACCTGAATTCAACGAGTGAAGAACTGAATACAACAATAAGTTTGTGATCATGTAAACATCAATCAGTTAGTAATGTGAACATCAATCAGTTAGTAATGCAAACATCAAACAGTTTATTGAGACACCTGGTTCACACCATAACATACAGTGACAGATTCCTAACATTTTATTCCAAACAGCCTAAGTGCACCATTCATGTATGGGATCCACAGTGTCACCATTTTTGTCTGACAAGTCAACCAGTCCCGAAAATGTACACTCTCGCCGCGACAGGTCGCAAACAAACGCCCGCCCACTCAGCCAAACAGGAACGACACAGAGCACACTGTCGCCGCGAGAGGTCTCTCAGAAAGGCCCACGATCACGATCAGCTCTCGCCGCGAGAGGTCGCAAAGAAACGCTCTCTAGGGTTTCTGAAACGCAGCTCCGTAGTAGTAGGTAGTCAGGGCTTCCAAAGTCGGACCAAGCAGTGGTGTACCTAGTATTGATCCTTGGCCTCAGGCAAATATACACTCACTCTCCCCGCGTCTTTGTGACTTCTTGTCTTCTCCGCTGTTGACTGTCTGACCATATAAGGAAGACTTTCAGCTTTCTGTGGTGGTAGTGGTGGTGGTTGTGGTGATGGGAAGTTTGGGGTGTGGAGGAGGTGGGGGGAGTGAGGAGAGAAGAGGGTACGGGTGGAGAAGGAGATGGTAGTGGTGGTGGTGGTGGTAGTGGGGGTGGTTTAAGGCAACAGCCAGCCGGAGTTGTCGAGGTGGTCAGGGTGACGACAGTGACTGGGGTGGTAGAGGTCAGGTGATCTCTATAATTATACCAAGCGCACAGCACCCTTGTAGCACCGTGCTGCAGGGTCTGCTATTTTCCGGTCGGGCTGTCTCTGTCTGTTTGTCTGTCCGTCTGTCCGTCTGTGTGTCTGTCCGTCTGTCTGTCTGTCGGCAAGTTCACTCGCGAGCAGATATGCACAAATTAAACAGGCTTCTTTTTTTTTACCCCCTATCAACTTCTCTAATTGTGCTTTTTGAAAGTAGATCATGAAGGGAATATTCAACAGTTCGACTTACATGTATTGCACATGTTCAACACAAATCATTATTATGCAAACTTTCGTTTAAGAAACACGGGTATATCAGTGACACTGGCAGCAAAGACAAACTGTTCACACATATTGGCCATTTTCTTATTCCCCTTTCCCCTCCCAACCCCCATCTCTCTCTCTCTCTCTCTCTCTCTCTCTCTCTCTCTCCTCTCTCTCTCTCTCTCTCTCTCTCTCTCTCTCATGCGCGCGCTCACACATACGCATACAAACATACAAACATGTTCGCAAGCACACACACACACACACACACACACACACACACACACACACACACACACACACACACATTAATTTATGAATCATATATTTTCCCACAAAGTGGTGCCAATAAAACCTTGTCAGTTGATACAGCTAGCCTAGTGTCTGTATCATAATGTCGGTGTGACCCAGCCGTGTGTGTGTGTGTGTGTGTATGTGTGTGTGTGTGTGTGTGTGTGTGTGTGTGTGTGTGTGTGTGTGTGTGTGTGTGTGTGTGTTTGTGTGTGCGTGTGCGTGTGCGTGTGCGTGTGTGTGTGTGTGCCTGTCTCTTTGTCTGTCTGTTGTTGTTGTTCTTCAGTTTAACGTCCTTCCACTAGAAGTGATTCAGACAATATTATAGTGTAGAGTGAGCTTGATGTAAAGAATGAAAGAGATGTTGTTGTTGTTGTTGTTTTTTTAGGGAGTGTAAGTTTTAAAGTAGTACGTAAGACATGTAATCATAACCCTCCACCCCACCCTATTCATCAGAACGTTTAACTCAAACTAAAATTTTAACTGTAACAATCACAAATGCTAAAGATAAATATTAAGTGAACAGCCTAATAAACATTTAGAAATAGATTCAAGAGTAGCAAAATTGTTTAATATACTAGATAGTGATAAAGGAGTCGATCCATCAACAAAACCCTCAATACCTGATTTATTAAACAGCTCTTTTGTTTTGGGACAATGAATCAGTAAATGATTGACACTTATAGATTCCCCACACATACATTTAATATCTTTGCAATATTTTGTTTTAAACGAGTTTAAACGAAGCCTATGGATTAGACTTTCAATCTCCCTGGATGAGGAAATAAATCTTTTGTATGATGTTATCCCATTGTTTTTGTCATTACAGTTGATGCAATTGTTATAATAATGTATGTCCGAGTTCCTCAGTGTTTTTGGTGCATTATCATGAGATGTTTTATTTATGATAGAGAAACATTCTGCCAGATCTAAGCGAACATTTATTGTTACTGTGCCGCTAAGGTTTTGAGCTGCCTTTTTTGCAACTTTGTCTACTTGTTCATTTGCCGATATACCACAATGAGAAGGCACCCAACAAAAAGTAATATTAATGCCTTTTTGGGAAAGAAGGTGTACTATATGATTAATTTCAGTTATCATGTCTAATCGTACATATGAATTTGAAGACTTAATACCATTCAATGCCGCTTTTGAATCAGCGCATATTACGATTTGACTGTTATTTATGGGGGAATTCAAAATGAAATCCAATGATTTGAGTATAGCAAGTAATTCTGCGCTATATATAGACAGACTTTTACCAAGATGAAATAACTTTTCTATTTTTAAGCTAGGAATTATGAAAGCTGCTCCCGTGCTATTATCATCCAATACTGAGCCATCTGTGAATATTTTTAAGTGATGGTTGTACTTATTTTCTAAGTGAGTGTAGACAAAATTTCTCAAAATGTTGGGAGAATCCTTTTTTGTTAAATTACTTGTCTGTGTGTGTGTGTGTGTGTGTGTGTGTGTGTTGCAATCGCGCGCGCTCCCTACATCGTACAAACAGTAACTTAATACACCCACAGTCACACTCCGCTTCTCCTGTGGTTGTTGTCATATCTGGTGTACCTGTCGAGCGCCACCAGGTAGACAGCAAAGGAAACTGTCAGGTAGAACAGAAACAAAACAACAGAGAAAAACCCTTGAACAAAGAAAAGGAAGCAGCCTGATAGTGTTGCCGGGGACACGTCAGTCTGTGTGACCTTTGGGTCGTCAGGTTAGCCCGCCACTCATGAGGAAGGGTCAGTCAGGTCCATCACACACACCCCGTGGGGGGGGGGGGGGGGGGGGGGGAGGGGGATGACGGTGGAAGACAATCACGATGACAATGATTTATTCATGTCTAGGCACGGGCCCTTCGTGAAGGGGGTAGGTGAACAAACAACATTTCAAATGAACAAGGAAGGAAGGCGGGGGGGGGGGGGGGGGGGGGGGAGGACTGAACTGTTATAAGAAAAAGAGAAGAAAAACGATGAATTTATAAAAGCACATTGCTAGGAGGTCGCGATTTCTCTCAATCTTAGAGCTTTGTGAAAAAAAAAAAAAAAAAAAAACAGTGACAAATTCCAGACATCATTGTATCTTGTAGATGATATCAATACATACAGTTTAAACAGACATGGCTCTCGATAATATTTGGCAAGAATAAACTTCCAAGTTCACTTAGCGCTGAACAGCATGGGACGAAATGCAGTTCATTTTCGGTATCTTTTTCGCACAATGGACAAACTAAATCTGTAGAATTCCGGGGAGGGGTCAGGCCGGGAGTACCATTGTGTGTTTTCATTCATTTTCTTACTCATTAGAGATGAAAAATTAAGAAGATTGTCTAGTATATCCTCAGCTGGGCCTAGTGTTGTACCCCCCAAGGATATGAACAGTTTAGCTAGTAGGCCCATGTCGTGAATTGTGTAAATATTTCTTCTTCTTCTTCTTCTTCTTCTGCGTTCGATTGAAGCTGGATGCATCAGACTTGTAACCCGGCCGCCATGATGAAGCCCGCGGTCTTCTCCAGGTCAGAACGGGCTCCCCAAACCTGCGCCTGTAACTCCGCTTCCCCCGGCCAGGGTTTGTGTCGTAGAGCTGCGTGACTAGGACAGCGCAGTAGGACATGTTCAGGGGTCTGGGGTCCAGTGCCGCATGGACACTGGTCAGTGTAGGTGATCTTCAGGCGGTTATGGTGGCTCAGCAGTCTGCAGTGGCCGGTCCTCAGTCTGAAGAGGATTGTCTGCTGGTGCCTTTGGAGCTGGTGGATCGGGTCAGCACCACTCTCTGCACCCAACCTTCTCTTCCACTGGGACTGAAACTGGTTGTGGATGATGGTCTTGGCCTCCCTGTAGGTCACTGGGTGGCTGAACTGCTCCATTTTGCTGCCTGCCTTGGAGAGAGCATCAGCTTTTTCGTTGCCCATGATCCCACAGTGAGACGGAATCCACTGAAGTGCAATGACAGACTGTTTTGAGAGTTCATGGAGGGTAGCCTTGATGTCTTGCGTATGTTGTTCATTTCTTGTGTTCTGAAGTCCCTGCAGCAGAGATCGGCAGTCTGTGAAGAAGACAACCTTCGGTGATGGGCTGGCCGGTCCCAGAAAGATCCTCACTGCGTGGAGCAGTGCTCTTGTCTCCGCTCTGTAGTTGGAGGAGATCTTTCCAGTAGGGAAGGCCTTGTGTGTCAATCTTCCATTGGTGTGTCTGATGAAGAACCCTGCTCCTCCATTCTTGACTGCTCCTTCTGAGGGTCCATCTGTGAAGACGTGGGTCCACTCACTGGGGTTGTATTGGTTGGCAATCATCATTACTTGACGGTCCATTCTTTTGATGCCAGGAACTTCGGTGATGATTGCGACATTTTCCAGGTGATTGTCTGGTTCCTCAAAATCTGAAAGCATCTTCATTTCAGCTGGTGAAGCAGGCAGCAGGTCTTCATTGCTGCGATGCAGGCTTTTAGACAGGTGGTTGAAACTTGTTCTCTTTAGCCTGTTTTTGGTGGGGTTCTGCATCTCGGTGTGCATTCTCAGGACACGATCTTTGTTCCGCTGTGTCGCACAGCCTGAAGGGTCGTCGAATGGGTCGGTCCGGGCTGTCATAGAACTGAATCTGAAGCTTGCGCAATAAACTAATTAATGCAGATCCGAGTCGACAGGCATTTCATCCCCAATCAGTTCAGCAACATTTTGAAGAATTGTCTGCTTGCCATGAACACTGTGAATTTTCTGTTGACTAATTCACGACTAAGTTATGCAGTAATGTATATATACACGCATTGAATATTCAAACTTTCTGGTGATGTAGACACCAAGCGATTTTCAATATTTTTGATGTCGTATTGTGGAGAGAAAAAAAGAAAGAAAGAAAGAAAGAAGGCAAGAAAGAAAAAAAAAAAGGGGGGGGGGGGGGGGAGGAAAGAAATGTGAGATAACTCTTTCAGTCTATTACTGCCCTTGTTACAAAAAAAAAAAAAGAAGTGGCGGGGGCCTACGGTGCCCAAAGTGCCCCTGTAATTTCCTGTACTTGCTTCTCCGATCCGATCAGGCCAGTCGTTGTACGTGTGTGTGAATTTCCTCTGTCACACACACACACACACACACACACACACACACCTCTTTCTTTGTATTGCCTCTTGCGTGTTGTCTTGGCGGAGACAAAAGACCGCTGTTACGGGCTGAAAACTAATACAAGGTTGTGTGTGTGTGTGTGTGTGTGTGTGTGTGTGTGTGTGTGTGTGTGTGTGTGTGTGTGTGTCTGTGTGTGTGTCCGCGCGCGCGCGCGCACGCGCCTTAATACCCGAACGCGCGAGCTTGTGTGTGTGTGTGTGTGTGTGTGTGTGTGTGTGTGTGTGTGTGTGTGTGTGTGTGTGTGTCCGCGCGCGCGCGCGCACGCGCCTTAATACCCGAACGCGCGAGCTTATCTGTATGTGTGTGTGTGTGTGTGTGTGTGTGTGTGTGTGTGTGTGTGTGTGTGTGTGTGTGTGTGTGTGTGTGTGTGTAAGAGAGAGAGAGAGAGAGAGAGAGAGAGAGAGAGAGAGACTCGCTTACTCACCACAAGTTACCACTCAAATGTTGAAGTCGCGTGCGTTGTATATAGCCTTAATTATAAGGCAATCAGATTGTTATGAACAAAAACCAAAATTGAAAGCTCTGTGCGCGCGCGCGCGCGCGCGCGCGCGTGTGTGTGTGTGTGTGTGTGTGTGTAAGTGTGTGTTAAGTGTGCGCGCGCGCTCGTGCGTGCATGTGTGTGTGTTTATATGTTAAAAAGCGGATTAGGTAGACTGGTCATGAAATCAGGAAGCAGAGAGGGAGGGGTGAGGGTGTGTGTGAAAGGTTGGAGGGGTGGAGAGATGGTTGTAGATGATGGAGAGTAGGTGTAGTCAGGTCACTGTGTTGTTTTGTGAAAAGCTTGTTTACTCACAATCTGTCTGACATTGGACACCGACACCCTCCCCCATCCCCACCCCCCACCCCCACCCGCCGTTCCCATCCCCCGTCACCCCTATCCCGTTCCTCCAGACTGCATCGCGTAATGGACATTTCCCCCACATAAACACAAAGAAAGAACGAGAAAAGAAAAGTGAGAGAGAGGGTGAGGGG